>CM035156.1:12247326-12916405 GCA_020205615.1 Panax quinquefolius
TTTTACTTGTTAAATGTTTTAACTTAGTTAAATGTTTCTTACATTTACCCATGTAAAAGTAAATGTAAAATGTTTCTACGCTTTACTTTTACTTTAGTAAATTACTTTTACTCAGCTTAATCGTAATAGTGATTCCTCACAAGCCAATCAATAGTAATTTACTTTTTCGCTTTTTCATTTAAAGAAACTCAAGTGTTAGAGTTTCTTTAGGCTTAATTCAAAGATAGCCCTCGTAGCTTCTCTCTCTGAAAGCTCTTCCGAGGTCCTCTCCTTCTCTCTAGAAGTTACCAAGACGGCTTTCTCACCGATCTTCTTAGTTAGAAGATGAAGACGTAAGTCCTCAATACTTCGATCTCTTCCCTTAAACATTTAGTCTAGGAATTAATGTAATCCTTCCCAAATGTTTATAAATAAAAGAAAGAGATTACTTTTACCGATTCACCTACCATCTTCTTAATCTTTTTCTTTTCTTCTCGTTAAAGTTTTTCTTTAAAACTTATCGCCACGGCTATACGGTATCGTGAGCCACACGGCCGGTTCTTTGATGCTATCTTGTGGTTTCAAGATTAAAATAGCTGATTTGTTTACTTAAATGTTTTTTCAAACTTTTTCTTCTTTGCCTTCACTTTCAATCGCCTCGACTTGTCAGAAACACCCAAGATCGCTTATAAGTCCCGACTAATGCCGTAAGACTCTGTGTTGGGAGCGCTTTAAGGCTAAAGGGTATCATTAGATCTACAGTACGAGCTTACTTAAGGCAAGAACGGCTTCGAAGTTTAAGAGGAATGACAAAAAAAGAATTTTTGTTTAAACAAGCTAACAAATTAGTCTTCTGCTTAGATCGACGATCGATAGATCGTGACCAATCGAGTGATCCTTTGTTTCGTATTTCATCCGATCTGCTTTTAAACAAAGAATTTTTACAAAATCTAAGAAATTTTGAAGATTTCACCAATTTTCTAGAGAAAAATTTTTTCCTCCTTCTTTATAAACCAAATTTTTTCAATGATAGGTTATTTCGGATAAAATTTTAAGGCTTAATAAGAGGGATGGTGACTCATCCGAGAAGATGATCAACAAAGACCTTCCTAAGATTCACAGAGACGACTAATTAACAACCAAGAAGACGCCAGAGGTCTTCAACATCGACAGTGATGGCCCACGCCATCATCTCTTTTTACTTTAGTAAATGTAAAAGTAAAAGTAAAAGAATAACTTTTTGCTTTTACTTAAGTTAAATGTTTTTAACTTAGTTAAATGTTTCTTTACATTTACCCATGTAAAAGTAAATGTAAAATGTTTACGCTTTTACTTTTTACTTTAGTAAATTACTTTTACTTCAAAGCTTATCGTAATAGTGATTCCTCAAGCGAATCAATAGTAATTTACTTTTCGCTTTTTCATTTAAACAACTCAAAGTGTTTAGAGTTTCTTTAGCTTAATTCAAGATAGCCTTCGTAGCTTCTCTCTAGAAGCTCTTCCGAGGTCCTCTCCTTCTCTCTAGAAGTTAGTCAAGACGGCTTTCACCGATCTTCTTAGTTAGAAGATGAAGATTTAAGTCCTCAATACTTCTTCTTCCTTAAACATTTAGTCTAGGAATTAATGTAATCCCTTCCCAAATGTTTATAATACAAGAAAGAGATTACTTTACCGATTCACCCCACCATCTTCTTAATCTTTTCTTTCTTCTCGTTAAAGTTTTTCTTTAAAACTTATCGTCACCAAGTTATATGGTATCGTGAGCCACACTGCTGGTTCTTGATGCTATCTGGTGGTTTCAATTAAAAACAGCTTGATTTGTTTACTTAAATGTTTTTTCAAACTTTTTCTTCTTTTCGCTTCCACTTTCAATCGCCTCGACTTGTCAGAAACACCTAAGATCGCTTTAAGTCCCAACTAATGCCGCTTTAAGACTCTCAATCGGGAGCAGCTTTAGGCTAAAGGAATCATTAGATCTACAGTGCACGAAGCCACTTAAGGCAAGAATCTGCTCGAGTTTAAGAGGAATGATAAAAGAAAGAATTTTTGTTTAAACAGCTAACAAATTAGTCTTCCGCTTAGATCGATTTATCGATAGATCAGACCAATCGAGTGATCCTTTGTTTCGTGATTTCATCCGATCTGCTTTTAAACAAAGAATTTTTACAAAATCTAAGAAATTTTGAAGATTTTCACCAATTTTCTAGAGAAAATTTTTCCTCCTTCTTTATAAACCAAAATTTTCAATGATAGGTTATTTCCTCGATAAAAATTTTAAGGCTGAATAAGAGGGATGGTGACTCATCCGAGAAGATGATCAACAAGACCTTCCTAAGATCTACAGAGACTCGACTACCAACCAAGAAGACGCCAGAGGAGTCTTCAACATCGACAGTGACGGCCCACGCCATCATCTCTTTACTTTAGTAAATGTAAAAGTAAAAAGTAAAAGAATAACTTTTTGCTTTTACTTGCTTAAATGTTTTAACTTAGTTAAATGTTTCTTACATTTACCCATGTAAAAGTAAATGTAAAATGTTTTTTACGCTTTTACTTTTTTACTTTAGTAAATTACTTTTACTCAAGCATCGTAATAGTGATTCCTCATGAATCAAAAGTAATTTTACTTTTCGCTTTTCTATTTAAACAACTCAAAGTGTTTAGAGTTGTCTTTAGGCTTAATTCAAGATAGCCTCGTAGCTTCTCTCTAGAAAGCTCTTCCGAGGTCCTCTCCCTTCTCTCTAGAGTTAGTCAAGACGAAAGCTTTCAAATTTCGATCTTCTTAGTTAAAGATGAAGAAGAAGTCCTCAATACTTCGATCTTCCCTTAAACATTTAGTCTAGAATTAATGTAATCCCTTCCCAAAATGTTTATAATACAAGAAAGAGATTACTTTACCGATTCACCTGGCCATCTTCTTAATCTTTTCTTTCTTCTCTTAAAGTTTTTCTTTAAAAAACTTATCGATACCATTATATTCCATAATGAGGCAAAACATGATAAGAATAGAGAGCGCATACACACATCAAATATAGCTTTTATTAAATAAGTAATCTAATTATATTATTGATTCATTCTATGTACAAACTATAAACCAAAAAATTAAAACAAGAACTTACAAATTTAAAAACATTTAATCTGTAGAAGGAGAAGAGGGTTATGAGTCGATCGAGGTAAACCAAAGATTTGTCTCGAGAGAGAGAGCTCGAGTCTTCGAGGTTTCAAAACTTGATCTCGCTAAATGAGCTCGCCTTTTTATATGTAACAAGGAAAGTGGAACTCTACATTTACTGGGTAAAGTAAAAACATTTCACTTAGTAAAAGTGATTTACTAAAGTAAAAGCAAAAGTAAGAAAACATTTCACTTAAGTAAAAGTGATTTACTAAAGTAAAAGCAAAAGTAAGAAACATTTCACTTAGTAAAAGTGATTTACTAAAGTAAAAGTAAAAGTAAAAGTATGCATAAGCAAATCGCTGATAAACAAAGGCTAACTTTTTGACTACACTGCCGGTCGAACAACTTTCATCGACCGCTTTCTAGTGGAATAAGAATCTTTCGACCGCTGATCTACTACTTTACCGGTCGATCAATGATCGAAAGTAAATAGTAATCGTCAGCAAAAATTGATAATCGATGATCGAGTGAATAGTAATCGGTCACGCCGAGCAAGCTTAATAATGATCGATCGTCAATCGTCGGTGCAAGTTTAATGCTGGATCGATCGTCACGAAAGAAAAGTTTCAAATGGATCGGAGAATGTCGTGCAAATGGGTCCCGAGCATCCTCAAGGTCGATGGTGCCATAGGGTCGTGATGCATCATCATCTCGCAAATCGCTAATCGAGTCATTTTGGGAAGAAGTTCGAGGAATGCTTCAGAGGCTTCTTCGTAACTCATCAATTCTTTTATCGAGGGCTCAAGCAATAAGTTTTAACTCACTACCGAGCAATCCTTTGAAATCGATATGCTACGGAATGTGAGGATCCCGAGGACCGGTTTTTGACTTTCAATCTTTTGAAATCTTTTTCTCGACTTCGAGGAAGAGGGATCTAAAGAAATGGCTTTAGAATCCTTTCAGCCGAAAGGATCGGGGAAATGATCGAATCGAATAGAGCAACAGAAATTTTTGTTGAACCCGTCTAATGATTCATTAACATCGAACTTATCCCACCATTTAATGTAGAAAAGCGGAAAGTCGAGGGAGGATCGTAGATAATCACGAATTACTAGCAATGAGAGGGCTGAGAAATACCAGATTGCCATTTAAGGATCCAGGAACCTTATATTTATCGATGAAGAGAAGAGTGAGAGAGAATGTTCTCATTCTTCGATCTGCTTACTATTATTAGCAAATGGGTAACTTGACCTTAAGGGGTTCGGAAGGAGGTCATAGTGTAGAACCATGCCTATACCACCAAAGGACTAACCAATAAGGGATCGACTTTTTGAATTTACGATCAAACCCTAATAAACCAGAATGACTATGGGTCTCATTCTCACGAAGGAGAACCTTATACCGTGCTTCAATATAATCATAAAAGCAAAAAAGGATAACTATGATTGTAGAGATCCATTAGATCGAGGGATGTTTTCCCAATCGTAAATCAAGGAATTGTTTAATATACAAAGAATGATAAAGAACTTTTGATTTATCATTGCTTGATAAATTGGTTTGATATTAACTCGAGTCGGGCCAAGAAGAATGTCCTTATAATAAACAAGAGACTTATAAGGAGCCACCGAGGAAAATGCCAACCAGAGGGAAAAATCAAGCAATTAAGTTTAACGGGCCATTTTTTTTGGTTTCACGTAGGTTCAATATGAAACAAATAACTTTCCCATTTGAGCACATGCTCGTAAGAGGAATGATCGAGATGCAGATTTGGTCTTTGGCCGGATTACCGAATGGGTCAAATGGGTTCAGTTTATTAACTAAGGTCGAATCTGTAAGGTTTGGGGATTGTCCCTGCACGTAAAATTTGTTCGACCGATAGACCGAGTTATCAAAGAGGGACTAAGGTACCTCTTGATTACTGGGCCACTAGGGCGTAATCCCGACCCTCGGTAAGAGGATGATCCTCCAAACTCACGATCAGATAAGACTCGTATGAATAAATTCTCCGTAAGAAAATCAGAATGTAATTATTTTTACCTTTAATGTATTCAATATCAAAATCAAAATGCTTAATAAAGCTTGCCATCTAGCTTAAAGAATGCTTAGAGGCTAAATTTTCAACATCTTTTACTAAATGTATTTCGTCATCATAAATAATGCGAACCAGAATTTCTCGATTTAATAAGTCATTTTGAAATTTATTAATACATAATACTAATGAAAGAATTTCTTTTTAATAGTACTATATTTTGATCAGGTAGTATTCCATGCTACGGAATGAAATCGAACAATTTGTTCAGTGGGAATCTGATGTTAATTTTTGTTTAAGAATGCCCCTAATCCAATATCCGAGGCGCCATTTTCAACAATTTTGAACGTCGAATCATTGAAATGCCAAGGTGGCAATGTTCGACATATTTTTAACTTGCTTGGACCTAAGTATGAATGTCACCCACGGTGGAGGATTATTTTGCAAACGCCGAAAAAGAGGTTTGCAAATCTTCCCGAGATTCTCAGAGAACTTGGCTTATATAATTCAAATGAGCCAAGAAATCTCTCGCAGCTGGGTTTTATCAAGTTATCTTATCCGGGAACTTGTCAACCGATTCGAATAGCTTTCGCTCAATAGGTCAAACTTGTCCATCAAGATATTAAGACCAAGAAACCTTATTCTGACCAAAACAGTCGCATTTGGAAGGAGAAAGAACAAGACCATTTACTTTAATAAGAGTGAAGAACGATTTTAAATGTTTATCGTGTTCTTCAATAGTCTTGAGTAAATAAGAATGTCATTTATGTAAACAACGATAAAATGGTAAAGGGTTTAAAATGTCATTAAGTATATTTTGAAATTCACTGAGCATTTTTTAGGCCAAATGCTCAACATTCCATTCATAATGTCCAAACGGAGCGGTGAATGTCAAGCTTTGTATCGATCATCGTGATGAATGGCAATTTGCCGTAAACCGATTTAAGGTCTAATTTATCAAAATGGTGGCATTACTTAACCTATCGATAAGGTCGCCTTTGTTGGAAGGGGGTACCTAATCCATTCTAAGACCTTGTTCAATGGTTTGTAATTAATAACTAAACTGGGTACTCCTCTTTCTTTTTCTCGCTTCATTATTAACATAAAAGGCAGAGCAAGACCAAGGGGATTTATCGTGGTTTAATTAATCCTTTTTGAGGAGATCATTAATTTCATTTTTACATAACTCCATTTGTTCACGACTCATCCGAATAAAGTTTCAAATTTTAGTGGGAATTAAAATGTTCTTTTCAATTCCTTAGATAAGTGGAGCCTAACCATATGTTTTTTTCCTATGCCAAAAGGCATCGGGGAATCGTAACAAAGGTTACGCTTCATGTAGGTTTTTAATTCTTCAATTTTTAACCTAACTTCTTTATTTTGAAGTCGTTTTTCAATTCTTTTATATTTGATTCTTCTTTTAAGAAATTCAAATGTAGATTTACAATTTATTAAATTCAATGATTTAGAAATGGATTCTTCTCGAATGTATTTTAAATCTCTTCTTTTCGTTTAATAAGAAATTTAAATGTTATTTTCTTCCTAAATGTTTACAAAAGTTAATCCTTCATTACTAGTCGAAAATGGGTATAATAAGTATATAAATGGTAAACCCAAAATAATTTTGTCTCAGAAGATTGCTAATCAAACAAAAGATGTTTTGAAACACATGTTATCTTCGACAAATATGTACTTTTAGGTAATTTATATTTTATTTCCATTTGACTACCATTAGTCAATTTAATTTTTCACCGGTTTTTTATAATATTTAGTCAGATTAATCTTCCTCGGATACAATTTAAATCAAGACCAGATTCAACCAAGGCAAAGTAGTCAGTATTGAAAAGTTTTATCCACAACTAGGTTAATAAAACATACCATTTCCTCGAACGGTGATGTCTTTAATTCTTTTTAAGTGAAAGACCTCAATAAATAAGTCCAAATATCTTTAAGATCGATGATTCTCGTTCATCGTGATCTTCATCATCGGATTTAGGAATCATCGATCCAAGATCGTGCTTTTATCTAAGTCTTTTCTTAGAATGTAGACTTCTATTTTAAATTAGCAATTTCTTTCTTTAATTTATTAACTTCCCGATTTAATTCTAAAGAGTTGACTTTTTAATCGAGATTTAAATCTTTCCAAAGTTTTATTAAGACTAAAAATTGGTTTTTCTTTAGCTTTTAATAAACTTATCATTTTCTCTATTATCTTTAGTTAATAAATCTTTTAACCTGCTTGGTATCGGGCTTTTAACTTAGATCGTTGATTTTACTAATTAAGTCAATTAACAAAGAACTTTTCTTCATCATCCTTGTTAATTACATTAATCTTTTAAGTGCAACAATTTTCATTACAATTATTATTAGCATGTATGGTGACTTCATTCTCTAATACTACTTGAATTATTTTCACCGTTAAGATCGTAGAATATGAAATATTGTAGTCTTCATTATTACTAACTTCATTTTCTATTCTCATTAATTCTAATATATATTCAAGATCTTCTTCATTAATATTTAACCGAGACAACTTCGCTTTTATTTTACATTCACTTTTATAATGACCTTTTGCCCACAATCGGGTATATAATCTTACTTTTATCAAATTTTTAGTTTCTTTAGTCCTGCTTTTTTATTCGCTCAAAGCTTACTTTGACGCTTCCATCGTAAAATCGCCTTTATGTTTTCAATGTTCACTACGTTGTTTACTACAGTCAATGTGGTATTTCACTTGGTAAAATCCATCGACTTGGTAATGTAATATCTTTCCATAGAATTGTTACAGGGATCCGGATATTAAGATCACCGGTTGAACTTTGAATTAATACAATTGGTCTTTAGGGGCTTTTATTAAGAGCATGGACATTCAAATTAGTCTTCATGGTCTTATAATAAATTCTATAGATTAAAGCAATTGGTTGAGAACCTTCAATCATTTGTGTAATTTCTCCTCATTGCTTTAATATTTAATGTTAAAGCCTTTAATAGGTGTCGATCACTTAAACTAAGTGTGAAGTCGTGAAAGCAATTGAAATGGATAGACCCATTGTGCGACCGCTTCCATAGCACCTATTATGCTTGGATAATAATTCAAAAATCTAGCATCTCTAAGACAGAGGTAGATACTTGAATTAATTCCTTTAATGTTTAATGGTTTAACTGCTACTTGAACTAGACCTATGTGGATGAAATTATAACCCTTTTTTCTATGTTTTTTAATAACTTCAAGGGAAAGAAGGTTACAATTTTCATATTCTTTGTTAATAGCATAGACCTTTTCAACTGTTTTAACATTGTAATCTGTTTTAAAGTTATCTAAAAATGTTGATCGATAAATTTCTTTGGGAGAATTCGGGTATATTCCAATTATGTAAAACTTGACCGATATTTTCATAATCGCTTTTCTTCCCGATTAACTATGTCCGTATAGGTTGCAAGGTTGACCTATGACTAGCAGAGAGAGTTAGATCTAAATAACCTACTCATTATTATCGAAGTTCAAAATTTTATTCACTCTTATCTTCCATTCGCACCCCTCTTACTGGTAGACTCATACCTATTGTTCTAAAACCCATCACCGCTCACACAAGAGACTTACCTAGGGTTGACAGCGAACAAGGTGTTCTACAGTAAGTTAGGTGACTTCTGATAAAGGATGAAATGATTTTTGAAAACAGTTTTAATGAAGCAAATTAATAGATCTTACAGATCGCTAGAACAGAGAGACTAAGGTACGGGAACAGGAGGAAAGACGCCATCATCATAGGGATAAGAATCGAGATAGTTATTATAATAAACCCAAACCCACTAATAAAAAACAGACTAAAGGAAATAAAAAATTTGATAAAAGTAAGATTATATGCCACAATTGTGGGCAAAAGGGTCATTATAAAAGTGAATGTAAAATAAAACAGAAGTTGTCTCAGTTAAATATTAATGAAGAAGATACTGAATATATATTAGAACTAATGAGAATAGAGAATGAAGAAAGTGATAAAAAAGACTCTAATATTTCATATTCTTCCGATGCTAATGTGATAATAATTCAAAAAAGCTTCGAGATGAAGTCACCATCTGTGCTAATAATTGTAATGAAAATTGTTGCACTAAAAAGAAAAAGGCTTCTTCGTGTAACTCATCAATTCTTTTATTGAGGGCTTGGGCAATAAGTTTTAACTCACTACCGGAGCAATCCTTGAAATCAGATATGCTACGGGAACAGGAGGATCCTGTAGGACTGGTTTTTGACTTTGATTCTTTTGAAATCTTTTTCTGACTTGAGGAAGAGGGATCTAAAGAAATGGCTTTAGAATCCTTTGCACTTGAGTGGATCGGGGAAATGACCGAATCGGAATGGGAGCAACAGAAATTCTTGTTGAACTCATCCCAATGATTCTCATAACATCGAACTTATCCCACCATTTAATGTAGAAAAAGCGGGAAAGTCGAGGTGGATCGAGGATCCGGTGATTTACTTACAACAGAGAGGTGAGAAATACTAGTATTGCTTGCCATTTAAGGATCCAGGAACCTTATATTTCTTGATGAAGAGAAGAGTGAGAGGAATATTCTCATTCTTGGATCCAGTTTACTATTGTTAACCTTATGGGTAACTTGGACCTTAAGGGGGTGGGAAGGAGGTCATAGGTAGAACCATGCCTATACCACCAGAGGACGAATATTCTCATTCTTCTAGATCGTTAAGCTTATTTGGCGGTTCCATCGAAAAATGGGTAACAATGTTACCTTCGTTGTTTCTTCTGTTCTTTGTGGTATTTCACTTGTAAAATCCATTGACTTGGTAATGTAATATCTTTCACCAATCTGGATATTAGCATCCTTTGATTGAACTTTGAATTAATCGGAGGTGGTCTTTGGGGCTTTTATTAGAATGGACATTCAAAGCTTACTTTGAAGTCAGAGCGGAGCCCGATCGTAAACCATCTCCTTTCATGAGAATGTACCAAGCTTTATTTAATTTTTCTTGTCTTTACTACGCTTGTTTGGCTAACTTAAAATCAATACACATTTTAGTCATCTTTTGAATATAAGCACTGTCACCATAAGTGAGATAAATCAATATATCAAATTTTTACTAAGTTCTTCTTTGTGAGCAAATAATGATGATAAACCATTAACAAATTTTCTTTCCGAAAAGGTTTATTAATATCTTTCCATCAGAATCTTTGTACCATCTAAAGTCTTGGATGGGACAAGATCACTTAAGTGATCAATTCTTTGAATTAATACAAAGGGGGTTCTCGAAGTGTTTTATTATAGTGTAAATCAAAGTATTTACTCCATCGGTATGGCCATATTCAATAGTTTCATCAAAGATTGGGTTGCCATCGACATCTAGCCAAACGACATGGATAATAGATAATCTAGAATCTTCATTGAGATGTTTTTCCACGAAGACACGAGAATACTGTTTCCCACTAGCCAATAATTCAACAATATCTCGGTTGAGTAAAGTGTTGAACTTTGTTAGATAATTTGTTTGCTACCATTGACATATGATTTAACTTATTGAGGATTTCTTGCTTCGCTAAATCGAATATTCCATTCATAAATTTTATTGTATTTAAATGTAAAATTGTTTATCTAGATTTCTCTCTTCAAATTGATCCAACTGAGAAAGAAAGAGATAAAATTGTCAATAAATGGAAGAAATTTATTAATAGTGAAAAAATTAATATTACCTTCTATGATTGGTATGAAAGCAAAGATCAATCTAAATGCAATGTTATAACTAAAACTCAATGGATCAAAGAAGACAAGTCTAAGGTCTCGCCTAGTCATCCACCCTTAGAATCATTCTTAATTTCAAAGAAAAATACTTCAAGAATCGCTAGTCCATTTAAAATCTCTAATGGAAATAATGATGATAAAAAAATTATTGAATGCTTAAATTTTAGTAACTAATACCTAGCAAATCAGAGGGGAAAAAAGCTAGATGTAATCAAGAGAAATTTGAAGAAAATATAATTAAAAACCGTAGTCAAAAATTGTTCAACCACTATTAAAACTACCGTAAAATAGAGAAAATTAGGTTTAAAGCGTTGATCAAAGAGCGAACCTTAAAAAATTAAAACAAAGATTTATTGCTTATCATCAGACCGTATTAACTCGATAATGAAAGCGAGAGTCGGTCGATAGTCAATCACCACCTCATCAAGATAAGATATTCATGAACAATTAAATAAGTTAACCGTCCATAATATTAGTATGACCGTAAATTGGTATTCTAGACCAACCTCCAGATTTACAATTTGAAGAGAGAAATCTAGATAAACAATTTTCTCGCTTCGCTCAATAAAATTTATGAATGGAATATCGATTTGATTTAGCGAACAAGAAATCCTCAATAAGTTAAATCATATGTCAATGGTAAAGAAACAACTATCTAACAAAGTTCAACACTCTTACTCAACCAGATATTGTTGAATTATTGGCTGAGTGGATTCACAGTATTCTCGTGTTCTGTGGGAAAAACATCTCACTGAAGATTCTAGATTATCTATTATCCATGCTGTTCAGTTAGATGCTGATGGCAACCCAATCTTTGATGAAACTATTGGAATAGGGCCACCCGATGGAGTAAATACTTTGATTTACACTATAATAAAACACTTCGTAGGAACCCCCAGTAACATCACTGAAAGAATCCACGATCAGCTAAGTAATCTCACTTGTCCCACTCTAAGTGACTTTAGATGGTACAAAGATGTTTTTACTTCTAGAGTTATGATGAGAAATGACAGTAATAAACCTTTCTGGAAAGAAAAATTTGTTAATGGTTTACCGTCATTATTTGCTCACAAAGTTCGTGAAGAACTTAGTAAAAATTTAGGATATATTGATTATGATAATCTCACTTATGGTGACATAATCAGTTATATTCAAAAGATAGGACTAAAATGTGTATTGATTTTAAGTTAGCCAAACAAGCTAGTAAAGACAAGAAAAAGCTAAATATGAGCTTGGTACATTCTCATGAAAGCAAGATGGTTTACCTCTCCGTGGCTCTGCTTCTGCAGACGAAAGCATTGTGCATAAACATATCGACTCTCACATTAAAGTCATAGACGCTATATGAAAAAGACGCCATCATCATAGGGATAAGAATCGAGATAGTTATTATAATAAACCCAAACCCACTAATAAAAAACAGACTAAAGGAAATAAAAAATTTGATAAAAGTAAGATTATATGCCACAATTGTGGGCAAAAGGGTCATTATAAAAGTGAATGTAAAATAAAACAGAAGTTGTCTCAGTTAAATATTAATGAAGAAGATACTGAATATATATTAGAACTAATGAGAATAGAGAATGAAGAAAGTGATAAAAAAGACTCTAATATTTCATATTCTTCTGATGCTAACAGTGATAATAATTCAAGCAGTAGCTCAGATGAAGTCACCATCTGTGCTAATAATTGTAATGAAAATTGTTGCACTAAAAAGATTAATGTAATTAACAAAGATGATGAAGAAAGTTCTTTGTTAATTGACTTAATTAGTAAAATCACTGATCCTAAGTTAAAAACCCAATACACAAAACAATTAAAAGATTTATTAACTAAAGATAATAGAGAAAATGATAAGTTTATTAAAGCTAAGGAAAACCAATTTTAGTCTTAATAAAACTTTGGAAAGATTTAAATCTCCGATTAAAGAAGTCACTCTTCCGAATTAAATCAAGAAGTTAATAAATTAAAGAAAGAAATTGCTAATTTAAAATAGAAGTCTCTATTCTAAGAAAAGACTTAGATAAAAGCACGATCTTCGTGATCAATGATTCCTCATCCAAAGATGAAGATCACGATGAACCGTAATCATCTCGGTACTAAAGATATTTCGCACTTGTTTATTCAAGGTCTTTCACTTAAAAGAATCAAAGACATCACCATTCGTAAATGGTATGTTTCTATTAATCTAGTTGTGGATAAAACTTTTCAATACGAACATCTTCGCCTTGGTAGATACAAAGCTATTTAAATTGTATCCGTGAAGGTCTAATCCCAACTAAGTATTATAAAAAACCAAAGAAAAATTAAATTCAAATTTAATGGTAGTCAAATGGAAATAAAATATAAATTACCTAAAGTACATATTTGTCAAGATAATATGTGTTTCAAAACATCTTTTGTTTTGATTCGTAATCTTCTGATAAAAATTATTTTGGGTTTACCATTTATATATTTATTATACCCATTTACTACTAGTAATGAAGGATTAACCTGTAGACATTTAGGAAAGAGAATAACATTTAAATTTCTTATTAAACCAAAAGAAAGAGATTTAAAATACATTCAAGAAGAATCTATTTCTAAATCATTGAATTTAATAAACTGTAAATCTACACATTTGAATTTCTTGAAAGAAGATATCAAATATAAAAGAATTGAAGAACAACTTCAAAATAAAGAAGTTAGGTTAAAAATTGAAGAATTAAAAACCTACATGATGCATAACCTTTGTTCTGATTCCCCCAATGCCTTTTGGCATAGGAAAAAACATATGGTTAGGCTCCCTTATGCTAAGGAATTCAAAGAACATTTAATTCCCACTAAGGCTAGGCCTATTCAAATGAAAGCCGCTGAACAAATGGAGTTATGCAAAATGAAATTAATGATCTCCTCAAAAAGGATTAATTAAACATGAAATCCCTTGGTCTTGCTCACGCCTTTTATGTTAATAATGAAGCGAGAAAAGGAAAGAGGAGTACCTCGCTTAGTTATTAACTACAAACCATTGAACAAGGTCTTAGAATGGATTAGGTACCCCTTCCCAACAAAGACGACCTTATCAATAGGTTAAGTAATGCCACCATTTTCAAGAATTCGACCTTAACTGGTTTCGCAAATTGCCATTCATCCCGATGATCAAGACAAAATAAAGATTCACCACTCCGCTTGGACATTATGAATGGAATGTTCAAGCATTTGGCCTAAAAATGCTCCAAGTGAATTTCAAAATATACTTAATGACATTTTAAACCCTTTCACCATTTTTTATCGTTGTTTACATCGACGACATTCTTGTTTACTCCAAGACTATCAAGAACACGATAAACATTTAAAATCGCTTCTTCACTACTATTAAAGTAAATGGTCTTGTTCTTTCTCCTTCCAAATGCAACTTGCTTTCAGTCCGAATAAGGTTTCTTGGTCTTAATATCTTCAATGGACAAGTTCAAATTTATCGAACGAGCTATTCAATTCACGACAAGTTCCCAGATAAGATAACCAATAAAACCCAACTCGCAGAGATTTCTTGGCTCATTGAATTATATAGTAAGTTCTACAAGAATCTCAGAAGATTTGCAAACCTCTTTTTCAAATTTGCAAAAATAATCCTCCACCATGGATCGACATTCATACTTCGCAAATTCAACAAGTTAAAAATATGTCAAGACATTGCCTCGCCTTGGCATTTCCAATGATTCATTGCTCAAAATTGTTGAAACCGACGCTCGATATTGGATTCGGAGGCATTCTTAAACAAAAATTAACATCCGATTCTCTCGAACAAATTGTTCGATTTCATTCCTACAAGCATGGAATACTACACAATCAAAATATAGCACTATTAAAAAGAAATTCTTTCATTAGTATTATGTATTAATAAATTTCAAAATGACTTATTAAATCGAAATTCTCGGTTCGCATTGACTGCAAGTCAGCCAAGTACATTTTAGTTAAAGATGTTGAAAATCTGGCCTCTAAGCATTCTTTTCGCTAGATGGCAAGCTTTATTAAGCATTTTTGATTTTGATATTGAATACATTAAAGGTAAAAATAATTACATTCTCGATTTTCTTACCAGAGAATTTATTCATACAGTACTTTATACCATGAGTTTCAGAGGATCATCCTCTTCTCGTGGTCCTGGGTCGCCTAAAGGGCCCAAGTAATCATCCCAGAGGTACCTTAGTCCTCACCCAAGAATCTCGGTCTATCACCAAATAAATTTTCTGTTCTAGGGACAATCCCCAAACCTTACGATTCAATTTTTTAGTTAATAAACTCGAACCTATCAACCCATTCAAGAACTCCAAAGAAAGAATACGCCCAAGATCTCCCAAATCATTCCTCTTCCGAGCATGTGCTCAAATGGGAAAAGTTATTTGTTTCATATCAACCCTACATGAAACCAAAAATGATCCAGCTTAAACTTCTCATGAGCTTTTTCCCTCCTCGGTTGGCATTTTCCTCCAAATTACTCCTTATAAGTCACTTGTTTATTATAAGGACATTCTTCTTGAAACTGACTCAGTTAATATCAAACCAATTTACGCAAACAATGATAAATCAAAAGTTCTTTATCATTCTTTGTATATTAAACAATTCCTTCAGATTTCTGATTGGGGAAAACATCCCTCCGATCTAATGGAACTCTCTAATCATAGTTATCCTTTCTGCTTTTATGATTATATTGAAGCCTGGTATAAGGTTCTCCTTCATCAGAATGAGACCCATAGTCATTCCTGGTTTATTCAATTCGATCATAAATTCAAAAGTCCAATCCCTTATTGGTTCGTCCTTTGGTGGTATAGGCATGGTTCTACCTATGACCTCCTTCCCGACCCCCTTAAGGTCCAAGTTACCCATTTTGCTAACAATAGTAAACCAGATCCGAAGAATGAGAATATTCCTCTCACTCTTCTCTTCATCAGTAAATATAAGGTTCCCTGGATCCTTAAATGGCAATACGGTATTTCTCCACCCTCTGTTGCTAGTAACTCAGCCGTCATCTCAGATCCACTCCCTCGACTTTCCCGCTTTTTCTACATTAAATGGTGGGATAAGTTCGATGTTAACAGAATCATTGGACAGGTTCAACAAGAATTTCCTGTTGCTCCCATTCCAGCCCATCATTTCCCGATCCACCACTGTGCAAAGGATTCTAAAGCCATTTCTTTAGATCCTCTTCCTCAAGTCGAAAAAGATTTCAAAAGAATCAAAGTCAAAAACCAAATCCCACAGATCCTCCCCATTCCGTAGCATATCCGATTTCAAGGATTGCTCCTTAGTGAGTTAAAACTTATTGCCCAAGCCCTCAATAAAAGAATTGATGAGTTACACGAAGAAGCCTCAGCACTCCTCCGCTTCTTCCCAAAATGACGATTTAGCCAATTTGCAGAGGATGATGGTCTCAGACGACCCTATGGCACCATCAACCTTCAGATGCTCAGACCCATTTGCCGACATTCTATCGCTCCAAGACTCGCCCGCAGCAGTCACCAATCATCTTTGTTCAAGACTGCCTTTCAAAGACCAATCATCATCGTTTCAAGACTGCCCCGTGACCAAATAATCATCGTTCGACACTGCTTCTGACCGGTCAATCAACAATCATCGCTTTCGACCGCCAGCAAACCATTTAACTGCTCAACACCACAAAAGTAAAGTAGTAGCTCTACTATTCCAAAAGATTCCACTTTCCACCGAAAGCAGTAGAGTCGAGTCAAAAGTCATTTACCAAAAAGCATCTGTAATAGTCAAAAGTTAGCACTGTTCATCAACAGTTGCTTGTCTGTACTTTTACTTTTGCTTTTACTTTAGTAAATCACTTTTACTTAAGTAAAATGTTTTTTACTTTTGCTTTTACTTTAGTAAATCACTTTTACTTAAGTAAAATGTTTTTTACTTTTGCTTTTACTTTAGTAAATCACTTTTACCTAAGTGAAATGTTTCTTACTTTACCCAAGTAAATGTAATGAGCCCCTTTCTCGTTTCTATAAAAGGAAGGCGAGCTCATTCGGTGATTAAGTTTTTGAAACCTCGAAGACTCGAGCTCTCTCTCTCGCATAAATCTTTGGTTTCTACCCGATCACCCTACTTAACCCTCTTCTCCACTTCTCTAGTTAAATGTTTTAAATTTGTAAGTTCTTGTTTTAATTTTCAGTTTATAAATTGTATACATAGAATGAATCAATAATATAATTCATTACTTATTTACAAAAAACTCAGATTTGATCGTATATCTTTCTCCTGTTCTTCCTAGAACTTCCTCTTCCTACCCGTATGGTACCATATAATAAATGCGATAAGTTTTAAAAGAAAAACTTTAATGTAAGAAAGAAAAGATTAAGAAGATGGCCGTGAATCGGTAAAGTAATCTCTTTCTTGATTATAAACATTTGGGAAGGGATTACATTAATTCCTAGACTAAATGTTTAAGGGAAGAAGGAAGTATTGAAGACTTCTTCTTCATCTTTAACTAAGAAGATCGGTCGGAAGCTTCGCCTCCCGCTAACTCTGAGAGAAGGAGAGGACCTCTAAGAGCTTTACAGAGAGAAAGCTCTCGAGGCTACATTGAATTAAGCTTCAAACAACTCTAAACACTTGAGTTGTTTAAATAGAAAACCGAAAAGTAAATTACTATTTGATTCACGCAGAATCACTATTACATTAATCAAGTAAAAGTAATTTACTAAAGTAAAAGTAAAACGTAAGAAACATTTTACATTTACTTTTACATGGGTAAATGTAAGAAACATTTAACTAAAGTTAAAAACATTTAACTTAAGTAAAAGCAAAAGTTATTCTTTTACTTTTACTTTTACATTTACTAAAGTAAAAGACTTTTGCTTTAAGTAAAAGAAAGTCGATGATGGTTGGGGCCATCATCATTTGATTATTGAAGACTCTCTCGCCTTCTTCTTCTCGACCGTCCGCTCTCCATGAGATATCTGGGAAGGTCTTGTTGATCATCTTCTCGGATGAGTCACCATCCCTACTATTCCGCCTTAAAATTTTTATCCGTGAAATAACCCTATCATTTCAAAAAATTGTTTTATAAAGGAGGAAAAAAAATTTTCATCAAAATTGGTCAAAATCTTCAAAATTTCTTAGATTTTGTAAAAATTCTTTGTTTAAAAACAGATCGATGAAATCAAAACAAAGGATCACTCGATTGGTCCCGATCTATCAAGAATCGATCTAAACAGAAAGACTAATTTGTTAACCGCTTAAACAAAAATTCTTTCTTTTGTCATTCCTCTAAAACTCGAACCCGTTTGCGCTTTAAAGTAAACTCGCACTGTAGATCTAATGATACCCTTAGCCTAAATCGCTCCCAACCCGAGTCTTACAACGGCATAACGGGACTTATGGCGATCTTAGGTGTTTTACAAAGAAGACAAAGCGATTGAAAGTGGAGCAAAAGAAGAAAAAGTTTGAAAAAACATTTAAGTAAACAAATCAAACTGCTTATTCTTCGAAACCACCGATAAAGATCAAGAACCAACCGTGTGGCTCGATACCATATAACAATGCACGATAAGTTTTAAAAGAAAAACTTTAATGTAAGAAAGAAAAGATTAAGAAGATGACCGGTGAATCGGTAAAGTAATCTCTTTCTTGTATTATAAACATTTGAGGAAGGGATTACATTAATTCCTAGACTAAATGTTTAAGGGAAGAACGAAGTATTGAGGACTTCGTCTTCATCTTCTAACTAAGAAGATCGGTTTGAAAGCTTCGCCTTCTTGCTAACTCTGTAGAGAAGGAGAGAGGACCTCGGAAGAGCTTTCTAGAGAGAGAAGCTCTTAGATAAAAAGCCTGATCTTCAGATCAATGATTCCTCATCCAGTGATGAAGATCACGATGAACCAGAATCATCTGGTACTAAAGATATTTCAGACTTGTTTATTCAAGGTCTTTCACTTAAAAGAATCAAAGACATCACCATTCAGAAATGGTATGTTTCTATTAATCTAGTTGTGGATAAAAACTTTTCAATACAGCTTACTGCCTTGGTAGATACAGGTGCAGATTTAAATTGTATCCAGGAAGGTCTAATCCCAACTAAGTATTATAAAAAAACCAGTGAAAAATTAAATTCAGCTAATGGTAGTCAAATGGAAATAAAATATAAATTACCTAAAGTACATATTTGTCAAGATAACATGTGTTTCAAAACATCTTTTGTTTTGATTCGTAATCTTACAGATAAAATTATTTTGGGTTTACCATTTATATATTTATTATACCCATTTACTACTAGTAATGAAGGATTAACCTGTAGACATTTAGGAAAGAGAATAACATTTAAATTTCTTATTAAACCAAAAGAAAGAGATTTAAAATACATTCAAGAAGAATCTATTTCTAAATCATTGAATTTAATAAACTGTAAATCTACACATTTGAATTTCTTGAAAGAAGATATCAAATATAAAAGAATTGAAGAACAACTTCAAAATAAAGAAGTTAGGTTAAAAATTGAAGAATTAAAAACCTACATGATGCATAATTATTCTTCAAATGTCTAGAATACCAGAAGCAAATTAACCTTCTTTCCCTTGAAGTTATTAAAAAACATAGAAAAAAGGGTTATAATTTCATCCACATAGGTCTAGTTCAAGTAGCAGTTAAACCATTAAACATTAAAGGAATTAATTCAAGTATCTACCTCTGTCTTAGAGATGCTAGATTTTTGAATTATTATCCAAGCATAATAGGTGCTATGGAAGCCAGTCTGCACAATGGTCCTATCCATTTCAATTGCTTTCCTGACTTCACACTTAGTTTAAGTGATCAACACCTATTAAAGGCTTTAACATTAAATATTAAAACAGCAGGAGAAATTACACAAATGATTGAAGGTTCTCAACCAATTGCTTTAATCTATAGAATTTATTATAAGACCATGAAGACTAATTTGAATGTCCATGCTCTTAATAAAAGCCCTAAAGACCACACTGTATTAATTCAAAGTTCAACCAGTGATGCTAATATCCAGATCCCTAGAACAATTCTATGGAAAGATATTACATTACCAAGTCAATGGATTTTACCAAGTGAAATACCACAGCAGCCTGTAGTAAACAACGTAGTGAACATTGAAAACATAAGGCAATTTTCTGATGGAACTGTCAAAGTAAGCTTTGAACGTTCTAGAAGACCAATTATTATAGAGGACTATTCTAGTTCTTCAGCTCCCTCTATGAATCTACCTAGAAGAGATTCTGAAGTCCTTAGTAACCCTTCTATAAGAGACATTAAGTTAAAAGGAATTTTAAATCAAGGTCAAGCAAGTCATCCTTGTTATTCTTGTCACCCTCAGAATTACCCAGCCGAGGAAGAAAGCTCTTCTTCTCCGACTCCTTCTGAGCTTCCTACTCAGTCTGATTTTGATGTTCCAATTAATAATCAATTAAGAGTCATTAAGAAAGAATTTGTGTTAGATTGGATTAATCTAGTAAATGATTTTAACTCCAAGTCTAATAAAATTAAAAGACATCAATTTAGAAAAAATCATCCAACTGAGAAAGAAAGAGATAAAATTGTCAATAAATGGAAGAAATTTATTAATAGTGAAAAAATTAATATTACCTTCTATGATTGGTATGAGCAGTATCAATCTAAATGCAATGTTATAACTAAAACTCAATGGATCAAAGAAGACAAGTCTAAGGTCTCGTCTAGTCATCCACCCTTAGAATCTGTCTTAATTTCAGTAAAAAATACTTCAGTAACTGCTAGTCCATTTAAAATCTCTAATGGAAATAATGATGATAAAAAAATTATTGAACAGTTAAATTTTAGTAACCAATACCTAGCAACTGTAGGAAAACAGTTAGACAGAATTGAAGAGAAATTTGAAGAAAATATAATTAAAAAACCAGAGTCAAAAATTGTTCAACCACTATTAAAACTACCAGAAAATAGAGAAAAATTAGGTTTACCTAATAAAGACGTTGATCTTACAAAGAGCCATTGATCGCTTATTTAAAAATTAAAACAAAGATCGAACCTAAACAAGCAAGCGGTACTATTGCTATCATCGACCGGATTAACTCGATAATGAAAGCGATGAGTCGATCGATAGTCAATCACTACCTCATCAAGATAAGATATTCATGAACAGCTAAATAAGTTAACCGTCCATAATACTAGTATGACCGTAAATTGGTATTCTAGACCAACTCCTCCGATTTACAATTTGAAGAGAAATCTAGATAAACAATTTTCTGCTTCGCCTAATAAAATTTATGAATGGAATATCGATGGATTTAGCGAACAAGAAATCCTCAATAAGTTAAATCATATGTCAATGGTAAAGAAATACTATCTAACAAAGTTCAACACTCTTACTCAACCGGATATTGTTGAATTATTGGCTAGTGGATTCACTGTGTATTCTCGGTCTTGGTGGGAAAAACATCTCACCAAGATTCTAGATTATCTATTATCCATGCTTTGCTCAGGTTAGATCTTGATGGCAACCCAATCTTTGATGAAACTATTGGAATAGGGCCACCCGATGGAGTAAATACTTTGATTTACACTATAATAAAACACTTCGTATTTTTATAATACTTAGTTGGGATTAGACCTTCCTGGATACAATTTAAATCACACCAGATTGTATCAACAAGGCGATGGTCGTATTGAAAAGTTTTATCCACAACTAGATTAATAGAAACATACCATTTCTGAATGGTGATGTCTTTGATTCTTTTAAGTGAAAGACCTTGAATAAACAAGTCTGAAATATCTTTAGTACCAGATGATTCTGGTTCATCGTGATCTTCATCACTGGATGAGGAATCATTGATCTGAAGATCAGGCTTTTTATCTAAGTCTTTTCTTAGAATAGAGACTTCTATTTTTAAATTAGCAATTTCTTTCTTTAATTTATTAACTTCTTGATTTAATTCTGGAAGAGTGACTTCTTTAACTGGAGATTTAAATCTTTCCAAAGTTTTATTAAGACTAAAAATTGGTTTTTCCTTAGCTTTAATAAACTTATCATTTTCTCTATTATCTTTAGTTAATAAATCTTTTAATTGTTTTGTGTATTGGGTTTTTAACTTAGGATCAGTGATTTTACTAATTAAGTCAATTAACAAAGAACTTTCTTCATCATCTTTGTTAATTACATTAATCTTTTTAGTGCAACAATTTTCATTACAATTATTAGCACAGATGGTGACTTCATCTGAGCTACTCGCTTGCTTATTATCATCAAGTAGCATCGTAAGAATATGAAATATTAGAGTCTTTTTTATCACTTTCTTCATTCTCTATTCTCATTAGTTCTAATATATATTCAGTATCTTCTTCATTAATATTTAACTGAGACAACTTCTGTTTTATTTTACATTCACTTTTATAATGACCCTTTTGCCCACAATTGTGGCATATAATCTTACTTTTATCAAATTTTTTATTTCCTTTAGTCTGTTTTTTATTAGTGGGTTTGGGTTTATTATAATAACTATCTCGATTCTTATCCCTATGATGATGGCGTCTTTTCTTATGACGTCTATGACTTTTGTGAGAGTCAATATGTTTATGCCTGTGCTTTCGCTCTGAATTTTGACCCACGAGAGGTAAACCATACCGCTTCATGAGAATGTACCAAGCTCATATTTAGCTTTTTTCTTGTCTTTACTAGCTTGTTTGGCTAACTTAAAATCAATACACATTTTTAGTCCTATCTTTTGAATATAACTGATTATGTCACCATAAGTGAGATTATCATAATCAATATATCCTAAATTTTTACTAAGTTCTTCACGAACTTTGTGAGCAAATAATAATGACGGTAACCATTAACAAATTTTTCTTTCCGAAAAGGTTTATTACTTGTCATTTCTCATCATAACTCTAGAAGTAAAAACATCTTTGTACCATCTAAAGTCACTTAGAGTGGGACAAGTGAGATTACTTAGCTGATCGTGGATTCTTTCAGTGATGTTACTGGGGGTTCCTACGAAGAATGCTTAATAAAGCTTGCCATCAATTTGAAGAGATCCTTGAAATCAGAATGCTTAATGTAATCTTCTGGTATTCTAGACCAACTCCTCCAGATTTACAATTTGAAGAGAGAAATCTAGATAAACAATTTTCTCGCTTATTTACAATAAAATTTATGAATGGAATATTGACGGATTTAGCGAACAAGAAATCCTCAATAAGTTAAATCATATGTCAATGGTAGCAAACAGCTATCTAACAAAGTTCAACACTCTTACTCAACCAGATATTGTTGAATTATTGGCTAGTGGATTCACAGGTATTCTCAGGTCTTGGTGGGAAAAACATCTCACTGAAGATTCTAGATTATCCCCTCCTTATGGAATTTCGCCCTCGAAATTAGGGTACGTACCTTCCATATACGTGAATAGTAACTCCGACACCAAAAGATAGAAATTTCACAAAAAACATCATCACGCTTTCGTGATGAATAGTACTAAGTGAATAAGAACTCGTGAATAGTAATTCATGAATAGTAACTCGTGAATAGTAACCCCGACATGAAAAGTTCTAAATTTGATAAAAAGTTCCAACCAATATTTTGGCATAATGATATTGAAGAAATAATATCATTTACGAAGAAAATAACATCCACTCACACAAAATAAGACTTGTGACCGAATACTTTGGATATAGTCTTTGAAGGAACTTGCATCAGATAAAGAACACTTAAAGTACCAAAATACTCACAAGAATACACTTGATAATATAGAGAGAGAAAGAGAGAGAAATCTTTAGTTTCTAGTGTGATTTTTAATTCTAACCTAAGCACCCTATTTATAAGAAATTGCTTAGAACACCAAAGCAGAAAATTTAATATAATAATAATATATTTATAAAATTGTCAAGCCCACCTTAGACCAACTGAAATCAGCCCATTCTTATCACATGTTGAGCCCACTAAATTGCAAAAAACGTTTTTCATAAAATAAATAATTAAAACTTCCAAAAATCAATTATTCTAGAACTTCAGAACTTCAATAATTCATAATAAATAGCCCTTTTATCAGAAAATTCGAATCTCGCAATTTTTTATAGGAAATTCAATTCTCTACAACTTTGAAGAAGAAAGTTTTTCCAAATTTCAAACAAAAATTGACCGAAATCCATAAACGGGCGATTTTATAGGCTATAATCAAATTTCAGTCAAGAAATGGGGTCCACCGACACACAAAACATGTGTTAATCATTTAATGCAACAAAAATACTTTTCCTCCTCATATATTCATATATCCCACATTCATTGTAAAACTATCACCATTATTATATTATTAAAATATAATAATAAATTATTTTATCGAAAAAGATAAAATATCATTTTTAACAATTGTCACTTTAAAAATTTCTCCATCTATATCCACATAAAATCAATATTTTCTCATCATATAAATCAATAAATAATTATTCACAAATAATATTACAGAATCACAAGATCTTGCAACTGTGTCGTTCCTGGAAAGAAGGGCTTTCCAATAAGAATTTCTCTCATCTTGCAAGCGATTAGGTGACCAAACCTCTCCTCCTGATGTAACTTTCTAGACATTGCCAATAATATTTTCTAATAATATTATTCAGGATAATATAAATTATTGCTTTGATAATGGAAAATACTTGTGTAGTGACAATTATTAAAACAACAATAATATATAAAATATCAACGTAGCAATTATTGAATCAATAAAATAAAATCTTTGATAAGATTATTGTAACAATTATTGAGTAGTGCCTTCTTACGTAAAAATCAATAATTGGTGCAATACTGGTGTGCCTTCTTGTAACAACAACGTGTATTCTTGTGTTTTAACCATCGAGTATTCCAACAAAGTTATTACTTGGTAATAACTACTGTAGTTATTTATAAACAACTTATACTTGTCGTTTTCTTCATCCAATCGCTTTTCATTATGAGGCCCACAAAAGACTGCGCCGTCATACGAATATTCCCCGACAGCAAGAATATTCCACGACCAAACGAATATTCTCCGACAACAATGAATATTTTATAACCAATTGCTTATTTAAAAATATTTGCACATTTTACCCATAACTAACCACATTAATCAATTCAACCCTTACTATTTCAAAATAATAAATAGGGGAAATTAAATCTTCATTTATAAAAAGTTGGGGCCTTACAACCTCTCCTCCTTATGAAATTTCGTCCTCGAAATTGACATGCGTAGGACATGCTCCTTCCCATCCAAGATCTTGACTGGTACCTCCTCGTACGTTAAATCTTCTGCTATCTCGTCTGGTTCTAACTCAATAATGTGGTTCGGGTCGTCCACATATTTACGTAACATCGATACGCGAAAAATGTTATGAACACGCGTCATACTTGGTTGTAAAGCGAGTCTATAGGCCATAGTTCTATTCAATCGAGGATTTCAAATGGACTAATAAATCAAAGGTTGAGATTTCTTCTCTTCATCAACTCTCACTTCTAGAATAACGCCTTCTTGCGTCTTCTTCTTTATATTCATCATCTCAATTATGTGTAAACTGAAAGGTTTTAACTTTATCGATTAAAGTCGATTCTAATCGTATATTCGATATCTTCACGCAGATTCTTGGAATCTTTAACTCTATCTCCTTCTTCTGTAAGTCGTACGAAATGGGTCTTTGTGTTAACAATATCGCACTCGTAAACGCATACGATCTTTTACTCAACGCGTCAGCTATCACGTCTGTTTTTTTTTCCAGGATGGTATTGAATGGTATGGTCGTAATCTTTCAACAGCTCGAGCCAACGTCGTTGCCGCATGTTGAGTTCTTAGAAGCTCTTCTCACATTCCTCGCTCCATTCGAATTTTGTATCTTTTCGAGTCACCGAAAGCAATAGAGTATCGATTCGATAAAATCCTTCCACGAATCTCCGATAAGAACTAAATTAAGCCTGTAAAGCTACTTATTTCGATTACTGACTTAGGTTGTGTTAGGTTTGTAATATTCATGTGCGCAATCAAATTGCACAAATTAAGCGAAAGCGTGAAAAATCAGAGTTTAAAAAAATTTACAAACCATATACCCGGATCACCCTTTATGCACAATTATTAATTAAACGAAAAGATAAAGAATAAAATCATACCCTTGAAGATCGAGCTTCCTCGTGTACAAGTTCACCTCCAAATCCTTTCGCTTCAATCTTGAATCCACCGGGTTTGGTTCCTTCCTTCGATCAACATTAGCCACCCATGTGTTTGGCCTCTGAGGTGATCCACCAAGGAAGAATAAAATTCAAGAAGATGGGTGTTATGGCTAACCCTAGTTTTCTATCTCTATATAGAAAGGCGTACTCCCAACAACTTGGAATTATTACGTACTTTGTTAAAGTCAACAACCCATACCACCCATAATAAGACTCTCTTATTTATAGATGTGGGCAACCCACCTTAACAATTAAGGAATTGGGTTTTAATTAATTAATTCTTTTAATTAATTAAGCTCCCTAATCTTATTAGGGATAATTAATTAAACTCCTTTAACTAATTTTCCTTCCTAATCCAATTAGGAATAAATGAGAGTACTTATATTAAATTAATTCCTAAACTCTTTTAGAAATTAAAATAATAATAATTGTAATAATATTAATAAGACTCTCTTATTAATTTATATTTAATATTTCTAAAATATTAAATAATAAATATTAAGCTATTTAATTTATTCTATCACCATAGATTAAATTAAATATACTTAACATATTATTACGATTATGCCATTAACTTCTTAAATAATTATTCTTCCTTTTATGGTGTGACCCTTTTAGGTTCTCCATATTAAACCTATTTGTGAATAAATCAATTAGAAACAATTCTAATCTTATTTAAATAAATAAATTAAACAATTAATTTATTTAAATAATATTTATTCTACAATAGGGATAAGCCTCCCTAACGATCAACGACTTTCCGGATAATATAGATTTCAACATTAATCATTAAAGAACCTTTGAGTAAATAGTTACCGCATAATTCAATCCTTCCACCATTCAATGTCCCAATTAAATATAAGACATGGAATTATTGTCAAATCTTATTTTATTTAATTATATGTATTTCGACTCTTAAATGCACAACTCAAATAATGCAAATTAGAAACTCCTTTCTAATTTCATTCTCGCCGCCAAGGACTCTTGGGTTGTCATTTATCGAATCACATAGGACATTTCTTCTTTTTATTAGAAGTGGTAGATTCTTTATTGATCATACATTATCTCCATGTACAACTTATTATACCCAAGCATACCCTTTGATATACCCTAAGGGTCTTAAGGAATAAGTCAAAGTATAACTCATCATACACAAGATACTTATGATGATCTCAAGTCCAAGGATCACTTGTACTACTATCACTACGTAAATTCCTATTGACAAAAGCAAATAAAACTCCATTAGGTATTCCTTAGCGAGCCACGCTCAAAGGAACTTATTCTCTAATAAGCACCTACATACTTGCTTTAGTGTCTCCACACAAAATGATCATGAGATCAATCATCCTCATCCAACGATGAGCAAAGCAACGTATGTACCAATCTATCCGGATTCACTAATCCCCAATTTAGTAATCCAATGATTGGGAACTATTTTAGTTTTTAAGCTTTCTAAGAATTTAGATCTCATTAGAATGATCATCATCATTATTCTAAAAGCATTGCTTAAAACTATGGGTTTATCACATATTATAAAACAAAGATCATGTAGATAATTAAAAGCCTTTAATAAATTAATACTTTTATTAATAAATGAATAAGATTGTTACAAAGTATATGCTTTATCATCAAACATGATTGGCTTGTGTGCATACTACTTTCAATCTCCCACTTGCACTAAAGCCAATCGTCATGGTATCTTATACTCTTCTTCTCTAAGTGACGATTATCCTGGCCATTGGATAAGCTTTAGTTAATGGATATGTAATGTTGTTCATGAGAGTCCACTATCTCTATAGTGATTTCCCATCTTTCAATGATTCTAATAATCAAATGAAAGTGCCACAACACATGTTTAGATCCAAGATGAGACTTGGGAACTATTCCTAGTTCTCAGAATGAACTTTTAATCCAAACAATCAACTTGCACTTCATTTATAGCTATATACTTTGTCTTTATCACTAAACCAAAGAACTCTTTCTTTGTTTGGAACCTTTCCAATTCAACGCACCAACTGCTCAAGGTAACACTTTTACCTTAAAGTGGATTTTCTATCGTCTTGGTGCATCTCGAAAAACTTGAGTCTCCGTAAAGCCCTCTAGTTTTAATTCGGACCCACCATGTATGCTCACATCCTTAGTCTTAGGTTAAGAACTTTAAGATGTTTTTTTTTTTTTTTCACCGTCTTACGATGATCTTCTCCAGAATATGACCGATTAACATCAGGTCTCGTATATTTCATTGCATACATGATTGTCACTCATGCGATCTCTCTTCTTTGGAGTCTATGGGGACTATTAAGAGAAATACACTCCATAGCTCATCGACATGAAACATCTCTTGGAGTTTGCCATGCTAAACGACTTTAGCATCAAATGAATATACGTTCCTTGGGTTAAGTCGAGCATCCTCTTAAATCTATCTATATAGATTTATATCCCCAATTAAGATACTCTTCCCAAATCATTCATGGAGGAATGTTTAGACAACTTTATCTTTACTGATTGTAGCATTGGTATGTCATTCCTTTCCGTAGTAGTATATCAACATATAATATTAGGAATGTCACAAGCGCTCCCAATTGACCCTTTTATACACACTTAGAACTCTTACCTCATCGTATGTAACTCACGGATCATCATCTTCTGATGATGCGTACCTCATCATCATCATCCATGATGAATCCATACCTCCTCTAGGTATCTTCTTGTACTATTCCGGACTTCACGATTATCTTGTGGTACAATAGGTCTATCTACAGAGTTCCTCTTATTTGACTTATAGTGTTTTGTGGTTCTTGAACTTTTCAAGATCTATTATCCTCCCACTAGCCCTTCAATGATAAACGCCTTTATCTTAGAAGCGCGCTGTTTCATAACAAACACCTTTTGCTAAGTAGAATTATAGAACATATACCCTAAACTAACTTTAGGATGTCCCACAAATCGACACTTATAAAATCTTGTCCCAAGCTTATCCTTTGAAACCTTTTCACATAAGTTGGACAACCCTTATCTTAACATACTTAAGATTAGGAATCCTCCTCATCCATAACTTTTATGGAGTCTTGGGGCCGGATTTTGAGGTTACCTTTTTAATGAGATATGCAGCCATGTCTGTGACATGACCCTGAAGGATACCGGAATGTCGGTAAAATCATTATGGACCGCACCATGTCCAACAAGGTACGATTTTTCATTCGGATACATCAATCAATTATTGCACAAGATCGTGATGTGTCCATTATGAGAAAACCATTTGAGATGATCTAGAAACTTATTGCACAAGTATTTATTCCTTGATCTAATCAAAGAATCTTAATACTTTGCCAATTTGTTTCACTTTTGAATTCTTTGAACCTTTCAAATAATTCACACTTGTATTTCAACAAATACATACATTCAACTCTTTGAATGATCATCTCATTTTCTTATACTAATTTGTTCAATATGCAAAATTATTTTCAAGTAAGTCAAGTATACAAAATTTATTAAGTAATATTCCAGTTCTATACAAAACATTATTATTATAAATAGAAACAACAATTATTCTTAATTATAATACCAAAGATTTATTGTCAACAATAAAATGAAAATAATGTTTCTAACAAGAATTGGAATACAATAACAACTTATCGACTTAATAGATTTGCCGTAGCGATCTTAAACTATAAGTTTCTATAGCTAATGCGTGAACCTTTGCTTCATTTTCCACACATAGGATTACTTATCTTTGTTTAACTTTCTACTTACTTTGGTCCTTCATAAATCTATATTTATGATAACCAAAGTCGGTATCCAATACCCAAGTAGAACCTCGACTTAAAGAAAATTTATTTCAATCATGAACAAAAATCGATTATAACCGAAACTTCACTAAGCTTCTTTGGTTAGCCTCTCGCAAGATGCTTCTCAGCTTTCTTTCCAAGGTCCAGGGCTTATTGCGGTGGAAGCAAGCTCGTTTCTTATCCGATCGCTTTTGTTCTTATTATCCTTTGTTTATGCCTTTCTATTTACCTTCTTTGAATCGTTCTTCTTTTTAGAAGATCCTTTGGCCCCTACCAAGATGACTTGATCTTTCTTGGTTGGAAAGTGACTCTCAACATTTTTTAATATGTTAAGCAAATCAAATGAGGTGATATCTAGCTTGTTCATATGAAAAATTCACAACAATTAGAAAGGAGTCCGGAGTGAGTGCAAGATCAAATCTTGGCTCAACTCTCCATCCATGATAAAACCAATTGTCCTAATTGATCAATCAAATTGATTATGTTAAGAACTTTGTATGCATCTTTGTAGTGCCATTGGCCATTCTAGATCGGAAGAGCTCCTTAGATATCTAATATCTATCAGTCCTACTTTCCTCACCATCAACTACTTGATGTGCGTGAATATAGTAGGAGCATCCATAGTTTCATCTTGACGTCAAGCTCGTTACTCATGGATGCGAGCATGATGCATTGAGCCAATCAGTGCATCATCTTGCCACTTTCTAAAAGTAGCAATCTCTTCCTCGGAGGCATTATTCTGCAACCATTGCGAGGATAAAGGCGATATGGACATAAGATAGTTGTTCACCTATGAGAACTATTCTCAAATTCCTTAACCAATCCGCTTTAATTGATTACGATTAATTTAGCATCTAATATGCTTCGCAGTGATAGTAATTTTAGACATTGTAAAATTCTGTAAATGAATTTATAATTAACAACATTTTTTAACATACATTCTTTTATTAATTACCAAAATAATTTAGGTCTTGTTTTAAATTGGTATCTCCCACTATTTTCTTCAAACTATATTACCCTCACTTATATAGTTCTAAGCAAATCTAATTAAAGATTTGCTAGTGAGAATAAGGATCCCATTTCAAATGTATATAGCCTTGTGGTGACACAACAAACTATATATAAATAAATAGGTAGACAACTTTTTCAATTACATCAACTATGCAACTCCTTTTCTTTTGCCTCTTAGATTATTTTGATCAAGTGGTGGCACATCCGAATCAAAATTATCCAAGTTAAGTCCGACCTAGCACTCCATATATTCAAAAAGAAAAATATCATCCTTGTGGTGATACAACAAAATAATATTGTTCAATTTTCTTTATAAGCATCAAATGTGATAAATTAACATCTTAAATACTTAATACTTGCCTTGTGGTGACACAACAAACTCATATTAAATATTTAATACTCTATTAATTTTATCATGCTAGAAAGCTGACGCTCGATATTCCAAATATCTTTGAACGCTTAGACTTAATATAAAATTATGAGGGGTTTGTTATTAATTTGTCTCATCTTGTTTAAGCGTGCATTTACATATATATATAAAATACGCTTCATATTAATGAACATACGAAGATGTTTGCATAATATATAATATATATATATAGTATAAGCATGCATATATAGAATACTATATTCTACCTTGATTGATTATGGACTTTTATTCTAGTTTGGTTCACTGTAGCCACCAAGTGAACCAAAAGGTCAAACCCTAGGGGTGCAAGAAATAATATTTAAATATAACTATTACATTTAAACCCTGCTCTATTACAAACTGGTCTTCAAGCGCTTGTCTTGATCTCTAATTCTTCAAAATTAATTCTAAATATTCCTATTACAAAACTATTTTAAAATAAATAGAAACCTTGATCGCTAGCCGAGGGAAGTACATAGGAGGAGATAGAATTTACATTCAGAAAAATTAGAGAAGACGAGGTACGCAGACCCCATTTAATAAAACCCATACATTCATGCATCCAACTAAAATAAAATCCAATCACATTGGTCAATAATCCATAATCAATCCCATTTATTATCATACACATCATCATATGCATCAATAAATAACATTCATCTCATGAATAATAAACATTTAATATATATATTGATATCATTTAATGGGCAAATTTAGTTAGTATAAAATCTATTTTTGAATCAAAATAAACTCCTTTATTTTAATCCAAATTTAAATCAAAATAAAACTATTTTATTTTAATTTATCCTATTTTGAATAAAATAAACTATTTTATTTTAATCAAAATCTTTAATCAAAATAAACTCCTTTATTTTTAATTAATTATGGAATCCAATTCCATGTAATAAAAAAATCTTTAATTAAAATAAACTCTTTTATTTTAATTAATTATGAATCCAATTCCATGTAAAAAAAAATATTAAAGGAAACACTTGATATTCTTTCCTATTCATAAATAAACTTCTTTATTTTGAATAATATGAAATCTTATTTCATATTTAAATAAACTTCTTTATTTAAGGAAACACGGATTTTCTTTCCTATTCACAAATAAACTCCTTTATTTTGAATAATATGAAATCATATTTCATATCTAAATAAGCTCCTTTATTTAAGGAAAAATAGAATCCAATTTCAACTCCAATTAGTTAGCATGGAATCCAATTCCAACTCTAATTAGTTAGTTAGATGAAATTCTAATTTTAAAATTAAAATAAACCTATTATTTTAAAATTAAAATAAACCTTTTATTTTAAAATTAAAATAAACCTTTTATTTTAATTATAAAATTATTAAAATTAAAATAAAACTTTATATTTTAATATTAAAATAAACCTTTTATTTTAAAATTAAAATAAACTTTTTATTTTAATTATATAATAATTAAGAATATATATATATATATATATATATATATATATTCGTAATATAATATATATATATATATATAATATTTCCGTGTGGCCAAGCCTTTTTGACCGTGCATTGGTTAATCTTGATTTGCCAAAAAAAAAAAATTCCAGGATTACAAATCATAGTTTACTCAGAATGCTTTCCTTGAAATCCGTGACTAAATTCTCCTGTTAACTTTTAAACAAATGACACCTGCGTCCCTTAAAAAAAAAAAAAAAGGAGCACGTTTTTTTTTTTTTTTTTTTGATTTCTTTATTAAATTTTATACAATAAAATTATGCCCAATTAAATTGTTCAAAACACATATCAATATACATATCAAATTAAAACAATTAATAATTCGCATAAAGGTTTGGCTCTGATGCCACTGTTAGGTTTGTAATATTCATGTGCGCAATCAAATTGCACAAATTAAGCGGAAGCGTGAAAAATCAGAGTTTAAAAAATTTACAAACCATATACCCGGATCACCCTTTATGCACAATTATTAATTAAACGAAAAGATAAAGAATAAAATCATACCCTTGAAGATCGAGCTTCCTCAGGTACAAGTTCACCTCCAAATCCTTTCGCGTTCAATCTTGAATCCACCGGGTTTGGTTCCTTCCTTTGATCAACATTAGCCACCCATGTGTGTTTGGCCTCTGAGGGTGATCCACCAAGGAAGAATAAAATTCAAGAAGATGGGTGTTATGGCTAAACCCTAGTTTTCTATCTCTATGAAAAGGCATACTCCCAACAACTTGGAATTATTACGTCTTTTGTTAAAGTCAACAACCCACCACCACCCATAATAAGACTCTCTTATTTATAGATGTGGGCAACCCACCTTAACAATTAAGGAATTGAGTTTTAATTAATTAATTCTTTTAATTAATTAAGCTCCCTAATCTTATTAGGGATAATTAATTAAACTCCTTTAACTAATTTTCCTTCCTAATCCAATTAGGAATAAATGATAAGTACTTATATTAAATTAATTCCTAAACTCTTTTAGAAATTAAAATAATAATAATTGTAATAATATTAATAAGACTCCTCTTATTAATTTATATTTAATATTTCTAAAATATTAAATAATAAATATTAAGCTATTTAATTTATTCTATCACCATAGATTAAATTAAATATACTTAACATATATATTACGATTATGCCATTAACTTCTTAAATAATTATTCTTCCTTTTATGGTGTGACCCTTTTAGGTTCTCCATATTAAATCGGTTGTGAATAAATCAATTAGAAACAATTCTAATCTTATTTAAATAAATAAATTAAATAATTAATTTATTTAAATAATATTTATTCTACAATAGGATAAAGCCTCCCTAGCGATCAACGACTTTCCGGATAATATAGATTTCAACATTAATCATTAAAGAACCTTTGAGTAAATAGTTACCAAATGACAATTCAATCCTTCCACCATTCAATGTCCCAATTAAATATAAGGCGTGAAATTATTATCAAGTCTTATTTTATTTAATTATATGTATTTCGACTCTTAAATGCATGAACTCCAAATAATGCAAATTAAAACTCCTTTCTAATTTCATTCTACGCCTGCCAAGGACTACCGAGTTGTCGTTTATCGAATCACATAGGACATTTCTCTTCTTTATTTAAAGTGGTAGATTCTTTATTGATCATACATTATCTCCATGTACTGACTTATTATACCCAAGCATACCCTTTGATATACCCTAAGGGTCTTAAGGAATAAGTCAAAGTATAACTCATCATACACAAGATCTATGATGATCTCAAGTCAAGGATCACTAGACTACTTCTATCACTACAGAATTCCTATCGACAGCAAATAAAACTCCATTAGGTATTCCTTAGCGAGCCACGCTCAAATGAACTTATTCTCTAATAAGCACCTACATACTTGCTTTTAGTGTCTCCACACAAATGATCACGTGAGATCAATCATCCTCATCCAATGAAAGCAAGAACGTATGTACCAATCTATCCGGATTCACTAATCCCCAATTTAGTAATCCAATGATTGGGAACTATTTTAGTTTTAAGCTTTCTAAGAATTTAGATCTCATTAGAATGATCATCATCATTATTCTAAAAGCATTGCTTAAAACTATGGGTTTATCACATATTATAAAACAACATCATGTAGATAATTAAAAGCCTTTAATAAATTAATACTTTTTATTAATAAATGAATAAGATTGTTACAAAGTATATGTTTTATCATCAAACATGATTGGCTTGTGTGCATACTACTTTCAGGTTGCTCTCAAGTGTGACTCATATCCCAATCTTGGATAGCACGTCACAATGGCACCTATCAGTTTACCACCGCACGAATATGACGTCCCCTACAGAGAGTTTGGTTTCAGTGCATTCCACAAAGGAAGTCACCGGATAGAGGCTAAGGTACCAACTCCACAGTAGTTAGGTTTTTAACTCCCAAGTTCAATAGAGTCATTCTATATGAGATTTTAGAAATGGGTTTTGTCTTAGGGTTCAAAGTCGATACAAAATTCAATATCACGCTCGGGAGTAGGTCGGGAAATTTTTCAGAAATCGTCGGAAAATTTACTAACAACAAAATATCATTCAAATCGACGTATTTTTGTTCAAGTCCATAATACTAAATTAAGAAAACGACATCCGTTTTTCAATAAACGAATGACTTTACTGAACGATATAAAAGAGTTTGACTTCAATGGTTTGGTTGCTTAAATTCGAATAACTGGTTGCTTAGGAATATATATTAGTATTAGTCATCTTTTTTAGTTTAGGGTACAAAAGTCATTATCGATATAAAATTTGAGGTGCAAATTGTCTTTTAGTCTATATATATTAGTATTAGTCAACGAAAAGAGGAAGGCGTGTGTTGGCATGAGTTTAACAGATGCATCTACTTGCTGTTTGAAAGCCTCCACACGCGCGCATAAAGAAATACTCCTACAAAAAAAACCCTCTAAATGCGGTTATATAAAAAGTGAGGACAAAAGTACGGCCGGCATGGGTTAAGCCTTTACATTTTCTGTCTACGCGCCAAAAAAAACACATCACCACAAACTCTGTATAGACCCCTAAAATTTAACTCCTAATATAGTAGTATAACTATCGATAGTCATGTGATTCTGATACTATAAACGGTGAGATTTATTTTAAATTTTAAATAGTTTACATAATTTATTAAAATGAGTGGAAAATTCAAAATTATTTATATTTTGTTATATAGATACTAAATGATGGTAGATATAATTTGTAATTAATAAAAATCTGAGTACTATGTTTTACATACACTTCGTTTCTAGATATTTTTCTTGTTTTATTATATTTTCAAAAAACATATTTATATAAAATTATTATTGACTTTTAAAAAAATTTCTAATTGATAATGATTCATTTAAAATTATAAATAATAATAATTATAAGTAGCTTGATGTTTGTAAGATAGTTTATTTCATTCATCATTATATCGATTAAAATAAATAAATCTATCTCAATTTTAAATTGTTTCAAATTAAGTTTTAAAAATTAATAATAATTTTATATTTTGAAACGAGTAAATGAATAGTTAGAGATTTAAAATCATGAATATTATTATTTTCTTTATTTTTTACTTGAATATATCCTCTTTTTTTCCTTTTCATTAAATTCAATTTTCAATTTCCTATGTACGTAAAAGCGTGAGAACACGCGTTAGTGATAGGCTTGGCATAGCTATACGTTAAAGCATGGAAAACCACGTGAATAGAGTTGCGTGACTTGCACACGTCCATGCTTCCTACACTTGTCACGCGCCACGACACTGATTTTCATGACGTGGTAAGGATCATCTACAGTAGACATATACTATCATTTTTGTCGTGACGTGTCAGAAGTTATTGGTCCAACTCAAATGAAGGGCAGTTGGCCGTTAGGTACAACGTCTAAATCAGCTTACGTGGCTAAAAAACAAGAAATCAAATCAAATTCAAACTAAGAGACGGAAATTAAAATAATGATTTCTAAAGGTTGAAGAGGCAGACCCTCTAAGAGCCAGATAGATAGTCGTTATATGCATCGATCACGGTTTCGATGCCGGAGCTTCTCTTTTGGTCTCTCGCCGTTAATGGTGGCCAGTGGGAGCGGAAATGGCTGGAGACAAACCAAATTGCGCGACCGAGGAGGTGGAGGAGGAGGAAGAACCGTCTCTAATGGCTGTACGTGGAATTGGACTCATGGATGCACCGATTCTACTACTTGTTTACTTTCACAAAGCTCTGCGAGCAGAGTTTACTGAGCTCCGCTGTATTGCGGTGGAGGCGTCGGAGAGTTGCTCCCACGGCGAGGGCCTCGTTATTGAGCTCCGCAGGCGGTTTGAGTTTTTGAAGCTTTTCTATAAGTATCACTCTTCTGCAGAAGATGAGGTATTTTTCATACTTTTAATTTCCCATTTTTCTCAATGTGTGTGTAATCTTAGGTCAATTTGTTTGTCTTCTTTTACTTGGTAGGTTTGGACATTTTGATTATTATATCTTGGTTGTTATCGAGACGAAATTAAGGAATTTCGCTTGATTTTGTATGGTTATGTGAGTATAGCAACTAGAGTTCGACTCTTGCCATTTATACAGCTGCTTTTCAATTACGTCGTAGTTGGTATCACGGGCTACTCGATCAGTACTGTGGAGCATTTGATTAGCACTTAGATTTTAGAAGAGGAAAAACAGGAATAAATCAAATTTCTCCAATCATGTTGTTCAAATGAATTTAGCTCGACTGGAAAACCAGTTGAGGTCCAAAGATACATACGAAAACTAAATTAACTAGTAGTTGTTTGCTAGAGAAATGCAAATGTGCGTAAAAAAATGCCAAGTTTTATATTTGCAATTTTTGGGGATTTTGGGAGGAGGGTGGTGGACCTGCTGGTGGTGGTAGTACATCTTTGACTAGAAGGTGGACAAAGATGAAGTTCAGTGGCTGTTAGCTGAGTCCTTATTATCCAACTTAAGTATATATAGATGGAACACCTTCCCCATTTTTGAGATAGTATGGTGGAGTTAGTATGGTACTTATCAAAACAAAAGAAGAAAAGGTGGCTAGATTTCTTCCTTAAATACTTCATAATATGTATTGTTAATTATAGATATCCCTTTCCTGAGAAAAAAACACAAAACACTCGCAAGTTGTTCTTTTTAGTTTGAATCATTAGTAACATGATGGTCATTTGTGGTTTTCAAGATCATCTATGGCACTGTAATATGATTGTAACTATTGGGCAGGTTATTTTTATGGCTTTAGATGTTCTTGTCAAGAATGTGGTGAATGCATACTCGCTTGAACATGAAAGCATAGATGACCTCTTCGACTCTATTTTCCACTGCTTGGATGTTTTAATGAAGGAAGAGAAAGATATTTCCAAGCCATTTCAAGAACTTGTATTCTGCATTGGTACAATCCAGACTACCATTTGCCAGCATATGCTTAAAGAAGAAGAACAGGTACATATCTATTTATTGTTTGCATTTTCTTTTCTGGTATCATTCCCTTCATGTTCATTGTTCGCTAAGCTTTGATTTATTTTTAAAATTTTATCATTATTTGTTGCAATCGATTTTTGGTTTCACCATTGCTTGTATGTAATAGAATATGCTAGCTTGAAATTTTTATTGGTAGGGAACTCCCTACTTATATGTGGAGCACTGAGATCTTTATGTATATAATAATAATAAACATTCTACAGGACACCTCCAACTAAATTTGATAGTTAAACACAATAATGTTTTTTTTCTTCTTTTCTTTCTATTATGTATAATTAAAATTTTAACTTTTTCAATGAACGTTTGAGTTGCAGGTTTTTCCTCTGCTGATGAAGCAGTTCACTTCAAAGGAACAGGCTTCATTTGTCTGGCAGTTCATGTGTAGTATCCCTGTGATGCTTTTAGAGGAGTTTTTGCCATGGATGACTTCTTTCTTTTCCTCAGATGAACGGGTAGAATTTATGCATTGCATGAAAAGCATTGTGCCCAAGGAAAAACTACTACAAGAGGTAGATCCTGACCCAAGCTCTCAATTACTGCAACTTAATTTCCCGGTGTAATTAGTTAACTTTCATCTTGAAAGGTGGTCAATTCTTGGATTGATAGCAAGAAGCAGACATATGATAGATGTGAACAAGGAGCTCAGTTTTGTAATGGACTTGGCAATTACCAGGACATACTCAAATTGTACACATCTGACGGAGAAAATCAGCAAATGACAAAAGCTTTTTCACTCCAAACAACTAGTAGAAACAATCCAATTGACGGGATTCGTCTTTGGCATGATGCGATGAAGAAAGATATGCAAGAAATTTTGGTGGAGCTGTATCAAATAAGAATATCAAACCGTTTTTCAGACTTAGATTCACTAGTTGTACAACTAAATTTTTTTGCAGATACCCTCATCTTTTATAGGTAATCAGTGTAGTTTTGTCATTAATGTGTCAATTAGAGTTTCTTATTGAAATTTATTGTAACCTCCCCTTAGATTTGAATGGGTCCATTGACATTTAATTTTTTGAATTACTGACATTTCTAGGAGCTCTACAGATGATCAAATGCTATAGAATGTGGTAAAATCAAAGGCATTAGTGATCTGTTCAAAAGTTTTTATACTAAATGAATGCTTTGAATTTGTAGCAACGCATTGGATAAAATCTTTTACCCCATATGGAATGAACTTGCCAAAAAATTCACCTTGTCCTGCTATGCACAATTCCTGGATGAGAGGAAAATTGAAGGTCTACAGAAGTTACTGTACTATAAAACTCAGAGTGCAATACCACTAAAGAACTATGTGGAGAAGCTTTGCGAGGAACTGGAGTTATTTGTGAGCTGGATGGATAAACACCTGAACTTACTTCAAACAGAGGTACACACCTGCTTTTCAGTTTTATCACCATGAGATGAGGCACAAAAAAATACCCAAAGGATAAAGTAATCATAATATATAATTTAGATGATTTTTAATACTTGATGTATGTTAACTTTGTCGATTTTCACTAACTTCTTTCAGTTTCAACCAGGTTTTTCCATTAATAGGAATGAATTGCAGCCATGAGATGCAACAGTGGCTATTGTATTCAAGCCTTAAAATGATGCCACTTGGGTTGCTAAAATGCATGATTACTTGGTTCACGGCTCATTTATCCGAGGATGAATCCAAGTCCATTCTTAGAATAAACCTGGAAGGTTCTTTTGCCAATAAGTCTTTGGCAACTCTCTTGTGCGAGTGGGTGCGCATTAGTTATTCAGGTAAAACCTCTACTGAAAAGTTCGGAAAAGACTTGCAGAAGTTTTTCAATAGCAGGTGTTCTTTTTTGTATGAACAAATTAAGGAGGATGCTGAACTCTCCAACTTCCGATTGGATATGCAACATTGCAACGGATCGAACTCTTGTCTACCGGAGAAAAATTCAGCTGCCAAGCACAACGTGCCTGCATCATCTTCTGTCTCCAAAAACACTAAGAATTATGACACATCATACACTAGTGGGATGAACTTGCATGTGTTCTTCCCTCGAACTTCAAAGATTCAGTCTTCTCATCTTTCTTCAGCAAGTAGTAGTGGTAGTTCCTTTTCAAGCCTTGAATCAAGACCAATGGACCACATCCTTTTCTTCCACAAGGCTCTCAGGAAGGATCTGGATTTTCTCGTCTTTGTTTCAGCTAAGTTGTCTCAGAATGTAGGGTTTCTTATGGACTTCCACCATTGCTTCCATCTTCTAAGATATCACTATCAGATACATAGTGCTTCAGAGGACGACATTGCCTTTCCAGCTCTTGAGGCAATGGGGAACTTCCAAAATGTTAGCCACTCCTACACTATTGACCATAAATTGGAAGGAGAACAATTCATCAAAGTTTCCATTATTCTTGATGAAATTTCAAAATTGCATGCTTCAGTTTCTAATAGTGATGTAGATGCACTTTGTCGTAGAGAACCAAAGTATGGGCAGCTCTGTGTGAAGCTCCATGATCTGTGTTTGTCAATGCATAAAGTACTATGTGACCACATCCATCATGAAGAAATTGAATTGTTGCCTTTATTTAGAAAACATTTCTCTGTTCAGGAGCAAGAAAAGATCATAGGATGCATGCTTGGAAGACTAAAAGCAGAAATTCTGCAAGAAATGATACCCTGGTTAATGGCATCTTTAACACCAGACGAACAGCACGCCATGATGTCTTTATGGAGGAATGTTACTAAACATACAAAGTTTGATGAATGGTTAGGAGAATGGTGGGAAGGTGGGAAGATGTTTAATATAACTAAGGTTGAAGATCATTCAAATGCTCTTCCACCATGGAATGTAGATCCCCTGGAGGTTGTCTCGAAATATATGGTGAAAGAAGGTATTGATGACAAAGAAGGAACTCTATGTGACAGAAGCGCCAAAATTTCAGAAAATGATTTCAGTGCCTGTAATAGTGATTTATCTGGAACTCCCATTGTGGCTGATAAGGAAGATGTTTTCGAAGAAGACCACCATAATAAAAAATCTTCAGAGTGTACTAAAATTTCTACTGAGGTTGACAAAAAGAGATGCAATGAAAGAACAGATGTTTCTGATCTGGCCGATGAAACAGGAGAAATTGTACAAGAAAGTCAGAAGTTCAGGAATGAGAAGCACCTTCTATTAATGAGTCAAGAGGAACTGGAGGCAGCAATAAGACGAGTGTCCCGTGACTCTAGTTTGGACATTCAAAAGAAATCATACATAATCCAAAACTTGCTTACAAGGTTCATATAAATTCTTCTATTTTTTATTTATTCCTATTCCTAATTTATACTGCCCCCATGAAAGATTACTCTAGCCCCTCAACTTTATAATTTGCAGACGTTTTATTACTTACGCGAGTATGATCAACTGGGTGCCCCTAGAACTCAAAAAAAATCAATGTCTTGTGCTGGTCTTGCCTGCAAGATGTGGCCTTTTAAACTTGATCCCTCATTGTCAATTCAACTCTTCAAGCCCCTGATTTTGACCAAGAAAGGCACGTGATACCTTAAGATTGGTATCTAACCAAATGATCCTATCTTTTTTGGCAACTCACTGACATACCTAAAAAGATGATGAGCTTGGGTAGATATGATCATTGAACCAACAAACAAACAAATATTCATGTCAAAAAAATGGTTCAAATTAGAATACCATCTAGGTAATTACAAAGTCAGTAATTTACTACTAATAAGTATTTTCAATTAACCAATACATCTTGTAAGGAAATATATCTGTATCTATCTATCTATGTATATATATATATATATATATATATATATAGAGAGAGAGAGAGAGAGAGAATATCTCATTCAAGTTACTCCTTGATGCCCATGAGTACGTACCTGAACTAGTACACTTCATAGAATCTTGGTCATATAATTACGCCTTACTTCTTTTTGTGTACATCATGGGAGCCATTAGACTTTTACTAGATACTGTTTGTGCAGGCACCCTTATTTTCTTTTCCTTCTTGTATGTAATGAGTACATGTATTCTACTAGAACGTATCTAAAGCACTCTTCTTAAATAGCACTCTTTCTTAAATAGCACTCCTTTATTAAAAATATGTCGTTTTGGATCCTCTTTTAAAGAACAAAATAATATTAAAATAGAGTTATCTCACTTGTTTTCCTTTTATTTACAAAAATGCCACCCGCGGCCCCATTTGTTTTTAAAAGAGGATCCAAAACGACTTAGTTTTAATAAAGGAGTGTTATTTTAGAGAGAGTGTTATTTAAGAGGAGTGCTTTAGATCCGTCATTTGTATTCCACATGCCTATGAATTTAAGCTAAGCTACCCTGATTTTTCAGCCGGTGGACTGTAAAACAGCAGAAATTGCATGCAGAGGTTACAGCATCAAGCAATGAGGAAAAAGTTCCAGGACAGTGCCCATCTTATCGGGATCCTGTCAAATTAACTTTTGGCTGCAAGCACTACAGGAGAAATTGTAAGCTTGTTTCTGCCTGTTGCAACACACTATATACATGCAGACATTGCCATGACGATGTGGCAGATCATTCTATGGACAGGTAAGCATGTATTAGTTTCTTCTACCCTTTCTTATTTTGAGATTGTAAGTTTTATTTCTTTACACATTCACTGTTTCTTATATGTACATGCAGAAAAGCCACTACCAAGATGATGTGCATGAAATGTTTAGTAATTCAACCTGTTGGTGCCACCTGTTCAACACCTTCTTGCCATAAGCTATCCATGGCTAGATACTTCTGCAAGATCTGCAATTTTTTTGATGACGAGAGGTGATGTAATCAAAATCGACCTACTATTTTCCTAGCTTATTGAGAATAAAGGTTCAGTTTCCTCAAGTGTTTCTTAGTTTATACTTAAGAATATTTCATGCAAGAAAATGAAACCTTACGTAGTTATTAAACCGAGAATGAATAAGTGCATTTATTGAGGTAACATAGTTATTAAACCGAGAATGAAACCTTACGTATTCCTGGAAGTGCATGCTACTGTCTTGCAAATTTATGCGTTTGTGCCCAAAATTTAAGCATGCATATTAGTCATCATGCAGATGCATTCCAACAAGTTAATCTTCATGTATGTGCAGAGTTTGCTCCTAACAAAGGAAAGAAATGAACTGTTTGGCATTGTTCGACCTGTGTAAAAATGAATAGCATGCTCAGACTTGATTCTCTAGACAGAACCAATTGGCTATTGAGACATCTTTTTTTTCCCCCAATATTTTTTTTCCCAGAAAAGAGTGAGAGGAGATTTTTTGACTCTAGATGCAGTTAAGGTCCTTGAGGAACGCTATTTGAGGGAACCTATTGGAACCGTATGTTTGTTCTCAAGTTGTGGGAGCTACCCAAGTCAGACTTCCTGGATCTGCATATACTTGGAGTTTTAAAATTGTTATGAATACATTGGAATTATGTAACGTGTAGATTGAAGGTAAGGTAATCTCATATTAGCAAAGAACAGTAGCATACAAGTAAAATCAGTGCCGCTATTACTCCCAATGAAATTGATTTACAATATCTTTTGCTCAACTATCTCAAGTCACATAACATGGACACTGCAGTTATTCTTACTAGCTGATCGTAGTGAACTTCTCCTGAATTTCATTCTATAAAGTGTATTAGAAGAAAGTAAAAGTTTGGTGGAAAATGCCACAGGAAGCCATAACAATTCCTTTCTTGTCTTGCATCTCTTCTCTCACACAGAAGCACACACATCCTGATAAAGAGACATTTTAGGAATTTTTTAGGCTATCTCCCATTACTAATCTGAAGTCTTTATTTCATTAATCTGAAATCTTTATTTCATGGAGTTTACTTACGGTTGGTAATGAACAGGGAAATCTACCACTGCCCTTACTGTAATCTGTGCCGAGTTGGGAAGGGGTTGGGAATTGACTATTTCCACTGTATGAATTGCAATGCCTGCATGTCAAGGTCTCTTTCAGTGCATATATGCAGAGAGAAGTGCTTTGAGGATTTTTGCCCAATATGCCATGAATTTATATTTACATCAAGCTCTCCAGTTAAGGCTCTTCCATGTGGTCATTTGATGCACTCGGCATGTTTCCAGGTATTTATCTAATTTGAAGTTCATCCCTTTTCTTTCTCAATATAAAATCATTCAGACAACTTACTGACTCCGATGCTGCTATTAGGCCTACACTTGTTCCCACTACACCTGCCCAATTTGCAGCAAGTCGCTTGGGGACATGCAGGTTTCCATCAAATTCTCTTGCCGGTTTTCTACTTTTAAGTTGTTCTAAACAGACAGAATTGTTGTAAAAGTCGAATTGCTTTTTGCTGTGCACTATTAACGCTAGCGGGACAATTAACCTTAAAATATCTGTTACATAACAATATTATGTTTCCAAGAGTGTGCCAGCTAATAATCCCCACACTATTGAGATGGCCTTGATTATGAGTGTGGCAACAGATTGTAAAATTACAGATGGGAGGACAAAGAAAAAACCTTTAACAGCGTTTACTTAGATTGTATTAAAGACGAATGGCCCCTAATATTTTTGTTGAATCAATCTAGCTTATATTTTTGGAGGACATAAAATTTAAAATTTAAAATGGTATGATCCAGGTGTATTTTGGGATGTTGGACGCATTGTTGGCTGAAGAGAAAATTCCAGACGAGCATGCTGGCCAAACTCAGGTTGAATGTAGTCTTTGTTCTTAATTTTTCAACATGATTATCTTCTGTCTTACGCAGTAGTACAAAATGCATACATGGCTTGCAGTTTGCTTGACCTTGTGAATTATTTGCAGGTCATATTATGCAATGACTGTGAGAAGAGAGGTAATGCTCCATTCCATTGGCTCCATCACAAGTGTCCTCATTGTCGTTCGTACAATACAAGGCTTGTATGACTTGTGGATTGACTGTAAGTGTGCTAGTTGGATCTCCCTATAAACTGAATTTGCAATAATAAATATGTACTTCTACTTGGAGCAAACGGTTTTATGTTGGTTATCATGATCATTAAATATCAGCAAAGGAAGATGTTAGAAAATGTTTGTTATGCTTTATTTATTCTAATGTATCTGCCTGCCTAAAGAAAAAGAATGTATTCTACTTTACAATATTCCACAAAACTAATAAAATCTAATTTGGTAAGACTATATATCATATCAGTGCTACGGTAAAAGGGACAGACAGATAAACTTTCTTGAGAGTGTAAATTAAATCTTGGGGTGACCTGACCATTTTGTGCAAATAATTCCCAAGGTTAGGTCTTCTGTTCTTCCAAAGCCAGTTTAGTGCCTTTTGGATTTTTTTTTATAGTAACAAATTCATATAAAGTGTGTTCATCATCAGAGTCTTAAAAAAATTCTTTTTTCGGAACACTCAAGAAAAAAAAAGAGTAAGAAATCCAGAAGAGCAAGTAAAATCAGGAAAATATTGTAAACTAATTCAAAATGGCAAAAACTTCAGTATTGATGAAACGAGGACGTATCTCATAACTTTGAGAATCTAGAGCAAACAAAGTGAACAAACCACCTAAATCAACTACGAAAAACACAGTAAAATACTATAAAAAGAGAAGATCAAACTAAAAATGAGAGGAGGATACCATTGAAATAGGGGTTCGTTCAGCTAAGAAATATTTTCTCCTTTTTCAAGCTATCAAATTCATTTAGGCTATGTTTGGGATTGAATTATTTGTCTTAATTTAACACTATTTCGGACTACTTTATTCAAATCCGTGTCTAAAACAATATATACATGTTCGTATATGTTAATATTTGTATCCGTGAGATATATATACTAACAGCATTGTATCTTGATTCATAAGCCTGCTTGGAATCCATCAATATACGTAATCGTATCCGATGGAGACATATAAAGAATATATAAATTTATCTATCATAAAATCAAAGATTAATTAATTAATTTTTCCAATGGGAAGAAGTAAAAAATGAGGGCAATCAAAATTTTGAAACATACTTTATCCAACCCAATGTCAAATGAAATCGAAATGAAGGCAGGGAGGTCCATACTTTATGCAACCCAATGTCAAAAATGAAGGCAGGGAGGTCCATTGGAGCTATATGATATGATCATCAGTAATTAGACTAAAGCAAGAATGCCGCATCGCTCTTCAATTCATTCTCCGATCCACAGATTGTGTGTGTTGTATATGATTCCGAACTGCAAATAAATAATATCACATCACCATACCAAACAGAGCTAGCTAGCTACTTTCTTAAAAGTAAATGATACCTTGATTCATAAGCCTGCTTGGAATCAATATATGAAGATTGTCTGTCATTATTAATCGTATCAAACAACACGTAGTCTTCTTGTTGAATAGTTAGTGGTTGATACACGTAGTCTTCTTGTTGAATAGTTAGTGGTTGATCAATTGAGTTTGTATTGCTGCTATTTGATTGTAGTCGCTACTACATGGTTGTTGAATCCAAAAAGAACTTACTACATTATCATTATTATGGTTATTATGATCTTTAGAATCATCAGCAGGGCTGCTGAGATTAGCATTGCCACTATAAGAGTAAGGTGGTGTTTGATAAAACTGAGTGTTAAGACCCGAATAGTTTAGATGTTTAGATAATAAAATTATATCTGAATGAAAAAAATATTAAAATATCTGAATAACAATATTTTTACCAATTTTAACCATCTGGTGAAGACTTTGAGAATAATATAAGATCTCTCCCAAATAAAATTTACTACAACCATATCTGAATGAAAAAATATTGTTTGATAAATTTTTTTCCAAAATATCTGAATAACAATATTTTACCATTTTAACCATACAGAAAAAATATATAAACATATCAAGTAAACATAGGTACTTTAACATACAATTACATATATGGTACTTTTTTGGCAGTCATAATATACACGGATAAAATAAGAGCTTCAAGATCTGCATTTCTATGTATATAATGAGATACATACCCGCATGGATCGCAAGGCTCCCATCGGAGCTCAAAAATTAGGGATATTTTACATCGGTCAAAACCTCAAGCTGTACATCACTATTATTTACTACAACCATTGCTGTTAACGGCCACCACCGGTAGTAGCACTAGCGGCGCTATTAATGTTGAACAAGTTCCAACCATTTTCCATCTCTTTGTTGAGAGTGGAATGAATTGGGTGAGAAATGGATAATTTTTTGTTTATTATTGATTATGTATTTAATTGGGTGGGCAAAACCACTTGATGATGCGAAGTGATTAAAGAAGAAGTTTACGTGGAATGCAATTGTTTACTCTTCCGGTCACTAAGGTGTTGATGATTTGGGAAACAGATTTGGGAAACAAGAGTGCTGCACTGCATATGGGGGAGATCTGTTTGTCGTCTTTATAAAAGAAGAAAATAAAGATATACATACAGATATATAATCATAGAAGACAGACCGAACGAGGCATGGCTCGCCGCCGAGTTGAGCTTTCCGGTGAATCGGGCGCCTGACCTTGGAATCTCCGCACGCGAAGTGGAAGTGGGAGTGGAAGGACAATATTGTAATTTCAGAATATAAACTCATTCAGATGTACCTCTAAATGGTTAAGCTTTAATTTTGTGTCTAACCGACAAGAAATTAAGAGAATTTTTTTTTACCAAACACGTTTTTTCCGAATCAATCATCGTAAACACTCCAATTAAGAGACATTAAGAGCTAATCAAACACACATGCTGAAATTGGCAATTGGGAGACAGGAGTGTAGTGGTGGGTAGTTTCCTGGTGGGAAAGGGTGGGTGTCATGCCCAATTGCAATTCATGTGATGTTGATGACATGATCTCATGTTGTGCAAGTTGTGCATGAATTTGGTACTGGTACTGCATAATTACTCCCAAACATCCGTGTACAAGAAATTTATCGCGAATATTAGCCTGATAAATTATGGACCTCATGGCCTCCATTTTCTGATTCGAGGGAAGTATGGAGCAAGTGCAGATTCTGAAGTGCACTTCCTTCTCTGGTATTTGCAGCGAGCACAGGCTTGGCTTGTGCCGGTCATCCTTACATCAACAATCAATCCGGGAGGGAGAGGGGGAGAATAAACAGTAGAAATAATGGCAGCATTGATCTCGTCTGATATGGGCAGATTGGGGAGGGATGACGAGGAAGAGAGACCGAGTAAAAAATAGATGAGAGAAAAGCGAGTAAAAGTTTGTTTAAAGTCCATGACCGTTAGGGACAAAATATTGGTAAGTTTAGGAGAGTCCTAATTTTTTGCTACTTTTATAAATACAGTTTATATGTTTAATTTTCAGTAGGTTATCCAGTTATCCTTTCACACGTATAAATTTGTAGATTGTTTCAGAGCTTATTAAGGAAATTCTAGTCTCTGAACTTTTGTTTTTATTACATTGAAATAACAATCTTAATTTTTCATGCATATGGTATATATAGTACACCTTTTCTTGCTTCAGCAATAACCAATCCTTTGGTATGATAGATTCTCTTCCATTCCATATGATTATTCTACAGATCGTACAACTATAATGGGGCTTCTTCACAACTTTAAATTTTATGAGAAAAATTACAAATTTTTGCATCAGTAAGACTGGATTGTCACAAATTGACTGGCACTAACATTCTGCCCACGTGAAATACACAATACTGTGACATGACACAAAATTATACTCTTTTTTCATACATGTATAAGATTAAAAGAAAAAAAAAAAGACTCCCCACACATGCACACACACACACACACACACACATATATATATATATATATATATATATATATATATATATATATATATATAAGAATAATACAATGCAGAAAAACATACTAATTAAGTAAATTCTGTGGCATGTTCACGCATAAGTAAACTAGAGATGGATGGATACAAATTATCAGATTATATAAATATACATCCTATAGTATATAATGTATAAGATACTTGCGCAGAAATAAACGTAACATGGGAAAAGGCTAAAAGAAAAGTATACAGTTGCACAGTGTGAAGTTGAAAAAAGAGCAAAATGAACTTCTTTTTCATTTCTTTTACCAGGGCCACCATAAATTCTCACCTTTCCAAAATAATAACGGTTGGGCACAGCCTGGGATGAAGTACTAGAACCCAACGGACCATGATGTGATCTATACATAACCTTTTCATACTGGAAACAAATCAGCATTGCGAATCTAATGCATAACTAGTAATATTCGTGTATAGCTGTTGTAAACTCCTGGCAAGGCAGTACCAGTTACTAAGAAATCAGCATCACGATTCTCCAAGTATATTGATGGCCAGGCAACAGACAGAGACTATTGCTGCTTTTCTTCAACCAAACCACCTTTTCATTGGAAAACCCCAATATAATGGGAAAACATCCACTTGCCAAGCTCTTTTGCAGCAAAGCTCAGACTTCTACAAAATTTCTTGGTTCTGACTAAATATCCTAATTCCGGATTTTATACCAACTTCTATAATATCTAAATTTAAATGTTGCAAGTTTCACCAGAAAATTGCATAGGCTCATGCAACATTGCTGTCATTCTATTGCAAGATTGGATGCGAAGCCGCATACACCTCGAACTCTCCGGTACATGAAATATGTAATCTGTACCAAGTGAAACTAGTTTACAGCTTCAAAGAAAAGAACCTGAGGTTGCAAATGCCCTCTTTCACACATCGTAATAACATCATCCCAACCACCAATTACCTACTCACAAAAAATTGGATGGATTGGGCACTAAAAAATGAGATTCAAGATAAAAATATCGCTAAAATTTAAGAATGTTACCTTAACAGTTTTGTCATCATACATAACCCACTGTTCATGAACTTGGCTGTACGCAAAACAATGATAATGTTGCCCATAATAGCAAACCTAGAATTAACAAAAGATTAAAACAGTAAGATTAATTAAAAAGATCTGTCGCACACAAATATATCAAATCTGTATCGTCTTCAAGATTTCAAGTGTTCAGTCAAGAGAAAACGAGGGACATAAAGCTGTAGAATCAATTTGAACCACAAAACTTAGAACTAAAGAATCTCATAATACAAGCTCAATTTTATAGTTGCTTCAGGTTTATTTAATGTTTACCATACTAGTGTTAGGCAACAAGGTATTATTACATCATACTTTTATAGATAATACGAGGAAAGATATAATAGAATTGAAACTGAGCTTCTATTTTTTTCTTTAATTTTTTTAAATTATTGTTAGATATATTTTCTTAGCTTTACCCTCTTGAAACCTATGTTTAGAATATTCAGTCCTTGGCTGCACCAAAAACATTATCCTCTAGTTCCTCTAAGAAGGATTTCTCATATTTTTAATAGATATTGAGAGAACAACAATTATTCATGAAAATGCAAATCACGAAAGGATCTAGTAGTACAAATTTAACAATTGAGTATACCACTGAAATCAAGCAATGTCTATTCTTTGGATCAAGGCCACCATAAAGAACACCAATGTCTATCTCAGTAGCTAATGCCACCAACGTAGCCCTTATGTCGTCAACACTCTCACATGTATTCTGCCAACCCAGTACTGCAAAATAAAAGGCAGTATTACAATGGATGTAACATAAAATTCACAAAGCAGCTAACTAATTATTAAGCCTTCCAAGAATGGAGTCACCTGTCGTGAAAACATGAGGTGGAGTCGAGAGAATATGATGTTTATAGTGAAACTTTCCACAACCTCCAGCCTCTGGATCACAAGTGAACTGGTCACTCATTTCAACAAAGTTGAGAAGCTCATCAAAGGAGCTTTCTGGACAAATAACCTGAATGTTAAGGAACATACTCAAAGTTAAGAGGATAGCTAAAATACCACCTTACTAAGCACAAGTTATAACTTTCAAATATGTACTTTGCTATTAGAAAATTAAGCATCTATAAAACAGATTTTCTTTTCCAAGGAATACATACCTTCATAGTGCGGAGCGCACTGGCATTAATATTATGAAAGAAAGACGTGTACTTCATATTTTTCGACTCCATACCACAATTATAGCAGTTCAGGCTTTCAAAAACGTTCATTCCAAAAAGAGAATGTGCTACACAAGCACTATTTTCACAGTCCCAAGAACCCATGCCATTGCTTTCAACCGATTCAGTATCAGAAACACCAAAACCAGAAGTAAATGATCGATGAAGGCAATCAAATATCACTCCTAGAACTTCAGAAGCATCATTCATCTGAGCCTGTCAGATACGAACATGTTAATAGAAAATGCATATAAGACCTTCCTTTATCATCACAGGACAATGTGACACAGTACGTTAGGCAAGGCAAATAGGTGAGAAGTTCAAAACCTCATCCCACCAACTCCCCCCCCAAAAAAAAAAAAAAAAAAAAAAAAAAGGAGGAATGGAAGTGCATTAATACATAATGTACTACAGGACACCCAAAAAAAAAAACTACACCCAACAGGAAGATATGTAAATTTACCTCCTGGAAGAAATTACTGTCAGGATACAAGTTGCTTAGAGCAATCCTCAGAGACGTAGGGGTAACAGCCTCTCTCTTCAAGTCCGTTGACGCCATGCTCAAAGCATTGAAAATATCAAATAAAGCACATATAACACAAGGATCACCAACATGAACATGCCCTGACGTTGATCTCCTCAAGAATTCCTCACGAAAAAGTCTTATGTGCCATAAGGACTGAAATGTTACAAAACATTGCAGGGGATTAAAGAGGCACAGCAGTTAAAATTTTGAATACTTAAAAAAGGTGAAACTTAAACAGCTGAACCAACCTGTATTATAACATTTAGAAAACAATTATATTCACCAACTTCATTCTTCAGCCCTGTGCCATATACATCAGCTCCATTTACATTTTCAATTGTAATTTCATTAGATGAAACTCCCACATCATCCACTACTGAAAACATCTTCTGCGGCATATTTGTATTCGGAAATTTCTTGTGCGCATGGAATGTGTCTGAAATTCAAAATTAAAACGGGAAAATATAACCACAAAGATAAACGTTTGTAGGAAAGCTTCTTGCTTAATTTGCTGGTAAGTGCACCAACACTGACATTAAATATACCTCTTTAACTTAATAGCATAACTTGGTTGGGATTTCTTTTCTCTCCCATGGAATTAACTTGCAAAGGTATATGCTGTCTCACTATCTATCACTCTAATATTAAGGCCTTATTCCTCAAAAATGTCTTGAGGCCCTGAACATAAGTTCAAAAAGTTTTCACATTACAGGTTCAGTTTCTATCAAAAATCCAAAATTAATCAAAATATAATGTCTACTATAGGATTCAGTGTTCTAAAAATAGGTAGGTCGACCACGGACCTAGGCAGCACCCACCTATTTTCATAGACGGTCTTATTTATTTACTTTTTATTTGAATATACTAAATTAAGCATGTATTTAAATATTAAATTGTATATGAAAAATTACTTTAAAAAATCTTACAAGGCACTGCAAATTCATTTCAAGTAATGTAGAGCTTCAAAATCTTCATTAAATAATTTATAGTCAAATATTAAATCCATAGTTGTAGTCAGTTCTTTGACAATTCGTTTAACTTTTAATATTTTGACCAAGAATATGAATTTCTTATGGACACCTGATTTTATCAATCAATACAAATTGATCAAATTTTTTAATTTGATTCGGACAGGAATAAAAAAAAGGGGCAGTAAATTTTTAACAAAGACGAATATTTTTAGACCTAAGATTTATTAATTCCGCCTGGCAGGGGCAGAACTTCCCAGCCATATTGAGGCAGTGAATTTCATTAGGTGGGCGCTTTCTCACGGTACAACCCTCTTTCTACTGAACCCCTTTCACCTCGATCCACCAACAGTTCATCACAGAAAAAAATACTCACTAAGCCGGGATCACTAATTAATACTAATCTAATCTAATAAAAAAATACTAATATAATAGAAAAGAACTGTCTTTTCTGTATACTTTCCCCGGTTCCATTGCTATGCGGGCTTTACGCAATCGATCGAATTATATACATATCCCTTCAACACAACATAGGTCATTGAACACAACATAGGTCATTGAAAGGATCTCAAAGACCCACTAAGCATGAAAGTCAGGATCTTTTAGAAAAAAGATTCCTATTCAAATAGTGCATAACTGCATTGGGTCAAGGTTAAACTGGGTCAAGGTTTCTCAATCAAGCTAGGAAGTGAGTTTCGTAGCTATCTATGGGGTTTGAATGCAATGATGGGGAAAATGGAAAGATACAAAAGAAGAAAATACATGACATAAGTAAATCTAGAGCTTGCAACTATATTTTGTGAATGTTATACAATTGTAAAAGTAAAATGGGGTTGGGGTTGGGGTTGGGGTTGGAGTTGGGGTTGGGGTGAGGAGAAGTATATATAGTCCAAGAAAATATTTTGATTTAGCCATGTTGTAATCCCAATATATTAAACTATTAACTACACATTATTTAGAAGAATAATTGATGAACATGAATATAGAGAATAAATGGACCAGGGGGAGAGAAAGAGAAGGAAAAGAGTGATCTACCAAGGCTTTGGCGCACAGCTCTTTTAAGGTCAGCTTGAAACCTTTCCTCATCGTCCTCCTCTGAATGTAACTGTCTTAGTGTCTTTGTTCCGTTCTCCAGACAAGCATCATCTGATTTCCGTGTAAATTAACCCGTCATCATATTAGTTCCATACTATACAAAAATGATTTATCAAAAACAACTTCAAGGAAAATATGTATTAAAATTTCCCAGTTCCATATATGCCAAGATATGTGAGTAAAGGTCATTTCTTAAAGCAGTTCTCAAGAATTTGAATTTTGATTAATTCTAATCAGAAGCAAACCATTTCAAGCCAAAATAATAGAATCTTAGCATTGAAGATAGAGGTTGCATACATTTCAAACACAAGAATAACACTATTGATTCTATATGGACAGAAGGCTGATATTCAACTGCATTATTCTTTTCTTCGTGTGAGGGAGAGCGGGTGGGCGTTAGTAAAGAGTGATGCAGGCACTAGTTGCAAATAGAAAAGAGGGGAGAAAGAGAAAGTATAGTCCGTGACATCCAAACAAAGGATCACTAAAATATGTCTTCCAAAGGATAGGCCAAGCACCCGCAAAAGAAGCACAAAAAGCTCACGCGTAATAAATCAGATAAATTCAAATCATGGGAATTACAATGCTCATATAGGAGTCATATAGACCTAGTTATATTAGAACAAACGTCCAAATAAGATAGGGCAGAGTGTAGCTTTTAGTGAAGCATTATTCTAGTTGAAGATATAGATAAATGTTTTGGTTACGTTTTTAAGCTTGAGCTTAAATACAAAACGGTTTAAAAGCAGCAAATTTCAGTTTCACCAAAAAATGTAGTTGGTTGCACTGAAAAATACCATTGTCAAAAGCACTTTCACTAAGTTAACTAAAAATAAACTCAAATTTTAAAATTTTAAGTGCTTTACACTACCACCTCGATCCGCCAAATGGCCTCCTACAGTAAAACTAATTGCCAGAAACTCAAGTAACTTAAATCACTAAAAAATCCTAGATGCTTAATATTCCCAATAATCCTAACATAAAAAAATTTAAAAAAAATAAAATATAATCCATGCAAAAAAATTGAAAATTAGATAAATTTAATGCAAGTTTAATTGTCTAGTCATGCATCAAAAGTACCACACCCTTTAAGCGGGATATCAATCATGTTGTTTTAGGTTGACTCATCAAGATTAACTACTTATGTCAATTTCTTTTCCCCTAACACAAATGTTTATAGATGTATTATGAATGATGCAAGTTATAGCTTTTTAGGGTTGGCTAATAATGAATGAAGAGGAGGGGTCAGCTAATGGTGAATGAAGGTTGAGCCTTAATTTGACAGAAATTTAAATTTGGCTACGGCTTAGGTAGGAAATAGGGTCTAAACTGACTAGTGTCAGAACAAACTTCCAAGCTATAATCTTAAGACAGCTCAAGTATATGTCTAATCCATTTTTCACTTTTGTTCTTTTTCTCCTGGAACTTCACCTTTTGTACTACTTCCCATGATTCACAAGTCTTCTGGGGAATTTTGCTTACATGGGGAGTTATGTTACTTAGTTCCAACCAGGGTGTGTCTAACGTTTTTACTCATATATCTTCCAATGAACTATCCTTCCGCGAAAAAAAAAAAAAAAGAGAGAGAGAGAATACAAAGCTACCATGAGTCTTACTGATACTAGTTTAATTTTGTATTATTAGTATTATTATTTTTAAGCGAAAAGGAGAGAATCAGATACCGAGCTTAAGCATTAAGGTGATTCCATTATTTTATGTTAATACACAAGGAAGATAACTAAAATAAAATCATCAAGATGATCCATCACCACCCCCTACCCCTTGTTTCTCCCATCCCAGAAGAAAAAAACACTCGCAGAAAGGTATAACTACTCTTCTCGCAGAAGAAGGAATATGTCAGTCATAACACTTGTTATGTATACATAACAAGTGTGTGTATTATTCTACAAATAATAAAAAGTTATTTAAAAAAATAGAGAGAACAATACTATATTGTCTTTTGTATTTTTTTGAACAAGTAATTTAAACTTCTCATCCTTGGCCTAGTAAATTAAAATTTACAAAACAATAATAATTGCAAGATACTTTTAATCCAATTCTGCACACAAATACAATATCTTTTGGATTAAATTTGAATATTAGAAGCATTCAAGTGTAGGGATTATGTTTCAATTGTAGATTTAGAGCTATAGCAAACACCAAAGAATACATAGTAAATAAATAAGTAAATCGCAAATACTAACGGGAATAGATATTTCCACATATTTCCGCATGGAGCGCTCTCACAGAGTAGGGTCACTATTAATTTGAGTTGAGAGCGGGGACTCTATTAATTTTAGTAGAGCCTTGTGGAAATATCATATTTCCGTGTGGAGAAATAATCTTTAAGGGAAAAAATATCAATTTACTACCCTCACCACGGGGACTGTCCTTTAATTTAACTTGTCCACCTTCAACAATTTCCTTGTCAGATGGCGGGCGTTGATACTTTCCATCAACTAATTTGGTTGAATTTTTCTGGCGTTTTCCTCTCCTTCCTGTCCGCCTATCAGAAAGTAAAGCACCATCCTCCAGTGTTACTCCATTAGGTAGGCCTGCACAAGAGAGAAAATGAACAATTTCTAATACTATTCATCCTTGCCAACCACCTGCAATTTTGGTAGGAGATGAAATCCAAAAGACCATTATTAGCGTGTAGTAGATTGGCCCGAATATAGTACTCCCACCATCCCAAAAAGGATGACTAAAGGTACAATTTTTTTTGTCCCCAAAAGGATGAGAAAAAGTAAGGGATAAATATTTAATAGGGTCCATTAGTATAAAAAACTAAAAGTACTCATCACTTGATATAATCTTGTGGGGACACTAAGAATAAATTTAAAACTTTTTTACTCTCTTTTCTCTACTTTTACTTTTCTTAATGTGTCCAAATTGTACTTTGTTCATCCTTTTGGGGACGGAGAGAGTAACTTACGTTGTTTAATTTCTCCATCATGGTGATTGGTGTGGGTATTATCCATCCTCTGGGATGCTTCATCTCCAGGGTCTCCAGGCACAAGTTCTAAAACGTTCATGAATCCATTGCTCTGACTCGACGGTTCCTAGAGTGCAGGTTTGTGAGTTAACTCAGACTTGAATGAAATTTCTTTCATCATTGTTTGCAGAATCTAACCACAGTAATGAGCTAAAGTCCTATTTGTTCATGTTCTTGAGAAACAGAAGGACCAATATATTTATTCTGTTAATAACAAAGAGAAATTAGTACAACGAACGCTCACCTGCCTACTATGTTTCAGTTGTTCAAACACATTTTGATCATTATCGATGTGCGGGAAGCAATCATCTGGCAGTCCAACTGCTTCCTTCTTCTCTGAAATTGCTATTGCAGTTTTTTTATGTTGCTCAGCAAGGTGCTTCTGTTTGGCCTCATTTTCAATCCGTCGCTGATACTCCAAAGTTTCTTCAAGCTTTCTTTCCTCTGCTTCAAGCTCAATCTTCCTTTGTCTAAGTTCTTCTTCCTGTTGATTTAAGTCAAGGCCGCTCCCAGTAACAACAATTCCAGAATCTGGATGGCCTCCATCAAATGCAACCACCAAGGAGCTGCAGGAAGATAGACATCAACAAAGAATTAAATAACATAATATTGGACAGGTATGAAATACCCACATCTATAATTGAGAACTGTCACAAGAATGTGCACATGAATGTGAATTGTGAGAGCAAGGGGCATACGTATTTTCAACAGTCTCATGGTGAAGCATATGCAACTCATTGCTACCAGTAGCCTGCAAAAGATGTATAGTAATTAGAACTACGTAATCCTGCAATACATAACTACCAATAAATAAGACATGACAAAGTAAGATTATATATTTCATACTTTAAATTCCTTGGTCTTTCTGTAGTCCTTATTCTTCTTCTTCTCCTTAGACTTCTCATGGAGATGTCTTGAAGTATCAGTTCCCCCACCAATACCCTTTTTAGAGTCTAGAGCAAGTTCTGCTAAAAATGCTTCTCTAGCAGCGTCAGATTTCTGTGTGGCATCTTTTTCAGCTAGATCCTCCAAGCGTGCCTGGAGATGAACACGGAAAAAAAGAATTAACTCAAAAAAAAGGTGTCAAGGCAAGAAGGAATACATCATACAAATAAACACAAGCAAATACGGACCCGCATGAATGACTTTACTAGGGGTACTAGTATTGATTGATAATCGTGGGCAGATGCAGGCTCAAGCTCAACTTCCAGCTGCTGCATCCCAGAAACATTACGCATAATTCGGGCATCAATTTTGCTGAGCTGCATTACTGAAGAAGTGAGATAATGTGGAACAAGAGTGCACAAATTTTTGGAAAAGGATACGCAAACTGACATACAAACCTCAATAGACAACTGCTCTTTCTGTCTCTGGATTGCAACTTCAATGCAAGAGTCCACTTGATGCAGATAGTCTTTCGTTCTCCAGTCATCTTCTTCACCAGATTCCAAGTCATATGGATGGGAATTCACACTACTATAAGTCTCTTCAAATCCAAACTGGTTGACATTCAAAGAGTCTGCTTCTTTTAGAACATTAGAAATTGCATCCAACTCAAACCTATTACTGATAAACATTACATCATTGTCACTTTCAATGAGCTCTTCTCGCCGCTTCCTTAAGATGGACTCATAACTTCGGCGAACAAAATCAGTGACATGATCCCTTCTCTTACCTTCCTCAAGACAGATATCCTCAACTGCCTGCAATGCCTCCTCATAGCTTACATGCTCACATTTTCTCTCACACAAGCTCTGTAGATGGTAAAATTCCTTCTCAAGTATCTGAAGAATTTCCATCCCTTGATGTGCTTTTTCTTCTTTTGTGCGCGTCCAGAGAGCCAACTGTTCCCCACTAGTGGAACCTGTAAATATCCAGGACAACAAAGCATCAGCGTCGAGAACAACTCCATTCTCAAGAGCAACACTAGCAGAAACTGTTACAGTTGCATCATCTGTAACAGCATTGTGGCGTATGGTTGGAGGGAACTTGCAAGGCAGGGAGAAACAGTCATCCAACAGAAGACATGAATCATATTCATCGAGGACTACCTTCTCTGTGATATCAACATTTTGATAAGTACCGTTTGAATCATCCGTGGGATTACTTTTCTCAGAATATCTACCACCTCCACAAGAATGAGACAACTCTTGCAAGAATTTATGTACTTTCTTGAGCTCATGAGCACCCAAAAAGCATATGCATGCCGGTGTTTGGTCCACGCCATAATTAAGAAGCTGAGAACCAGAGGCAAGACCCTGTAACTCATCCACTGCAAATTGTATCACCTTACTAAGATGACTTGCAGCAAGATACTTCCGTCGAATAAGCAACTGGAATATGGAATGAATTTTCTCAAGCAGCTTTGCACGTTCAGTGTCATCGGACAATGGCCAGCTATCAGGAAGAGAAGTTGACTTGCAGCCTGGATTTCCATCGCATTCCCTCCACATATTGTCATAAATCTTATCATATCTTTTCCTCTCCATGGTTCTACCATTGCAACTATCACCCATTTTTTTCTTTTGAGGGGATGAGTCCCATGCATCTTCAGAGCAGTAACTGTCAGTGAAGCAGTCCTTACGGTCATCTGTACCGCTCCTTGAGTAAGATTCATAAACAAAATTTAGCGTTCGATGATTTGACTGTTCTTCAAGCATTTTAACTGCAGCATTGACATCCAATGGTTTCCAAGGACAGTTGTCAAGCAAGTCAATCCATTCATTATCTATACTTTGAGGCAAAACCGACTGCATTTTGGGCAACAGGCTGCCCATGTGCTCCTGCACAACATGCTGCATATGTGTCGCAGAGTCGGAAAATTTCACACTGCAACGGCAGCACACCCAAAACTTCCACCCTTTATTAGCTTCAGCGAATGATAAAGTTTCTGAAACGACTTCAAATGCCTGTACATCTTTTGATGAGCTGAAATGCGCCTTAATATCGGAAATTCTTACTTTGAGCAAGTCCTTCTTCATCTCCAAAGTCATGGAATTCCAATAAGATTGAACCGAGTCCTTCCTTTCAGCAGAAGATGCATTTTTTCTCACATTCTTCCTCCGCTCACCCGCTCTCTGACCAGACCCTGATGATGAATCTAAAGCCTTGTCACCATCATTTTGGGATTGAGATGACTCAGACTTCTGCTGCAACAGCCTCGCAGCAGCAACCCTTACTTCAATCTCCTTTCTCCGCTCCTCAGGCGTCTTGGTTGCCTTCTTAATCTCGTTGGGCTTCCGTGCTTGAACCAACCTCACCTCCATTGGGTCCTCCAAAGCCCTCCTTATTGGAATCAACCTAAACTTCTCCTCCCCATTTCCAAGATTTTTCATCCATGTTGAAATTGAAGCAATATTAGATTTCTGAATTAATGACCGCAGCTCATTTTGCACATGTGTTATTCTCGCATATGCAGTTGATATCTTCTGCTGGCTTTCACCCTGCAAGCTCTCCTTCGCGGGATCAATGGGATTCTCAATTGTCAATGCATGCTCACACTCTTGCACCACCTCCTCATACTCCTTACCATCATTAGCAGCCTCATACATCAAATTTGCAAAAAAGTGACCAAACTCAATTGAGTTTGGGGACAGCAAAACCGCCTTCCTTGCAGACTCAATAGCATTCCTTAAATGCCTTTGTTTTGCATTGGGATCATCAATTAGCGAAGCAACCTTAACATATACAGTCCCTTGAACTCGATGAACCAAAGCCGAGTGAACAGAGTTCTCATTTTTAATACACATGTCCTTCATGAGCCTTAGGGCTTTTGTATGGTTTCCGCGGCCCAGCGCAGTTAGGGCTCGCTCACATTCTAACTTAATTGCAGAGTAAGAGGAGGCGCCCGGCTCAATTACCGCGGACGCTTCAATTTTACTCAGTTGTAGATGTTTATGTTCTTCTGAATTAAGGTTTTCATTGGTCTCAAGTGAGATGAGAGCACCGTCAGAGGCAGCGCCGCCAACGGAAACAACCGGCGGTGGAGGAGGACGAGCTGCCTGTGATGGTTTAGAGCGAGGAGCAACACCTCGCTTCTTATGCCCCATTAGTTCCTAAAGCAGTCCAATTGCATGCATATATATGTAGAGAGAGGGGGTAAGGAACTTACTTCGAATGGGACAATGAAGAATAGATGGATTCTATAAAGAAATATTGTGGGGTTAAGTTCAAATCTCGAATAGAGAGAGACTAAGATGCCGTTGATTGAGACTCTTGAACGGACGGACGGACGGACGATCGATCGGTACTAATATACAGACTGTCGGGCTCTCGCTCTCAAGTCGCAATATATATATATATATATATATATATATATATATACACACATGTGTGTGTGTGTGTGTATCTCTATTACATACACTTAACCACATATGCCGAGGGGTTGAGGTTTGGGATGTACTACCAACATACCTGTTACTGAGAGAATAAATTAAGGCATGAAGCCATGAAGTACTTGATTGGAGGAAAAAATGGATTTTGAATAAGTATTATATTAAGGTATTAAGTAATATTAAATAAATTTATAATAGGATTTTTGTAAAATCTCGATTTTTATAAAATAAAAGTCTAATTTAATTTATGATTATTATTTTTAAATTTTAAAAATGTTAATTTTTAAATGGTTAAACGAACATTTAATGGGATAAATGAGTAATTAAAAGATGAGATATTAAAATTATGGGCCTTGGGGGAGGTGGCTAACATGTGGGATGGTTTTAATTGACCATAACTATCACCAATTAAGAAGAATGGGGCAATATATCAATGTAAGAAACTTCTGCACATCATTTTTGACTTGTGGAAATTAAGGGGGAGAGAGAGGAGGGGAAAAAGGATAAAAAGGAGAGGAAGAATCAGTAGACTCCCACCTCCATTATTCTCCTACGCCAATATTCAGCAGAAAAGAATAGAGATAGAGATAAGAGAAAGAGAAAGAAGATAAGAGAAAGAGAAGGGAAAGATAAGAAAGAAAGAAAGAAAGAATCAGAGAAGAAGAGAGGGAGAGCTCAGCTCCAAGAATCCTAGAGAGAGAAATAAATGGGTTTGATGATGAATTTTTTTTAGAGCTACGGGAAGCATCAAGGGAGTAGAGGAGATTATCTTAACCATCTCTAGCACATCATCTAAACATCTTAGAGGAGGAAAATCTAAGAAGTAAGTTCTTAAAACCTTAAATCTCTATCTTTCTCTTCAGGCTTCATATCGTGTTAGATGTTATTTTGAGTTGTATGTGTAAATAATCTGGTTAAGAATGATTCTCAGAAGCTAATTGAACCCTTAAGAGAATCCAAGTGAAACCAAAACACACAAAATTCGAACCTATGCGTCAAGGGTGGAAAGATTGAAAAATAACCACGTTGGATAGTTTTTGGACTGAGTTTGAGAACCTTGTGTTCTTATGTTTTATGTTTGAAAGCTTAGTTGGATAATTGTGTGTTATATTTCTCGGAGTTAAGAATATAACCCAACTTGAATGAACCAAATTGGAGTTAAAACGAATTCGTGGCGAAAGTTTTCATAAAACATGTTAAACGATGAAAAACTTAGTCTTGGGGGACATTTGAGCCAACATTCAGAATAATTAATGAATCTAAAAAATTATAAAATCATGGGGGTTTTTTAGAGCATGTTATAAGCTTTCTATAGCCTCGAAAACGGACTAATTCCGATAAAGGATGAAGAAGTTATGAAGATTTGAAGTATGTGTGTCAAAAGTTACAAAATCTAGAAAATTGGGGTTAAGTGCCAAGGGTCGAGCGCCTAGGCGCTAGGCTCGGCGCTTAGAATCTGTTCTTGGGCGCCTAGGCACTTGCCCAAGGCCAAATTTGGGCGCCTAGGCGCTGGTCAAGTGTTAAGCCAAAATCTGTCCGAACATCCTTTAGTAAATTGGACATACATGTTTCATACGAACTCCGATTGATGTGATTCAAGATGATTCGAAAAGATAAAGAGTATACCTATAACTTCCATTCTTTATGTTTTGAGATTTGAGGTCGGTATAAAGGCCTAAAATGGCTATTTTAGGGACTGATGTACATTCAGAGGAAATCGGAGGACGTCGGGCATGCACGTATGCAACGTGTAATGTTTTCGACGATAAAGGATGTTGTTATAAGTTGTAAAACATGAAAATTATTAAATATAATGATATTATGCTATAAATAAAGACAACTTAAATGAATAATGAATTATTAATTGGTGTATATGTTATTCGAGATAATTATGATTTGATGTTGATCCTTACTTTCAATAGAATTTAAATTGTTTATAAGTAAGGTATTGATTTTATTCTTACGTAAGAAGTCACTCTTAATTATTATTTCAATAATTACGACGATGAGTTATTACATATAGTGAATCATATTATTTGATATGATATAATTAAACCAAATTAGGTTAGCGATATTGAGAGTCTATGTTAATAATTGTGAATAATGGTTCAAAGATTGAAAAAGGGCGTTGATTAAAGATAAGTATGATATACAGATGTTTGTTCAATTATTTTCTTTTTACAAAAGTAAGTTTGGTAGGACTTGCCGACACTCTACTTTTTTTTTCTAAAGTAGTATGGACCACAACTCTATTATTGAACAAATTTTGTTAAAACGTGTACAAGTTGATTTAATTTTCTCTGCGGGACCATAAATTCCACTACCATTATTATATACCTCATTTGGTTATTTTGTCAAAGCGAAAAATGCTAGTTGTTTACTAAATTTTTAGTATAAATAGGTTGTTTCGGTTGAGTAACTAAACACACGATCACTACACTAAAATATAGAATTCTTTTACTTCACTAATGTGAGTATAATATTGTGAGTATTTCTATTGAGTGTAATATTACTCCAAGTGTAGATAAGGAATGCAAGCATTGTTTAAGATGATCAATTTCACAGAAAGCAGAATCAAGTCACATGCTAAGGTAAGGGATATCATTATTGCGGTACGGGGTATCATTTTTATGGTAAAGTGATATCATTTTCTTTCATACTCCATATTATGGTAAGATGTTATTATTCATTATTCCGCTTATCATTAAATAATGAAAGGTCCTGAAAGGATTAGAATATCCTTAATAGTTTGTGCTTCATCTGTTATTATGTTATCAATTTGGACTCTGGTTAATTAAGTTGAAAATCACTAAGATCTATGTTATCTTATTATTATGATGATTTATGTTTATTCATTATATATATCATTGTCATCATTCTAATGCTTATATTGTGTTGAAAGTCATCTATGGCTAGTAGTGCATAGATGGACTTGGTATGATTATGACTGAGGATTATTCTTGTATAATCATGGCCGTAATGTTACAAATGATGTGGTAAAAGTCATCTTTGGCTCAGAAGTGCGTAGATGGACTTGGTATGATTATGACTAGGGATTATTCGGTATAATCATGGCCAGATTGAAAACACGAATATCCTCGCCCGTAGTGTATGGATAATTCGTGGTCGCGATACTAATAAGTTTGAGTCTTAGCATTATTGGTTTCTAGATTGTATATCTTTGTCTATAGTGCAAAGATGGACCGTTGGTTATTAGTTTCTATTGTATATCTTTGGCCCAGTAGTGCAAAGATGGATTTGTTGATTTACTTGATTATAAATATGAATTGTGATTTAATTATAATCATGTGGTGGTTCAGGTGAAGACAAGTGATGAGAGTTCTCTTTGTCTTGGGTATAACCAAGAATTGTTGATGATTATTACAGAAATGAAATATTAACGATGGACTTTTAATCTAGAGGAGATAGTAGACATTAAGTTCTACTTGACTCTTCTAACGGATTGTTGATTCCGCTGATATTATGGTTGGAAACCTTTATCTTCTACCATATGTTCTAAATATCTGAATTATTATTGATGAAGACTATTGATAATTTAATTATCTTAAGTCATGATATTCTTTACTGGGCTATTTGTGCTCACCCTTTTACTTTACCACCACTTTCAGGTAATAAAAGTGTACCTGGAACTAGCAGAGAGAACATGGGTATAAAGTGGTGATACGAATTAGTCACAAGCCTTATCAAATTATGAAACAGTGTGGCATAATAATTGTACTGAGAACTTAAAATGTGTGTGACATGTTTTATACATCATTTGATATTTAATTTTGGTGAACAACAATAGGGTGAGGCGAACGAGAATATGGAAGCGTCAAAGGTGCACTCCATTAGAATGAGGAGAACATAAATCTTCTCGTGTTCCTTCGGGGACTTGATATAATTGTCATCTTTATACTTTATATGGCATTGTAATAATTTAAATATGAATATTGTCGTTATTATATACGCCACAATATTTGTATTAAACTCACAATATATGAGTCGTCAGATTTTGCACTTTTGACATACCGTATAAATAAAGTTGTTAGTAGTGTATTTTCCTACGACTCAAGATGGGTGATGATATACTATTTTTGGGCGTCACAATTTTTTTTAGAGAGATAAAATAATATTAATATGTTATTTAGATGTTTTAAATATACCAATTATCAAATAATTTTTTTATTCAAATTGATTCATTCTAATTTTATCAAACAATAATTTTTGGTATGTATTTACTATTTAGACTTGTGACAAAACATTAGATAAAAAATATAAAATATTGAGTATAATAATGATTCATTATTTTTCATATTTTTACGTATCCCTCCCTCACATGAGAAAAAAAAAATTCCACCTGAGACCATATAAAAATATTAAAATCTTATGTGAAAATAGTGTTCCTCTAATAATTAAAGTCACAGTAAGTATACTCGGTATATAATATATTATTATCAACTAATTATAATTCGATATATTACTTTTTATAAATATTTGTTATCATTATACCTTTACTCGTAATTAGAGAATAATAATATAGAGAAGTGATCTTTCTATAATTTTTTTTGATATTTTCGTATACGAGACTCATATTTTAACGAAAATAATAGATTTCACGTGCGAAAATATAAATTTTCATAATATACTTTTTCATCGATGTGGTGCAAGTGTACCATTCTTTTACTCTATATTTATTTATTAATTGTGTCACGTGCCTCCGATACTATATAAACGGTAGACAATAATATTTATCCTAAAGTGGGAATTTTAAAATCAATTATATTTTGTTAAATAGATTTATTTGGTTAGTAGACTTTCGAAGGATTTAAGCACTTCAATTTGACTTTGTAATTCAAGTACAAGTAAGCAACAATGTCAATATAGATGTCCACAAATATATGAATCAAATTAAGGCAGAAAGATGTTTCTGCTTCAATTTTATATGAATTTCTTGACTTTTTTTTATCGACATTTTACTTTATAAAAGAATAAGAATGTACAATATTTTTAACTTAAAGTGTTGTTACTGAGCAGATATTTGTAGGCTAAATATTTTGTCATTTTAATGGTAAATTGGATATCTGCTTATAATTCTCAAATATAAGTTATATAATTACATAAGACATAATTAAAATATAACTTTTAAATAACATAACTCTCTTAAATAAGACATTTATTAAAACAACGTCGTTTTACATATTTTTTTTTTAAAAACAAAATAATACTCCACTTGCTTTCTTTTTATTTACAAAAATATCATCTGCGACCCCACTTGTTTTTAAAAGAATCTTCACAATGACATAATTTTAGTAAATATGTTATTTAAGAAAGTTATACTATTTAAGATGTATGCTTTAAATCCGTTCTCTTGAATTACATATATACATATATAGAAGAAAGATCAAGAACACTCCTCTTATTGTTTTGACCCTGATTACCACCGAAGTGGTTACCATTTCTGGCCTGTTGATTCCCTCCACGCTTATTGTCACCGCTTGACGATCGCTTCTCATCGGTATTATCATTTTGCTTTTGCTTCTCTTTTGGTTACGTTGACTCGTTATCGCTACTTCCACCAACCGGAGCCCTATTTACAACATCTAAATACAAATACAGTTTATGAGAAATAAGATGTTGACGTATCTCCGGCTTCAAATCTCTTAAAAACATTCGCGTCATTCTCTCTTCATTATCCACCAAGTGGGACGCAAACCAGGATAACTCCGCAAATTTTGCCTCGTATTATGGACACGGCCATATTGTTTGGCTCCAATTTGATAAACTTCACCTCCTTCATGTGACGAATACTTTCGGAAAGTATTTGTCGTTGAATGTTTGGAACATCTCCCAAGATATCTTCATCTGGCAGGTTGAGTACGCTTTTGGAATTCCCACCATGAATTTGCCTCTCCGCCAACATAAAAGCGTGAGAAGGGAACCTTTTGCTCTCTCGGAGCATCCCAAGACATCAAATATCTTGGTGATCTGCTTTATCCATGCTTCCGCCATAAGTGGTTTTGGCTCTCCCCTTAAACTCCGGTGGTCCCAGCTCTTGAATCTGCTTAATGGTGACCGCCGAGAGTTTCAAGTGTTTTCACTTATATTTTGGATGAGGAGCCGCTCTCTACCATCTTTTTTGCATGAATTGCATAAAGCCTCCGAACAATCCATCATTCATCATTTGGTCAAGGTTGTTGTTTGCATGAGGATTGTCGCCTTCCGATGCACATTCTCCCGATTATTGATATGTGGAGACTCAACCGGTCTCTTCGCTCCATTGCTATTCTCAATATTTTCTTGATGTCATTTTCGAGACATCGCCACAAAACAAAGGTTAATTGACATGTAACATAATATCTCTAAACTCGACCAACCACTTTAAATACAAAATAAATTTAAGTAGGTCATACTAATGAAGAATTCCCCATCTCCTCCCTCCTAGTTCTAGTCTCATATCTTAGCCGAGATCATATCCCTAAGCTTTGATATTAACCGTGGCGCCCCCAAAATTAGGTATACATCACCCATCTTGGGTCGCCGATACATGGTACAAAATTCAATATACAACCGCCGCAGTATGCAATACGACAAAACATAACCGTGAGTTTGAATACAATTATTGTATACTGTAGATTATACAAACTCAAAAGGAGTCCTCATTACAATTATTAACACACTATTTCACGAGAATAGTGAGGTCTACTAATGCTATCCTCCGGGACACTCACCGCTCCCGACTAGTCCTCGCTATGTTCTCATTTCCTCAAGAGAAAAAGGAAAGAAATGGTGAACTCAACTAGCCCGAAGAAAAATATTATGACTAAGATAATGCGAATAAATTATCATTAGTCTCCAACAATGTTAAACCGATAAAATATAATAGACATCAAGTTTAATCTGCAATCGAACAAGCAATCCATTAAAAGAGTCAAGTAGAAAATAAAATCTACTATCTTTTATGATTAAAAGGTTTTTCATCATCAAGTATCATTTGGGACTCGACAATAAATAATCCACATCATCGAATCACCCCTACACTACGACCCAAGGATATTCTTTAGTATCACGACCACAATTATCCATGCACTACGGCCAAGAATATTTGTGTATTCATTAATGGTCATGATCATGCCAACAACTATCCATCAATGCACTACACGGCCAATGAGAACTTTTACCACATCATTTGTAACATTACTATTATGATTACATCGAATAATCCTCGTCATATAATCATACCAAGTCCATCTATGCACTACAGCCACGTATGACTTTCAACAAAATATAAACACGAGGATGATGACAATGATATAAGAATTCAATAAAAACAAGTTCAAGAATTATTTTATCCAGGAATTATTAACTTCAAAATTGTCAACATGATACTGTTTTGTAGAGTAAAATTCAAGAATGATCAGAAGAATATTTTCATGAAAATATACTGGATGAAGCGCAAATATCAAGGATATTCTACTAATTTCATGGAGTATAAAGTCAAAACTTTAACCAACCGAGTATAATAAAGAATGGAATAACAAAAGAAATCACCATGCATGCGGTATTTGATGATGAAAGTTATTCCAATGAATAATAATAACGGAACCAGTGTCGCAAAATTTTGCACCGGCGGGATGTTCCAATGAATAATAAAGATTTTAACCAGGTCCTGTAAAAACACATGAACAAGATGTTCCAATGTAATAATAATAAGATTTAACCAGTCCCGTGTAAAAACACACACGCATGTGATGTTCCAACGAATAATAATAAAGATTTTAACCAGTCCTGTAAAACACACGATAAGATGTTCCAAAAGAATAATAAGAATGTCACCAAGTATAGGTAAATCACAGATATCTGAGTTATTCCAATGTAATAATAAGAAATGGAATAACAACAGCTTCTCTTCATGAATAAGAAAGAATAACACCCATTACCGTAAAAGAAACCGAATATAAAAGTAGTTAAGTAGCGAGAATACTTTTCTTCTGCCTCTATAGTTTCTCTCTCTCTGTAGTTCAAAGAATTAAATAAGAAAATAATGAAGGAATGAGTTTTTATTTATAGGAAAATGGAATGCGTAGTAACTAATCCATGAACTATCCGATTGATTTACTTTAATCGACGGTCCCATATTTAAAACAAAATCTTTTAAATAAAATATAATATATTCTATTTATAATCTAATAAAACGAATAACTTTATAAAAGATTTTACTATGCAAACACTATGCAGAATACTATGCAAACACTATGCATAATTAAATATAATATATTCTAATTATTGTCTAATAAAATGTATAACTTTATAAAAGTATTCTGCTTTTAAATAAAAAGTTTTTACCGTATTATTACATTAATAATACCAACAAAACCGAGTGATTTATCACGTAAGCATCAATAATCAATACCGCAGTGCTTACTATGCAATCACGCCAGATTCTTGTATTTCTTTTAACACCGGGTGTTTCAACAGCTTAACTGTAAAACTTCCGCCGTTATTTTCATAAAGTATTTTATGTCGCTTTCTCGATCCGGCAATAATTCCGCTAGGGGATCCACCAATGATTGTGCCGTTGTACTAATATTCCCCGTTAAAACGAATATTCCCAATTAATCGAATATTATATAACAACTTGCATGTACTTTGCAAAATTTATAAATATTACCCACAACTATTATATCAATTTCACTCCATAATATTCAAAATTAATATTTATAGAAAATTCATCTTTATTCAAAAAGTTGGGGTTTTACAGAACCGTCTCCTTTGGGAACCTACCATGCGGTATGTACATGGTTGAAGTTATGTTGTTATACTCTGAGTTTGTACTTCTGGCGACATTCTGTTTATGTTAATTTTTTTTATTGAAGGAATTTTTCTTTATCTCTATTACTGGGTTATTTGCGATATGTGACGCCCCCAAAATAGGTATACATCACCCATTCTGAGTTGTCAATACATGGTACAGAAACAACTACAACTTTATTATTACAACAAGAAAATCGTGAGTTTAAATACAAATATTATCTTCTGCATAATATTTATACTCAAATAAATCCTCATCACATTTATTGATACATTATTTTACAAAAATGGTGAGGACTACTAAACAATCCTTTTCTAAAACCTTCATTCCATACCCCACTGCATCTCGCTATATTCTCGCCTCCACGAGAAGAATGGAACAAAAGGAAAAGGGTGAGCTCAACTAGCTCAAGAAAGAATATTATGACTAAGATAATATACAACAAATTATCGTTAGTCTTCAACAGGAAAAATCTGATAGAATACAATAGAATAACAAGTTTCGAGATCAATATTCATGAATGAAATAATAATTCATAGAAGAGTTACGTAGAGAATGAAATCTACTATAATCTATGAATTTAATAAATCCATCATCAATATTTTATCCTCAGTAACATCAATCAATTTTCATCTCAAATCAAATATTCATCTTTGCACTACAGCCAAAGATATTCATTAATCATTCATGTTCATCTCAACACTGCTTCATCTTTGCACTACAGCCAAAAGATATTCATCACCAAGTCATGTTCATTTAAACACTGCTCATCTTTGCACTACAGCCCAAAGATATTCTTCAAAATCATTCATCTTTTGCACTACGTGCCAAAGATATTCAATAATATCATCATTTAAGACCGAGGATGATGAAAATATTTTTTAAAGAACGAATCCAAAGGAAACAAAATGACAAGGATTAAGGATTAAGGATTCGTACTTTGTTTTATCCATGTCCAACAATACCTCAAAAATAATCATAGTGGTATAAAATTCAAGAATGATCAAAACATGGATACAATCAAAGCTAGTATCCGTAATAGATATTTTAGACGAAAAGAAAAAATTTTATTTTTCTATTGAATAGTCCGTGATTCGTGAATAAGATCAGATATCGTGAATAGTCTTGAGTATCGTGAATAGTAACTCCCACACCAAAAGATAGAAATTCCACAAAAAAAACATTTTCACGCCTCACTTAAATAGTACTCGTGAATAGTAACTCGTGAATAAGAACTCATGAATAGTAACTCGTGAATAAGAACTCATGAATAATAACCCCGACATGAAAAAGTTCCAAATTTGATAAAAAATACCAACCAATATTTCAAAGATAATGATATTGAAGAATTAATATCATTTGAGAAGAAAATAACATCCCTTACCTCAAAGAATCAAGATTTCCTAAGGAAAGGCTCAAGTGATCTTTGAATGAAACTTGTCAGATCAACAAAGAACTCTCAAAGTATCTAAATACTCACAAAAATACGCCAATAATATAGAGAGAGAAGAGAGAAAACTTGTTTCGGTGTGATTTTCAATTCTAACTTAGCCCTCTATTTATAGGAAAATGTTAGCCAACCAAGGCACTTGACTGCACTACTACAGATGGCTTTACTCGCTACTATTGCCACACCACCACATTTGAAATAAAATTCAGCACATTTCTTCACCAACCACAAGTGGGGCCCACTCAATTCTAGAATTTTCCACCAAAATCAATTATAACCCTAATTTCCTAATCGACACCTCTTGAAATTCATAACAAATCATTCGTACATTTTTAACGGTTCAAAATTTGTAGACATATACTCAACTTATATATGTATAACATATCCAAAAATTACCATTAATCCAAATCATTGTCGGATTAAAAATTATAATCCCATGCAATATATCTCAAAACCCCGATTTAATTTTTAATACCTCCAACTGGTAAAATACCGATAAAACACCTCAACAATAATTTCTTCATTTATAACCACATAAATAAATCCATCATTTATATCCACATAAAATAAATATTTCTTTATCATATGAATCAATAATTAATTATTCACAAATAATATTACGTAATCACAATTATGACAACCAGGTAGTTCCTCAGGAAAGCAGGGGCTTTCGATAAGGATTTCTCCTTCTTGGCGCAAGCAATTAGGTGACCAAACCTCTCCTCGATGTAACTTTCTAGACATTGCCAATAATGCTATCTAATAATATTATTCAAATAATATGAATTATTGATCCGATAATGGAGATAATGTAAAGTTGACAATTATTGAACAATGAATAATATAAAATATGAACGCAAAGAATTATTGAATCAATAAAATAAAATATTGAATAAGAATTCTACTGTGAAAATTATTGAGTAGTGCCTTCTTACGTAAGGATCAATAATTCAACAATCTTGCAATACCGGTGCTACTTTGTGCAACCAACTGCGTAGACATCGTATTTTAACCACCGGGTATTCCAACAGCCTTTAATTCAGTAACTTCGCCCGTTATTTTTAACCAACTTATATTTGTCGCTTTCTTCATCCAATCGCTTTACATTATGGGGCCCACATGGTCATACTGCAATATTTAATATTCCCCGATGCATTTAATATTCCACGACCAAAAACGAATATTCCCCACAAAATGAATATTTTATAACCACTTGTTTATTTTGAAATATTTGCGTATTTAACCCTTAACTATCCACATTAATCAAATCAACCCTTACTATTTCAAAATAATAAATAAAGGAAATTCCTTTTTATTTAAAAAAAATTTCGGGGTCTTACAACCTCCCCTCCTTATGAAATTTCGTCCTCGAAATTGACGTACGTACCTGGTGTTTCGAAAAGGTGAGGATACCTCGCTTTCATTTCCGTTTCCAATTCCCAGGTCATTTCCTCTATAGCATGATTCCTCCACAAAACTTTAACTTGTGGTATGACCTTTGCGCGTAGGACATGCTCCTTCCTATCCAAGATCTTGATAGGTACCTCCTCATCGTTAAGTCTTCTACTATCTCGTCCTGGTTCTAACTCAATAACGTGGTTCGGGTCTTTCACATATTTACTGAAGCATGATATGTGAAACACATTATGAACACGAGACATACTTTGAGGTAACGCAAGTCTATAGGCTACATTTCTACTTCCTCGGTCAAGAATTTGAAATGGACCAATAAATCGTGGATCGAGCTTTCCTCTCTTCCCAAATCTTGTAACTCCCTTCCATGGAGCACTCTCGCAACAATACATGATCCCCTACATTAAATTCCACGTCCTTTCGATGAAGATCCGCATAACTCTTTTGTCGATCTTGTGCCGCTTTGTATACGTTGTCGAATCATTTGGATCTTTTCGGTGAGTCATACGTACTAACTCGGGTCCCAACAATGTTGCTTCACCCACCTCATCCCAACATATTGGAGAACGACATTTTCGGCCCATATAATGCTTCAATGGAGCCACACCTATACTTGCTCGATAACTGTTGTTGTTGTAGGAGAATTCCACCAATGGTAAATACTTATCCCAACTACCCTTGAAGTCTAGGACACAAAGTCTTAATAGATCTTCAAGAGTTTGAATAGTCCTCTCGATTGTCCGTCCGTTTGGGGATGGTATGTCAACTAAATCGCAAATCCGCGCCCATAGCTTTTTGCAAGCTAACCCAAAATCTTGAAGTGAATCTTGGGTCACGATCCAAACTATGGATACAGCATGCCATGCAACCTCACGATCTCATTTACGTATATACTAGCAAGACGCTCAAGGAATAAGTCTCCGTGATCGGCAAGAAATGAGCGACTTGGTTAATCTATCAACAATAACCCAAATAAGATTGATGCCTTGAGAAACCGTAGGAAGACCCGTAATGAAATCCATGGTAATGTGTTCCCACTTCCATTCCGGAATCTCAAGTGGTTGCAACGGACCCTTAGGTACTAGATGCTCCGCCTTTACACGCCGTAAGCAAGTTAAACACATCGAGATAAACTTTGCAATCTCTCTCTTCATATTATTCCACCAAAATGTATGTCGAAAATCACGATACATTTTAGTACTTCCGGATGGATTGCAAATGGTGTATTGTGTGCCTCCATCATAATCTTGTACTTCAAATCGAGTCGTTAGAACACAAAAGTCTAGAGTGGACTCAAGTATTCCTTCTTCATCAATTCTCGCCCTAATAGCTCCTTCTTGTACTTTCTTCTTCATACGCATCGGCTCCTGGCCGGTGGCTTGAAAGCAACCTTAACTTTTTCTATTAAAGTTGGCTCTATGCGTATACTTGACATCATCGCACTTCGTTCCTCGCATATATGATCTTCTACTCAATGCGCCACTAATTTACCACGCTCGCTTTACCGGTGGTATTGAATAAGTGTGGTCGTAGTCTTTCAATAGCTCGAGCCAACGTCATTGCCAGCATGTTGAGTTCTTTTTGAGTGAAGAAATATTTAAGGCTTTTATGATCCAATATATCTCCACTTTCTCCCCATATAGATAGTGTCTCCATATCTTTAAGCGCTGAACGATCGCGCCGCTAACTCTAGATCATGAGTAGGATAATTCCTCTCATACTCTTTAAGTTATCATGTCGCGAGGCATAGGCTATGACTTTCCCACGTTGCATGAGAACACATCCTAACCCTTTGCGCTCAAGCATCATTGAGATAACAAATCCATCCGAACCAGATGGTATTGTTAGAACAGTCGCCAAATAAGTCTCCTCTTAAGCTCTTGGAAACTTTTCTCGCATTCTTCGCCCCAAACGAATTTCTCAGATCCTTTCGAAAGTTAGGCTGAGTTAATGGAGTAGCGATTCGAGAAAACCCTTCCACGAATCTCCGATAATAACCAAATAAGCCCAAAAACTACGTGACTTCATCCACCGACTTCGGTTGCTCCCAACTTTGTATTGCTTCAATCTTCACGGATCAACAGATACTCCATGTTTTGACACCACATGCCCAAGAAATGCTACTTCTCGCCGTAACTCGCATTTCTTCAATTTGGCATATAGTTGGTTTTCACGAAGCCTTTGGAGTACCAAATTTCAAATGGTGCTTATGATCTTCACGACTTTTGGAATATATAAGGATGTCATCAATAAAGACAACAACGAACCGATCCAAATATTCCTTGAACACTTTCGGTTCATCATATCCATGAAAGCCAGCAGAGAGCATTAGTTAGTCCGAAAGACATGACTAAGAATTCATAATGCCCATACCGAAGTTCGATGGCGCTTTGAATATCCTCGCCTCTAATTTTCAAATTGATGATATCCGAATCGAAGATCGATTTTTGAAAAGAATTGTGCCTCTTGCAGAATCGGTCAAACAAGTCATCAATACGAGGTAGAGGATACCTATTCTTGATGGTGACATGGTTCAATTCTCGATAGTCAATACAAAAGTCGCATACTCCGCTTTTTTTTTTACAAATAAAACAGAGCACCCCAAGGAGATGTACTTAGATCGAATGAAACCGATGTCCAACAATTCTCAGAGTTGGACCTTTAACTCCTGAAGTTCAATAGAGCCATTCGATATGGGGTTTTAGAAATGGGCTTTGTACTGTGTTCAAGATCAATAAAGAATTCAACTTCACGCTACGGGGTAGACCGGAAGTTCTTCAGAAATACGTCGGAAAGTCAATAACAACAGAATATTATTCAAATTTGACGTGTCTTTATTCAAATCCATAACATGGGCTAAGAAAGCTTGACATCCGCTTTTTTAATAAACGAATAGCTTTATGATTAGATATGACGTTGATTGATTTTAATGGTTTAGTTGCTTGAATTAAATAAAAAGTCAAGTTAGAATATGAAAACTAACAACCTTACGAAAACAATCAATTTTGGCATGATGAGTAGTTAACCAATCAATCCCTAAAATCACATCAAAAGCAAGTATCTTTAAAGAGATAAGGTCGGCAATGTAAGGTGATGGTGCCAACTTGAATCAAACAAGATTTATAAACAGTGGATGTGATGAAAGTTTCTCCTAACGGAGTTTCCACAGATAGATCAAAGTCTAATTTCTTTGAGTCAAGTTTAAACGTTGAGCACATGCGGAGAGATAAATGAATGGGTAAAGACCCAGTTATCAAGTAAGGTATAAACTTCGCAAGAATTTATAAATAAACTTACCCGTGATCACCTCGTTTGGGTTCTCGCATGATGACCAAATCACAACAAACGCTTCTTCCTAATCGCTGACTTTGACTTTTCTCGGGGATGATCTTTTGAGTCACCGTTCCTCAATAACTAGGTTTCGCTTTCTGCATAATCTCGAAAGCGATATGTCCTTCCTTTCCACAACTATAGCATACCTTGAATCTGTTGTGGGCGCTTTGACCGATATGTCCCTCTTTTCCGCATTTAGTAGATATATGACCGGTGGTCGATCTCCTCCCTAGAACCGATTCTTTGCTTAAGACTTTGTCGTCTTCACATAGTCATTGTTAAATCTCCTCTTTTAAAATCTCCTCCCGACTCGCTTTTCATTTTTCACGACCATGATTACCACCAGAGTGGTTACCATTTCGTCCGTCATTTCTTTCTCCGCGAGTTATCATTATTCTGCTTGATCGCTATCTCTCGAATGCGATCCTCGTTATGGTCCTCGCCGACCGACCGTACTTTCGTTATCTCGCTTCTAATAATTGAGCCTGCTTTACAACATCCGAATAAAGAGAAAGTTTATGAGAAATGAGATCTTGACGTATCTGCGGGTTTCAAACCTCTAAGAAACATCCGCGTATACGTTCCTCATTCTCCACCAAATGAGGTGCAAACTCGATAACTCTGCAAACTTTGCCTCGTCTTCGAGACACCGCCATGTTATTTTGCTCTAATCGATGAACTCCACTTCCTTCATACGATTTACACTTTCGTGAAAGTATTTGTCATTAAATAGTCTCTGAAACGCCTCCCAAGACATGCCGAGTGCGGTACGGATGGGTACGCTTCACGACTCCCACCAATGAGTGCCGCCTTCGCCACGGAACATAAAGGTGGCGAATGGAACCTTCTGTTCCTCCGCATCCCAAGACATCGAATATCTTGGTAATTTGTTTGACCCATGTTTCCGCCACGATCGGATCTGCTTTCCTTAAATTCGTGGTCCCAACTCTTTGAATCGCTTGGCCATGTGACAACCCGTGAATTGCTATCATTTCCTCCTCAGATTTTGAACACGAGTCTCCTCGTCGATTTTTGCATGAATCGCAAAAAACTTCTAAACATCCCCTCGCTCATCATCTCGCTCCATGGTGTTGTTCACGGGAGGAACATTGCCACTGTTGCGACGCTCTCCTCGTTGGTAAGACAAGCATCTCCACGGTCTCATTTACTCCATCATAATATTCTCGATCGACATTCTCAAATATCATCATAAAAAACAAGGGTTAATTAAGGAAATCAATATATCACATAATATCCCTATATACTGACCAACTAACAAATAAGCTTAGGTAGGACACACTAGCGAAGGATTTACTCGTCTCTCCCCTCCTAGTTCTATTCCCCGATCTCCGCCAGAGATCATATCCCTAAGCTCTGATACCAACTGTGACTCTCATGGTGCTTCAACCACAGCACCTCACAATGGTACCTATCAGTTTGCCACCGCATGAATCAAGCGTCCCTACGGAGAGTCTGGCTTCGGTGCATCCCCCATCAACAGGAAGTCACCAGGAGAGGCTCGGGGCTCTTTACTTATAGCTTCGATACCAACCGTGACGCCCCCAAAATAGGTATACATCACCCATTCTTGAGTTGTCAATACATGGTACAGAAACAACTACAACTTTATTATTACAACAAGAAAAGCGTGAGTTTAAATACAAATATTATCTTCTGCATAATATTTATACTCAAATAAATCCTCATCACATTTATTGATACATTATTTTACAAAAATGGTGAGGACTACTAAACAATCCTTTCTAAAACCTTCATTCCATACCCCGACTGCGTCGCGCTATATTCTCGCCTCCTGAGAAGAATGGAACAAAAAGGAAAAGGGTGAGCTCAACTAGCTCAGTAAAGAATATTATGACTAAGATAATATACAACAAATTATCGTTAGTCTTCAACAGGGAAAAATCTGATAGAATACAATAGACAACAAGTTTCAGATCAATATTCGCAGCGGAAATAATAATTCATAGAAGAGTTACGTAGAGAATGAAATCTACTATAATCTATGAATTTAACAGTCCATCATCAATATTTTATCCCTGTAACATCAATCAATTTTCATCTCAAATCAAATATTCATCTTTGCACTACAGGCCAAAGATATTCATTAGTCGGTCATGTTCATCTCAACACCTGTTCATCTTTGCACTACAGGCCAAAGATATTCATCAGTTGGTCATGTTCATTTAAACACTGCTCATCTTTTGCACTACTGTGCCAAAGATATTCTTCAGAAATCATTCATCTTTGCACTACAGGCCAAAGATATTCAATAATATCATCATTTAAGACTGAGGATGATGAAAAATATTTTTAAAGAACGAATCCAGTGAAACAAAATGACAAGGATTAAGGATTAAGGATTCGTACTTTGTTTTATCCATGTCCAACAATACCTCAAAAATAATCATAGTGGTGTAAAATTCAAGAATGATCAAAACATGGATACAATCAAAGCTAGTATCCAGAATAGATATTTTAGACGAAAAAGAAAAATTTTATTTTTCTATTGAATAGTCTTAATATTCGTGAATAATCTCAGTATCGTGAATAGTGCCGTATCGTGAATAGTAACTCAGAACCAAAAGATAGAAATTCCACAAAAAAAAACATTTTCACGCTTAATGAATAGTACTAAATGAATAAGTAACTCGTGAATAAGAACTCATGAATAGTAACTCGTGAATAAGAACTCATGAATAATAACCCCCCACATGAAAAAGTTCCAAATTTGATAAAAAAATACCAACCAATATTTCAAAGATAATGATATTGAAGAATTAATATCATTTGAGAAGAAAATAACATCCCTTACCTCGAAAGAATCAAGATTTCTTGGAAGGAAAGGTCAAGTGATCTTTGAATGAAACTTTATCTTGAATAAAGAACTCTCAAAGTATCTAAATACTCACAAAATACGCTCAATAATATAGAGAGAGAAGAGAGAAAACTTTGTTTACGGTGTGATTTTCAATTCTAACTTAGCCCTCTATTTATAGGAAAATGTTAGCCGTAGAAGGCAGACTTGACCAAGCACACTTCGATGGCTTTACTCGCTACTATTGCCACCCACCACATTTGAAATAAAATTCAGCACATTTCTTCACCAACCACAAGTGGGGCCCACTCAATTCTAGAATTTTCCACCAAAATCAATTATAACCCTAATTTCCTAATCGACACCTCTTGAAATTCATAACAAATCATTCGTACATTTTAACGGTTCAAAATTTGTAGACATATACTCAACTTATATATGTATAACATATCCAAAAATTACCACAATCCAACGGTCGGATTAAAAATTATAATCCCCATGATATATCTCAAAACCCCCGATTTAATTTTTAATACCTCCAACTGGTAAAATCTTGATAAAACACCTCAACAATAATTTCTTCATTTATAACCACATAAATAAATCCATCATTTATATCCACATAAAATAAATATTTCTTTATCATATGAATCAATAATTAATTATTCACAAATAATATTACGTAATCACAATTATGACAACCAGTAGTTTCCGGAGCAGGGGCTTTCAGATAAGGATTTCTCCTTCTTGGCCTTGATTAGGTGACCAAACCTCTCCTCGATGTAACTTTCTAGACATTGCCAATAATGCTATCTAATAATATTATTCAAATAATATGAATTATTGATCCGATAATGGAGATAATGTGCAAATGACAATTATTGAGCAATGATAATATAAAATATGAACGCAAAGAATTATTGAATCAATAAAATAAAATATTGAATAAGAATTCTTTGAAAATTATTGAGTAGTAGTGCCTTCTTACGTAAGGATCAATAATTCAACAATCTTTGCAATCTGCGTGCCATTCTTTGTCTGACACGCCAGACATCAGTATTTTAACCACCGGGTATTCCAATGATCTTAATCTGTAATAACTACGCCGTTATTTTTAACCAACTTATATTTGTCGTTTTCTTCATCCAATCGCTTTACATTATGGGGCCCACACATATTGGTCAAGCGTCGTAAATTTAATATTCCCAACAAGTCATTTAATATTCCACGACCAAACGAATATTCCCCGACAAAAATGAATATTTTATAACCACTTGTTTATTTTGAAATATTTGCGTATTTAACCCTTAACTATCCACATTAATCAAATCAACCCTTACTATTTCAAAACAATAAATAAAGGAAATTCCTTTTTATTTAAAAAAAATTTCGGGGTCTTACACGATAGACATCATTTAACAACATAATATTTGCTAAAGTGGATAATTATTTTCAAATTGTTTAGGCTCTTAACATATCTAGTCTGCTTTTGAATGATCATGATTGTCTCATCTTCATTTTGCCATTTTTACTTCTGCATCATATACTGACATAAGACCAATTTATGGGGGCTTGATGTAATGCTTACGTTGTAGCTACGTCAAGCAATAAAAAATAAATACTATCATATAACTGTTTGGTTACTTCGCATTATGTTTTTGTTCTTGTTATCTTGAAATTGGGATACCATTTTTGTTACCTTGATTTGGTATTTTGGTTATTTTTTTATGTTGTTATGGTTACTGTGTATTTGCTTAGTATACATGGTTGACTAAACTGGTTTTGGTGTATATGTTGTTTATGTATTGGTTACCATTAAAACATGTTTTGGTTACTATCATTTCTTTAGTATGTTTTTTGTTACTGTTAGTTTCTGATTTGAATTCCATTTCTGTTTCCTTGAGTTGGGATTTTGGATACTGTTTTCTTTAGCATGATTTTGGTTACTTCTTCTATATGTTTTGGTTACTAACATATAACTGTTTGGTTACTTCAATAGTATATTTTTTGTTACTTTTAGCTTATGATTTGGATACCATTCTTTTTCGCTAAATTGAGATTTTGGTTACTTTTATATGTTGTTTTGGTTACAATGTATTTGCTTGGTAAACTGTTTATGATATAAATATTGTTTATATCTGATTACTAATGACTACGTAAATCTGATTTTGTTTATTTGCAGTTATGAAATCTTTACTATGAGGAATGCAATAGAAAATTCATTGGAAAAGTTATATATTGGTGTGACATGGAAGTCCCCGACATTATTACCAAGACAGTTGAAGAAGTTTAAGGCTTTATTAGTTTGTGGATGTATTATTTTTGTAAATAATAAACCATGTATTTGCTTAGTATACATTGATGTATTATTTTTATAAATTTCTTTAAATATCTTCTACAAGAGTTATGCTCTTCTAGAAAATTCATTGGAAAAGTTATGGTTAAATGCATATGTGAGAGTATACATGGGCTGCTTAAACTTGGTTGGATATACAGGTTATTTCTGTTTTGGTTACCATTAAAACATGTTACATTTGGTTACTTTCATATAATTATTTGGTTACTTCTTTATTATGTTTTGGTTACTGTTAACTTATGGTTTGGCTACTATTATTGTGTCATCAATATGGGATTTTAGATACTTTTATTTTTTATCCTGGTTAATATGTAATTGTTTAGTATACATGTATTGCCTAAACTGGGTTTCATTACATGATGTTTCTGTTTTGGTTACCATTAAAACCTGTTCTGGTTACTATCATATGATTATGTGGTTACTGTTTTATTATGTTACATTATGGTTAATGTTATTAGTAACCAGATTGTGACGCCCCCAAAATTAGGTATACATCCCCCATCTTGGGTCGCCACTTACATGGTACATAAAATTCAAATCTGACTTACTTAATATAACTGTAGGTATAATAATACGACATAAACCGTGAGTTTGAATACAAATATTGTCTACTAGATATTATACAAACTCAAAAGGAGTCCTCATTACAACTATTATCACACTATTTCACGTAATAGTGAGGACTACTAATGCTATCCTCTCGACCATTACCTGCTCCTCGACTGTCCCAAATTTATGTTCTCATTTCACAGAGAAACGGTGAAAGAAAAGGGTGAGCTCAACTAGCCCAATGAAGAAATATTATGACTAAGATAATGCGAGAATAAATTATCATTAGCCTTCAACAATGTTAAACCGATAAAATACAATAGACAACAAGTTTAACTGCGGCGGAATAAGCAATCCATTAAAAGAGTCAGTAGAAAATAAAATCTACTATCTTTTATGATTTAAAAGGTTTTTCATCAACAATTATAAATTTGAGACTCGACTTTAATAAATATTCCACCACATCTAATCATCCTTGTACCACGGTTAAGAATTTTCATTAAATCATCATGGTGGTGACTATCTACCCTAATCACCCCCAGTCATAATCATACCAAAAACTATCCATCATCGCATTACACGCCATCGAGGACTTTTGTCACATCATTTATATCAAGCCATGATTATACCGAATGATCCCTGGTCATAATCATACTAAGTTCATCTATGCACGTAAGCCAAAGATAACATAATATAACATGAGGATGATGACAATGACATAATAATTCAATAAAACAAGTTCAAGAATTATTTAATCCAGGAATTATTAACGTCCAAATTGTCAACATGATCTGTTTTGTAGAGTAAAATTCAAGAATAATCAGAAGAATATTTCCATGAAAAGATACTGGATGAAACGCAAATATCAAAGATATTCTACTAATTTCATGGAGTATAGAAGTCAAAGTTTTAACCAACTGGGTATAATAAAGAATGGAATAACAAAAGAAATCACCATGCATGCGGTACTTCGCATAGACAGGTTATTCCAATAGAATAATAATAACGGAACCAGGTCAGGTGAAATTCACACCGACAGGATGATCCAACAGAATAATAAATGCTGAATAATAAACAATGGAACCAGGTCCGGTGTAAAACACACAGACAGGATATTCCAACAGAATAATAAATGCGGAATAATAAACAATGGAACCAGGTCCGGTGTAAAACACACAGACAGGATATTCCAACAGAATAATAAAGAATGGAATAACAGAAGAAGATCACCAAGTATAGGGGATTCCGCGTATACAGGTTATGTGACGCCCCCAAAATAGGTATACATCACCTATTCTGAGTTGTCAATACATGGTACAGAAACAACTACAACTTTATTATTACAACAGTAAAACTGTGAGTTTGAATACAAATATTATCTTACAGATAATATCTATACTCAAATAAATCCTCATCACATTTATTGATACATTATTTTACAAAAATGGTGAGGACTACTAAACAATCCTTTCTAAAACCTTCATTCCATACCCCGACTAAATACTTTCATTATATTCTCGCCTCACGAGAAGAAAATGGAACAAAAAGGAAAAGGGTGAGCTCAACTAACCCAAGATAAAGAATATTATGACTAAGATAATATACAACAAATTACCGTTAGTCTTCAACGGGAAAAATCTAATAGAATACAATAGACAACAAATTTTAAATCAATATTCGCAGCTGAAATAATAATTCATTAGAAGAGTTAAGTAGAGAATGCAAACTACTATCTTCTATGTATGAATTTAAAAGTTCATCGCCTATCTTTTATCCTGTAACATCAATCAATATACATCCGAATCAAATATTCATCTTTGCACTACTGAGCCAAAGATATTCATCGATTAATCATGTTCATCTAAACACTGCTCATCTTTGCGCTCACTGACCAAAGATATTCTTCAAAATCATTCATCTTTGCACTACTGGGCCAAAGATATTCAATAATATCATCATTTAAGGCCGAGGATGATAAAAATATTTTTAAAAAAAGCGAATCCAATTGAAACAAAATGACAAGGATTAAGGATTAAGGATTCGTACTTTGTTTTATCCAGTTCAAAAATACCTCAAAAATAATCATAGTGGTGTAAAATTCAAGAATGATCAAAACATGGATACAATCAAAGCTAGTATCCGAATAGATATTTTGGACAAAAAGAAGAAATTTTATTTTTCGGTGAATAGTCTTCAGATATCGTGAATAGTCTTAGTATCGTGAATAAGTAACTCAAACACCAAAAGATAAAATTCCACAAAAACATCTTCACGCTTACGTGAATAGTACTTTATGAATAAGAACTCGTGAATAAGTAACTCATGAATAGTAACTCGTGAATAATAACTCATGAATAAGTAACCCCAAGCATGAAAAAGTTCCAATTTGATAAAAAGTTCCAACCAATATTTCAAAGATAATGATATTGAAGAAATAATATCATTTGAGAAGAAAATAACATCCCTTACCTCGAAAGATTAAGTACTTCTAAATTTGGAATCTGGGTATAGTCTTTGAAGGAACTTACCGCCTAACAATACTCAAAGTATACTCAAAATACTCATAAGAATACGCTCGATAATATAGAGAGAAAACTTGATTTACGGTGTGATTTTCAATTCTAACCCAAGACCCTATTTATAGGAAAATGCTTAGAACACCAAAAGCGAAAAATTTAATAAAATATTAATATATATTATAAATTTCCTTAGCCCATCTTTGAAGATCTGATTTCAGCAATTAATATCACATGTTAGCCCACTTAAATGCAAAAAACGTTTTTCTTTAAAATAATAATTAAAACTTCCAAAAAATTAATTATTTGAGACTTGAACTTCAATAATTCTCAATAAATAGCCCTTTTATCAGAAAATTCGAATCTCGCGTGATTTTATAGGAAATTCAATTCTCTACAACTTTGCGTAAGAAAGTTTTTCCGATTCCAAATGTAATTGGTGAAATCCACAAACGGGCAATTTTACGAAATTTATAATCAAATTTCACCGATAAATGGGGTCCACAGACATATGTTTAACATGTTTTAAACATTTATTGCAACAAAAAATACTCTTCCTCCTCGTATACTCATATATCCCATATTCGTTGTAAAAATATCACCATTATTATAATAATATATTTAAATGAATTATTTTATCGGAAAAGATAAAATTTCAATTTTCAACAATTGTCACATTAAAATTTTCTCCATCTATATCCACATAAAATTAATATTTTCCTCATCATATGAATCAATAATTAATTATTCACAAATAATATTACAGACTCACAATATTGACAACCGTGCGCTTCCGGGAAGGGGGCTTTCCAATAAAATTTCTCCTTCTTGGCGGCAAGATTAGGTGACCAAACCTCTCCTTGATGTAACTTTCTAGACATTGCCAATAATGTTATCTAATAATATTATTAGGTTAATATGAATTATTGCTTCGATAATGAAAAATATTGTGTAATGACAATTATTAGAACAACAAAAATATAAAATATCAACACAAAGAATTATTAACTCAATAAAATCTTTGAATAATAATTACATGTAACCATTATTGAGTAGTGCCTTCTTCACGTAAGAATCAATAATTGGTGCAATACTGTGTGCTCTTCTTGTGTTTTAACCAATTTAGTATTTTAACAAAGATAATCTGTAACAACTACTGCCGTTATTTTTAACCAACTTATATTTGTCGTTTTCTTCATACAATCTCTTTCCGTTATGGGGCCCACACATGGTCGCTGCTGTTGTTATACGAATATTCCCCACAAAGCATTTAATATTCCACGACCATGACGAATATTCCCCGACAACAATGAATATTTTATAACCACTTGCTTATTTTGAAATATTTACAGTATTTTACCCCTAACTATCCACATTAATCACATCAACCCTTACTATTTCAAAATAATAAATAGAGAAAATTAAATTTCATTAATAATAAGTTGGGGTCTTACAGGTTATTCCAATAGAATAAATAAGAATGGAATAATATAAGGATTTCACCAAGTATAGGGTATCCACGTGATACAAAGTTATGTATAGGGTATGCCACTTTTACGAGTTATTCCAATGTAATAATAATGAATGGAATAACGAAGTTCTCTTCATGAATAAGAAAGAATAACACCCCTTACGGGTACAACAAATAATACCCTACTACCGTAAAAGACACCGGATATCAAAGTAGTGAAGTACCGAGAATACTCTTCTTCTTTCTCTATATAGATTTTCTCTCTATAGTTTCTCTCTATACTTTCTCTCTCTGGAGTTTCAAAGTGAATTCGTAAGAAAATAATGAAGGAATGAGCTTTCATTTATAGGAAAATAGAATGCATAGTAATTAATCCATGAACGGTCCAGATTGATTTACTTTAATCGACGGTCCATATTTAAAGCAAAATCTTTTAAATAAAATATCATATATTCTATTTATATAAAAACATTTTACTATGCAAACACTACGCAACACTATGCATAATAAATATAATATATTATATTTATAGAATAACTTTAATAAAGTATTCATTTTATATAAAAGATGTTTCGCTTTTATTACGTTAATAATACTGAATAAAATAAAACGTCATTATCGCTTATAATAATTCATATTATTAATCGTGATAATGGAATCAAAGTGAGTGACTTCACATAAGCATCAATAATCAATACTGGTATGTGCTTTCTTGTATGCAACCACACGTATTCTTGTATTTTTTTACTAGGTAGTTCAACAATGATCAACGGTAAAACTTCCGTCGTTATTTCAATAAAATATTTTTTCGTTTTCTCAATCCGAATAATAATTACATTGTGGGGTCCACCAATGATTGAGTAGTTGTGCGAATATTCCCTACTAAACCAAATATTCCCTACCAATCGAATATAATATAACCACTTGCATACTTTGCAAAATTTATAAATACTACCCACAACTATAATATTATCTCAAATTCACACCATAATATTAAAAATTATTTCGACAAAATTTAAATCTTTATTGATAAAATCTGGGGTCTCACAATCTCCCTCCTTATGGAATTTAGCCCTCGAAATTAGTGGTACGATACTGGTATGATAAGAGGTGAGGATACCTTGAATACCTTTATCGTTGAAAAATATTAAATTCATCTTCGCAATCCGCCAAAAGATATTCATTAACAACTCATCTTTGCACTACAAAAGCTAAAGATATACAACCATAAACCAATAATGCTTTGACGCAGCGACAATAGTATCACGACCACGAATTATCCATGCACTTCTTAATGCCAAGGATATTCGTGTTTTCAATCTGATCATGATTATACCGAATAATCCTTGGTCATAATCATACCAAGTCTATCAATCGCACTACTACCAAAGATGACTTTTACCACATCCATGAATTAATATTTCATTGTTGAGACTCAAATTTCAATAATTAATCCACATCATCGAATCATCCCCGCACTACGTGCCAAGGATATTCTTTATTATCACGACCACGAATTATCCATGCACTTTCGTGCAAAGATAATCGTGTATTCATTAAGATATCACGACCACAAATTATCCATGCACTACGACCAAAGATAATAGTGTATTCATTAGTATCACGACCACAAATTAATGCACTACTACCAAAGATAATCGTGTATTCATTAGTATCACGACCACAAATTATCCATGCACTACTACCAAAGATAATTGTGTATTCATTAAGTATCACGACCACAAATTATCCATGCACTACTACGGCGAAGATAATCGTGTATTCATTAAGTATCACGACCACAAATTATCCATGCACTACTACCAAAGATAATTGTGTATTCATTAAGATCACGACCACAAATTATCCATGCACTACTACCAAAGATAATCGTGTATTCATTAGTATCATGACCACAAATTATCCATGCACTACTACCAAAGATAATTGTGTATTCATTAAGATCACGACCACAAATTATCCATGCACTACTACCAAAGATAATTGTGTATTCATTAAGATCACGACCACAAATTATCCATGTACTACTACCAAAGATAATCGTGTTTTTTTCAATTACGGTTATGATTATACCCGAACAATCCTCGGTCATAATCATACCAAGTCCATCTATGCACCACTGAGCCACGTATGACTTTCAACATAATATAAGCATGAGGATAATGATATAAAGAATCAATCAAATGAGATAAAAGGATAAATATTAAACATTTATAATATAATTTATCCAGATTCAAGAATATCCTCATGTTATCAATCACTTAATAATCTCATAATCTAATATCATTAATATTATAACAATATTTTAATCACTTCTTAAATTTATAAACAATTTATTTCAATTGTTTACGCTTTACCATATAATGCATTTAATCATTCAAAATGCCATATTCATAAGATATCATCACCAATGATCAAATCCTCATCAAAAAATATGCATATACTCTATATAGATTCTCTAGCCATAAAATCCTATTTTCAACTTTGTTACTTCACATAACATATTTAACTCATATGTTCGTAACTAAACTATTTTCATGAAAAATACCAAATCAGTCCCAAAAATATTTCTTTTCTAGGATTTAGCATAATATAGTCCCATAATCAAAATATATTTTTCTCGGAATTTTTAAAATTCATTTAATATTTTTCAAAAATCAATTTCTAATTATTTCCTTAAGAAATTAGCTACCTCAAGTTTAACTCCAAAAATTCCCAAATCTTGACAGGACCTTACACATGTTAACGTGAGCTTCCAGTTTAAATTTCATGGTCATCGGAGTTATTGAACTCCGGTTATAGCGTTTTTCGTCGGAAAAACCTAAATATTGAAATAGTCATAACTTGCTCATTTTAAGTCAGAATGAGCTCATTTTTGGACAGGAGGTACTTTATACCATATACCTTCATGTCCCAAAAGGCCAGAATTTTTCTCATAATTTAAGTGGCCGAAACAGCCCCTCTAAAATCATGGCAGCAACTTTTTCGGTTTTTGCAGCTTTGCACTCCTTTGCTAAAATCAGTCCACACAAAAATCTACAACACCTTTTCCAATAATTCCACTTGGATTAGTTAGGTAACTCATAGATCTAACTCTAGGACTTGACCACACTCAAAAATTCAAAATATAATAGGAGATATGGTCAATTGAATTTCATGTTACGTTTTTCACCAAAATCTGATTTTCAACTCTTTGTGATTTCTAAGAAACTTTCATGTTTTCACATACTAACCAACATAACTCATCATAACACTTACTAATACCACGTATACCCATGATTTTCATTAGTCCAATGCTTTTATTATGACTTTCATCATAATCCACGTAAACAGATCCTTTTAGTTGAAGAAATATTTGAGGGTTTAAGAATTGGGTTTTTGTACTGGGGTCAATACAAAATTCGATTTCACGCTCTAGTGTAGGCTAGGAAATCTTCAAGAATACGTCAAGAAATTTATTAATGATAGAAATATCATTCAAAACCATTACTCTCGTCCAAGACTTGAATAAGACGTCACATTAATACCAACTGTGACTTCTATCCCTTAACTGGATAAGCACCTCACAATGATACCTATCAACTTGCCATCTTCAATCACGACGTCGCCTACTGAAAAGTCCGGGCTTGGTGCATTCCACACAAGGAAGTTAACAACGAAAGGATCGGGGCTCTTTACTTATGGCTTGATATAACAAATGATTAGCTTTAGGGTTTGGTTACTTTGAATTAGTATAACAGTTGGTTATGAATATAAAAGCTAACAACCTTACGAAAAGCATGATGATGCGCTTAACCAATTGATTCCTAAAATCACATCAAAGGCAAGTATTTTCAAAAAGATAAGATCGACGTGTAACGTGAAAGTGTTTATTTGAATCAAACAAGATTTAAAAATAGTAAGCGATAACGAAGGCTCCTACTAACGAAGTTTCAACTAATAAGTCAAAGTCTAACTTCTCCTGAGTCAAATTTAAACGTTGAACGCAAAGCAAGAGAGATAAAATAATGGGTAGAACCAGATTATCTTATAAGGTATAGACTTCGCTATTTATAATTAACTAACCCGTGCTAACTTCGTTCGGTTTACTCGCTTTTTTGAAGTCATGAAAATGCACTTCCTAAAACCAACGACTTTGTTTTGTCCACATCCACCTTTGGTGCCACCGTCCCAAATTAGACTTGACTTTGGTGCACAACAAAATTGGGCTAAATGACCTTCTCTTCTTGCAATTTCCACTTCTATTATCTTTGCCATGATTACCACCGAAGTGGTTACCATTCTTGGCATGATAATTTACCCCACGATGGTTATCATTATTCTGATAGTCGTTGCCAACAGTATGATTATTATCGTGTTGTTGGTCATTACCTTTTGTTTGAAATTTGAATCAACACTCTCATGTGTTTCATTGCTTATCTCAAAGATTTTCGGATGCCATTCTCTAACAACACAAAACAAGGGTTAATTAACATATCACATATTATCCCTATACTCGTGACCAATTAAACACCAAATAAATTTAGGTAGGTCATACTAGCGAAGGAATTCCCCGTCTCTCCCCTCCTAGTTCTTATCTCACATCTCAGCCAGGGATCATATTGTGACGCCCCCAAAATTAGGTATACGTCACCCATCTTGAGTCGCCACTTACATGGTACATAAATTCAAATACAACTTACTAATATAACTGTCGTGTACAATACGACATAAACTGTGAGTTTGAATACAAATATTGTCTACTAGATATTATACAAACTCAAAAGGAGTCCTCATTACAACTATTATCACACTATTTCACAGAATAGTAAGGACTACTAATGCTATCCTCCTGGACCATTACTTCGTTCCCAGAGCTTCGTCCCGGCTTATGTTCTCATTTCACGAAGAGAAACGGTGAAAGAAAGGGTGAGCTCAACTAGCCCAAAGAAGAAATATTATGAGTAAGATAATGCGGAATAAATTATCATTAGCCTTCAACAGTGTTAAACTGATAAAATACAATAGACAACCAGTTTAACTGCAGCGGAATATGCAATCCATTAAAAGAGTCAAGTAGAGAATAAAACCTACTATCTTTTATGATTTAAAAGTTTTCATCAATTTTTATCGCTGAGACTTAGCTTAATAAATAACCATCACATCTAATCATCCCTGTACCACGGTCAAGGATTTTCATCAAATTATCAATGGTCATGACTATACCGAATCACCCCTGGTCATAATCATACCAAAAACTATCCATCATTGCATTACACAGCCACCGAGGACTTTTGTCACATCATTTATATCAAGTCATGATTATACCGAATGATCCCTGGTCATAATCATACTAAGTTCATCTATGCACGTAAGCCAAAGATAACATAATATAACATGAGGATGATGACAATGACATAATAATTCAATAAAACAAGTTCAAGAATTATTTAATCCATGAATTATTAACGTCCAAATTGTCAACATGATAATCGCTTTAGTAGAGTAAAATTCAAGAATGATCGGGAAGAATATTTCCATGAAAAGATACTAGATGAAACGCAAATATCAAGGATATTCTACTAATTTCATGGAGTATAGAAGTCCAAGTTTTAACCAACCGGGTATAATAAAGAATGGAATAACAAAAGAAATCACCATGCATGCGGTGCTTGCATGACAAAGTTATTCAACGAATAATAATAACGGAACCAGTCGGTGAAATTCACACCAAGCGGGATGTTTCAACGAATAATAATAAAGATGGAACCGGATCCAAAGATAAAACACAGATAGGATATTCCAATGAATGATAAAGACGGAACCGTGTCCGTGTAAAACACATGCATGGATGTTCCAACAGAATAATAAAAAAAATCGGAACCGTGTCCTGTAAAACACATGCATGTGATGTTCCAATGTAATAATAAAAGAATGTCACCAAGTATAGGTAAATCACAGATATCTGTTATTCCAATGTAATAAATAAGAATGGAATAACATAAGGATTTCACCAAGTATAGGATATGCCGTATATACAGATTATGTATAGGGTATGCCACTTTTTAAAAAGTTATTCCAACAAAATAATAATGAATGGAATAATGTAAGTTCTCTTCAAGAAGAAAGAATAACACCCTCTACTGTAAAAGAAGAACTGAATATAGAAGTAGTGAGTGTGTAGCGAGAATACTCTTCTTTTTCTATAATTTTCTCTCTATAGCTTCTCTCTATAATTTCTCTCTCTAGAGTTTCAATGAATTCGTAAGAAAATAATGAAGGAATGAGCTTATTTATAGGAAAATGGAATGCATAGTAACTAATCCATGAACTATCCAGATTTGATTTACTTTAATCTGACGGTCCATATTTAAAGAAAAATCTTTTAAATAAAATATAATATATTCTATTTATAAAAATATTTTACTATGCAAACACTATATAAATACTATGCAAAACACTATGCAAAACGCTATGCAACACTATGCATAATAAAATATAATATATTCTATTTATAGAATAACTTTAATAAAGTATTCTATTTTATATAAAAAGATGTTTCGCTTTTATTACGTTAATAATACTGAATAAAACAAAACGTCATTATTGCTATAATAATTCATATTATTAATCGACAATAATGGAATCAAACCGAGTGACTTCTCACATAAGCATCAATAATCAATACCGCGTGCTACTTATGCAACCACACTTATTATCGTATTTTTACTACTACGAGTAGTTCAACAAAGAACTACTTGTAAAACTTCCACCGTTATTTCAATAAATTATTTTTGTCGTTTTCAATCCGACAATAATTAATTACATAGGGGTCCACCAATGATTGAGCCATTTATATTAATATTCCTCGCTAAACCTAATATTCCCCACCAATCGAATATAATATAACCACTTGCATACTTTGCAAAATTTATAAATACTACCCACAACTATAATATTATCTCAAATTCACACCATAATATTAAAAATTATTTTGACAAAATTTAAATCTTTAGTGATAAAATCTGGGTCTCACAATCTCCCTCCATATGGAATTTAAGCCTCGAAATTAGAAGTGCGTACTGATATGATAAAGAGGTGAGGATACCTTGAATACCTTTATTGTTAAAATATAAAGTTCATCTTTGCAATCCTACCAAAGATATTCATTAACAATTCATCTTTGCACTACGGTGCCAAAGATATATAAATCAAAACCAATAATCTTCGAGACTTAGCTTAATAGTATCACGACCACGAATTATCCATGCACTTTCTTGGCCAAGGATATTCGTGTTTTTTCAATCTGATCGTGATTATACCGAATAATCCGTGGTCATAATCATACCAAGTCTATCAATGCACTACTACTACGAAGATGACTTTTACCACATCCATGAATTAATATTTCATTCTTTGAGACTCACTTCAATAATTAATCCATATCATCGAATCATCCCCGCACTACAGCCAAGGATATTCATTAGTATCACGACCACGAATTATCCATGCACTACTACCAAAGATAATTGTGTATTCATTAAGATCACGACCACAAATTATCCATGCACTACTACCAAAGATAATTGTGTATTCATTAGTATTACGACCACAATTATCCATGCACACTACGACAAATATAATCGTGTATTCATTAGTATCACGACCACAAATATTCATGCACTACTACCAAAGATAATTGTGTATTCATTAAGATTACGCGACCACAAATTATCCATGCACTACTACCAAAGATAATCGTGTATTCATTAGTATCACGACCACAAATTATCCATGCACTACTACCAAAGATAATTGTGTTTTCAATTACTTATGATTATACCGAACAATCCACTCGGTCATAATCATACCAAGTTCATCTATGCACTACAGCCACGTATGACTTTCAACATAATATAAGCGTGAGGATAATGATATAAAGAATCAATCAAATGAGATAAAGGATAAATATTAAACATTTATAATATAATTTATCCAGATTCAAGAATATCCCCATGTTATCAATCACTTAATAATCTCATAATCTAATATCATTAATATTATAACAATATTTTAATCACTTCTTAAATTTATAAACAATTTATCTTAATTGTTTACGCTTTTACCATATAATGCATTTGATCATTCAAAATGCCATACTCATAAGATATCATCACCAATGATCAAATCCTCATCAACAAATATGCATATACTCTATATAGGATTCTTTAGCCATAAAATCCTATTTTCAACTTTCATACTTCACATAACATATTTAACTCATATGTTCAGTAATTAAACTATTTTCATGAAAAATAACAAATTAGTCCCAAAAATATTTTTTTTTTCTGGGATTTAGCATAATATAGTCCCATAATGAAAATATATTTTTCTCGGATTTTTAAAATTCATTTACTATTTTTCAAAATCAATTTCTAATTAATTCCTTAAGAAATTAGCTACCTCAAGTTTAACTCCAAAATTCCCAAATCTTGGCAGGACCTTACATATGTTAACGTGAGCCTCCAGTTTAAATTTCATAGTCATCGGAGTTATAGAACTCGGGTATATAGCGTTTTTCAAATTAAAAACCTAAATATTGAAATAGTCATAACTTGCTCATTTTAAGTCGAGAATGAGCTCATTTTTGGACAGGAGGTACTTTATACCATATACTTTCATGTCCCAAAAGGCCAGAATTTTTCTCATAATTTAAGTGGCCGAAACAGTCCCTTAATGTTTCTGGGCAGTAGCATTTTCGAAATTTACAACTTTGGCCTCCTTTGCTAAAATCAGTCCACACAAAAATCTACAACACCTTTTCCAGTAATTCCACTTGGATTAGTTAGGTAACTCGTAGATCTAACTCTAGGACTTGACCACATTCAAAAATTCAAAATATAATAAGAGATATGGTCAATTGAATTTCATGTTACGTTTTTCACCAAAATCTGATTTTCAACTCTTTGTGATTTCTAAGAAACTTTCATGTTTTTACAAACTAACCAACATAACTCATCATAAAACTTACTAATACCACGAATACCCATGATTTTCATTATTCCAATGCTTTTATTACGACTTTCATCATAATTCACGTAAACAGTTCCTTTTAGTTGAAGAAATATTTGAGGGTTTAAGAAATGAGTTTTTGTACTGGGGTCAATACAAAATTTGATTTCACGCTCTAGGGTAGGCTAGGAAATCTTCAAAAATACGTCAAGAAATTTATTAATAATAGAAATATCATTCAAAACTCACATTCGTCCAAGACTTGGATAAGACGTCACATTGATACCAACTGTGACTTCTATCCCTTAACCTAGATAAAGACCTCACAATGATACCTATAAACTTGCCATCTTCATTCACGATGTTGCCCTACAAAAAGTCTGCTTCTTTGCATTCCACACAAGGAAGTCAACAACGAAAGATTCGGGCTCTTTACTTATGGCTTGATATAACAAAGGATTAACTTTAGGATTTGGTTACTTTGAATTAGTATAACAAAGTTGGTTAGGAATATGAAAGCTAACAACCTTACAAAAAGAATAATGAGTAGTTAATCAATCGCTTTCAAAAATTACCTCAAAGGCAAGTATTTTCAAAGAGATAAAATCGACAAGTAACGTGAAAGTGTTTATTTGAAACAACAAGATTAATAAACAATTGGAGGTAACGAAGGTTTCTCCCAACGAAGTTTCAATAGATAAATCAAAGTCTAATTTCTCCTGAGTCAAATTTAAACGTTGAACGCAAGCAAGAGAGATAAAAGAATGGGTAGAACCCAGATCTAATAAGGTATAGTCTTCGCAAGAATTTATAATTAACTAACCTGCTAACTAACTTCGTTCGGGTTACCCACTTTTTGAGAAGTCATGAAAATGCACTTCCTAAAACCAACGACTTTGTTTTGTCCATATCCACCTTTGGTGCCACCGTCAGACTAGACTTGACTTTGGTGCACAACAAAATTGAGCTAAATTACCTTCTCTTCTTGCAATTTCCACTTCTATTATCTTTGCCATGATTACCAATTTAAAATGGTTACCATTCTTAGCATGATAATTTCCCCGATGGTTATCATTGTTCGATAATGGCCGTTGCCACCAAAGATGATTATTATCGTATTGTTGGTCGTTACCTTTTGTTTGAAATGAATCAACACTCTCATGTGCTTCATTGCTTATCTCAAAGATTTTCATATATCATTCTCAAACACTGCCACAAAACAAGGGTTAATTAACATATCACATATTATCCCTATACTTCGGCTGCACCAATTAAATACCAAATAAATTTAGGTAGGTCATACTAGCGAAGGAATTCCCGCCTCTCCCCTTGTTCTTATCTCACACCTCGGCCAGGATCATATCCTAAGCTCGATACTCAACCGCGACGCCCCCAAAATTAGGTATACGTCGCCACCCATCTTGAGTCGCCACTTACATGGTACATAAATTCAAATACAACTTACTAATATAAGCTGCGGTATACAATACGACATAAACCGTGAGTTTGAATACAAATATTGTCTACTAGATATTATACAAACTCAAAAGGAGTCCTCATTACAACTATTATCACACTATTTCACGTAATAGTGAGGACTACTAATGCTATCCTCCGGACCATTACTTCATTCCCCGACTGTCGTCCCGGTATGTTCTCATTTCACAGAGAATAAAGTGAAAGAAAGGGTGAGCTCAACTAGCCCAAGAAGAAATATTATGACTAAGATAATACGTAATAAATTATCATTAGCCTTCAACAAAGGTTAAACCGATAAAATACAATAGACAACCCAATTTAATCTGCAGCTGAATATACAATCCATTAAAAGAGTCAAATAGAGAATAAAACCTACTATCTTTTATGATTTAAAAGTTTTCATCAATTTTTATCACGAGACTCGACAATAAATAACCATCACATCTAATCATCCCTCGCATCACCTGCCAAGGATTTTCATCAAATTATCAATGGTCATGACTATACCGAATCACCCCCGTCATAATCATACCAAAAACTATCCATCATCGCATTACGAAACCAATCGAGGACTTTTGTCACATCATTTATATCAAGTCGTGATTATACCGAATGATCCCTGGTCATAATCATACTAAGTTCATCTATGCACGTAAGCCAAAGATAACATAATATAACATGAGGATGATGACAATGACATAATAATTCAATAAAACAAGTTCAAGAATTATTTAATCCATGAATTATTAACGTCCAAATTGTCAACATGATACTTCTTTCGTAGAGTAAAATTCAAGAATGATCGTAAGAATATTTCCATGAAAAGATATCTTTGGATGAAACGCAAATATCAAGGATATTCTACTAATTTCATGGAGTATAGAAGTCCAAGTTTTAACCAACCGGGTATAATAAAGAATGGAATAACAAAAGAAATCACCACGCATGCGATGATTGGCATATGTGGTTATTCCAATGTAATAATAATAATAACGGAACCGGTCGTCGTGAAATTCACACCAAGCGGATGTTTCAAATGAATAATAAAGATGGAACCGGATCCAAATAAAACACACGATAGATATTCCAACAGAATGATAAAGATTTTAACCGTGTCCGGTGTAAAACACACGCGATGCGGGATGTTCCAACAGAGAATAATAAAAAGCGGAACCGAGTCCGGTGTAAAACACATGCATGTGATGTTCCAAATGTAATAATAAAAGAATGTCACCAAGTATAGGGTAAAATCACAGATACGAAAGTTATTCCAATGTAATAAATAAGAATGGAATAACATAAGGATTTCACCAAGTATAGGATATGCCGCATATACTGATTATGTATAGGGTATGCCACTTTTACAAAAGTTATTCCAACAAAATAATAATGAATGGAATAATGTAAGTTCTCTTCAAGAAGAAAGAATAACACCCTTCACCGTAAAAGAACCGAATATAGAAGTAGTGAAGTAGCGTATACTCTTCTTCTTTCTATAATTTTCTCTCTATAGCTTCTCTCTATAATTTCTCTGTAGTTTCAATGAATTCGTAAGAAAATAATGAAGGAATGAGCTTATTTATAGGAAAATGGAATGCATAAGTAACTAATCCATGAACTATCCGTATTGATTTACTTTAATCTGACGGTCCATATTTAAAGAAAAATCTTTTAAATAAAATATAATATATTCTATTTATAAAAATATTTTACTATGCAAACACTATGCAATACTATCTGGCTCTTATATGCAAAACACTATGCAACACTATGCATAATAAAATATAATATATTCTATTTATAGAATAACTTTAATAAAGTATTCTATTTTATATAAAAGATGTTTCGCTTATTTTATTACGTTAATAATCTAATAAAACAAAACGTCATTATTGCTATAATAATTCATATTATTAATCGACAATAATGGAATCAAACCGAGTGACTTCTCACATAAGCATCAATAATCAATACCGTGTGCTACTATGTAACCAACCACACTTATTATCGTATTTTTTTTACTACCGAGTAGTTCAACAAGAAACCACGGTAAAACTTCCGCCGTTATTTCAATAAAATATTTTTTGTCGTTTTCTCAATCCGACAATAATTCTATTTTGGGTCCACCAATGATTGAGCCATTGCATTTAATATTCCCTCGCTAAACCGAATATTCCCCACCCCAATCGAATATAATATAACCACTTGCATACTTTTGCAAAATTTATAAATACTACCCACAACTATAATATTATCTCAAATTCACACCATAATATTAAAAATTATTTTGACAAAATTTAAATCTTTATTGATAAAATCTGGGTCTCACACATATCCCTAAGCTCGATACCAATCATGACTTCAGACACCAACTTGTGTCAAGACTCACATTGGTACTTATCACCTTACCACACCGAAAGACTGGCGTCCCTACAGAGAGTCCGCTTGCAGCATCCCCCATCAACAGAAGTCTCCAAATGAGAGGCTCGGGGCTCTTCACACTTATGGCTCGATACCAATCGTGACGCCCCCAAAATTAGGTATACATCCCCCATCTTGGGTCGCCACTTACATGGTACATAAATTCAAATACAACTTTCTAATATAACTGTCTGTATAATAATACGACATAAACCGTGAGTTTGAATACAAATTTTGTCTACTAGATATTATACAAACTCAAAAGGAGTCCTCATTACATTATTATCACACTATTTCACGTAATAGTGAGGACTACTAATGCTATCCTCTCGGACCATTACTTCGTTCCCAGATTCGTCCCAAATTATGTTCTCATTTCACGAAGAGAATAAAGAAAGAAAGAAAGGGTGAGCTCAACTAGCCCAAGAAGAAATATTATGACTAAGATAATGCGAATAAATTATCATTAGCCTTCAACAAAGTTAAACCGATAAAATACAATAGACAACAAGTTTAATCTGCGCAATGAATAAGCAATCCATTAAAAGAGTCAAGTAGAAAATAAAATCTACTATCTTTTATGATTTAAAAGGTTTTTCATCATCATTATATATTTGAGACTCAAACTTTAATAAATATTCCACCACATCTAATCATCAACGTATTACCTTGGTCCAAGAATTTTCATTAAATCATCAATGGTCATGACTATACCAAATCACCCCCGGTCATAATCATACCAAAAACTATCCATCATCGCATTACGAATAAATCGAGGACTTTTGTCACATCATTTATATCAAGCCATGATTATACCGAATGATCCTCGGTCATAATCATACTAAGTTCATCTACGCACGTAGCCAAAGATAACATAATATAACATGAGGATGATGACAATGACATAATAATTCAATAAAACAAGTTCAAGAATTATTTAATCCAGAATTATTAACGTCCAAATTGTCAACATGATCTCGTTTTGTAGAGTAAAATTCAAGAATAATCGTAAGAATATTTCCATGAAAGATATCTTTGGATGAAACGCAAATATCAAAGATATTCTACAAATTTCATGGAGTATAGAAGTCAAAGTTTTTACTAACCGGGTATAATAAAGAATGGAATAACAAAAGAAATCACCACGCATGCGTACTTCAGATGTATGTGTTATTCCAATAGAATAATAATAATCGGAACCAAATTCGTGTGAAATTCACAATCGACGGATGATCCAATGTAATAATAAATGTTTGAATAATAAACAATGGAACCAGTCCGTAAAATACACACGCATGGATATTCCAAATGTAATAATAAATGCGGAATAATAAACAATGGAACCAATCCCTGTAAAACACACGAGCGGGATATTCCAATGTAATAATAAAGAATGGAATAATGTAAGAAGATCACCAAGTATAGGGATTCCACAGATATCAAGTTATTCCAATGTAATAAATAAGAATTGAATAATATAAGGATTTCACCAAGTATAGGTATCTGGCATGATCACAAAGTTATGTATAGGGTATGCCACTTTTTACAAAAGTTATTCCAATGTAATAATAATGAATGGAATAATGTGAAGTTCTCTTCATGAATAAGAAAGAATAACACCCCTTACGAATTACAACAAATAATACCCTTCTTACCGTAAAAGACAATTTGGATATCAAAGTAGTGAAGTACCGTAATACTCTTCTTCTTTCTCTCTATAGATTTTCTCTCTATATAAACTCTCTATAATTTCTCTCTCTGAGTTTCAAAGTGAATTCTTAAGAAAATAATGAAGGAATGAGCTTCTATTTATAGGAAAATAGAATGCATAGTAATTAATCCATGAACGGTCCAGATTGATTTACTTTAATCGACGGTCCATATTTAAAGTAAAATCTTTTAAATTAAATATCATATATTCTATTTATATAAAAACATTTTACTATGCAAACACTATGCAACACTATGCAAAACACTATATCACTATGCATAATAAAATATAATATATTCTATTTATAGAATAACTTTAATAAAGTAATTCGCTTTATATATAAAAAGATGTTTCGCTTTTATTACGTTAATAATACTGAATAAAATAAAACGTCATTATCGCTATAATAATTCATATTATTAATCGACAATAATGGAATCAAACCGAGTGACTTCTCACATAAGCATCAATAATCAATACCGTGTCTACTACTTGCAACCACACGACATCGTACTTTTACTACCGAAAGTAGTTCAACAAGATCAACGGTAAAACTTCTGCCGTTATTTCAATAAAATATTTTTGTCGTTTTCTCGATCAATCCGACAATAATTACATCATTAGGTCCACCAATGATTGAGTAGTTATACGAATATTCCCTGCTAAACCTAATATTCCCCACCAATCGAATATAATATAACCACTGCATACTTTGCAAATTTTATAAATACTACCCACAACTATAATATTATCTCAAATTCACACTATAATATTAAAAATTATTTCGACAAAATTTAAATCTTTATTGATAAAATCAAGGTCTCACAATCTCCCTCCTTATGGAATTTCCCTCGAAATTAGGGTGCGATACACTGTATGATAAGAGGTGAGGATACCTTGAATACCTTTATCGTTGAAAAATATTAAATTCATCTTCGCAATCCTACCAAAAGATATTCATTAACAACTCATCTTTGCTACAAAGCAAAGATATACAACCAGAAAACCAATAATCTTTGAGACGCAGCGACTTAATAGTATCACGACCACGAAATTATCCATGTATCTCTTGGCCAAGGATATTCGTGTTTTCAATTACTGGCCATGATTATACCGAATAATCCTTGGTCATAATCATACCAAGTCTATCAATGCACTACTACCAAAGATGACTTTTACCACATCCATGAATTAATATTTCATTCACGAGACTCAAATTTCAATAATTAATCCACATCATCGAATCATCCCCGCACTACGTGCCAAGGATATTCTTTATTATCACGACCACGACTTATCCATGCACTACGTGCCAAAGATAATCGTGTATTCATTAAGATCACGACCACAAATTATCCATGCACTACTACCAAAGATAATCGTGTATTCATTAGTATCACGACCACAAATTATCCATGCACTACTACCAAAGATATAATCGTATTCATTAAGTATCACGACTACAAATTATCCATGCACTACTGACCCAAAGATAATTGTGTATTCATTAGTATCACGACCACAAATTATCCATGCACTACGGCCAAAGATAATCGTGTATTCATTAAGATCACGACCACAAATTATCCATGCACTACTACTGACAAAGATAATTGTGTATTCATTAAGATCACGACCACAAATTATCCATGCACTACTACCGAAGATAATCGTGTATTCATTAGTATCACGACCACAAATTATCCATGCACTACTACCAAAGATAATTGTGTATTCATTAATTTATCACGACCACAAATTATCCATACACTACTACGAAAGATAATTGTGTATTCATTAAGATCACGACCACAAATTATCCATGCACTACTACCATAGATAATCGTGTTTTCAATTACTAATTATGATTATACCGAACAATCCTCAGTCATAATCATACCAAGTTCATCTATGCACTACAGCCACGAGATGACTTTCAACATAATATAAGCATGAGGATAATGATATAAAGAATCAATCAAATGAGATAAAGGATAAATATTAAATATTTATAATATAATTTATCCGAGATTCAAGAATATCCTCATGTTATCAATCACTTAATAATCTCATAATCTAATATCATTAATATTATAACAATATTTTAATCACTTCTTAAATTTATAAACAATTTATTTCAATTGTTTACGCTTTACCATATACTGCATTTAATCATTCAAAATGCCATACTCATAAGATATCATCACCAATGATCAAATCCCTCATCAAAAAAATATGCATATACTCTATATAGGATTCTCTAGCCATAAAATCCTATTTTCAACTTTGTTACTTCACATAACATATTTAACTCATATGTTCGTAACTAAACTATTTTCATGAAAAATATCAAATCAGTCCCATTGTTCAATGTATATGTTTACTTTATATTGATAACTCATAATGGAATCAAAAATTAAAATATTAATCAACATCAATTTGGTTACTGTACACCATCAAAAATGTTACCAACCATGTGGTTATTGGTTTACTAACAAAGAAACAATTATATATTCTCATAAATAATTAAATTTGTTATATCTTCATCGCTCGGTCTCAATTGTCTAACAACTGAATAAACATTGTAAAGTAACCAAATCAATATTAGACAGTAACCAAATTACATAATCTTAGTAACCAGAATATAAACCACATTTTTACATGCAAATTTGAAGGCCTAAATGATGGAATTTGACTAAAAAAACCCTGAAGTTCACCAGCGAAGCTAGTTGATTTTTGATCGTTGACCCGTTTCCAATGAAATTAGGCTCCGAAAACGCCAAAATCCGACACTCCAAACTTGACAGAAATTATCAATATGCCACTTGATCAAATCTTTCCATAACTATAAAAAAAACATCAGTACAAGTGAACATTAATATTATTCAGCAACCAAATAAATATTATACAGTAACAAATTAAATAGTATACAGTAACCAATATATATAATCAGATTAACAGTTGTATGAAGGTAACCAATGAAATCAATAAGTAACCACCAATATATAAGAAACAATTATAAAATACAATAACATTATACAAAGAACCAAATAAACACCTTACAGTATCTAAATATATATTAGACAGTAACCTATATATTAGATGAAGCAACCTTTTAGTATGTTTTTGGTTATCAATTAGTTTATAATCCGTAAAGTAACCAACTCAATGTCGACAAAGAACTAAACTACATAATGTTAGTAACCGAACATGAATTGGGGATAATATTATGCAAGAACCATTGCAATTTTACACGATAACTTAAGTCAAGATTATATACTAACCAAATTCAGATTAGACAGTAATGAACAGTTGCAGGAAGGTAACCAATGTATTTAATAAGTAATCATTAATATAAAAAACATCAGTAGAATAAACTTTAAAATTATAAAGCAAGCATATAAACATTATACAGTAACCAAATCAATAATAAACAGCAACCAAATCAATAATAAACAGCAAAATAATTTTTGATTCACTATCCCGATCAAGGCCCCTTTCTATCTCTGTGGAATATAATGTGGAATCTTACTAATTGAAGTGGCGGAGAAGGCATCGACTTGCAACCAAGGAATCTAAATTTTATTACTAAACTAAAAAATTTAGTGTCAACTTATTGAACTACTTACATTTTAGAAATTATTACAAATTTTGTATAAACAAGTCGACTTTTAACGAGAAAAAAAAAAATTAAAATTAGTTATCCACGTAGGCTTGTCAAATAATATTCATACAATAGAAATTTGTAAAAAAATAAAAGTTAATTTGAAAGTTGAAACAAATTAAATAAATGAAATCATGGAAAAAACATATATCTTAATAATTCTATTAACTAGAAAAAAAAATGAAGAAATTTTATTTACAAAATAAAATACATATCAGTCAATTAAAATAAAGAACAATATTTTGTAACAAAATATTTAAACAACTTAAATAATTTAATAAAACCCATTAAACCAGATGGGTTTGAATTTAAAGTGTTTAAGTTGTTTAATTTATTTAATTAAGTTAATTTGTTCTATTATTGTATTTCATTTAATACTCCAAATTTTTTTTTCTAACTTTGTAATTTGTTTATATATTTTTGGATAGATTTTTAACATTTTACAAAATTTTAATTAATTTTTACATATAAATTTTATATTTTTATGGGCACATGGATACATTTATGGGACCTATATGTTATTTGACTATTAGTTGGTATATCCACGTGGACAATTTGATAAAAATAATTTTTTTTTCAGTGGGGTCGAATGACCCCACAAAGTATGCGTGGCTTCACCACTGTTTTTACATGATACTTTTCCCATGAATAGCGAATGGAGGTGAAAATGGGTCTCACCTCCACGTGAGAGATACTAATATAAAAATATCATTTTAATATGTGAAAACATCAATTTCTTTCTTTTTACCCCCTTCAAACGGACTCAACTTTTTTGAAATATATATTTCTCGCATGCATAGCATGTGCCTATAAAAATATTGATGCCTTAATTTTAAGGAATGGATACTTTCACATAATTTTTCTCGTATGAACAATAACAGGTCCTACACTCATGTGAGTAATTTTGTAAAAATATTAAATTTATTTATAAAAATATAAATTCTCTATATTTTTGATAATAGCCAAGTGTTAGGAAATTGCTCCTAAACCCCTAATTTTATGCAGCAAATTAAATTCTGGTCTTTTATTTATAATAGTGATGTTCAACTTTGTGAGTGAAATCTTAAGCATTTCAGATGGGTCACGGGTTGGGTGTTGTTGCTAATTAAATAGAAATAACAAATAGCATTTCAGATGGGTCACGTTTTAGAATTATACACAATAATTAAAGAAATAATTGTATAGTATTAAATATAATATCAATTATCTATAATACTTTTAATTTTTCATAACAGTCATATTTATCTCATACTCTCTCATACATAACTTTTCTCATGAGGGATAATTTTAAAAAAATTGTAATTAATTTTCATAGATTATATAAAACGACAAATAATTTAAAAAAAAAAAATTTATCTAAAATGTCATAATAATATATTATAAGATGGACGGAGTAGTTACATTTAAATATAGAACTAGACAACTAGCCCTCCCATACTTTTACTCTGTATATGTTTGTGAGTTTTGGATTAGAAAAAAAAAGATAGAGGAAAATATAAATTAAGATGAAAAAGAAAAGATTATTTTTATTTTATTTTTTGTTATGTTGTTTGTTAGTATATAAAAGAAATTAAAGAAAACTTAACTTTTAAGTGGTAATTATCATTTTACCCTTATATCAAATAGTATTTTGTATTTTTAAATAAAGGATAGTACGTGGAGTTGAGGACTTTTTAGACAGATAGTTTTGACAACTTTTCTCTTGTTTTTTCAAAGTAGGCCACCGATAAGTCAATAATGGCTGAACAAAGAAAATGTGGTCAAAACTTTGAAGCAAAAAATGCGAGAAGCACAAGGTTGATGTGAAAATGTATTTCCAGACCATTAAATGTAATTGCCAAAAAATAAATTTAAATAGACTAGCTTTACTTTTGACTAGATTCTCTAAACATTAAATACTATTATCACATAAAAAAATATAGATGCATATTGTGGACCCTCGCTTGACATGTTTGACCCACCATATGCATGTGTATGTACGTGAATATTATGTGATTGTAAGTTTATTATTTTTTGCAAATCCGGCTTTTCCTTGCCATACCTCACTTTTCATTTCCCCCCTATCGCCTAACGCTTAATATCAAGTGTAAGTTGTACAATCATGTTTATTCGTGTTTCACGTCAACTCAAATATCATCTGATAAAATTTTTTTATATTAAAAATTGATATTTTTATGTGATAAAATTCACCTCAAATTGCGGATAATTTTTTTTTATAAGGAGACGTATTTTGATCATATGTTTCATTCATAATATTAAATTATAAAATAAATATAAAAATGACACGTGATAAAAATATTATTTTAACAGGTAAATATATCCGTTTCTACTTATATTCTTTGAAAATTCCTTCTAGAAAAAAGGTTTCTAATGGTACAAGTAAGTAAAGTTGGGGCTGTAATTGTATCGTCAAGAGCATTGACTCGGTAAACTCCCAACTCATATCTCTCCATAAAATTAAAGCGTTTAGTAATAAAAATATGAAACAATAAAAGGTAGAGAAAAAACAATAGTCGACGTTATCATCAATCATCATGGATTTTAAGTGATTCTATTTCTTATTGCAAATAATTATAAAAATATTTTACTTTGATTTTTAAAGGTTAATAACAGTACATAAATTAATAAAGGTAAAAGATGTCCGTCCCTCTTTTTACCATGACATAACCAATAGGCAAAAATTATGACATAACCAAGATTAGAAAATAAGTTAAGAAATATGACATAAATTGTAATATAATTAATTTCATTTGCATTTTATGAAAATTAATATTTTAATAGTTTAACTAGTAAGGATTGTATGCTCTCTGTCTCAAAATAAAAAATATATATATTTAGAGTAAATTTAATATAAAATAATTTAATTTGTACAAACCATTGTAACAATTATATTAATTTTAAAAATAAAAACTTATTTCTTTTTGGAACATATCAATTAAGTAGTTTTTTAACTCATGATTTATAAATTAATTTATACACCAACTAAAAATAAAATATTAATAGTCTTAATTTAAAGTTAATTCCATCAACCGTCCCCGCGTTTTCTCACTCTTCAGCTCAATTTGCCTGAACCGTGCTCCCTTCTCCTACCACCATTTAGAACCACCGCTAACGGCTGAGCCAAAAAACTTCCCACTTCATCTTATTCGGCATGGGCAACTGTGTCGCACGTATAAAACCAGATACCAAAACCCACAACAACAAAAAGACCAAGAACAAAAAAGAGCGGAGGCCCAACCCATATGCAAGTTCACCCAGCCCGATCCGGGTCCTGAAAGACGTCACCCCACTAGGCCTTCACCGGACCCGAATCGGCGATGAGTACGTACTCGGACGGGAACTGGGCCGTGGCGAATTCGGGATCACGTACCTCTGTACGGACAGGGAAACCAGAGAAACCCTAGCCTGCAAATCAATTTCGAAGAAGAAACTGAGAACAGCCGTGGATGTCGAGGATGTTCGGCGGGAAGTGGCGATAATGTCGAGTTTGCCTGAGCATCCAAATATTGTTAGGCTTAGGGCAACGTATGAGGACAACGAGGCGGTGCATTTGGTGATGGAGTTGTGTGAGGGAGGAGAGTTGTTTGATCGGATCGTGGCGAAGGGACATTATAGCGAGAGAGCGGCAGCTGCCGTGGCGAGGACGGTGGCGGAGGTGGTAAGGATGTGTCATGACAGCGGTGTTATTCATAGAGATTTTAAGCCTGAGAATTTCTTATTTGCGAATAAGAAGGAGAATTCGCCTCTTAAGGCTATTGATTTTGGGCTTTCCGTATTTTTCAAGCCTGGTAGGATTATTATAGTTTATTCATAATATGCTGGTGACGAATTAAGCTTCTCTTTATCAATGTTTTTCTTACCACTTATTCTCCTTCTTCTACGCTTGGGGATGGAGAGTATTTTTTTGGGGGGAACATGAGCTTTCAGAGTTTTCTGTTGATTTTTTGCTGAAGCTTGTTTTCAAGTTTGAGCGTGGGTGATATACCCATGGACAGTGGCTTATTTTTTTCACTGGAGTTGGATTTGGCATCGGCTTTCACAATATATGGTTTAATGTTGTAGTTACTACTCTATTAAAAATTAGTTTATTGCTATAACTGAGTAGAAGGTTGATTTGGGCTCAATGTTTGAAGCGGGGTTTTTGTTGGTTTTTGTTATATATATATATATATATATATATATATATATATATATATATATATATATATATTTATTTTTATTTTTCTCACTGGAATAATGAATGGTTTGGGGAAGGCAGGATGGGTTTTAAAGATATATTTTGTAACTTAAATTTTCTGATGTATAACAAGATGAATTTTTACCTCTATTTTAGTGTGGAAGTGGAGGCATTAATGATTGTAGATGATTAGTTCAACGAACAGCCAAGTTTCTCCTTTATTTTTTTTTCCTTCGTTCGTATGGGATTTGAAGTTTGAAGCAAAATAACATCTTTGTTTGGTATAAAACTTAAACTTGTTGATATCCGTGTCAAGATGCTAACCAATTTTTTTTAGTTTTATATTTTAAGGAGATGTCAGACTTTTGTATTGTTGCATTATTTGTTTTATTTTATTTTTTAAATATTTTTTCCTATTTTTCCATGATTTCATTTTGAAGGTGAGAAGTTTTCAGAGATTGTGGGAAGTCCTTACTACATGGCCCCGGAGGTTTTGAAGCGAAATTACGGTCCAGAAATTGATGTATGGAGTGCTGGAGTGATTCTTTTCATTCTATTGTGTGGGGTTCCTCCATTTTGGGCAGGTATAGTTGTTAATTTGTTATCGATCATGTAAGACTTTGGAAGATGTATATTATGCAGCTTTTGAGGTTGGAGGGTTCTTTTATTATTTATTTTATGAAAAAAATGTGGTTATGCTTCATTCTTTTGGTTGCAGAAACTGAACAGGGTGTTGCTCTGGCAATTTTGCGGGGTGTAATTGATTTTAATAGGGAACCTTGGCCTCAGATTTCTGACAATGCCAAGAGTCTTGTTCGGCAGATGTTAGAGCCAGATCCCAGAAAGCGTTTGACTGCCAAACAGGTGCTTGGTAAGTCCTTATAAGAACTAATCTAGTTAATTTTGCATTTTGATAATAATACTTGCAGATTGACCATAGTTTTAAGTTTTGATGATACTATGTTGAGGGAGGGGGATGACACACCAGGGTGCCAAATATAATCCAAGAATTGGCATGTCCTCATATAATTCTGCATTAGATGTGTCTTGCCCATGTAAAATGTAATATATATATATATATATATATATATATATAGAGAGAGAGAGAGAGAGAGAGTCCGGATCCGGTCCGGACTTCTGCAAAGAAAATGCGCTTTTTTTTTTTGCTTTTTTTTTAAAACAACTAATTTTCTCCCATCAGGGAGTCCGGACCTAATCTATTATATATATATATATATATATATATATATAAAACATTAATTTAAGATCTCTTTATTTGGAATCTGTTACCTAAATTAAGATAACTTAATCGTCCAATTATTTTTGAGATTCAGTTCAACCCGTATTACCGTATACCAAAACTCAAGTCATAAGTTGGCAAGGGCTCATAATTTCCCTTTCAGTTTACATGTGTTTACTTCTTTCCTTAGCTTCTTATTTTCCATCATATGTTCATTGGTTCAACTAATACTTCATCTGAAAAACTCCACAGTTAGGAGTCTATGACCAGTTATACTATTTCCAGAAAATCGTTTATTTAGTAAATCAACCTCTACATTAAAGTGAACCTCAATGGATTTGATATGGATGTCTAGTTAGTTTAAAGACTGGGGCATGGGTCATGTTATTGTGCTTGTAAACTGGAGATCAACTTTCGAGCTCTCGTTTGCGATTTGAAGAAAGTTCAGGTCATTGTTTGGGTAAAGGTTACAACATTCTGGAAGCACGAGGGTAGTGGGAAAATTGGATATCATAGCACAACACTCCAATGTGAAATGGACTAGGTTTCTTCTGATTCTGAAGGTATCTGGTATTTTTTCACTTAGCTAAATAGCAACTCTCCTCATTATAGTGCGTGTGTCACATGTATGGACTTGTGGCCCCTTGATGCTGCTCTGCCTCTGGCTGCCCTGCTCATTATGGCCAAAGAACTGAGAGTGGGTAAGGAACTCTTATTGCTCTGCATTCCGTGTATCGGGTACCGTTGTTCCAAATCGTCATATCAGAACTAAATACCTCGTGCATTCTAGCATAAGTAGCATTTCTCGTACCCGATTTCATTCCGCATACTTAACCGATTTGTGTTCCAGGTAACCGCTTTGACATTATTTTGTTTTACATTAGTTCTGCAGTAAGTTAGGCTAGACCATGTTATGGAAAAGGGTATGTAAAATTACAAAATAGCTAATTGCAAGATCGCAAATATTTTGCACATATGGTGGCACTGCATTTATTGATCCTTGTAATATCAGGAAACTGCATTTATTAATCATGTAAATTACTTGGACGTAGCAGACTGATTTTTCTGTCACATGATTGATTCCTTGTAAAGTAGCTGAATAGTTTTTGCTTTGTTCTTATTGATAGAACACCCCTGGATACAAAATGCAAAGAAGGCTTCAAATGTTCCACTTGGAGATATAGTGAGGACAAGGCTCAAGCAGTTTTCTTTAATGAACAGATTCAAGAAGAAAGCCTTGCGGGTAAGCATCGAGGAATGGTTGGTGATTGTGAGATTGTTTTGTTATGACTGAAATTCTTGTCATGGGACTGATTTTTTCAGAAGCCTATATGGAGTATGGATTTGGGCACCTTTTATAACAAAAATTAAATTGTGGTTGCCCTATTTTGAGAATTAAAACTGAGGTGATAGGACCAAATTTGTCTGTATGTATTTTTTGTAAACTTGTGTAGCACCTACTGTGATGATCTGCCATTTGTTACTACTTGTAAGAGTTGGGTTTTTCAAATGATGTAGGTAATTGCAGAACACTTGTCTATAGAGGAAGTAGAAGTGATCAGAGATATGTTTGCTTTGATGGACACCGACAACGATGGAAAAGTTACATACCAAGAATTGAAGGCTGGACTTCGGAAAGTTGGTTCACAATTGGCTGAACCAGAGATAAAACTGCTGATGGATGTGGTAAATGTCTCTTTCCATTTATAAGCTTAGTGTGGAAATTTATGCATTTCTGATGTATTTTAGACATTAGTATTTATGTGAACATACATATATTGGTATTGTTTCTACTTAACTGAAGTAACTTTCTTGCTTTATGCTTTCAGCCTAGTACACTGCACTGACACTTCAGTTATTCGATTGATTATATTTTCTTCAGAATAATATCCTTCATTTGGTTTCTGAACACTCTCAGTAGGTTAGTTTTGTCAAATGTTCACACTTCTAGTGTTCTTTTTTTTTTTTGGTTGAGTAGTGTAATTCTTCTATTTAGTGTAATGATTAAAATAGAGTATTCTATCGCCAATCCTTTTCTTCTAAACTTGTACTCCCTTTTTATTAAATCAGTAACATCATGGATTGTTATTATTGCAGTTCTACAAACTTTACTTGTATATTAAAGGTTAAAGGTATTCGGTGGATATGGAAAATTATTGTTGTTGGCCACTCAATATTTAGTCACTGTATAGGTCCTAAGCATCTGTCAAAGTATAACCATCCAGTCCTTAATTACTGCCAGAAACTAATGCTTTTCGTCTCTCCCTTGTACTTCAGTGCTATGCCAATATGTGGTTGAAGGCTCCGTATTTCAAAGAAATCTTTCTTTACCTTTTTTGTATAAAATAATATATTAGTCGAGGGGACTGCTTACCACATGTTAGAAGAAGTTGGTGCTTAGGTAACATTAATAATTCAATTTGTCTCCTAGTATTCTTGAAGGTCTCAAGCATCAAACTTGATCAAAGCATTGAAATCCTGTCAGAGGCATTCCTTCTTAGAAGCATTAACTATTTGATTCTATAATCTTCTAGCAGTGATAGTGTATAGTTTAATGTATTAAGAATTAAGATACATATTATAAGATTGCCGAGTAAACAAGAATTTGCATCTCTATTATACACACACACACACACATGTATATATCCTCTCTTCTGGGTTTTTATCTCAGGTATTAACTATATAGACTTGGCCAACATTAAGCTGCTAATGGGACATAGATTTGAAAGATTACTGTAGATATACTTATGTTATCTGTGTAGCTGGATTCATCTTTATGATTTGCTCATAAAACATTTCCACATGAATGTTATCTAGGCTGATGTTGACGGGAATGGAGTACTGAACTGTGGAGAGTTTGTGGCAGTAACAATCCACCTGCAGAGGATGGAGAACGATGAGCATTTCCGCAGAGCATTTATGTTTTTTGACAAAGATGGCAATGGGTATATTGAGCATGATGAACTACGGGAAGCCTTGGCAGATGAATCGGGTGAAACTGATGGTGATGTACTCAATGAAATTATGCAAGAGGTTGACACAGACAAGGTCTGATATTCAAGCTTTACATATCTTTTATTTATCAACCTCAAGACCCACATTTGCTTTCTTTAGTTGTGTTTACTTGACACTTTACTCGGGTAATTGTAGTTCGACCAAATTCATTTGACAAGTTAAAATATGGGATTTAGATTCATTGAACTCTCTCGTGTTATCTTTCAATTGTACAATGGTGGTTCATTGTTTCAGGACGGGCAAATTAGTTACGATGAGTTTGTTGCAATGATGAAAACTGGAACTGATTGGAGAAAAGCATCTCGACAATATTCTAGAGAAAGGTTCCAGAGCTTGAGTGTAAACCTGATGAAGGATGGGTCGTTGCATCTTCAGGATGCTGTGACCGGTCAAACTTATGTTGTTTGAGCTAAAAAGGGGTTTCATTTATGGTGACTGGTTTTTCCTCAACTTCCTGAAGTCGAAATGAATTGAATCTTCATTGTGGACGTAGTGTATCTATTACCTGAAAATTTGGATATGGGATATCTTACCGAGAGTGCCAGTTTCGAGAATGACTGAAATTTGACTAGAGTTCTTCTGTTGCCGAGGATTCTGGAGGCATGTTTTACATTAATCACCTTACTTGTATAGTAGTATCAGGGTTGTATGTGTTTGATGATTAAATTACCCATGTATTTTTGTTTTTGTTTTGTTTTTTTAATGTAGAACATTGTGCAGAAGGTAGTTTTAGGGTTGGTACTTGGTAATGTGAATTTCAGGAATTTTTCAATTAATTGAGCAGTGAGTTGTACAGTTATGATGGTCAGGGTTGTCTCTCCACAACTATTGTTTCCTGCTTCCCAAACTAATAGTATAGGAGGAGTACTTACTGAATATGTTCTTTTTTTGGCTGATTCAACACACACTTGTGGAATAGGTTTCACTTTCACTTTCACTTCCATATCATATGAATATGAATATGAATATGAATATGATAGGAGACCGACCTTATCAAAAAATCATTTACCTTTATCAATTTGATTTGCCTATTGGATACTCCATACCCAGCTTTAGGTCCCATATAATTAACAAGTTCTATATCACGTGTGACACGCATTACAAGTATAAATTATGTAGAGTGAAATTAAAATTTTATAAAATATTGACAATTAAATAAAAAGATGAAAAAAATAATAATAATATATTTAAAATTATAGAGACAAAAGAAAAAAAAGAAGTTAAGCGTGACACAAAATTACTAAACCTAGATATCTAAGATAGATGTCCTCATGTTCTAAAAGAATAAATTGGAAATTTAAAATCTTACATGTCCCTGAGACATTATTTTAAAAGATAAAAACCTCTTATTTGGCTTCTTTTTTTTAAAAGCACAGATAACACAAATAAACTAAATAGAGCATTTACATACCATTTTTCTTACATTTAAAGTTATGAGAAAAAAATACATTGAAAATATAAAAAAAATATGAGGTAGGTACCTGGTTCAATTATATACATCTCATCTGTAATTTCTAGTCGGTAAAGGAGCCCACCAAATTCCCTCACCTATCATCTATCTAAAGGAATCGGAGCGGAGGACTCTCTCTTGCACATCAACACGTCTTCCTTTGAGAATTTATCAACAACTCTAGCAGCTTAATTCTATATTATATTTAGTGTTTCACTACAATCAGCTAGATGTGACTATATTTGAAGCACCAACAAGACTAAATCTGATAAGACCGACTATAATTTTAAGGTAATTGTTAAATTTATAACACTTTTTTGTTATTTCTATAACAAAAAATGTCGCTATAGATGTATAATGACGGTAAAAACTGTCGCTATAGGATCTATAACAACACTTTTATTGTTGGAATAATAATTTTTATTGTGAATTTAATATTTTTTTAATTTTAATTATATTTAAATAGAAGAGTAAAAGGAGATTATAGTTTTTTTGAATTTATAGATTATTTTAATTTTTTTATATTATAGTTCTAAGTCGTCTTCAGCATTTCCCATTTCTCTGCAAACACAAATTCAACATTTCATCTCCAATCAAATCCTATTACTACTATATTCTCTCTCATACACTCAGATAGATTGATTGATTGAGAAATGGGTGTGGATTATTATAATATACTCAAAGTGAATAGAAATGCCAGCGATGAAGACCTCAAGAAAGCCTACCGTAGACTTGCCATGATTTGGCACCCTGATAAAAACCCTACCAACAAGTGCGAAGCCGAAGCTAAATTCAAAAACATCTCCGAAGCTTACGACGTCCTTAGCGATCCTCAGAAGCGTCAGATCTACGATCTCTATGGCGAAGAAGCCCTCAAATCCGGTCAGGTTCCGCCGCCTCCTCCCTCCTCCTCCGGCCGTGGCTCCTACGCCGCCAATTTCACTCACACCCACCAGCACCCTAACCCTTCATTTCGCTTCAACCCCAGGGATGCCGATGATATTTATGCTGAATTGTTCGGTGGCTCCGACGGCGTTTCTGGTCCCTCTGGAGGAGGGAGGAGTAGGGCTTATAAAGATGGGTTTTTTAGGGCTACCAATGCCGACTTTGGGAGTTCGGCTGGTGCGGGAGCTTCGAGGAAAGCTCCGGCCGTTGAGAATTTGTTACCGTGTAGCTTGGAGGAGCTTTATAAGGGTGCTAAGAAGAAGATGAAGATTTCCAGGACTGTTGCTGATACTTCCGGGTATGTCATTGTTGCATTTTCGGAAGAAACATTGACATAATCTTTGTTTTATTAGGGTTTTGGTTTTGCAAGATTGAATTTTATTTTGGGATTGTTCTTGTCAACTGTTTTATTATGTAATCTTTGCTTTGTTTCTTTTACATTTTATTATGATTAATTTGAATTAAACACTTATTAATATTAGTATCTATGATGGTAGTTTTGGATGGGTCATCAGTGTTATATTTTTGGATTACCTCATAGCATCTCCAGCATATGGAGTATTCCGTGGACTATATTTAGTCCATATGACATCAGCAAATGTCATTTAGTCTTCAATCTTTCGTACAGGTGGACTATCCCGTTGACTATAATATAAAAAGATTTAAATAATTGAATTCTAAAAAACTATTATTAAATATAATAAAATACAAGCTATTATTAACAAAATACTTACGATTGTACATATATAGATTTTCCAATTTACATTTTCAATTTCTATGATATTTTATTACTGTTCTGACCAATATTTTTTTGTAGCCATCTCTCCTATTTAAATATATTAAAAATTATAGTCCACCAACTCTTGTTCCTTGATATAGTCTTTGTGACTTGCCGGAAAATTCGATTGACTATATTTAGTCCATTTGCTGGAGCGAGATTTGTGTTCCTAGACTATATTTAGTCTAGGATTTGTGCACGCCGGAGATGCTCTTATGGCATATACAAGTTGCTGTAAATATTTTGGTTATTGGTCTGTCATTTTGGCTTCAAGCTTTTGCCGAATCATCCATTATTCTCATTGATTAGTTTATGGTGTTAGGAAATACAATATCTACTATTGCTATGTGGTTCTCATTTTTTTTTACCTTTGATGCCAATATGGAACTGTTGACTTTGGCTGTCCATAAGATCTATAGTCTTTTGTAGTCCTTAACATGGAAAGAAGTGAGTTCTAATATTTGCAAAGTGGTCTCCCGCTTTTTGTCAAACTCTGGTACCTTATACTGTTCTAGGTATGAAGTAATGCCCGCCCCCAATGATCATGGTTGATTGAGTTTACCCATATTTAACTTGTTGAGGTCTTAATTTATGTCTCTGTTAATTGCAAAATTAATGATTTATGTACTCATATCTCAATCACATGTTTCTTGTCTATGTACTCCATTTCTGGAGATAAGTTGCGTGTCTGTTTAGGCTACCATGATGATCATTTATAATTTTTAATTTGAAATGCAGTGCAACACTTTGAGATTAAATGAATTTATATGTTTCTGTATGGGCCAAAAGAAATATTAATGCAAGATCTTTCATCTCAGTGCCGGAAGTTGATAGTCTTTTGACAAATCTAGTGAAGTGCAATGTGGTTTTACATTGAGTTTAAATTGTAATGGAAAAAGCTTAGAAGAGAAACAATTAAGGAGAAGGACAACTACACCAAGGATTCTTAGGCATCACCCCCTAGAGAAAGATGTGTTGCACCTCTTGAATGTTATGGTAGAGATTTTCATAAATGACTCAAATGCATAACCTCCTATGTCTTACAACAATGTAATACCCTTTTTGTTGACTCCCCTGCTGAATAGTAAGGTTAGCATAAGATGTACTTAGATATACTCTGTTAGTACCCCAAAATATGTCTCAAGTATGAAAAAATATGCCCATCAAAGCAATGTTTTCAAACTCGGACCGGTCATCGAACCAAAATAGTTATCGGGTGGACGAGTCATTGGTTCAACCAGTGATCCAACTGTTATCAAACCAGTGACGTCATAATTATGTAATAAATATATAAATAAATATAATTTGTACTAAATAATTATTATATACTCCATTCGTTTCAAAATATAAAATCGCTTACTTTTATATTATAGAACGAAAAAATTATTATATATTAAATAATTATGTATTATAAAACAAACTTATTAATAAGTGTTATAAATTTTATTTGATATATATTAAATATAAAAAAATAAAATTAATATATAAGTGGCAATAATAGTCATATTATTTACTCATGAATTTAAAAATCTCCGTTTGTATAGTTTATATTTATATAACATTATAACAATACAATACTGGATAAGAATATGACTAATCAAATAAAGACAAAGCACATTGAATCCTGTGCGAATTTGCTGTGTAACCCATTGTATTTACTCTCTTTTTTAAATTAATTAACCACTATATTTACTTTCCAAAAACCAATCCCACTATTCTTCATCCCACCCGCTACAGATTCTCTCTCTTCATTTTGTATGCCTCCATCTTCTCAACTATTTACTTTCCCAGATCAAATGAATCGTCCCATCTCAGCCATAATAAAACGATTGGAAAGTTACTTCTTCCCCAATCTCTAAATTCTTTCCACTATGCAATCAAATTAAGGAAAGTAGTAACTCACACACATGATCGCCGGTATAGAGGAGAATACAAAAGTTGATTTTTTTAAGTGTTATTATTTTTCTTTTTGGCTAGTTGCAAACCGGAAAAATTGTCAACCGGCCACCGGTTCTCCGGTTCAGATGATCTAACCATCGGATTACCGGGTTTTAACGGTTTTTTTTTTACACTTTCGGGTTTATTGGGGTAACCGGCTTGTTTTTCCGACCTGTTCGATCGTCTGGTCTGAGCTGGGTCTAACAGCCTTGCATCAAAGCACACAAGTTTCAAAATATAATATAAATACTAGTTCAACCTCAAAAGTGTAGTTAAGTGGGTTCCACTAGTTTTAAGAATGAGAGAATCATTAGTTTACTTATGTGGGGTCCACTATTGGTAAACCGGAACTTATTTTATACTTTATCATTATTCTACTTAAGTGAGGACTAAGCATTAGAACATGTTCTATAAGTTTCTTGCAATCTGTTTGAAATTTCTACTATATGGAATGCTGTCCTGAAAGTTATGGGGAATTTTTTTGTTGTTCCTCTCCTTCAAGTTTGAGCGATTCTCCTTTAAAGTACTTTGTACTTCTTTCTCATTTCCGTTTAAGTACTTGGTTCCGAAAGGAATAATCAAGCCTTTTGTTTAACATTGATGATTTAATTTGCATCCTTATTTGATGATCACTTCCTGGTTTTGACTGGGTTTTAAGACCAGGAATGAGAATCCCACACCAGTAATATCTGGGAAAAAGTAGATTTTTCGCTTCTCTAATTCTAGTTCCAGTTCCTTGCTTTCTCAATTATCCTGTTTGAATTGTCTGTTTATTTATTTATTTTTGGTTTTGTGTTTAGTTAATGGCTTTTCAGAATTTAACAGAAAGTTCATTTCAGATGTTTATTTGGTCTATAAATACTGAAGAGTTTGGATCTGCTTTTTCAGATTTACAATCCTACTTCTCAAGACAAAAGTGTCCCTGAATAAGCGACTCCAATCAATTTTCTAATAAGCAAAAATCTTAAGCGAATTCAACAAGCCCAATCTGGTGTATGTCAACCACTCATATATGTTATTATAATATGGAAGCTGTGATAATTTTAGCTTTGGTGGTCAGCTCTTTGCAACCTAACGAGACATTTTATTTTATGATGATGTCGTCTTTCCCAAAGTAGCTATTGGCATTTCATCCCCTTTATGAACACTTGCATTCATTGTGTAACGGTGATTGTCTTCTTATTGGTAGTTGTTACCCCAGTATTCATCATATGTAGAAATTATGAAGAATAGCATAGTCATCTTAGAGCTGCATATGGATATCGTGAATGCTACTATGCTAAATTAGTAAATTATATGGGAATTGACATAAAACTGGCATCATACGGCAACAATCTTCATTGATTCTTTTTGTGCACTGGTTTGGTTTGTTTAGTTGTTTGTTTGATTTGGTGATTCTTTTGCTAAGATTTTTCTTGTTTTGATAGTCCAGTGATTTTTTGCAGCAAGATTCGAACCGTGGAGGAGATTTTGACCATTGAGATAAGACCTGGTTGGAAAAAAGGCACTAAGATCACTTTCCCTGAGAAGGGTAACCAGGAGCCTGGTGTCATAGCAGCAGATCTAATTTTTGTGATAGATGAGAAACCTCATGCAGTATATACAAGGGATGGTAATGATCTGGTGGTCAATCAGGAAATATTACTGCTGGAGGCCCTCACAGGTAAGACCCTTGAGAGGACAACTCTAGATGGAAGAAATATCATGGTCCCATTGACAGATATCACTAAGCCAGGCTCTGAGCTTGTTGTCCCAAATGAAGGAATGCCGATTTCGAAAGAACCTAGGAAGAAGGGGAATTTAAACATAAAGTTTGTTGTCGAGTATCCATCAAGGCTTACTGCAGAACAAAAATCTGAGCTGAAGAGAGTTTTGGGAGGAAGTTTGTGATAGTTTTTCAGTTGCACCAGATCAGGGGTGAGTAGATTAACCCAATAGGAAGTTCCAATTGATGGCGAGTGTAGATACAATACAGGCATGCAATTGAAGGTGTGAATACTAGGAAGAAATTTGAAAGAGTAGAGGATGTTGTGGAGGTGTGCATGTGTGATATGATCCTTGCATTTATGGTTATTTAGCTACAGAAGAAATCTTTGTTTGACAACAGGGATGGACATCAGAGTTGTTCGAGTGGGGGATATTGATACTAGCTTTCCAAATTTGCTGCATTGCGATGACTTTTGTATTTGATTGGAAACTACTCCTATATAATAATAGTAGAAGGGGAGGTTGTAGTGAGAAGGATGAATATTCAGCATGAAATAACGTCAATGTGTAAAGGTTGGTACTAGTAGTTCTGATGCCACTCAAATCTCATTCGGCATTTCCTGCAATAAATATGAATCCTACCTGTACCAAGCAAGCAGGAGCATGTGTTTCTGACTCATTCCCCGCTCATCCCAAAATAAATAGAATAACCTCCCCCACTCATTATTACTACTAGTATCACTGAATTCGCCTACTACTTCTTCTGTGAAAATCATTAAGCCATCACTATCGATTTACCATTTTTATTTTAAAAAAGTCATTTGTGACTCTAATTTTACCATAAAAATTAATACAATCAACTACTACCGTAGTAATAATAATAATAAAAAAAATCAGATATGAGATATGACCAACCAACGTAGTTAATGGTCCACAAAATCAACTTTTGTAGATAACCTAATCGATATAACTTTTGATAATGAAATTATGTTGTAGTAACAATTACTTTTTTAAATCCATGAGAAAAGAAAAATAACAATTCCATGCAAATATAGAGGAAGGTGATGATGATCAAAACAAACTAACGGGAAAAATATATATATATATATATATATATATATATATATATATATATATATATATATATGAAATGATCAAATACTAATAGAAAATAATTTAAAGCAGTACCATAATTAGCAAGACAAGATATATATATATATATGTATTATAGCATTATGGTACGGATGTACGTTATTTGGGGGGGAAGGGAAGTGACAAATATCATGTGATATGTACTACTAGTAGTTGTTATTAGGAATTGGGTTGGGTTGGGTTGGGTTGGGGTGGTGAAGGGGTGGGGGTGGCAAAAAGTTTAGAAAACAAGCAGCCAATCTTGTTTGTCTACTACTCCATAATTGGGTTGGGTACATGTGCCCCATGTTTGCTGTCCCTCTTATCTCTTTCACATGCAACTTTATTCTCAACCCTCATGTTTTTTAATGTCTATGGATAAATAAATAAAGTGATTTTTTCATTACTATTAAAAAATTGGGTAGGTAAAGGTTTCATCTCACTTTTTATTTTGATTGATTAAAATACTGGAGTACTAATGATAGAATAACAAAAACTGTCATTACATAATAAGATGGCAAAATTGTTATTAACGAAATAATATACTCATAATAGATTCAAGTAAACAAAATTAAAAATAAATAACACTTTTTATTTCCAATAAAGTAAATCTTACCCTATTTTTTTATCCTTAACACAAATTAAAAATATTAATGCATGTTTCTCTCTCGGTTTTTTTAAAATCTCTCTTTCATTCTCTCCTATATATTTTTCATTCATGTTGTACAACTTTAATTCAAATGTATTTTTAATATATAAATTTACAAAAAAAAAATCAATTGTATTTTTTAAATAATCATTAGACAGAATTATAACTTTTGACATGTGCAAGAAACAAATTAAAGTCTTTTTCTTGTTTTTAACCTTTATTCAGTTGAACAAATACTAAACAGAATAATTATTATTCCTTCATTTTTAAATTAGAGAAATAATTTAATTTTTGAAATCAAACGGCAATGTATTAAATTTTAAAATTAGTATGCTTCATAAAAATTAGATTAAAATAAATTTTGTGATTAATAAATTTTGTTATATATTATAAAATAATAATAATTATTATTTTAAATAAAATAAATTTATATCAATTTAAAATTTAATACGACTTCATTTAATCCCAAAAATTAAATTAAAATTTTAATTTTAGAAATAGAGAAGTACTACCTCCATTTCTAAAAAATTGTCGTTTAAGGTTTTGGCACATAGATTAAGAAAGTATCATTTACCAAGTAAAATTTGTTTGAAATTCCATCACTACCCCTTTATGGGAAGTTGAAAACTATTAATATAAGGAGAGAATTTTTTGGGACAATGAGAGAAGGTAGGGGTAATATAGAAAAGTAAATAATTTATTCTCTTCGAAAGTTGTAAACGATAAACTTTTTGAAATAATTTTTTTTTTTTAAAACGATAATCTTTTAGGAACGGAGGAGGGAGTATTAAATAAATAGAGGAAAACCGACATTGGAAAAGACAAAAAAGGCTGAGATTGTGGAAAGGAAAAGTCATCACTGACTCTCATGACTTTTTCTGAATAACTTTCTTTGAATAGTAGGCTGACTTTACTTTTATGTAGTACTAGTAAAAGCTAAAGAAACTGAAATCAAACATTTCTTCTTCTTTTAATACTTTGTGTTTGTACACTACACAGTATGTAAATTGTACTTGAACAGAAATTAACAATATGGTCCTCGGGTTATGTCATAATTGCTCTTGTAGATAAAAATTAGGCACCCGGACCGGAACAAACTCCAAAAATAACAATAAAATGTTGTCTACTTGAACTGCATTAAGTGATAAGTATCCTCAATCCCCCTCTTTAACCTTGCCATTAGGTGCTAGTAGTAGTTTCCTAATTGTAAACTGATATTTTTATATGATTTATTTAATATTTTTATATGAAAATCGTCGCTATAAATTATATAGCGATGATTTTTACCATCACTATACGTCTATTGTGGCGCCTTTTGAAATTAGGTATCGTCCACCCATCTTGGGTCCGCCACTTACATACTAGTGTAATTTAAATCAACTTACTAATATAAGCGTAGGTATGCTGATACGACGTAAAGCATGAGTTTGAATACAAATATTGTCTACTAGATATTATCAAACTCGAAAGGAGTCGCATTACAATTATTATCACACTATTTTACGAGAATAGTGAGGACTACTAATCTTATCCTCCTGACGGACCATTACTCTCGCTCCCCGACTCGTCACTAGCTATATTCTCATTTCACTTATGAAGAAACGGTGAAAAAGAAAGGGTGAGCTCAACTAGCCAGATAAAAAATATTATAACTAAGATAATGCGAAATAAATTATCAATAGTCTTCAACAATGTTAAACCGATAAAATACAATAGACAACCGGTTTAAGCTGCATGAAATATCTTAATCCATTAAAAGAGTAAAGTGAAAATAAATTCTACTATCTTTTTAGGTTTTAAAAGATTTTCATAAATTTTATCACTAAGACTCGGTTTAATGAATAAACTATAATATCTAATCATCCATTATATCTGCGGTCGAGGATTTTCATCAAATTATCAATGGTCATGACTATCTGAATCACCCCAGTCATAATCATACAAAAACTATCCATCACCTGCATTCTGAAGTAACAGAGGACTTTTATCACATCATTTATAACAAGCCACGATTATACCGAATGATCCCCGATCATAATCATACTAAATTCATCTACGCATCGTCGACCAAAGATAACGTAATATAACGTGAGGATGATGACAATGACATAATAATTCAATAAAACAAGTTCACGAATTAATTTATTCGAGAACTAATAACGTCCAAATTGTCGACACGACATCTTTGCTTTGTAGAGTAAAATTCAAGAATGATCGATCGAAGAATATTTCCATGAAAAGATCTTTGGATGAAACGCAAATATCGAGAATATTCTACTAATTTCATGGAGTATAGAAATCAAAGTTTTAACCAACCTGGGTATAATAAAGAATGGAATAAAAGGAAATCACCACGCATGTGGTACTTGGCGTGACGCGGTTATTCCAATGAATAATAATAACAGAACCAGGTTGTGAGACCCCAGATTTTATCAATAAAGATTTAAATTTTGTCGAAATAATATTATGGTGTGAATTTGAGATAAATATTATAGTTGTGGGTAGTATTTATAAATTTTGCAAAGTATGCAAGTGGTTATATTATATTCGATTGGTGGGGAATATTAGGTTTAGCGAGGAATATTCGTACAACTACTCAATCATTGGTGGACCCTACAATGAAATTATTGTCGGATTGAGAAAACGACAAAAATATTTTATTGAAATAACGGCGGAAGTTTTACTGGTTGATCTTGTTGAACTACTCGTTAGTAAAAAATACGATGATCGTGTGGTTGCGTAGTAGCGCACATTGATTATTGATTTTTATGTGAAATCCATGCAGGGTTTGATTCCATTCCATTATCGATTAATAATATGAATTATTATAATGCGATAATGACGTTTTGTTTTATTAGTATTATTAACGTAATAAAACGAAAACATCTTTTATATAAAAACAAAATACTTTATTAAAGTTATTCTATAAATAGAATATATTATATTTTATTTAAAAGATTTTGCTTTAAATATGGATGAATCAGATTAAAAGTAAATCAATCTGAGACCATTCATGGATTAATTACTATGCGTTCTTTTTCCTATAAATAGAAATTTCATTCCTTCATTATTTTCTTACGAATTCAATTTGAAACTCTGTAGAGAGAAATTATATAGAAGCTATAGAGAAAATCTATAGAGAAAGAAGAAGAAGTGATTCGGTGCTTCACTACTTTGATATCCAAAGTGTCTTTTACGGCGAGGGTATTATTTGTTGTACCGTAAGGGTGTTATTCTTTCTTATTCATGAAGAGAACTTCATTATTCCATTCATTATTATTACATTGGAATAACTCGTAAAAGTGGTATACCCTATACATAACCTTGTATGTCATGCAGTACCCTATACTTGGTGAAATCCTTATGTTATTCCATTCTTATTTATTCTCATTGGAATAACTTTTGTATCACTTAAATCCCCTATACTTGGTGATCTTCTTCATTATTCCATTCTTTATTATTCTGTTTGGAATATCACCGTCGTGTGTTTTACACGGACTGGTTCCATTGTTTATTATTCCGCATTTATTATTACATTGGAATATCCTGTTTGTGTGTTTTACACCGGACTGGTTCCATTGTTTATTATTCACATTTATTATTCTCATTGGATCATCCTGTCGATGTGAATTTCACGACTTTGTTCCGTTATTATTATTACATTGGAATAACTTTTAATACATCTGGTAATCGCATGCGTGGGTGATTTCTTTTGTTATTCCATTCTTTATTATACCCAATTGGTTAAAATTTTGACTTATACTCCATGAAATTAGTAGAATATCCTTGATATTTGCGTTTCATCCAAAGATCTTTTCATGAAAATATTCTTGATCATTCTTGAATTTTACTCTACAAAACAAAGATCTTGTTGACAATTTAGACGTTATTAATTCTGGATAAAATAATTCTTGAACTTGTTTTATTGAATTATTATGTCATTGTCATCATCCTCATGATATATTATGTTATCTTTGGCTTGCGTGCGTAGATGAACTTAGTATGATTATAACCAGGGATCATTCGGTATAATCATAAATTGTTATAAATGATGTGATAAAAGTCCTTAGTGGCACATAATGCAAATGATGGATAGTTTTGGTATGATTATGACCGAGGTTGATTCGGTATAGTCACGACCATTGATAATTTGATGAAAATCCTTGGCCGTGTAATGCGGGGATGATTGGATATTGTGGTTTATTCATTAAACCGAGTCTTAATGATAAAAATTTATGAAAACCTTTTAAACCTAAAAGATAGTAAACTTTATTTTCTACTTGACTCTTTTAATGGATTGCGTATTCATTGCAGATTAAACCGGTTTATCTATTGTATTTTATCGGTTTAACACTTTGTTGAAGGCTAATGATAATTTATTCTACATTATCTTAGTCATAATATTTCTTCTTTGGCTAGTTGAGCTCACCCTTTTCTTTCAACATTCTTCTTCTGAAATGAGAACATAAATGAACGAGTCGAGAGGAGCGAGTAATGGTCCAAAGGATAGCATTAGTAGTCCTCACTATTCTGTGAAATAGTGTATAATAGTTGTAATGAGGACTCTTTTTGAGTTTGTATAATATCTAGTAGACAATATTTGTATTCAAACTCACAGGTTTATGTCATATTGTACACGACAGTTATATTAGTAATGTAAGACCCCAAAATTATTAATAAATAAAATTTATTTTCCATTATTTATTATTTTGAAATAGTAAGGGTCGATTTGATTAATATGGATAGTTATGGGTAAAATACGCAAATATTTAGAATAAGCAAGTGGTTATAAAATATTCATTATCGTTTGGGGAATATTCGTTTGGTGGTGGAATATTAAATGCGACGACCGATCTTTAATGGGCCCCATAACTTGAAAGCGATTGGATGAAGAAAACAACAAATATAAGTTGTTTATAAATAACAGGCGTAGTTATTCTGAATTATCTTTGTTGGAATAATACGGTTAAAACACACTATCTGGCGTTGTTGAGCAAGATAGCACTGCGGTATTGCACCAATTATTGATTCTTACGTGAAAGGCACTACTCAATAATTGTTACGATGAATTACTTATTCGAAGATTTTATTTTATTGATTCAATAATTGTTGCGTTGATATTTTATATTACTTGTTGTTTGATAAATTGTCATTACACGGTATTTTTTATTATCGAAGCAATAATTCATATTATCTGAATAATATTATTAGATAACATTATTGGCAATGTCTAGAAAGTTACATCTAAGGAGAGGTTTGGTCACCTAATTGCGCGCGCAATGAGAGAAATCCTTATTGGAAAGCCCTCTTTCTGAGGAGCTGCACGGTTGTCGATATTGTGATTACGTAATATTATTTGTGAATAATTAATTATTGATTCATATGATGAGGAAAATATTGATTTTATGTGGATATAGATGGAGAAAATTTTAAAATGACAATTGTTGAAAATTAATATTTTATCTTTTTTACGATAAAATAATTCGTTTAAATATATTATTTTAATAATATATTAACGGTGATATTTTACACATGAATGTGGGATATATGAGTATATGAGGAGGAAGAGTATTTTTGTTGCATTAAATGATTAACACATGTTTTGTGTGTCGGTGGACCCCATTTCTTGACCGAAATTTGATTATAGCCTGTAAAATCACCCGTTTGTGAATTTCGGTCAATTTTTGTTTGGAATTTGGAAAAATTTTCTTCTGCAAAGTTGTAGAGAATTGAATTTCCTATTAAAACATGCGAGATTCGAATTTTCTGATAAAAGGGCTATTTATTATGAATTATTGAAGTTTCGGAGTTCCGAAATAATTGATTTTTGGGAGTTTTATTTAATTATTTTGAGAAAAACGTTTTTGGTGAGTTTGTGAACCTCATTTAACATGTGCTATGGCTGAAATCAGATTTCAAAGGTGGGCTAAGGAATTTTGTTTATAAATAATATTATTATATTCAATTTTACTACTTTTGGTGTTAAGCGTTTTCCTATAAATAGGGTCTTGGGTTAGAATTGAAAATCACAATGAACTGAAGTTTTCTCTCTATATTATCGGCGTATTCTTGTGAGTATTTTGAGTGTACTTTGAGTATTGCTATATCTGGTCTGAAGTTCAAGTCATAGCTTTATATCCTGTTTTATTTAGAAGTCTTGTCTTTTCGAGGTAAGGGATGTTATTTTCTTCTCGAATGATATTATTTCTTCAATATCATTATCTTTGAAATATTGGTTGAAACTTTTATCAAATTTGGAACTTTTCCATGTATGAGTTACTTATTCATGAGTTCTTATTCATGAGTTCTTATTCACGATTCTTATTCACGAGTTCTTATTCACGAGTTCTTATTCACGAGTTCTTATTCACGAGTACTATTCATGAAGCGTGAAGATGTTTTTGGGAAATTTCTATCTTTTGGTGTCTGAGTTTCTTATTCACGTATCTGACTATTATTCAAAAAATAAAATTTCTTCTTTTTGTCAAAATATCTATTCTAGATACTTTAGTTTTGATTGTATCCATGTTTTGATCATTCTTGAATTTTACACCACTATGATTATTTTTGAGGTATTTTTGAACATGGATAAAACAAAATACTGAATCCTTAATCCTTAATCCTTGTCATTTTGTTTCAATCGGATTCGTTTCTTTAAAAATATTTTTCATCATCCTCGGTCTTAAATGATGATATTATTGAATATCTTTGGCACCGTAGTGCAAGATGAATGATTTCTGAAGAATATCTTGGTAGTAGTCATGAAGATGAACAAGTGTTTAGATGAACATGACCAACTGATGAATATCTTTGGCACGTAGTGCAAAGATGAATATTTGATTCGGATGTATATTGATTGATGTTATAGGGATAAAAGATGAGCGATGAACTTTTAAATTCATACATAGAAGATAGTAGTTTGCATTCTCTTACTTAACTCTTCTAATGAATTATTATTTCAGCATTGCGAATATTGATTTAAAATTTGTTGTCTATTGTATTACATTAGTTTTTTCCTGTTGAAGACTAACGATAATTTGTTGTATATTATCTTAGTCATAATATTCTTCTTGGGCTAGTTGAGCTCACCCTTTTCCTTGTTGTTCCATTTTTCTCCTCGGGGAGGCGAGAATGTAGCAAAGTCTTAGTCGGGGTATGGAATGAAGGTTAGAGAGAGAGTTGTTTAGTAGTCCTCACCATTTTGTAAAATAATGTATCAATAATTATGATGGGAATTTATTTGCGTGTGGATATTGTCTAGATGGCAATATCGTATTTAAACTCACGGTTTATATGTTGTAATAATAAAGTTGTAGTTATTTACATACCATGTATTTGGCGACTCGAAATGGGTTGGATGGAATGGACCTATTTTGGGGCGCGTCACGGTTGGTATCGAGCTTAGGGATATGATCTCTGGCGGAGATCTGGGAATAGAACTAGGAGGGAGAGACGAGTAAATCCTTCGCTAGTGTCCTACCTAAGCTTATTTGTTAGTTAGTCGATATATAGGGATATTATGTGATATATTGATTTCCTTAATTAACCCTTGTTTTATGACGATGTTTGAGAATGTCGTGAGAATATTAACGATGGATTAAATGAGGCCGTGGAGATGCACATGTCTTTACCAACGAGGAGAGCGCACGTCAAGTGGTGGCAATGTACCTCCCGTGAACAACACCACCGAGCAAATGATGAGCGAGGGATGTTTAGAAGCTTTTTTGCGGTTCATGCAAAATCGCAGACGAGGAGACTTCGTGTTCAAAATCTGAGGAGGAAATGATAGCAATTCACGGGTTGTCACAACCAAGCGATTCAAAGAGTTGGGACCACCGAGTGCAGGGAAAGCGGATCCGATTAAAAGCGGAGGCGTGGGTCAAACAAATTACCAAAATATTCGATGTCTTGGGATGCGGGAGGAGCAGAAAGTTCCATTCGCTACTTTTATGTTCCGTGAACGAGGCAAATTACTAGTGGGAATCGTGAAGCGTACCCATCCAAATTGCCTTCGGCGTATGTCGTGGGAGACGTTTGAAGCAGATTCGATAATGACAAGTACTTCCACAAAGTATTCGTCGTATAAAGGAAGTGGAGTTTATTAGGCGAGCGAGAATAACATGGCGGTGTCCCGATCTGGCGAAGTTCATGGAGTTATCGAGTTTGCACCTCATTTGGTGGAGAATGAGGAGCGTGTGGCGCGGATGTTTACGAGAGGTTTGAAACCCGGCGTCGTCGGTATCTCATTCTCATAAATTTTCTCTCTATTCGGATGTTGTCAGCGAGGCTCGATTTGTTAGAAGCGAGATAACGAAATCACGTTCAACCGAGGGACCATAACCGAGGATCATCTCAAAGATAGCGATCATCGAATAACGATAACCAATGCGAGAAAAAAGAATATGGACAAAAGCGGTTACCACTACGGTGGTAATCGTGGCCATGAAAATAGAAGAAAGCGAGTCGGGAGGAGATTTTAAAAGAGGAGATTCAACAACGACCATGTGAAGAGTTCAACGCCAGATAACAATCCCGGTTCGAAGGGAGAGAAAGACCACCGGTCGTATGTTACAAATCTTGGGAAAGAGGACATATCATTGGCCCTTGCTGACAGGTTTAAGGTATCTTATAATTGTGGAAAAGAAGGACATATCGCTTCGAGATTATGCGATATCGAAACCCGATCCAGTAGGAATGGTGACTCAAAAGGATGTCCCGAAAAAAGTCAAAGTCAACGGTTCTTGGAAAAGCGTTTGTCGTGGCCGGTCAAAATCTGAGGAACCCGAACGAAGTTAGCACGAGTTAGTTAATTATAAATTCTTGCGTAGTTTATACCTTCTTGAGATCTGGGTTTCTACCCATTCTTTTATCTCTCTTGCTTATGCTTTAACATTTGAACTTGACTACGGAGAAATTAGACTTTGGCCTATTTATGGAGAATCCGTTAGGAGAAACTTTCATTACATCCGTTGTTTAGAAATCTTGCTTGATTCAGGTTGGCACTATCACATTATCTGTTGACCTTATTTCTTTAAAGATATTTTGTGACGCCCCCAAAATTAGGTATACGTCACCCATCTTGGGTCACCACTTACATGGTACATAAATTCAAATACAACTTACTTAACATAAGCTGTGCGTGTACTATCTGACGTAAAGCGTGAGTTTGAATACAAATATTGTCTACTAGATATTATACAAACTCGAAAGGAGTCCTCATTACAACTATTATCACACTATTTCATAGAATAGTGAGGACTACTAATGCTATCCTCTGACCATTACTCGTTCCTCGACTCTTCCCGGTATGTTCTCATTTCACGATGAGAACGGTGAAAAAAGGGTGAGCTCAACTAGCCCCGATGAAAAATATTATGACTAAGATAATGCGAGAATAAATTATCATTAGCCTTCAACAATGTTAAAGCGATAAAATACAATAGACAACCAGTTTAAGCTGCGGATGAATATCTGATCCATTAAAAGAGTCAGTAGAAAATAAAGTCTACTATCTTTTAGGTTTTAAAAGGTTTTCATAAATTTTTATCACTAAGACTCGGTTTAATGAATAAACCACAATATCTAATCATCCACATTACCACGGTCAAGGATTTTCATCAAATTATCAATAATTAAGCGACTATACTGAATCACCCCGGTCATAATCATACCAAAAACTATCCATCATTTGCATTCTGAAGCCATTGAGGACTTTTGTCACATCATTTATATCGAGCCGTGATTATACCGAATGAACCACGGTTATAATCATACTAAGTTCATCTATGCACGTAAGCCAAAGATAACTTTCAACATAATATAAACATGAGGATGATGACAATGATATAAGAATTCAATAAAACAAGTTCAAGAATTAATTTCTCTAGGATTTATTAACGTCCAAATTGTCAACAAGAATCTTTGTTTTGTAGAGTAAAATTCAAGAATGATCGGAAGAATATTTCCATGAAAAGATCTTTGGATGAAACGCAAAATATCGAGGATATTCTACTAATTTCATGGAGTATAGAAGTCAAAGTTTTAACCAATTTGGGTATAATAAAGAATGGAATAACAAAAGAAATCACCATGCGTGCGGTGCTTGCATAGGCAGTTATTCAGCGAATAATAATAATAATAACGGAACGGTCGGTGAAATTCACACAAGCGAGGATGATCCAACGAGAATAATAAATCTTTGAATAATAAACAATGGAACCAGTGCAGTGTAAAACACACGAGATGTGATATTCAACGAGAATAATAAATGCGAATAATAAACAATGGAACCGAATCCGTAAAACACATGACGAGGATATTCCAAATGAATAATAAAGAATGGAATAACGAAGAAGATCACCAAGTATAGGGGATTCCGCGTATACTGAGTTATTCCAATGTAATAAATAAGAATGGAATAATATAAGGATTTCACTAAGTATAGGGTATCATATATCTGAGTTATGTATAGGGTATACCACTTTTACAAAGTTATTCCAAGAATAATAATGAATGGAATAACAAAAGTTCTCTTCATGAATAAGAAAGAATAACACCCTTTACTGAATTCAACAAATAATACCCTTACTGGTAAAAGACACTTTGGATATCAAAGTAGTGAAGTGCGAGAATACTCTTCTTCTTTCTCTCTATAGATTTTCTCTATAAACTCTCTATAATTTCTCTCTCTAGAGTTTGATGAATTAAATAAGAAAATAATGAAGGAATGAGCTTATTTATAGGAAAATAGAATGCGTAGTAATTAATCCATGAGCGGTCCGGATTGATTTACTTTAATCGACGGTCCATATTTTTAAAGCAAAATCTTTTAAATAAAATATCATATATTCTATTTATATAAAAACATTTTACTTATCTGAAACACTATCTTAACACTACGAAAAATACTATCTGTGCACTATGCGTAATAAAATATAATATATTCTATTTATAGAATAACTTTAATAAAGTATTACATTTTATATAAAAAGATGTTTACATTTTATTATGTTAATAATACAAATAAAACAAAAGCGTCGTTATCGTTATAATAATTCATATTATTAATCGGCAATAATGGAATCAAACCGAGTGACTTCACATAAGCATCGATAATCAATACTGTGTCTTCTATGCAACCACACGTATTCTTCGTACTTTTACTACCGAGTAGTTCAACAATATCAACGGTAAAACTTCCGCCGTTATTTCATAAAATATTTTTGTCGTTTTCTCGATCCGATAATAATTACATTATGGGGTCCACCAATGATTGAGTAGTTGTCTGAATATTCCTGCTAAACCGAATATTCCCCAGGCCAATCGAATATAATATAACCACTTGCATACTTTGCAAAATTTATAAATCTACCCACAACTATAATATTATCTCAAATTCACACCATAATATTAAAAATTATTTAACAAAAATTTAAATCTTTATTGATAAAATCATGGTCTCACATATTTGCTTTTGATGTGATTTTAAGGTTAACTACTCATCATGCAAAATTGATTACTTTAAGTAAGGTTGTTAGTTTTTATATTCCTAAAGCGACTGTTATTGAATTCAAGCAATCAAACCATTGTAATCAAACATTTTCATATCGAGCCATGAAGTCATTCGTTTATTACGGATGTCAAGTTTTCTTAGTCCATGTTATGGATTTGAATAAAGACACGTCGATTTGAATAATATTCTTGTTGTTATTTATTTTCCTGACGTATTTCCTGAAGAATTTCTTGGCTTACTCCCAAAGTCGATATTAAATTTTGTATCGAATTTGAACCCGGTACAAAACTCATTTCTTAAATCTCATATCGAATGGCTCTATTGAACTTGAGGAGTTAAAATTCAACTATAAATTTGGTACACGAGCCTTTATCTGGTGACTTCCTTTGTGGAATGCACCGCGGAGTCTCCGTAGGGGACACCATATTAAATCTTGATATTAAACCGATAGTGTCATTGTAATGTCTTTATCAAAGGTTGGGATATGAGTCACGATTGAGAACAACCTAAGTCGATGAATCGAAATCGTAGCTTTCAGCTTAGTTGGTTATTATCGGAGATTCGTTGAAGGATATTCTCGAATCGCTATTCCATTAACGCAAATTGACTCGTAGAGATACAAAATTGAATGGAAGCGAGGAATGTGGGAAGAGCTTGAAGAACTCGAGAGGAGACTCATTTCAAAGACACGTGTTACGACCATGCCATCTGGAAAAGCGAGCGTGGTAGGTGGCGTGTTGAGTAGAAGATCGTATCAAATCTGAGTGCGATATTATCAAAGACTCATTTCAGTATAATTTACAAATAATAGAGATGGAGATGAAAACTCTAGTTACCCACGTGATGATATACTGAGTATAATCGACTTTAATCGATAAAGTTAAAATTTATTCAAGCTACACACCGGGTGATGAATTTGAAGAAGGAGGTGCAAGAAGTTGTTATTTCAAAAGCGAGAGAATCGGTGAGGTGAGGAAAGCTCAAACCTTGATTTATTAATCCATTTGAAATTCTCGATCGAATAGGAAGCGTGGCCTATAGACTTCGTTTTACCGCCATGTGGCGTGTTCATAACGTTTTTTCACGTATCGATGTTACGTAAATATGTGGACGACCGAACTACGTCGTTGAGTTAGAAGCGGACGAGATAATAGAAGACTTAACGTCTGAGGAGGTACACTGTAAAGATCTTGGATAGGAAAGAACATGTCCTATGTCATCAGAGGTTATACCACAAGTTAAAGTTTTATGGAGAAACCATCTTATTGAGGAAATGACACGGGAGTTGGAAATGGAAATGAAAGCGAGGTATTATCATCTTTTCAAACACACCGTGCGTCGTCGTCGATTTAGAGACGAAATTTCATAAGGAGAGGAGGTTGTAAGACCCCAAAATTATTAATAAATGAAATTTATTTTCCACTATTTATTATTTTGAAATAGTAAGGGTTCGATTTGATTAATATGGATAGTTATGGGTAAAATACACAAATATTTAGAATAAGCAGTGGTTATAAAATATTCATTATCGTCGGGAATATTCGTTTGGTCGTGGAATATTAAATCTTTGTCGAGAATATTAAATGCTGACGACCACGATCTTTTTGTGGGCCCCATAATGGAAAGCGATTGGATGAAAAAAACGACAAATATAAGTTGTTTATAAATAACAGCGTAGTTATTACTGAATTATCTTGTTGGAATACCGGTGGTTAAAACACACTAATACGCCGTTGTTGAGCAAGAAGATACGGTATTGCACCAATTATTGATTCTTACGTGAAGGCACTTACTCAATAATTGTTACGATAATTAATGCTCAAAGATTTTATTTTATTGATTCAATAATTGTTGCGTTGATATTTTATATTCTTGTTGTTTGATAAATTGTCATTACGCGAGATTTTTATTATCGAAGCAATAATTCATATTATCTGAATAATATTATTAGATAACATTATTGGCAATGTCTAGAAAGTTACATCTAAGGAGAGGTTTGGTCACCTAATTGCGCGCCAAGTAAGGAGAGATCCTTATTGGAAAGCCCCTCTTTCTGGGAACCGCACAGTTGTCGATATTGTGATTACGTAATATTATTTGTGAATAATTAATTATTGATTCATATGATGAGGAAAATATTGATTTTATGTGGATATAGATGGAGAAAAATTTTAAAATGACAATTGTTGAAAATTAATATTTTATCTTTTTACGATAAAATAATTCATTTAAATATATTATTTTAATAATATATTAACTAGTGATATTTTACAATGAATGTGGGATATATGAATATATGAGGAGGAAGAGTATTTTTGTTGCATTAAATGATTAACACATATTTTGTGTGTTTGGACCCCATTTCTTGATCAAAATTTGATTATAAACAGTAAAATCACCCGTTTGTGAATTTGGTCAATTTTGTTTGGAATTTGGAAAAACTTTCTTACGCAAAGTTGTAGAGAATTGAATTTCCTATAAAAACATACGAGATTCAATTTTTCTGATAAAAGGGCTATTTATTATGAATTATTGAAGTTTTGAGTTCAAATAATTGATTTTAGGAGTTTTATTTAATTATTTTGAGAAAAAGCGTTTTTGGTGAGTTTGTGAACCTCATTTAACATGTGTTATGGCTGAAATCAGATTTCAAAGGTGGGCTAAGGAATTTTGTTTATAAATAATATTATTATATTTAATTTTTACTTTTTTGTGTTCTAAGCGTTTTTATAAATAGGTCTTGGGTTAGAATTGAAAATCACACCAAATCTGAAGTTTTCTCTCTATATTATCGGCGTATTCTTGTGAGTATTTTGAGTGTACTTTGAGTATTGCTATCTGGTGCAAGTTCAAGTCATAGCTTTATATCCTGTTTAACTAAATCTCTTGTCTTTTCGAGGTAAGGGATGTTATTTTCTTCTCAAATGATATTATTTCTTCAATATCATTATCTTTGAAATATTAGTTGAAACTTTTTATCAAATTTGGAACTTTTCCATATATGGAGTTACTATTCATGAGTTACTTATTCACGAGTTCTTATTCATGAGTTCTTATTCACGAGTTCTTATTCACGAGTACTATTAAGTGAGGCGTGAAGATGTTTTTGGGAAATTTCTATCTTTTGGTGTCGAGTTACTATTCACGTATAACGACCTTTATTCACGATATCTGCACTATTCATTCGAAAAATAAAATTTCTTCTTTTTGTCCAAAATATCTATTCGGATACTAGCTTTTGATTGTATCCATGTTTTGATCATTCTTGAATTTTACACCACTATGATTATTTTTTGAGGTATTTTGAACATGGATAAAACAAAGTACGAATCATTAATCCTTAATCCTTGTCATTTTGTTTCACCGGATTCGTTTCTTTAAAAATATTTTCATCATCCTCGGTCTTAAATGATGATATTATTGAATATCTTTGGCTGTGTAGTGCAAAAGATGAATGATTTCTGAAGAATATCTTTAGGCCGTAGTAGTAGTGCAAAGATGAACAAGTGTTTAGATGAATATGACCAATCGATGAATATCTTTGGCTGTAGTGCAAAAGATGAATATTTGATTCCGGATGTATATTGATTGATGTTATAGGGATAAAAGATAGACGATGAACTTTTAAATTCATACATAGAAGATAGTAGTTTGCATTCTCTACTTAACTCTTCTAATGAATTATTATTTCATTGCGAATATTGATTTAAAATTTGTTGTCTATTGTATTCTATTAGATTTTCCTTGTTGAAGACTAACGATAATTTGTTGTATATTATCTTAGTCATAATATTCTTTATGGGCTAGTTGAGCTCACCCTTTTCCTTGTTGTTCCATTTTTCTCTTGAGGAGAGAAATGTAGCGAGTACTTAGTAGGGAAATGGAATGAAGGTTACAGAGAGTTGTTTAGTAGTCCTCACCATTTTGTAAAATAATGTATCAATAATTATGATGGGATTTATTTGCGTGTGGATATTGTTTAGATGGCAATATCTGTATTTAAACTCACAGTTTATATGTTGTAATAATAAAGTTGTAGTTATTTCTGTACCATGTATTTGGCGACTCAGAATGGGTTGGATGGAATGGACCTATTTTGGGGGCGTCACAAGTAAATTGTATTTGAATTTATGTCCCATGTAAGTGGTGACCCAAGATGGGTGACGTATACCTAATTTTGGGGGCGTCACAGTTGGTATCAGAGCTTAGGGATATGATCCCTGGCTAAGATGTGAGATAAGAACTAGGAGGGGAGAGACGGGAAATTCCTTCGCTAGTATGACCTACATAAGTTTATTTGGTATTTAATTGGTCGGTCAGTGTATAGGGATAATATGTGACATGTTAATTAACCCTTGTTTTGTGACAGTGTTTGAGAATGACATCTGAAAATGCTCTGATAAGCAATGAAGCACATGAAAGTGTTGATTCAAATTTCAAACAAAAGGTAACGACCAACAACACGATAATAATCATCTTGGTGGTGGCAATTGCTATCAAAACAATGATAACCATCGTGGGGGAAATTATCATGCTAAGAATGGTAACCACTTGATGTGGTAATCATGGCAAAGATAATAGAAGTGGAAATTACGAAGAAGGTCATTTAGCTCGATTTTGTTGTGCACCAAAGTCAAGTCTAGTGGGGACGGTGGCACCAAAGGTGGATATGGACAAAACAAAGTCGTTGGTTTTAGGAAGTGCATTTTCATGACTTCTCAAAAAGCGAGTAAACCGAACGAAGTTAGCACGGGTTAGTTAATTATAAATCATGAAGTCTATACATTATAAGATACCCTGTTCTACCCATTATTTTATCTCTCTTGCTTGCGTTCAATGTTTAAATTTGACTCGGAGAAGTTAGACTTTGACTTATTGGTTGAAACTTCGTTAGTAGGAGCCTTCGTTCTCGCTTACTTCTTATTTTTAAATCTTGTTTGATTCAAATAAACACTTTCACGTTACTGCCTATCTTATCTTTTGAAAATACTTGCCTTTGATGTGATTTTAGGAATCAATTGGTTAACTACTCATTATGCTTTTAAATGTAAGGTTGTTAGCTTTTATATTCATAACCATCCTCATATCTGAATTCAAAGTAACCAAACCACTAAAGTCAATCATTGTCATATCAAGCCATAAGTAAAGAGCCCCATCCTTTCGTTGTTGACTTCCTTGTATGGAATGCACCGCCCGGACTTTTGTAAAGCTACATCGTGAATGAAGATGGCAAGTTTATAGGTATCATTGTGAGGTGCTATCTAGGTTAAGGGATAGAAGTCACAGTTAGTATCAATGTGACGTCTTATCCAAGTCTTGGATGAAATCACGGTTTTGAATGATATTTCTATTATTAATAAATTTCTGGCGTGATCTTGAAGACTTCTTAGCCTACTTTAGGCGTGAAATCGAATTTTGTATTGACCCCAAAGACAAAACCCATTTCTTAAACCCTCAAATATTTCTTCAAATAATTTGTGGTCGTGATCTTAATGAATACACAATTATCTTTGGCCTTAGTGCATGGATAATTTGTGGTGCGTATCTTAATGAATACACAATTATCTTTGGTAGTAGTGCATGGATAATTTGTGGTGGATATTAATGAATACACAATTATCTTTGGTAGTAGTGTGCATGGATAATTTGTGGTCGGTAATCTTAATGAATACACGATTATCTTTGCACGTAGTGTATGGATAATTCGTGGTCGTGATAATAAAAAGAATATCCTTGGCACGTAGTGTAGGGATGATTCGATGATGTGGATTAATTATTGAAATGAGTCTCAAAGAATGAAATATTAATTCATGGATGTGGTAAAAAAGTCATCTTTGGTAGTAGTGCATTGATAGACTTGGTATGATTATGACCACGGATTATTGGCATAATCATGGCCAGTAATTGAAAACACGAATATCCTTGGCGATGGTGCATGGATAATTCGTGGTCGTGATACTATTAAGTCGTGTCTCAAAGATTATTGGTTTTGATTGTATATCTTTGGCTGTAGTGCAAAGATGAATTGTTAATGAATATCTTTGGCGGATCATGGAGATGAATTTAATATTTTTAACGATAAAGGTATTCAAGGTATCCTCATCTCTTTATCATACCAGTCGTACCCCTAATTTCGAGGCTAAATTCCATAAGGAGGGAGATTGTGAGACCCCAGATTTTATCAATAAAGATTTAAATTTTGTCGAAATAATTTTTAATATTATGGTGTGAATTTGAGATAAATATTATAGTTGTGGGTAGTATTTATAAATTTTGCAAAGTATCAAGTGGTTATATTATATTCGATTGGTCGGGGAATATTCGGTTTAGCGGGGAATATTCAATAACTACTCAATCATTGGTGGACCCTAATGAAATTATTGTTTGGATTGAAAAAACGACAAAAATATTTTATTGAAATAATGGCGGAAGTTTTACTGATTGAATCTTGTTGAACTACTTCGGTAGTAAAAGTACGATGTCGTACGTAATGGTCGCGAAAGAATTACACCGTATTGATTATTGATGCTTATGTGAGAAGTCACTCGGTTTGATTCCATTATTATTTATTAATAATATGAATTATTATAATGCGATAATGACGTTTTGTTTTATTCAGATATTAACGTAATAAAATGAAACATCTTTTTATATAAAATGAATCACTTTATTAAAGTTATTCTATAAATAGAATATATTATATTTTATTATGCATACGTTTGCGATAGTGTTTTGCGTAGTGTTGCATATTGTTTTGCATAGTAAAATATTTTTATATAAATAGAATATATGATATTTTATTTAAAAGATTTTGCTTTTTAAATATGGACCGTCAGATTAAAGTAAATCAATCTGGACCGCTTCATGGATTAATTACTATGCATTCTATTTTCCTATAAATGAAGCTCATTCCTTCATTATTTTCTTTACGAATTCAATTTGAAACTCTACAGAGAGAAATTACGGAGAGAAGCTATAGAGAGAAAATCTATAGAGATAAAGAAGAAGAGTATTCGGTACTTCACTACTTTGATATCCGATTATCTTTTACTGTAAGGGATATTATTTGTTGTATCTGTAAGTAAAGTGTTATTCTTCTTATTCATTCAGAGAACTTCATTATTCCATTCATTATTATTACATTAGAATAACTCCTAAAGTGGCATACCCTATACATAACTTGTACGCCATGTGCGTACCCTATACTTGGTGAAATACTTATATTATTCCATTCTTATTTATTACTGTTGGAATAACTTTGATCGCTTAAATCCCTATACTTGGTGATCTTCTTCTCGTTATTCCATTCTTTATTATTACATTGGAATATCACATGCATGTGTTTTACAGGACCAGTTCCATTGTTTATTATTCCGCATTTATTATTCTCATTGGAATATCACATGCATGTGTTTTACACCGACACGGTTCCATTGTTTATTATTATTCCGCATTTATTATTCTCATTGGATCATCCCGTCGGTGTGAATTTCACCCGACTGGTTTCGTTATTATTATACATTGGAATAACTTTGTCTACATGCACCGCATCGCATGCACGGTGATTTCTTTTGTTATTCCATTCTTTATTATACCCAATTGGTTAAAACTTTGACTTCATATACTCCATGAAATTAGTAGAATATCCTTGATATTTGCGTTTCATCCAAAGATATCTTTTCATGGAAATATTCTTCCGATCATTCTTGAATTTTACTCTACAAAACAAAGATCTTGTTGACAATTTGGACGTTAATAAATCCTAGAAATTAATTCTTGAACTTGTTTTATTGAATTCTTATATCATTGTCATCATCCTCATGTTTATATTATGTTGAAAGTTATCTTTGGCTTACGTCGTAGATGAACTTAGTATGATTATGACTGAGGTTCATTCGGTATAATCATGGCTTGATATAAATGATGTGACAAAAGTCCTCGATGGCTGTGTAATGCGATGATGGATAGTTTTGGTATGATTATGACGAGGGTGATTCGGTATAGTCATGACCATTGATAATTTGATGAAAATCCTTGGCCAGTGGTATACATGGATGATTAGATATTGTGGTTTATTCATTAAACCGAGTCTTAGTGATAAAATTGATGAAAACCTTTTAAAACCTAAAAGATAGTGGACTTTATTTTCTACTTGACTCTTTTAATGGATTAGATATTCATTATGAGCTTAAACTGTTGGTATTGTATTTTATCGGTTTAACATTTGTTGAAGGCTAATAATAATTTATTCGCATTATCTTAGTCATAATATTTCTTCTTTGGGTTAGTTGAGCTCACCCTTTCTTTCACTTTATCTTCTTGAAATGAGAATATAAATTTGGACGGGGCGAGTCGGGAAAAAGAGTGATGGTCCCAAGATAGCATTAGTAGTCCCTCTATTACATTAAATAGTGTGACAATAAATGTAATGAGGACTCCTTGAGTATGGATATTATCTAAATGACAATATTCTATTAGAACTCTCGGTTTATGTATTGTCGTATGTTACTGCGACGGATGTATAATTAAGTTTGTATTTGAATTTATATGTATTGTAGTAAGTGGCGACCCAAGATGGGTGGCGATACCTAATTTTAGGGCGTCGCGGTTATTATTCTTTCTTATTCATGAAGATAACTTCATTATTCCATTCATTATTATTACATTGGAATAACTTTTGTAAAAAGTGGTATACCTATACATAACTTTCGTATATACGATACCCCTATACTTGGTGAAATCATATGTTATTCCATTCTTATTTATTCTCATTGGAATAACTTTTGTATCGCGGAATCCCCTATACTTGGTGATCTTCTTCATTATTCCATTCTTTATTATTACATTTGGAATATCACATGCGTGTGTTTTACACCGGGACTGGTTCCATTATTTATTATTCCGCATTTATTATTACATTTGGAATATCCTGTTCGCGTGTGTTTTACAATCGGACTGGTTCCATTGTTTATTATTCAAATTTATTATTACATTTGGATCATCATGCATGCTTGTGAATTTCACTTCACACTTTGTTAATTATTATTATTACATTGGAATAACTTTATACATGAAAATACTGCATGCGTGGTGATTTCTTTTGTTATTCCATTCTTTATTATACCCAAATTAGTTAAAACTTTGACTTCTATACTCCATGAAATTAGTAGAATATCCTTGATATTTGAGTTTCATCCAAAGATCTTTTCATGGAAATATTCTTCGATCATTCTTGAATTTTACTTTCTACAAAACAAAGATTCTTGTTGACAATTTGGACGTTAATAAATCCTAGAAATTAATTCTTGAACTTGTTTTATTGAATTATTATGTCATTGTCATCATCCTCCTCACGATATATTATGTTATCTTTGGGCTTACGTCAAGATGATGAACTTAGTATGATTATGACACCAAGGATCATTCGGTATAATCATGGCTTGTTATAAATGATGTGATAAAAGTCCTCGATGGCACGTAATGCGATGATGGATAGTTTTTGGTATGATTATGACCGAGGGTGATTCGGTATATTCATGACCATTGATAATTTGATGAAAATCTTTGGCCAAGTAGATGCGAGGGATGATTAGATATTGTGGTTTATTCATTAAATCGAGTCTTAATGATAAAAATTTATGAAAACCTTTTAAAACCTAAAAAGATAGTAGACTTTATTTTCTACTTGACTTTTTTAATGGATTGCGTATTAGATATTCATTAAATTGGTTAAATCTATTGTATTTTATCAGATTTAATCGCTTAACATTGAAGAAGGCTAATGATAATTTATTCTGCGCATTATCTTAGTCGTAATATTTCTTCTTAAATTTGGTTGAAATTCACCCTTTTTTCATTTATTCTCTTGAAATGAGAACATAATTTGAGACGAGTCGGGGAGCGGAATAATGGTCCAAAGGATAGCATTAGTAGTCCTCATTATTACGTGAAATAGTGTGATAATAGTTGTAATGAGGACTCCTTTTGAGTTTGTATAATATCTAGTAGACAATATTTGTATTCAAACTCACGATTTATATCGTATTATACTGTACGCTTATATTAGTAAGTTGTATTTGAATTTATGTACCATAAAAGTAGCGACCCAAGATGGGTGGCGATACCTAATTTTGGGGGCGTCGCACGGTCGGAGTAAATTCACAATCACAAGATGTGTTCAAATGAATAATAAAGATGGAACCGGATCCGGTGTAAAAACACTTGATAGGATATTCCAATAGAATCATAAAGATTTTAACCAGGTTGTAAAACACACGCATGTGATGTTCCAATGAATAATAATAAAGACGGAACCGGATCCGGTGTAAAACACAGCATGCGGATGTTCCAAATGAATAATAGAAGAATGTCACCAAGTATAGGGTAAACCACGTATCTGGATTATGTATAGGGTATGTCGGCATATCTGAGGTTATTCCAATGAATAATAAAAAGAATGGAATAATGAAGTTTTCTTCATGAATAAGAAAGAATAACACCCACTTTACGGAGATAAATGAATAATATCCATTACCTTAGAAGAAATGAATATTGGAAAAGTGAAGTAGCATAATACTTTTTTCTTTTCTATATAGTTTACTATATAGAGTTTGATGAATTAAATAAAAATAATGAAGGAATGAAACTTTTCTATTTATAGAAAAAAGCGAGGTGGCTCTTGAGTTATGAAGGTCAAAATGATTCTTTGGTAATATCAAGAGAACTTCTATTTATTGCGAAGGGATAATTAACCCTTGGAACACCGAAGAAATGCGCTTAACTCTTGGTAATATTGAAGGGACAACTACTATTTGCGAAGGGTAATTACTATTGACGAGGTAATTACTATTCACAAAGGTAAATCTATCGACGAAGGTAATTACTATTCACAAAGGTAAATACTTATTGACGAAGAGACTTTCTTAGATGATGACATATGGGCCTACCCCATAAAATAATCAAACTTACCACAAACATCTCATAATGTACTCTTTATATACATCAAGGATTGAATAAATATTACCACAAATCATTTTATTTTTAATCAACACATATTTAATCTTTCAACAATTATTAATCATTTATAACTTGTCGTCTCAATAATATAACATATTATACGGATGATAATCTTGTGACAATAATTGAATCGATAATATAAGAGATATGATCGTGAATTCTTTCGTAGAATAATTGAGTATAGCTAAGTGACTTCCTCACGTAAGATCAATAATCAATCTGGTGTAACTACTTCTTAACTACGCCAGACATTCTTGTTTTTTTTACTACCGGGTAGATTCAACAGTTTTAACGTAGAATACCTCTAGCCATTTATTTTATAGAAAAATAATTTTGTCGTTTCTAACTACGACAATACTTCCGTTAATGGGTCCACTTATCATTTGATTGATTAGTAATCGTCTAATATTCCCCGACAAAAAAATATTTCCCAAAAAAACGAATATTTTATAACAAAACTTTAACTTACTTTTGCAAAAATTTATAAATATTACCTACAACTATAACATTATATCAAATTTATTCCATAATATTCAAAAAAAATAATATTTATAAAAAATTCATCTTTATTTATAAAAGTTTTGAATTTTACATATATAATAACACTTTTATTTCCTAATTATAAATAATTAAGAATCTACTATACTATACATGAGTAGACCAAATAAGTATAACATTGTTATATTTATCCATCACTCTGTGATGATTAGGCAACGTAGGAACAATAGTTTTTATTATATTTAATTTTATTTTAAGAGTATTTTCAAACAAGCGCCATGAATATGAATATATGTGTAATAAAGAATTGTGACTGTGAGAAATACAAATATTTAGTCTGAACAAATACACTATTATAAGTAGGTAGCTAATAGATACAACCTGATTCTTATTTTTCGACTATTAAATGAAACATATCAGATCCTGGATTGGAAATAATCCTCGGAAGATAGAAAATAAATAGGAAATCACCAAAGTTTGAGGAGATAAAATACAAAGGGTTCAATTATTAAATTCTGTAGTCGCTACCAAGGTAAGGTATGGGTCAAAGATGAGTGTTTATGACTGACTACATTACATTACATATAAATTCAATTACAGGAAAATTTTATGGAAGGCAAATAGGCAATGGACCATCTCATCTCTGCTTCATCGTTCATGGCCATTCATCTCTCATCCCTTTAAATATAAAAAACTCAATTAAAATACTGAAAAAGGACAAAACTCCAAAATGTTATTCTCTTTCCAAATAATATTAGTGCTGTGCTGCACCAGGGCGGCACTCGCATAACACTCCAATTACCCAAACAAAATATATCTAAAGAAGAAAGTTTATTTTTTTTTAGAAATAAAATAAGGATATTAAAACTACACACCTTAATTTTTAATAAATGAGAAATCAACCATAAAATTATGGACTACTATAATTTGCACACCCTAAAATAATGATTTATTTATTCTGTTTTTGTTGTTTTTTGGTAGGTTTCGATATTTGGTAAATAAAGGCAAAAAATGGAAAGAGGTTGTGGACTGCAAGTCTGCAACTATTACTACTCCTCTCTCAGCCGGTTCAACTTTGGTGTTGGTGGGTCTACCATTCTTCTTCTCCAGATCATTAGTTTAATTTTCAAATTCAAGTCTTATTAATGGGTGGGTGCTCTTCTTTGATTTGTTGAAAATTTCATCACAGAAGTTGAACTTCCTTGATGGGTTTTGATCTTCAACTGATTTTATCGTGAAAGAATTTAGAGAGATAGATAGATAGGGAGTTAGAGAGAGAAAGATGGAGGACAAGTCTGAAGTTCTTGAAGCTGTGTTGAAGGAAACTGTGGATTTGGTAATGGATCTGAGAATTGTTTATTGCTCTTTGTTTGGATTAATTTTGGTTGTTTGTTTGTGTTTTTTGATGGATTTATACTCTTTGTGCGTGCAGGAAAGCATACCCATTGAAGAAGTTTTTGAAAATCTGAGATGTAGCAAAGAGGGTCTCACCAGTGAGGGTGCTCAAGAGAGGTTAACAATTTTCGGTCACAACAAGCTTGAGGAGAAAAAGGTGCCTATTTTTCTCCGGAACCATATTCCTCTTTCAAAGATTTTTCCCATTCTGGTCTTAAAAATACTTAATTCTCAACTTCATTGTAATTATTTGTGGGTTTTTAGCTTGATGCTAGCACCATTGTCTTTCCTTTTCTTGTTTTGCCTGTGTTTTTCCTGTCTTTTGTTTTATGCGCTTGTTTCATTCATTGTGAAATGTAACTCAGAATTTATAAACTTGTACCTAGAGTTTAAATCCGTGTTTATCTCTGTTTGAACTTTGTTTAAATGTTATACCTTGTATCTTCACATTTTCCTTTATCGTGTCGTGTTTAGGAGAGCAAATTCTTGAAGTTTTTGGGGTTTATGTGGAACCCTCTGTCATGGGTTATGGAAGCTGCTGCAATCATGGCAATTGCCCTTGCCAACGGAGGCGTAGGATACACTCTTTTTGATTCATCTAGTTTTATCATTCAAATTTGGTCCTTTAAAATTCATCCAACCATATGTTCTTAACTACTTGCAGGGAAAGCCTCCTGATTGGCAAGATTTTGTGGGTATCATTACTTTGCTAGCCATTAACTCAACTATTAGTTTTATCGAGGAGAACAATGCAGGCAATGCAGCTGCTGCTCTCATGGCGCGTCTTGCTCCTAAAGCAAAGGTATTAGAGTTTAAATTTTCATTTCTTGTAAATTTAGTACAATAAACTCTTAACTATTCATTTGGTATGATAAAGGAAAAGGAGAGGGGAGGGGTTGGTATACCGGAGATAGAGTTTCCCTTGGGGAAGGGTTACTCTTTCCTTTACCTTTGTTTTGGTAGAACTGATAGGACGAGTAAGGGATGGGGAACAGGAAGTCACTTTTCATTGTTTGGATGTACTGTAATTTTATCATTATATCAACTATAATTTGTTAAGATTGTGAGCCCATGATGCGATAAAATTAAAATGGGTAATTATATAATTTGCCTTTTTTTGCGTACTATAGGGATGGAAGAAATTTGTGGGCGTGGAGAGGGAGGACATCCCTCCACTTTGACTTCGGTCACCCTTTTCTCTGTCTCCCAAACAGGGGGGAATGTTCCTTTTACTTCCACCGCTCAACCACCTCCTCTTGACTTCTCAACAAAATGCAATAATATAATGTAGTTATGATCAAATTAAGGATTGTTGAGTTTTAATGTGTAAAATTTAGTTGGTATTTATTTAATTGTCATTGTCATTGTCATGAAGGTTCTTCGAGATGGAAGGTGGAACGAGGAAGATGCTGCTATTTTAGTGCCTGGGGACATAATCAGTATAAAACTCGGAGATATAGTACCTGCTGATTCTCGTCTGCTTGATGGTGATCCATTGAAAATTGACCAGGTGGGTGTGCTATTAGCATTGCCTTGTAGGTAATCTTTCTGTTGAATTGGTCAAGTCTTATAACTGTTGCTGAAGTTATCTTTTTCACAATATGCAGTCTGCTTTGACTGGTGAATCTCTTCCTGTAACCAAAGGCCCTGGGGATGGCGTTTACTCTGGTTCTACTTGCAAACAGGGAGAGATCGAGGCTGTGGTAATTGCCACTGGGGTTCACACTTTCTTTGGAAAGGCCGCTCACCTTGTTGATTCTACTAACCAAGTGGGCCACTTTCAGAAGGCAAGTAAATAGAACTGTTGTGTTTATTCTTGAGTTGCCTTGTCCTTTAGAAAATCAGTTATGATATTATTTCATTCTTGAACTGAATAGGTCTTGACTGCAATTGGAAATTTTTGTATATGCTCAATTGCTGTGGGGATGATTATAGAGATTATCGTACAGTACCCCATTCAAGATAGGAAGTATCGCCCTGGAATTGACAATCTTCTTGTTCTTCTTATTGGAGGAATTCCAATTGCCATGCCCACAGTTTTATCAGTAACAATGGCCATTGGTTCTCATCGCTTGGCTCAGCAGGTTTGTTAGATTTCCTTGGTTGCTTTGGTTAATGCAGTATTGGATTCTGGTGTGTGAAAGGAAACCTTGATAATGACAGGGTGCAATTACGAAAAGAATGACAGCAATAGAAGAGATGGCGGGTATGGACGTGCTTTGTAGTGACAAGACTGGAACTTTGACATTGAACAAGCTTACAGTTGATAAGAATCTTATTGAGGTTAGTTTATTTGTGCCACTCTGTACCCATTTTCTTGGTGAGAAAATTTTAGCTCACGTTTAACCGCATGCCTGATCTCTTGTCTCAGGTATTTGCCAAAGGAGTAGATGCAGATACTGTTGTTCTGATGGCAGCTCGAGCGTCCCGAACAGAAAACCAGGATGCAATAGATTCTGCTATAGTTGGTATGCTGGCTGATCCTAAGGAGGTGAATAATCAAATATCAGAACTTGCTTGCAGATTTGTTTGGTGACTGATGCTCATTTAAGTTACTTCTTTGCTTTGGGAATTGTCACCACGACAGGCACGTGCTGGTATTCAAGAACTACACTTCCTTCCCTTCAATCCCACTGACAAGCGTACAGCTTTGACTTATCTTGACAGCCAAGGTAAAATGCATAGGGTCAGCAAAGGTGCTCCGGAGCAGGTATCATTCTCAGCATGCTTAGTCGTGTGACTGTATCTTCTCTTGTCAGTCAATAACCTATTTTTTTGCCTTTGATATTGCTTTAGATATTAAATCTTGCACACAATAAGTCAGATATTGAGCGTAGGGTTCATTCTATAATTGATAAGTTTGCGGACCGAGGTTTGCGGTCACTTGCTGTAGCATACCAGGTAAATTGTTTTTATTTCTATTTCATGATCCTCTATGCGCTTCGTGATATTTTTTAATTATGCTCCTTTTCCATGCAGGAAGTTCCAGAGGGGAGGAAAGAGAGCCCTGGTGGACCTTGGCAGTTTATAGGTCTCATGCCTCTCTTTGATCCACCCAGGCATGACAGTGCAGAGACGATAAGGAGGGCTTTAAATCTTGGAGTAAATGTTAAAATGATTACAGGTGCATACTTTTTATGGGTTATAGTCAATATCACAAGAAAATATCCAACTCATACTGTATTTAATATATGATATTATAATATGTTTTTAAATTTGCACCCCAAAAGTATGTGACAACATTTAGTGTAAATTCTAGCTGTGTTTTGTGGCAATGACGCAAAAGTTGAATATTTTTTGTTTTTTTTTTTGTAATTTTTTAAAGATTTTCATTTCAAGTTGTGCCTGCTAAACTGATGGATGCAATCCAAAATTATGGTACTTATTAAATTTCTGTTATTTATATACTCGTTTTGCACAATTATTGGCTGCAAACAGAATAATGGTTATTTACGAGTTTACTGCTTGGACCAGGTTGTGAACAGGGGTGGATGGACTGGAGGGGGGTGCTGGCTAAGCCATGCCCCACCTAAACCTTAGACATCCTTTGCTAGGTGCTTTAATTTTAGAGGTTCCCTCTGATATTTTACATTACAGCCCATAGATCTATGGGGATTGAGCCTATAATTATAATGTACAAAGTGAACAAGCATCTATTGATCTCTTCTCTGGAATTGCATCAAAATGGACACTAATAGAGAAGGCCTTAATTCAAAAGGCCGTGGTTACAGAAGTCGAGCATAAATATAAGTATATAATTCAGAGGATAACGTTTAGGTAATGCAATTCTAGTCTCTTGTCTTTCATGTATTGATCAATTATCATGATTGGGTAGGTATTATGAAAATAAACCTCGTATACTAAAAAGGCTTCGTATGGGAATGGTTTCTCCTATCATCAGTGTATTCTCTTTAGTTGTCCTGAAAAAAGTAGGGACTTGAAATATTTGGATAAAATTGACATTATCAAAATCGTGGTTCATAATATCGTTTCAGAAAAAAGTCAGATCTACTTTCCAATTGCTGAACTTGAAATTTGTAACAGGGGATCAGCTGGCAATAGGAAAAGAAACTGGACGCCGCTTGGGAATGGGAACCAACATGTATCCTTCTTCTGCTTTGTTGGGACAGGACAAGGATGAGTCTATTGCTGCTTTACCAATTGACGAGCTCATAGAGAAAGCAGATGGTTTTGCTGGTGTTTTCCCTGGTATGCCATTATGTGTTTTCTTATGTTACATTTATATTTGGTGGAATGATCTATGCATGCTACATTTTACAATTTGGTTCCCCAAATTGGTTGTATGATACTATGATTTGATTTCATTGTTTTCAGAGCATAAATATGAGATAGTAAAGCGCTTGCAAGCTAGGAAACACATATGCGGAATGACTGGTGATGGCGTTAATGATGCTCCTGCTCTTAAGAAGGCTGATATTGGGATTGCTGTGGCTGATGCGACTGATGCAGCTCGTAGTGCTTCTGATATTGTCCTTACTGAACCGGGACTCAGCGTTATCATTAGTGCTGTTTTGACCAGTCGGGCAATCTTTCAGAGAATGAAAAATTATACGGTAACCTTTAGTTTTGATAAAGGTGTATATTCTTGAAATTTAATTAATTCTACTCCAGGCTGGTTTACATCTTATTACACCTTTATCATTGGGGGTCTCTATCCTGATGTTTTGTATATGGCTAAAAGCCCTATATAGTCTGACTTTTTTAAGCTCAACTTAACCCCTTTCTTTCTTCTCCTCTTTGGCAGATATATGCGGTCTCTATAACAATTCGTATAGTGGTAAGTTATTGGGAGGAGTTGTCTTATAAATGGCATCTCATAGTCCTTATTTTAGATCCTTTATTATATGCGTCATTATTACAAAATTCTCGACATATAATTTTGTACCCCATACGCATTTTGTTCATGACAGCTTGGTTTTATGCTGCTGGCTCTGATATGGAGATTTGACTTTCCACCTTTTATGGTGCTCATCATTGCAATCCTTAATGATGGTTAGTTTTTTCTTCTCCCACAAACACTGCAAACTTTGTGGTTCCCAGATGTATATGTTATCTCATGGAATTTGAAGGGCAAAATGGAGCTGAACCATATTCATTATCAAGGGCAGATGTTAATTACTATGCCACCGGTTGCTATGGTTAATTAGTAGACCTTTTTTTAGGCGGACTAGGCTTTTTCATAGGCAATGTTATTTATTTATTTAATTTTCTATCTACACAAAGCATATATATGTAATTTTTTAAAATATACATGAAAAATTACCAAAATATAATATGCTTAGCAAATTCATTTCAAGTGTTGTAGAGCTTCAAAGCTTTTAAAATCGATGTGGTAGAGGTCTGATTTCGCCTAGGTGGCCAGCCAAATCCAGGTGGTAGAGGGACCGCCTAGTGCCTAGACGGGGATTAAGCGGACCCTTGCAATTCTTCTGTGGAACCAGAGATGCTTTGCCTCTAACTAGCAGCTGTTTTCTCCCAGGTACCATCATGACAATATCGAAGGATAGGGTGAAACCATCTCCTCTGCCAGACAGCTGGAAGCTTGCTGAGATTTTTACGACTGGCATCGTTCTTGGTAGTTACTTGGCAATGATGACTGTTATATTCTTTTGGGCTGCATATAAAACAAACTTCTTCCCGGTAAGCAAATCTTCCAATTGCCGTCAAGATGATTTTACATAAAGGATGCACCTGGATGATTATAAATCTTTCATATCCTCCTGTTAATATCTTTTGCAGTTGATAAATTTTAATGACTCCTTAGTGTTCTTTTTTATGTCATAATGTAGTTCTTTTTAATGCTACAATAGATAAGTTTGATTGTCACACTCAATCTTCTCATGAAACCTGTCTCCACTATTTGTTCACATGAATAACCTCACTTTCTTTGATGGGGGTTAGAATTAATATAGCTGAGTTGACATTCTCATTTAGTCTCATAATTTTATGTTTTGTCACTTGTATTGATTTTCTGTTTGGGCTTGCTATTTTGGCAGCATCTAGATGCTATATTGGTTCAGTGATGGTGATAATTTTTGAAATATTGATGATTTGCTCTTTTTTATAACCTGGCAGAATGTGTTTGGGGTGGCATCTCTTGAGAAAACGGCTCATGATGATTTTAGAAAGCTTGCTTCAGCCATATATCTTCAAGTGAGCACTATTAGTCAGGCCCTAATATTTGTCACACGATCTCGAAGTTGGTCCTTCGTTGAGCGTCCTGGTGTGTTACTTGTCGTGGCCTTTGCGGTTGCTCAATTGGTGAGTTAACTATGCTTTCACATTTCTGCTTTTTCCTTTTGAGTGATTGAATGAAAATCTTATTATTTTTATTTTTCATTACAACCAGATTGCTACTTTGATTGCGGTTTATGCAAATTGGAGTTTTGCTGCTATTGAAGGAATTGGATGGGGTTGGGCTGGCGTAATTTGGCTTTATAATATCATCTTCTATATCCCTCTTGATATCATAAAGTTCTTTATCCGATACGCTCTAAGTGGAAGGGCCTGGGATCTTGTTCTAGAGCGAAGGGTATGAATGGTTCTCTGATATGCTCTGGGGTATCACAATTGATGTGTTTTCATAATAGTTATCTACATATGCTCTTCTTTATGATGGTCTTGTTTTGCAGATTGCTTTCACTAGGCAAAAGGATTTCGGAAAGGAACAACGTGAGCTTAAATGGGCACATGCACAAAGAACCCTTCATGGGCTTGACGTACCTGACACCAAAATGTTTAATGACCGAAACAATTTCACGGAGCTCAATCAGATGGCAGAAGAAGCTAAAAGAAGAGCTGAAATTGCCAGGTAAGTAGTTAAATTGAAAGCAGCACTTTCAGATTTGTGAATGGATTTGAAATCTTTATCATTGTTAGCATGATGATATTACTGTACCATGAAGCAAGACTCGATTTTTGATTGTTCAGCTTTTTGGGTATATCATATTTGATTTTATTAGCTGATGGTAACCGTGTGTAGTTTTGTTGATTTGCTTTCCAGGTTGAGAGAACTACACACACTGAAAGGTCACGTTGAGTCGGTGGTGAGACTGAAGGGTCTTGATATAGATACAATTCAGCAATCGTACACTGTCTAAGAGAGAGAGAGAACATTACCTCACAGGCGCAATGACATAATCAGCATGTAGTTGTGGGTTGCCATTTGAATTAGTGAGATTATTGTGCTTTTTATCTTCAGCACTTAGGGTGTTTTTTTGTATCCTTTTTTTTATAAAATGTTCTTGAATCATATCTGGGCCCGCATTTCCCATGCAATATTTATATGCCTAAATTGGGAAAAGGGCAGTTATTATGTCGGTATTTAATGTCTATATAGATAAGCGCAGTTATTATGTCGGTATTTATATGCCTAAATTACGACTGATGTTTGGAGTCCAAATCAAAAAGTAATCTTAAATAATGTGTTATTATTATATTTATTAATTAGTTTATTATATCATTTTATAAATAAATAGTATGAAATAAAATAATACTCCATAGAATACTTATAAATTGGGCAACGCACCTCCGTTGGAAATTCATTACACATCTTCAAGAAGCTTGTTCAGCTTTTCATCCTTTCTCGCTACCAATTGAATGTGTTGAGCCAACTCGGTCCTTATCTCAGTCATCAATGAAACCCTAGAAATTGGTTGTGAATCAAAATTGAGCAAAGAGGGTAAGAAAATTGAGCATACCTTAGCAGTGAGGTTTTCGGCGAGGTAGACGAGAGCTCCGGCCGTCCGGCGCTAACACGTTCGACATCCTTTCCGGCTTTGAGAAAATGAAGGATACTACTGATAAGAATTTGAAGACCGGTAATTTCGCCGCCACACTGTGGATACTTAGATATCTTCTTATTTCTTCTTTGCGGCGCTTCACTGATCCCAAGAATTAGCTGCAGAAGGTAATTTTTGTAGATTCGACGCTACCGGAACTTCCTGTAGAGAATTTCATCTCCGGCCATTCATCAGGATCATTTTTTTTTTCTCACGGACACGTATGAAATTTTGTCACTTTATTGACGGACGTTTCGGGACAATTGCAGTTTTTTTTAATAATTCAGTTGCATTTTTTTATTCAGTGATTTATTATACAATATGTGCCGATTTGAATGGAGTAAAATATATTTTTGTTTAGAAAAACTTATTTAGGAGTTAATTTGGTGTATATAAATATATGTATGTATATATTGTTGATATTTATCACTATAACCAAATGCATATTTTATATATGCAGACCCAAAGTATAAAACTAGTCAAAAAATTATTTATATCCCCACGGTAATTTTGTCCTCATAAAAAAAATGGCTACTAAAATATTCATATAACTTGCTTGTTCATCTTCAAATAGCAGTGTTTAGTTATTTTGGCAACAGAAATCATATATATTAATAGAAGATAGCTCTGTGAATAAAGAGTTGATAGAGTATAAGCTTCTATAAATTTGGTAACATAATTGACCTAGCACTCTAATAATCAAACAATCGTCAGTTGTCTTTTTCTTTCAAATAAGAACGGCTCCAGTCCCTTTGTACCTGTACCACTTGGCACATACCAGAAAATAACCTGAATTCATGACCCCAAGGGCAGTTACCAAGTAATAGAAATAATCCAATCTTCCCTTATTAAGATCTTCCGGCAACCAATTTCCTGTTGCCGCCCCTTCTGTAGTCCGGTGAACTATCGCCACCAAAAAGCCATTCAAATAGCTGGACGCTGCCAATCCACAAAAAAAGAATGAACCTGCTATACTTCTCATGTTTTCTGGGAACTGTTTGTAGTAAAATTCAACCAAGGCAACTGAAGTAAACGCCTCGGCAAGTCCAACTATTGCTAGCTGAGGTACCAGCCATAAGCCCGACATTGATGAAATGGCGCCCCTATGCCGCTCAAATCCTAAAGTTGGCTTTGTAAGCGCCAAATTCCTCCTCCTATTTTCAACTATAGCAGCCACTAGTGATGATAATACTGTTAGCACTACCCCGACTCCGATCCTTTGGAGGATTGTGATCCCTCCTTCTTTGCCTGTGATGCGACGGAGTTGTGGGACTAAAACTCTGTCGTAGATTGGTAGAAAGAGAGTGAGGCTGAGCATGGAGAATACTGTGTAAGTTGCTGCAGGGATTTTGAAGTTTGTGTCCCTAAAATGTCTGTTGGATTGAAGGGCTTGAAACACTACATATTGCTGCTGTTGTATTATTGCAATATAGTACACAATGGCTGCTGCCCATATTGGGATTACTCTGCATAGGCATTTCACTTCTTCCACCTGCTGCAAAGTGCAGAGATTCCACGGATCGGCTACTGATCCGTCTGAATTGACGTTTTGGTCTTGTGTTACAATGGCTGCGTTGTCCAGAAATCTGATAACATGCGTTCAAAATTAGTACTCCGGGAAAATGTAGATTAAACCATACAGTTTTGGAGTTTATAGTGACCTGAATTGTTCTGTGTAGCCGAGTTTGGAATTGGTGGATTTAGTTGGTGCATAGTTGAAGAGAGACAGCCATGGCTGTTCTGGCAGCTTTAACAGTCTCTTCTTAGTAGCAACCACTAGCACCTGGACTACACTCGTGAAAGGGCTGCCCTCAGGCTTCACTTTTACATATATTTTGGAGCCCAGGAAGTAGAGAAAACCGGATACTAACATGAAAATGGTAGGAATTGCCAGTCCTATAGACCAGCTTACATCTGTTTGCACATAAACCACGAGTGTCAACGATACCATTTGTGCAAAAGTCAGAGTGAAGAAATACCAATTGAAGAAACTGTTGATTCCCCCTTTTCCAGATTCGGTGTGCGGATTGAATTGGTCCGCCCCAAATGCCAAGTTACAAGGCCGAATGCCACCGGCTCCGATCACCATTAGGCCGAAGCCGCATAGTAGAATAAACATTTGCCACGCTGTTGGTCCAGTGCATACAATATCCTCTTCTGATCCACACTCTGGAGGATGCAGTGACTTGAATACTGCGGTTAGGTCTATTACAAGTAACCCCTTGACAAACGAAAAAAAAGTTTGAACAAAGATAAAATTAGATGCATGCTGTTGTGTCAATTTCCTTGATAAGAAAATTTGTGATTAAGGAATTAGGAAGTACCAAAAAAGAGGCGATTGTTGCGAATCCCAAGGTCTTATAGCGACCAAAATAAGTGTCGCAGAGGAAAGCCCCCAGTAAGGTGGCAAAGTTGGTGGTGCCATTGAAGACGCTGATAAAAGTTGTAGCTGTGATGCTCTTTAAGTTGAAAACTGTAGTGAGATATACCAGGAGGTTGGATAAAGTTCCGATGGCTCCAAGCTTCTCAAACGTCTCGTTTCCTGAAAATTCACAAATATATTTTCCAACATGAAGAAATTAGGAAACAAAAATAAGAAGCAGATATTCAAGCATCAAGACCAACCCAAGTGATGAAAAACAAACAAATTAAACCTATAATGAAGGGCATGGCCTTGACTCCTCTGTAGTTGATCTCGGCCTCATCGATTGCCACTATTTTATCATTATTATCCATAGTTTCTTTCTTAATTTTTTCCCATTGCTTCAGACAAATAACTCTCTCTTAGCTAAATAGTGGTTGAGTATGTCATGAAGAAGATAAAGATCAGCTAACAGAGCCTATATTCCTAACTTCATGACTCACCAACCAGTCAATGTAATTCTTTCTTTCAGTCTGAAGTCAGAACACTTGGCAGGCAAAGTTCAAAAAGCTCATAAATCTTTCCTTATCTCCCTCTAATACCATTTGTGTAGACGCGCAAATTCCAGTAATCTCTTCGAACCACAATGTGAACATCAATGATCTGTGTGCCAATTCTACATGGGTGGCTCTAAAAATCTAAATCAAAAAACTGGTTTAGATTGATTTTTCTAGTCAAGTTGACCAATTTTAAAATTAAAAATTAATTAAGCATATTTATTTATATTTTTAATTTCATGAAAATCGAAAGTAATAGTAAATTTGATGTCTTGTGCCTATATTTAAAAGAAAATAATATAAAAATTTTGATTACAAAAATGGTTAATTTAACTTAAAAAGTCAAACTATGTCAATTTTTGAGCGATGAAGGGGGAGTGGTTAGAATGAAGGGGTAGTATACAATGACATAATATCTTTAAGTTTGTCATCATAGTTTGACACCACCACTAAACTAACAACTTAATAAGACCCGATTATATTGGATCTTTCAGAGTCTCTGCCGTAAAGTGGCATATTCAGTGAATCTTGATTGATTTAAAGTTTTAAACCAATGATCAATTTCATGCATAATTCTATATGAAAGGCAATCACAGCTCCATTAATTTGGTCTAATTAACTTTTGGATTAATTATGGGATGGAGATTGCGAAACTTCTTTTGGCTGGTGCTATATATATATATATATATATATATATATATATATATATATATATATATATATATATGAGAATATGGAAGTGCATATAATGCTAATTTTTAAAGCTACGATTACTACGATCGTAGAGAATTAATTTCACCTACGATCGTAGAAATATTTCCCAGATAGTAGAGTGAATTCACTCCAATGATCGTAGTAGTAGTCGCGTTAAGTAGAGTGAATTTACAAATCGTAGAGTGATTACTTCTACGATCGTAGAAATGAAATCACTCTACGATCGTAGATCGCCATAATTTTTAAAATTACACTATTTGTAATCTCTATTTTTACCATATATATATATATATATATATATATATAATCCAAAAAAAGATTTTTATCAAAGTTTGCATGAATTTTTCAACTTCTAACTAATAATTGCTTTCTTATCATTGAACATCTTTTTCTTTTCCATTTTGTCATCCATCCTTCATTTGAGCAAGTGGCCCTCGCGATTTCAGATTAATAATCAAATCTTGTGGTAGCTAGATATGCATATTAATTATGCATCAATGGGTCAAATCAGTTAAGAAGGGCAGGCATCGGAGCTTATTTAATACTATCTCCGTCTCATAATAAATGTTTTTTTAGCTTAAATCACACATACCAATACACAAGTTAAAATGACAAAAATACTCTTAATATATTTTCTTTGAAGTTGAAGAGTTAATGAGTGTCATTTAATCAGTAGTGATGGTAGATTTAATAAATACCATTGAATGCGTAAGGCATATATGAGAAAATATTGCAAAAATTGTATTGGAGTTCTAACACATCACTTATTTTGGGAAAAAATATTAAACCTAAAAAAGCACTTATTGTGGGACGGAGGTAGTATAATAAATATACCTGCAGGTTTACTAGACAACACTACTACATGTTCACATGTGGATAGTTGGAATCAAGCAAAATTAAAGGATATGTGAAATGTTTACGGTATATACTAATACACTGATTATGTTGATTTGAAAAAGTTAATCACATGATATTATTAAGAGCAGTGGTTTCTATGTGGAGCCAAAAGAGTGATGATGATACACTAACAAGACCTAACAGAACCACCCCTTGAAATGACACTTCAAGCCTCCTCTTTTCTCACCTTGTCCTTTTCCACTGCTCGTGCAATTTTCATGACATACTGTCTTGCAGTTGCTCATAATCTGTTAGCTGCAAGTATAATCAATCTTATGTGATCATCATGGACTTAATGCATCAAACAAGAGGCATTTCAGATTTTATATCTTCCATAGCAACTTCAATGGTGTCTCTGCTTGTTGTTTTGTACTTGTACCACTTGGCACACACTATGAAGTAACCCAAATTCAAGACCTCTAAACCAACAATGAGGTAATAAAAGTAATCCAATCTCCCCTTGTTGAGATCTTCAGCCAACCAGGTTTCTTTCCCACTTCTGTTTGTTAACTTTTGGACCACTGATGACAAGAAACTACTCAGATAACTCGACAAACCCGAGGCACAGAACAGGAAGGATGCGGCTATACTCTTCATGTTCTCCGGGCTTTGCTTGTAAAACAATTCATTTTGGCCAATTAGAAAAAATCCTTCGGAAAGTCCTGCTACTATCAACTGAGGTATATACCAGTAGCCAGACATTGAAGAAATCGCGCCTTTTCTTGGTTCAATCCCCAATGTTGGCTTAGTAAGAGCAAATGTTCTCCTTTGGGATTCAATCAAGGCCGATACAATAAGACTTAGACCCGAGAGAACTATGCCAATGCCCATTCTCTGGAGCACTGTGATCCCACCTTCTTTTCCTGTCAGTTTTTGGAGAAATGGAAGTATGATTCTATCATATAGGGGAATCCAAATTGTAAGTGTCAACATGGTGATAACAATGTATGTTGCTGCTGGAATCTTAAAGGTACTGCCTTTGGTAAGGCGTCTATCGGACTGTAGGGCTTGGAAGACTAAATAATTGTTTTGTTGGACAAATGCTACGTGGTATATAAGGATTGAAAACCATATGGGAATCAATCTGAACAAGCATTTCACTTCTTCCACTTGCTGGACAGTGGAAAGTCTCCATGGATTTGCTGCTGATCCGTCTGTATTGACTTCATCTTCAAGAGATCTAATTGCTGCTTTGTCCAGGAATCTGCATAACATAATTGTTCAGTTTGTTTCCCGAGTAACATTTGATCGACAATTTTACCACAAAAAAAACCCAAACATTTGATTGACAATAAATATAAAGAAAATGATACGCTAACAAAAGATCTAATAGAATGTGTACATTGACTTTTTTTAATCCTGTTAAAAGTTGCCATTCTTTCGTCGGTGTAGCGTTGCTCTATATATAAATGGTGTACTTTTATATAGGGTTGGTTACCTGAATTGATCCGTATAGGATAGTTTTGAGTTGATGGAATTCTTTGAAATATAGTCGAAAAGGGAAATCCATGGTTGCTCCGGTGCCCTCAATCGCCTCTTCTTTATAGCAGCCACCATGACTTGCACAACACCTAGCAAGGGACTACCTTGTGGCAATACTATGACATATATTCTTGTACCCACAAAGAAGAACACACATGAAAAGAACATAAGAAGTGTTGGAATTCCTAATCCGATAGCCCAGCTAATGCTGGATTGCACGTAGACTATGATTGTCAGGGACACCATAACTGCGAAAGTATAGGTGAAGTAGTACCAGTTAAAGAAGCTAGTGATTCCTTTTCTCCCAGATTCTGTATTGGGATTAAACTGATCTGCTCCAAAGGCCAAGTTACATGGCCTTATACCGGAACCACCAATTACTAGTAGTGCAAAAGAGCTCAAAAGAAAAGCCATTTGCCCTGTTGTTGGTCCTTGGCATGTGGTAATCTCTTCTTTTCCACAACTAGGAGGATGCAGCTTTGAAACTGCTGCTGTCATAGTTAGTAGAAGCATCCCCTGCATAAAAAAAACACTCATGTAACTTGACAACCATATTAACTGTATCGCATTATGCTATATAATTACTGAATATCTTGGTAGATTAGGAGTATTTTGTACCGTAAAAGAGGAGATGGAGGCAAATCCGAGCGTTTTATAACGACCAAAATAAGTGTCGGAGAGGAAGGCTCCTAAGATGGTACCAAAATTGCAAGTGCCTTGGAAGATATTGTTGAGATTTGTTGCGGTTATGGTCTTCATGTGAAAAACAGAAGTGAGGTAAACCAAGAAGTTTGACGAGGTTCCAATTGTGCCCAGCTTCTCAAATGCCTCATTTCCTGCAAGTAAGTCAAAAATTCATACTTGTTATCAAAGTATAAAGTTAATCTATACCAGGGGAAAAAGAAGAAGAAAGAACTATAGTGTATGTTTTTGCATGTATGCGTCTTAAAAGACACTGTTCCAGTACCTACAATAAAAGGCATAGCTTTAATTCCTCTATAGTTGGGTTCATTGCTTGTAGTTTCTTTCTCCACAAATTCCGTAATCACTTTTTCGTTTTTCTCCATAGATTTTCTCCAAGTTAAAGAAACTCAAATGTTTGGTTTATGGTGGTGTTGTAGACTGTAAAACACATGCAGCTTATGCTTATGTTATACTACTTGCTGTCTCCAAGAAGGCTGGATGCTCATTTATATTCTCAGCAACACTTAAGTCGGTTGAAATTAAATTAATAATGTGTTTTCCTCCCTCTGAGAGAGTACATTGTCTTGTTGTGAATCTTGATGGTTATATAATACGAATGTGTAAGAGAAAAAAAACAAAACACTTGTACTGAAAATAGGGCAGAGATTAATAATTAAATGGTAACCGTGAACAATTTGTCTACTAATATCTTCAGTATTATTTTTGCAGAAAAATTGCAAAGACAATAGGTATATGTTATGTTCACACTAGGCACTTGTCGTGATATGGATAAATATCTCTTCCATGCAATGCAACAGCAATGGTGTACCCAAATCATAAATTGTTTTGTGTGGGCAAGATGGCCAAGTAAATTATGACCTCATGCGGACTTTTTATTTTTATTTTCTCTGAAAGAGATGAAATAATGAAGTCGGCCGGCCGAAACACATGTTGTGTATTACTACTAATATATGAAATCTATTCTCTTTGATTTCTTTCTTAACCTCTTATACATGACAAGATTATTCCATAGAAAGTTCAAAGTTTTTCTTCAAATTAAATATATACTTTATTATTTTTAGTGTTATATAGATTTGGAATTCTTGTAGTAGTTCAACTGAGGAATTGAAATGACCAGGAGATGTGGAATAACAGTGGAGATTGTTATGGACACTCGTTGCTTTAATTTGACATTTGTGCTGGTTACTAACTTCTGCACTCATGGTTACAAGTTAATTTTTATTACAAAAATTCTAAATATCTAATTTTCATAATAATATGTTTTTTTTATAAAAAAATATCAACTACATTAAGTTCATTTTATTTAACTCATAATATGTAATTTTCATAATAATATATGTTCATATATATATATATATATATACTCTATTTCAAGGGCCCCTTTATTTTTTTTCTACCACGCCACCCCTTTAATGACGATTTGGACGACGGTTCGATCCGTCATATAATCTGTCATTATATATATGAATGATTAATAAACCGTCAAGAGATAGAGAATGTAGGATCAAAGAGTAAGCCCTTGATCCTTTTCCCGTGTGTATATATATATATATATATATAGTGGGATTATATTGTTTTAAAGCATTTAACTCATAATTAATTGGTTTGAGAGGGGAAGTCGCACATTACAATTCTATTTTAATACGGAATATGTGGGCCATTGAATCTTGAGAATAAAATTTATATATGCTTTGATAGTTGAACTTCAATTTTTGACTCTACCCTACGCAATCCAATTTACTCAATACGAGACAGACGCTTGTTATCTCTCTCACACATGATGATCATCATTTAAGCGAAAGTGATTTCCACAAGCCTTTAAATAATAACCCAATCAGTTATATTGGCTAATCCGATTAGGGGTGTTAGCCGAGCAGAGTAGCTAGATACTCGACTAGAGATCGGTTCAAAATATGATCCAAAGTTCGAATTTGATTCGAGTCGAATATGATCCATACTGTTTTTACATTTAATGATCTGCGACACGAATTAGAATTATCTGGATACCAAGATTCGCCGATTAGGGTTCGAGTATTTCATTTTCTCTTGAACCATACTGACGATACCTTCACTGGATCATATTCAATCTTTGTGCCGATCCATACTAACAAGTTAAATATGTGATATTTGTATCAATCTTTATAATTTATAAAGTGTAGTATTAAATCAGTATAAGTTTCAGATTTGAATAAATCAAATGAATTGATTGTAAATTAAGATTACATTCTTTTGTAATTTCTTTACATAAATAAAAGTAAAAGACTTTTATATATAAACATTAGTTCAATAATCAATTTAGTATGTAGTGATTCAAGATTAAGTGAAATAATTAATATTCAAACTCGATTTGAAGGCCGTGAGAACTCGTTTTGTAGAACGAAATTAAAGATTTACTGAATGAGTAGAGTCCGAAGAATAATGACCCGAATCGAATCCTGGCAAGAATTAGAAATTTCTTATTGAATTCGAAAATTCATTTTTTCGAATGTCGGTAGAATCTAAAGATTAGAGTGTTATTTGAGATTCACTTCGTTTTCACCCCTGAATCCGATACCACCTACCTATCATAATAATATAAAATTATAGACAGACATGTTTTTTTTAAAGAAGTGGTCCAGTGGAGTGGAATGGTCCATACTCCATAGTCTAATAATAATATGATGATGAATAGCCAATTTCTTATAATATGATGATGAATAGCCAATTTCTTATGTACATGCGCCGGCCCCGTGTGGATTAGACTGGACTTGGTGAATGTCCTGCAACGCACTGCACATCCATCCGTATTCTTTCTGTGGTAAACCCAAATGATCATCACCTTGAGGAAAAGAAAGAAAACTAAAAAGTTTTTGTAATCATTAGGCCTTTTGTAAAGTGTAACCAATTTTCCTCCATGCTTGCCGTCATGTAACTTTAATGAGGTCGGTTAGTCCAAGATTCACCATAATAACTAACTAAGAATAATATTATAATGAATTTTTATCTGGTATGTCTTTTAAATATCTGTGGATATATTATATTGTGACCATATTCTGGACCCTCTAATAACATTATGCTCAATTCTATTCATTGCAAGGTTCATTCTTTTCAGAACTTCGTTGTGGATCCTGTAATAAGTGATGTTCAACAGTTCTAATTAAAATGATGTGCTTTTATTTTTTGCCCCTAGAAATGAACAGGATAGGAAAATTAAATAGAAGCTAGAACTACTTGATTAATCATATTTTGCATTTCTTTCTTATTACAAGGACCTGAAGAAATTTCTCCGGATTACTTTTTGCGTAACTTCTGCTTGTTTTGGTAATGAGATGAATCACAGGAATTATTTCATGTCTTATTAGGTTTCATATTCTCCATGCCAATTTCATGGGTGTTGTCCCCTGTTCCCTTGTACTTGTACCACTTAGCACACACTAGAAAGTATCCCAAATTTAAAACCTCCAAACCAGCAATCAAGTAGTAAAAGTAATCCAATCTTCCCTTGTTAAGATCTTCCGCCAACCAATTCTCTCCTGCAGAATCTCTTGTAACCTGATGAACAACTGATATCAAGAAACTACTCAAATAACTCGATATCGCCGAGCTACAAAACGAGAAAGACCCTCCAAAGCTTCTCATATTTTCCGGGAACTGCTTGTAGTAAAATTCTACCAGTCCAACAATAGCAAATGCCTCGGAAAGTCCTGCAATCGCCAACTGAGGTACTAACCAGTAACCAGACAGCGGAGAAATTGCTCCTTTTCTTGCTACGAATCCCAATGTTGCATTGGTAGATGACATGTTCCTCCTTTTGTTTTCCACCAAGGCAGATACAAGCATAGTGAATACAGAAAGAACCATGCCAAGGCCTATTTTTTGGAGGACTGTGATACCGGCTTCTTTTTTGGTTATTCTTCGCAGAAATGGAACTACGAGTCTATCATAGATTGGTATCCAGATAGTAAGGCTTAGCATCTGGAATACCGAGTAAGATGCTGCTGGAATTTTGAAGCTTCCACTACCCAAACGCCTATCGGATTGAAGGGCTTGGAAGACTACATATGTTTGCTGTTGTACCATGGAAACAAAATAAATTGTTCCTGCAGCCCATATGGGGATCACTCTCAAAATGCATTTCACTTCTTCCACTCGCTGCATGCTGCAAAGCCTCCACGGATTTGCTGCTGATCCGTCAGTATTGATCTTGTCTTCAGGCGTTACGATTGATGCTTTGTTGAGAAATCTAGAATCAAATATAACTTCTGTTTTTGTTAGGAAATTAACTTGTAACAAGAAGTCAGGTTTTTTGGGAACTAAATATAAAACTGTTACCTGAATTGCTCTGTGTAAGGAAGTTTTGAGTTGATAGATTTGGCAGGGACATAATTAAACATCAACAGCCACGGTTGAGCTGGAAATTCCTGTTTCTTTTTCTTGATTGCTGCGACTATGACCTGCACCACACTCGTCAAAGGGCTACCCTCTGGTCCAACTCTGACATATATTCTCGTGCCCACAAAGAAAAATGCACATGATAAAAACATGAGAAATGTTGGGATGGCCAAGCCAATAGCCCAGTTTACATCTGCTTGGACGTAGACAATGATTGTTATGGATACCATCATGGCGAAAGTGAAAGTGAAATAGTACCAATTGAAGAAGCTGTTGATTCCTTTTCTCCCGGAATCTGTATTGGGATTGAATTGGTCTGCTCCAAAGGCCAAGTTACAGGGTCTAATACCGCTACCTCCGATTACTAGTAGTAGGAAACTAGTCAACAGAAACGCCATTTGCCATGCTGTTGGCCCTGAGCATGTGCTACTTTCTTCTGTTCCACATTCGGGAGGATGTAGAGTTGGAATTGCAGCTGTTAGTGTTAGTACAAGCATCCCCTGCCGATCAAAATGTTGACAGTTTAGAAAATTATTTGGCGGAAATTAATATTTTAACAGCAAACAATTTGCATATGTACCAGGAAAGAGGATACGGAAGCCAATCCTAAAGTTTTGTAGCGTCCGAAATATGTGTCGCATAAGAAAGCTCCGAGAAGGGTACCAAAGTTGCAAGTGCCATTAAAAACATTGATAAAATTAGTTGCTGTAATGGATTTCATGTTGAAAACAGTAGTGAGGTAGACTAATAGGTTGGATGAGGTCCCAATTGTCCCTAGCTTCTCAAATGTCTCATTTCCTGCAAGAGTGTTTTTTTTTTTATTTTTATCAAACGGTTAAATGGAGATTCTTATTCAAACTCATAATTTTTTTAAAAAAATTATGTAATAAAAAATCTTATAACTAGTAGTATTTTTTAGAGCATTGATTAAAGTTTTAAATCAAATAATGTTTTAAAGTAATTTTAAAATTTGAAATTGATGTAAACTTGTAAGTTAATAATTAGTGAGACTTTTTACTTAGTTTATAATTTTCACAAATAAATTAAAGAAAGTCAAATTAATTTAGAATTACAAATTAACTTTTTTAAAAAAATTAAATTAATTTTATATTTTGAAACGAAAACAGTATAATACATTGGGAGTGGAGTGGTGGGCATGAAAGTGAGAATTTTCAAATATCAAGTGGCTTTTAAAAAATGTAAATGTCACAAATCACGTGGACTATCAGCCACAATGAGTGCTATGCAACACAATTGAAAAACCTATGGTTTGTGTTGCTTATAATCCACGTCAATTAGTGTTTAGCCAAAAAAATGAACAAAGAAAAAGGAAAAGTCTTCATATATGTATGAATATGGAGCTTGAAGTAGCAATTTTGGATGAATGCGTATGAATGAATTGAGGGGCCCCTATTTTGGATGAATGAATATGAATTGAGGGCGAGGGGCACTAGATATTATTATTATTATTATTATTATTTCTTAGAAGAAATAAGGGGAAATTAGGTTGATAAAACTCCCCTTATTATTATTATTGTTAAGGGGAGTTTTATACACTCGTCCATTTTTAGATATTAAAATTTTGGGAAATTAGGTTGGTCGTGTCTACTTGGTCAAATACAAATTCGTAATTAGCTTTCTCAAAGTATGTAAATTCTAGTCTGCATCTTAGGTGGTGTTTGATTGTATCTTAATGTATCTTAACAGTTAACCTCTTAATGTATCTAAACAACCCACATATTTGTATTAAGAAATCCTCTGAATAGTTAACATACAAATATAAAAAAATCTCTCAATATAAAGATATAGGTTATTAAAGATCCATTAAGTAGTAAGCTGTTGAAATTAATTCAGATATAATTAAACACCATCTTACTCTGTAATAAACGTGTGAATATCCTCATGTTTATTTATTTTTGGTATTTTTGTTTTGGGTGGAAGATAGGATCTGATCTGATGTAGATAGCAGGCAGGCATTAGTTAGACTTGGCTAGTAGCGACCGGCCGAATATTTTTTTTTTGCTTCTTCAAACATATATAATATTTATTAAAATTTTTACAAAATTTAGTGATTTAGATATAATTTGAACGTATATAAAAAAAGTACAATTCTATTTTTTATATTCATCAAAATTACACCTAAATCACTGTATTTATAAAAATTTCAATTAAAATAAATACTATATATTTTTTAAAAAATAATAAAATTTGTCGGCCGCGAGACAGATCCCAAAATTCGGTCGCCCAAGACTTATTGAAGTAGATAAGATGCAAGCATGTGTAGCTTAGGTCATTTTGCTGTTATATGCTTGCTCATATTTTTGACTCGCATTTAATGGTATGTAAACTTTGAGAAATAAAAAATAGAAATAGAAATTGGAAATGGGACCCAAATTACTCTCTAGCATTAAATATACTCCCTCAATATCATAATATAAACAACCCAAATGCAATTATTTGAATACGAGTTTTTTGCCTTACTCGCTAAATTTGTGGTATAAAATTTTACGAATTGGACATGAAAATTAGAGAATTTGGACATAAAAATTGAATGTAAGTGTATTTAAATTTTATTTATTTATATTTTAACTTTAATAATAGATAAAAATACAAATAGAAAAATTTAAATACATATCTAATTTTTATATCCACGCTCATTTGTGATACATAACTAATCAAATAAGCAATTAATAATAAAAATATTTTGGACCATTCATCTTCTGTTTTTATGACAAGCAGGTCAGGGACCATTCATCATCGTGATCCTGCATTAACTGGTCTGTACATGGTGTGACGGTGGGGTGGGGCTTCAGTCAATTTGTTTCTACAAAGGTCATATCAATCACCAACTGAGTTTGAACTCGGATTCAGTACTCATATCTACGAGTCCACCTTTATGTAATATGAAATTAATTTTGGTCAATTAAGTCGAAAAGTGATATCTACGTGTATTACTATAAAATTAACTTCATAATAACTAGACCTGACAAAATATGGTTATTGGTTGGTTTTGGTTTTCAAAATATGGTTAACCAACCATTTAAAAACTAAAACAATATTAACCATTTTTAATATGAATAATGATGGTTAAAAACCATATGGTTATGGTTAAAAACCATATTAACTATATTAACCATTTAAGAAGTTTTGACTTTTAAACAAAATTTTTTAAAAATAAAATTAATATATACTATAGATAGAGAGACGGATATAAATGGTGGGTAGAGGTAGGGGTAGGGGTAGGGGTAGAGGGTGGGAGGTATATACATAATCGCTAATATTAATTTTTTTTGGGGAGTGGTGGGGGTAGGGTGGGGTGTGTGGAGGGTAGGAGTGGGTGGGTGGGGTGGGGTGGGGTGGGTGGAGTGTATATATAATCACATAATATTATTTTTTTGGAGGTGGAGGTGGGGTGGAGGTGGGGGTGGGGTGGGTGGTGGGTGGGTGGGGGGGGGGTGGGGTAGATGGGGTAAGGGTTGGGTGGGGTAGGGGATAGGGGTGGGGGGTGGGTGGTGTGGCGCCCTAAAATTGGGTATCGTCACCCATTTTGGGTCGCCATTTCGTACTACGTATAAATTCAAATACAACTTACTTAATATAACATGCCGTATGCAATACGGACGTAAACCGTGAAATAATACAAATATTGTCTACTAGATATTATACAAACTCAAAAGGAGTCCTCATTACAACTATTATCACACTATTTCGCACGAGAATAGTGAGGACTACTAACGCTATCCTCCTGACCATTACTTCGTTCCCCGACTGTCTCCGCCATGTTCCATTTCAACGAAGAGAATAAATTGAAAAAAGCGAAATTTCAACTAAATTTCAAAGAAGAAATATTATGACTAAGATAATGCGAGAATAAATTATCATTAGCCTTCAACAAAGGTGTTAAACGATAAAATACAATGAGGCAACCAGTTTAAGCTGCAGCTGAATTAAGAATCCATTAAAAGAGTCAAGAGAGATAAAAGTCTACTATCTTTGCGTTTTAAAAAGGTTTTCATCAATTTTATATTTGAGACTCAACCTTTAATAAATAAACCACCACATCTAATCATCCCCGCATCACTTGGCCATGGATTTTCATCAAATTATCAATGGTCACGACTATACCGAATCACCCCTGGTCATAATCATACCAACAACTATCCATCATCGCATTACAGCCCACCGGCGACTTTTGTCACATCATTTATATCAAGTCACGATTATACCGAATGATCCCTCATTATAATCATACTAAGTTCATCTACGCATCGTAAGTTCAAAGATAACATAATATAACACGGGGATGATGACAACGACATAATAATTCAATAAAACAAGTTCAAGAATTATTTAATCCATGAATTATTAACGTCCAAATTGTCAACACGATCTCTTTTAGTAGAGTAAAATTCAAGAATGATCAAGAAGAATATTTCCATGAAAAGATATCTGGATGAAACGCAAATATCGAGGATATTCTACTAATTTCATGGAGTATAAGTCAAAGTTTTTAACCAACCCAGGTATAATAAAGAATGGAATAACAAAAGAAATCACCACGCATGCGATCATTTGATGTATTAAAAGTTATTCCAACAGAATAATAATAATAACGGAACCAGTCGGTGAAATTCACAATCGACGGATGTTCCAACGTAATAATAAAGATGGAATCGGATCCGGTAAAACACACGATAGATATTCCAACAGAATGATAAAGATTTTAACAGGGTCCCCGTAAAACACATGCATGCAGGATGTTCCAATGTAATAATAAAAAGCGAACCAGGTCCTGCAAACACACGCATGCGATGTTCCAATGTAATAATAGAAGAATGTCACCAAGAGTATAGGTAAAACACAGATACAAAGTTATTCCAATGTAATAATAAGCAATGGAATAACATAAGGATTTCACCAAGATAGGTGTCACGCCGTATACAAGTTATGTGATAGGGTATGCCACTTTTACGGTGTTATTCCAATGTAATAATAGTGAATGGAATAATGAAGTTCTCTTCAAGAAGAAAGAATAACACCCTTCACCGTAAAAAGAACCCTGAATATAGAAGTAATAAGTAGCGAATACTCTTCTTCTTTCTATAATTTTCTCTCTATATACTTCTTTCTCTCTATAATTTCTCTCTAGAGTTTCAATGAATTCGTAAAAAATAATGAAGGAATGAGCTTTTCATTTATAGGAAAATGGAATGCATAAGAATTCAATCCATGAACAGTCCGTATTGATTTACTTTAATCGGACGGTCCATATTTAAAGAAAAATCTTTTAAATAAAATATAATATATTCTATTTATATAAAAACATTTTACTATCGCAAATACTACGCTGAAAACACTACGCAACACTACGCATAATAAAATATAATATATTCTATTTATAGAATAACTTTAATAAAGTGATTCTATTTTATATAAAAGATGTTTCGCTTTATTACGTTAATAATACTGAATAAAACAAAACGTCATTATCGCTATAATAATTCATATTATTAATCGTGAATAATGGAATCAAACCGGTGACTTCTCACATAAAGCGTCAATAATCAATACCGGTGCTACTACGCAACCACACACGCGACATCGTATTTCTTTTACTACCGAGTAGTTCAACAAGAACTACGGTAAAACTTCCGTCGTTATTTCAATAAAATATTTTTGTCGCTTTCTCGATCCGAATAATAATTACATTGTGGGATCCACCAATGATTGAGTCAGTTATACTTTAATATTCCCTCGCTAAACCGAATATTCTCACTAATCGAATATAATATAACCACTGCATACTTTGCAAAATTTATAAATACTACCCACAACTATAATATTATCTTAAATTCACACCATAATATTAAAAAAATTATTTCAACAAAATTTAAATCTTTATTGATAAAATCTGGGTCTCACAATCTCCTCCTTATGGAATTTCTCACCGAAATTAGCGACGACTGATATGATAAAGAGGTGAGGATACCTTGAATACCTTTATCGTTGAAAACATTAAATTCATTTTTGCAATCCTACCAAAGATATTCATTAACAATTCATCTTTGCACTACGGCCAAAAAGATATACAAATCGTAAAACCAATAATCTTTGAGACTTAGCTTAATAAGATCACGACCACGAATTATCCATGCACTCATCGCCAAGGATATTCGTGTTTTTCAATCATCGTGATTATACCGAATAATCCGTAGTCATAATCATACCAAGTCTATCAATGCACTACTACCAAAGATGACTTTTACCACATCCAGAATTAATATTTCATTCTTTGAGACTCAATTTCAATAATTAATCCATATCATCGAATCATCCCCGCACTACGTGCCAAGGATATTCATTAAGTATCACGACCACAAATTATCCATGCACTACTACCAAAGATAATCGTGTATTCATTAAGATCACGACCACAAATTATCCATGCACTACTACGAAAAAGATAATTGTGTATTCATTAAGATCACGACCACAAATTATCCATGCACTACTACCAAAGATAATTGTGTGTATTCATTAAGATCACGACCACAAATTATCCATGCACTACTACCAAAGATAATTGTGTATTCATTAAGATCACGACCACAAATTATCCATGCACTACTACCAAAAGATAATTGTGTATTCATTAAGATCACAACCACAAATTATCCATGCACTACTGGCCAAAGATAATTGTGTTTTCATTTACTGATTATGATTATACCGAATAATCCGTGGTCATAATCATACCAAGTTCATCTATGCACCACAAAATACGTATTTGACTTTCAACATAATATAAACATGAGATAATGATATAAAGAATCAATCAAATGAGATAAAGGATAAATATTAAATATTTATAATATAATTTATCCAGGATTCAAGAATATCCCCATGTTATCAATCATTTAATAATCTCATAATCTAATAACATTAATATTATAACAATATTTTAATCACTTCTTAAATTTATAAACAATTTATCTTAATTGTTTACACTTTACCATATAATGCATTTAATCATTCAAAAATGTCATACTCATAAGATATCATCACCAATTATCAAATCCTCATCAAAAAATATGCATATACTACTATATAGGATTCTCTGTAGCCATAAAATCCTATTTTCAACTTTTTACTTTTCACATAACATATTTAACTCATATGTTCATAATTAAACTATTTTCATGAAAATACCAAATCAGCCTCAAAAATATTTCTTTTCTGGGATTTAGCATAATATAGTCCCATAATGAAAATATATTTTCTCGAATTTTTAAAATTTATTTACTATTTTTAAAAATCAATTTCCACTTAATTCCTTAAGAAATTAGCTACCTCAAGTTTAACTCCAAAATTCCCAAATCTTGGCAGGACCTTACACATGTTAACGTGAGCTTCCAGTTTTAAATTTCATGGTCATCGGAGTTATAGAACTCCCGTTATAAGCGTTTCATTTTAAAAACCTAAATATTGAAATAGTCATAACTTGCTCATTTTAAGTCGAGAATGAGCTCATTTTTGGACAGAGGTACTTTTATACCATATACTTTCATTTCCCAAAAGGCCAGAATTTTTCTCATAATTTAAGTGGCCGAAACAGCCTCTCTAAAATCATGGCAGAAGCTTTTTCTTGGTTTTTTGCAGCTTTGCACTCCTTTGCTAAAATCAGTCCACACAAAAATCTACAACACCTTTTCCAGTAATTCCACTTGGATTAGTTAGGTAACTCATAGATCTAACTCTAGGACTTGACCACATTCAAAAATTCAAAATATAATAGGAGATATGGTCAATTTAATTTCATGTTACGTTTTTCACTAAAATCGATTTTCAACTCTTTGTGATTTCTAAGAAACTTTCATGTTTTTACGTACTTACCAACATAACTCATCATAAAACTTACTAATACTTCATATACCCATGATTTTCATTATTCCAATGCTTTTATTATGACTTTCATCATAAACCACGTAAACCTGCTTATTTAGTTGAAGAAATATTTGAGGTTTAAGAAATGGGTTTTTATCTTTGAAATTCAATACAAAATTCGATTTCACGCCTAGGGTAGGCTAGAAATCTTCAAGAATACGTCAAGAAATTTATTAATGATAGAAATATCATTCAAAATCATACTTTTATCCAAGACTTGGATAAGACGTCACATTGATACCAACTGTGACTTCTATCCCTTAACCTAGATAAAGACTTCACAATGATACCTATAGACTTGCCATCTTCATTCACGATGTCGCCATCTGAAGTCCGCTTTTGGTGCATTCCACACAAGGAAGTCAACAACGAAAGGTTCGGAGCTCTATTCTTATGGCTTGATATAACAAAGATTAACTTTAGGGTTTGGTTACTTTGAATTACAGTGATAACAGGTTGGTTATGAATATAAAAGCTAACAACCTTACGAAAAAGCATGATGATTAGCTAACCAATTGATTCCTAAAAATCACATCAAAGGCAAGTATTTTCAAAAAGATAAGATCGACGAAGTAACGTGAAAATGTTTATTTGAATCAACAAGATTTAAAAATAGTAAGCGATAACGAAGGCTCCTACTAACGAAGTTTCAACCAATAAGTCAAAGTTTAACTTCTTCTGAGTCAAATTTAAACGTTGAACACAACTAGGTGAAATAAAAGAGTGGGTAGAACTTGTATTGAATAAAGTATAGACTTCAGCATTAATTTATAATTAACTTACCCGTAATAACCCGTTCGGTTTCTCGACAAACGCCTCGCTTAAATTACCGAGTTTGACTTTACTATAGGGTACATTCCACCCTTAAGTGCTTCTTCACATTCCCGATCCATTATTTGAATCATTATTCTCGATCCATATCGAATTCGGGTTGGCCGCTATGCATGTGGTAATTCAATTGATGTTAGGTTCTCCCAATTCTTCATCCAAAAGCAAAGTCCATTTCATCTATTTTGGCTTTATTGGATCGGACGTCTTTTTCTACACTATCAACGCGTTGTGCGCTTTTACCCATGCATCGCTTATTCTCCTTCGTTCGATTTGTTTCTTCTTTTAATTGATCTTTGATTTTTAAATTCTCGATTCCAACTTTAATATCTTACACCCTCGCCAAAGCGTGATTTTGTTCGAGCATCACATATCGGGTAACCCAATTTTGAATTGTTGTATCCTTTGTTCCACGACCGTTTCTTTGTTCTTCAACTCCGTTCTTCTAGCTCACGAACACGATTTTGTAATTCTAAGTTTTGATCATAAATTTCTTCTAACCAATTCTCCTCGTGTTCCTCTTCTTCCTCTTCTTCCTCACTTTCACCGCTACCTCTGCAAATTAGCTCGGTGCAACAATTAGTTCTTCATTCACTACGTGGATATCTCTAATTTGTTCCTCGTCTTACAATCGCATTAACTCGATTAGTGATTAAAGGTGTCACAACGGTCACATTCACTCCATTGTGAATATTTTCAAATTTGCCATTTCCAAACACCGCCACAACACACGGGGTTAATTAATATATCAAATATTATCCCTATACTCGATCGACCAATTAAATACCAAATAAACTTAGGTAGGTCATACTAGCGAAGAATTTCCGTCTCTCCCCTCCTAGTTCTTATCTCACATCTTAGCCAGGGATCATATCCTAAGCTCGATACCAATTAGTGACGCCCCCAAAATTAGGTATACGTCACCCATTTTGGGTCGCCATTTACATGGTACATAAATTCAAATACAACTTACTAATATAACTGCGTAGTATAATAATCGACATAAATCGTGAGTTTGAATACAAATATTGTCTACTAGATATTATACAAACTCAAAAGGAGTCCTCATTACAACTATTATCACACTATTTCACGTAATAGTGAGGACTACTAATGCTATCCTCGGACCATTACTTACGTTCCCCGACTGGTCCAAATTATGTTCTCATTTCACGAAGAATAAATGAAAGAAAAGGTGAGCTCAACTAGCCCAAAGAAGAAATATTATGACTAAGATAATGCAAAATAAATTATCATTAGCCTTTCAAACGGTGTTAAACCGATAAAATACAATAGATAACCAGGTTTAATCTGCGGTGAATTAAAGAATCCATTAAAAGAGTCAAGTAGAGAATAAAGTCTACTATCTTTTAGGTTTTAAAAAGGTTTTCATCAATTTTTATCATTTGAGACTCGACCTTAATAAATAAACCACCACATCTAATCATCCCTGTACCACTTGTCAAGGATTTTCATCAAATTATCAATGGTCATGACTATACCGAATCACCCCCAGTCATAATCATACCAACAACTATCCATCAACGCATTACGTGCCACCGAGGACTTTTGTCACATCATTTATATCAAGTCATGATTATACCGAATGATCCTCGGTCATAATCATACTAAGTTCATCTACGCACGTAAGCCAAAGATAACATAATATAACATGAGGATGATGACAATGACATAATAATTCAATAAAACAAGTTCAAGAATTATTTAATCCATGAATTATTAACGTCCCAAATTGTCAACATGATCATCGTTTAGTAGAGTAAAATTCAAGAATGATCGGAAGAATATTTCCATGAAAAGATACTTTGGATGAAACGCAAATATCAAGGATATTCTACTAATTTCATGGAGTATAAAGTCAAAGTTTTAACCAACCGGGTATAATAAAGAATGAAATAACAAAAGAAATCACCATGCATGCGATACTTGCGTGAAGGCGAGTTATTCCAATGAGAATAATAATAACGGAACCGGTCGAGTGTGAAATTCACACCGGCGGTGATGTTCCAACATAATAATAAAGATGGAACCGGATCCTGTAAAACACACGAGATAGATATTCAAATGAATGATAAAGATTTTAACCGGTCCGGTGTAAAACACACGACATGTGATGTTCCAACGAGAATAATAAAAAAGCGGAACCCGGTCCTGTAAAACACATGATGCGAGGATGTTCCAATGTAATAATAGAAGAATGTCACCAAGTATAGGGTAAACCAGCATGTCTGAGTTATTCCAATGTAATAATAAGCATGGAATAACATAAGGATTTCACCAAGTATAGGGTATCACAGTATACGGAGTTATGTATAGGGTATACGCCACTTTTACAAAAGTTATTCCAATGAATAATAGTGAATGGAATAATGAAGTTCTCTTCAAGAAGAAAGAATAACACCCTTACCGTAAAAGAACCTAATATAATAGTAGTGAGTAGCGAGAATACTCTTCTTCTTTCTATAATTTTCTCTATAAACTTCTCTCTATAATTTCTCTCTCTAGAGTTTCAATGAATTAAATGAAAATAATGAAGGAATGAGCTTATTTATAGGAAAATGGAATGCGTAGTAACTAATCCATGAACGGTCCAGATTGATTTACTTTAATCTGACGGTCCATATTTAAAGAAAAATCTTTTAAATAAAATATAATATATTCTATTTATATAAAAACATTTTACTATGCAAACACTATGCAATACTATGCAAAACACTATGCAAAACACTATGCAACACTATGCATAATAAAATATAATATATTCTATTTATGTAATAACTTTAATAAAGTATTCTATTTTATATAAAAAGATGTTTCGCTTTTATTACGTTAATAATACTGAATAAAACAAAACGTCATTATCGCTATAATAATTCATATTATTAATCGACAATAATGGAATCAAACCGAAACACTTCTCACATAAGCATCAATAATCAATACCGTAAATATTACTTATGCAACCACACGACATCTTGTACTTTTTACTAATGAGTAGTTCAACAAGAACTACTCGTAAAACTTCCGCCGTTATTTCAATAATAAATATTTTTTGTCGCTTTCTCGATCCGATGATAATTACATTGTGGGATCCACCAATGATTGAGTTGTTGTATTTAATATTCCCTAAACCTAATATTCTCCCTAATCGAATATAATATAACCACTTCAGCATACTTTTGCAAAATTTATAAATACTACCCACAACTATAATATTATCTTAAATTCACACCATAATATTAAAAAAAATTATTTCAACAAAATTTAAATCTTTATTGATAAAATCTGGGGTCTCACAAGTGGGGTGGGGTGGGGTAGGGGATGGAGTGTATACATAATCACATAATATTTATTTTTTATGGAGGTGGGGTGGGTGGAGTGGATGGGTGGGGTAGGGGTAGGGTAGTAGAGGTGGGTGTGGGTGGGGGTGGGGGTGGGGGGGTGGGTGTATACATAATCACATAATATTTTTTTGTGGGTGTGGGTGTGGGTGTGGGTGGGGGGTGGGGGTGGGGTGATGTAAATAACTACAACTTTATTATTACAACATATAAACCGTGAGTTTAAATATAGATATTGCCATCTGACAATATCCACAAGCAAATAAATCCCATCATAATTATTGATACATTATTTTACAAAATGGTGAGGACTACTAAACAACTCTCTCTGTAACCTTCATTCCATACCCCACTAGTACTGCTACATTCTCGCCTCCGAGAAGAAAAATGGAACAACATGGAAAAGGGTGAGCTCAACTAGCCCAAGAAAGAATATTATGACTAAGATAATATACAACAAATTATCGTTAGTCTCCAACAGGAAAAATCTAATAGAATACAATAGACAACCGGTTTTAAATCAATCTTCGCAATGAAATAATAATTCATTAGAAGAGTTAAGTAGAAATGCAAACTACTATCTTCTATATATGAATTTAAATGTTCATCGTCGATATTTTATCCCTATAACATCAATCAATATATATCTGGAATCAAATATTCATCTTTGTACTACGAGCCAAAGATATTCATCACCGGGTCATGTTCATCTAAACACTGCTCATCTTTTGCACTACTGGCCAAAGATATTCATCAAGAAATCATTCATCTTTTTTGCACTACGAGCCAAAGATATCCAAAGAATATCATCATTTAGGACCGTGAGGATGATGAAAAATATTTTAAAGGAAACGAATCCAAAGAAACAAAAGAACAAATATTAAGGATTCGTATTTTTAAACAATCCAAGTTCAAAAATACTTCATAAGTAATCGTAGTGGAGTAAAATTCAAGAATGATTAAAACATGGATACAATCAAAGCTAGTATCCATAATAGATATTTTGGACAAAAAGAAGAAATTTCATTTTTTTAAATGAATAGTCTTGCGTGATTCGTGAATAGTCTACAGATATCACGTGAATAAGAACTCAGACACCAAAAGATAGAAATTTCATAAAAAACATCATCACGCTTAAGTGAATAGTACTCAAGAGTAAGTAAATCTCGTGAATAGTAACTCGTGAATAGTAACTCATGAATAATAACTCATGAATAAGTAACTCGACATGAAAAAGTTCCAAATTTAATAAAATTTCAACCAATATTTTGGCATAATGATATTGAAGAAATAATATCATTTTCAATAAAATAACATCCCTTACCTCGAAGGCAGGATTTAGTTGAAACCTGATATAAAGCTATGACTTGAACTTGATCGTATATAGCAATACTCAAAGTATACTCAAAATACTCACAAGAATACGCTCGATAATATAGAGAGAAAAACTTCAGATTTAACAGTGATTTTCAATTCTAACCTAAGCACCCTATTTATAGGAAAATGCTTAGAACACCAAAAGTAGAAAATTTAATATAATATTAATATATATTTTCCAAAACCTCATACACCAACTGAATTCAGCTCCTACACATGTTAAATGAGGCCACCTAAACATTCCAAAAACGTTTTTCCTATTTTAAATATTTTAAACTTCCAAAATCAATTATTTGAACTTGAAACTTCAATAATTCATAATAAATAGCCTTTTATCGTAAAATTCAAATCTCGTGTCTTTTTATAGGAAATTCAATTCTCTACAACTTTGCAGAAGAAAGTTTTTCCAAATTTCAAATGTAAATTGACCAAAAATCCACAAACAGACGATTTTACGTGCTATAATCAAATTTCAATCGAGAAATGGGGTCCACCACACACAAAACATGTGTTAATCATTTAATGCCACAAAAATACTCTTCCTCCTCATATACTCACATATCTCACATTCATTATAAAAATATCACCAAGTAATATATTATTAAAATAATATATTTAAATGAATTATTTTATCGAAAAAAGATAAAATATTAATTTTCAACAATTGTCACATTAAAATTTTCTCCATCTATATCCACATAAAATCAATATTTTTCTCATCATATAAATCAATAATTAATTATTCACAAATAATATTACGAATCACAATATTGACAACCGTGCGCCTTCAGTGAAAGAGGGGCTTTCCAATAAGGATCTCTCACTTCTTGGTAATTAGGTGACCAAACCTCTCCTTAGATGTAACTTTCTAGACATTGCCAATAATGTTATCTAATAATATTATTCGGATAATATGAATTATTGCTTCGATAATAAAAAATACTTGTGTAATGATAATTTATTGAAACAACAATAATATAAAATATCAATGCGTGATTATTGAATCAATAAAATAAAATACCGAATAATAATTACATCGTAATAATTATTGAGTAGTGCCTTCTTACGTAAGAATTAATAATTGGTGCAATACTGCAAGTGCTTTCTTGCTCAACAACGCCAGATTAGTGTATTTTAACCAACCGGGTATTCCAACAAGATAATCTGTAACAACTACGCCAAGTTATTTATAAACAACTTATATTTGTCGCTTTCTTCATCCAATCGCTTTCAAGTTATGGGGCCCACAAAAGATTATACTTGTCAGTATTTAATATTCCCCGACAAGCATCTAATATTCCACGACCAAACGAATATTCCCAACGATAATGAATATTTTATAACCACTTGCTTATTCAAATATTTTCAGTATTTTACCCATAATTATCCACATTAATCAAATCAACCCTTACTATTTCAAAATAATAAATAGAGGAAAATAAATTTCACTTATTAATAATTTGGGGTCTTACAACCTCCCTCCGTATGAAATTTCGTCCTCGAAATTGACGTCACGATACTGGTGTTTTGAAAAGATGAGAATACCTCGCTTTCATTTCGCTTTCCAACTCCCGTGTCATTTCCTCAATAAAGCATGGTTTCTCCACAAAACTTTAACTTGTGGTATAACCTCGAGACATAGGACATGTTCTTTCCTATCCAAGATCTTGGCCATGTACCTCCTCGCACGTTAAGTCTTCGGCTATCTTGTCCGGTTCTAACTCAATGACGTGGTTTGGGTCGTCCACATATTTACGTAACATCGATACGTGAAAAACGTTATAAACACGCGTCATACTTGGAGGTAAAACGAGTCTATAGGCCACAGTTCCTATTTGATCGAGAATTTCAAATGGATTAATAAATCGAAGGTTTGAGTTTTCCTCACCTCACCGATTCTCGCTTTTGAAATAACAACTTCTTGCACCTCCTTCTTCAAATTCATCAGCTCCGGTGTGTAGCTTGAATAAACTTTTAACTTTATCGATTAAAGTCGATTATACTCGTATATCATCACGTGGGTACCTAGAGTTTTCATCTCCATCTCTATTATTTGTAAATTATACTGAAATGAGTCTTTGACAATATCGTACTTCGTATTTGTATACGATCTTCTACTCAACATATCACCTACCACGTTCGCTTTTCCGGGATGGCATGGTCGTAACACGTGTCTTTGAAATGAGTCTCCTCTTGAGTTCTTCAAGCTCTTCCCACATTCCTTGCTCCATTCGAATTTTGTATCTCTTGAGTCACCGTTAATGGAATAGCGATTCGAGAATATCCTTCAACGAATCTCCGATAATAACCAACTAAGCCTGAAAGCTACGTATTTCGATTCACCGACTTTAGGTTGTTCTCAATCGTGACTCATATCCCAACCTTGGATAAAGACGTTACAATGACACCTATCGCTTTAGTATCGCGAATAATATGGTGTCCCCCACGAGAGTCCGGCTTCGTGCATTCCATAAAGGAAGTCACCGGATAAAGGCTCGGTACCAATTTCTATAGTTGAATTTTTAACTCTGAAGTTCAATAGGAGCCATTCGATATGAGATTTTAGAAATGAGTTTTGTCTTAGGGTTCAAAGTCGATACAAAATTTAATATCGAGGCTTTGGGAGTAAGCCAAGAAATTCTTCAGAAATACGTCGGGAAAAATCAATAACAACAGAATATTATTCAAATCGACGTGTCTTTATTCAAATCCATAACATGGACTAAGAAAACTTGACATTCGTAATAAACGAATGACTTCACGGGCTTGACATGAAAATGTTTGACTACAATGGTTTGATTGCTTGAATTGAATAATAGGTTAGCTTAGAATATGAAAACTAACAACCTTACGAAAGTAATCAATTTCGGCATAATAAGTAGTTAACCTTAAAATCACATCAAAAACAAATATCTCTATAGAAATAAGGTTAACAGGTAATGTGATAGTGCCAACCTGAATCAAGCAAGATTTCTAAACAACGGATGTAATGAAAGTTTCTCCTAATAGAGTCTCCATAAATAAGTCAAAGTCTAATTTCTCCATAGTCAAGTTCAAACGTTGAGCGCAAGCAAGAGAGATAAAAGAATGGGTAGAGCCCCATCTAGTAAGGTATAAACTTCGCAAGAATTTATAATTAACTAACCCGCTACTAACTTCGTTCGGGTTCCTCGCATTTTAATGACCGGTCCACGACAAACGCTTCTTCCGAGAACCGATTGACTTTGACTTTTCCGGACATCCTTTTGAGTCACCATTCACGTTGGATCGGTTTCGATACTGCGTCTAATCTCGAGCGATATGTCCTTCTTTTCCATAATTATAGCATACCTTAAACTGTTGTGGGCAGTTTGGGCTGATATGTCCCTCTTTCCCGCATTTGTAACATATAATACTAGAAATTTCACGACGCTCCCACTGACCCTTTTGTACACACTAGAACTCTTACCTCATCGTATGTAACTTTGGATCATCATCTTCTATGATCGTACCTCATCATCATCATCCATGATGAATCCATACCTCCTAGGTATCTTGATGCTATTCGGTTATGATTCGGTTCGTGATGTGATAATGGTCTATATCTACTGAGTTCCTCTTTTTAACTTATAGTGTTTTTGTGGATCATGAACTCTTGAAGATCTATAATCCTCCCACTAGCCCTTGATGATAAACACCTTTATCTTAGAAAGCGCCGTGTTTCATAACAAACACCTTTTCTTTAAGTAGAATTATAGAACATATACCCTAAACTTACTTTAGGATGTCCCACAAATCGACACTTATAAAATCTTGTCCCAAGCTTATCCTTTTGAAACCTTTTCACATAAGTTGACAACCCTTATCTTAACATACTTAAGATTAATAATCCTCCCCGTCCATAACTTTTATGGAGTCTTGAAATTTGGATTTTGAGGTTACTTTTTCCGTAGATATATGTGACCATTTCTAGGACATGACCTGAAGAATACTAGAATCTTTGGTAAAATCATTATGGACCGCACTATGTACAACAAGGTACGATTTTTCCTTTCGATACATCAATCAATTATTACGTATCATGATGTGTCCATTATGAGAAAAACCATTTGAGATGATCTAGAAAATTATTGCACAAGTATTTATTCCTCGATCTAATCAAAGAATCTTAATACTTTGCCAATTTGTTTCACTTTTGAATTCTTTGAACCTTTCAAATAATTCACACTTGTATTTCAAAGAAATACAATACATTCAACTCTTTGAATGATTATCTCCTTTTCTTATACTAGTTTGTTCAATTTACAAAATAATTTTTCACGTAAGTCAGTATACAAAATCCATTAAGTAATCTTTCGGTTATATACTTAAACATTATTATTATAAATAGAACAACAATTGTTCTTAATTATAATACCAAAATTTTTGTTGTCTAACAATAAAATGAAAATAATGTTTCTAACAAGTCTTTGGAATACAATAACAAGTTATTGACTTAATAGATTTGCTTGTAGGCATTACTAAACTATAAGTTTCTATGGCTAATATGGCAACCTTTCTACATTTCCATACATAGGATTACTTATATTTGTTTAGCTTTCTACTTCTTCTTGGTCCATTCATAAATCTATATTTATGATAACCAAAGTCGATATCCAATATCCAAGTAGAACCTCGACTTAAAGAAAAATTTATTTTAAATCATGAACAAATTTGTATTTATAATCAAACTTCACTAAGCTTCTTTGGTTAGCCTCTGCGAGATGCTTCTCTCAGCTTTCTTTCCAAAGTGTCGGGCTTATTGCGGTGGAAGCAAACTCCTTTGCTTTATCCGTGTCGCTTTTGTTCTTATTATCCTTTGTTTATGCCTTTCTATTTACCTTCTTTGAATCGTTCTTCTTTTCGGAAGATCCTTTGGCCTCTACCAAGAAGACTTGATCTTTCTTGGTTGGAAAGTGACTCTCAACATTTTTCAATATGTTAACAAATCAAATGAGGCGATATCTAGCTTGTTCATATGAAAAATTCACAACAATTAATGAAAGGAGTCCGAGAGTGAGTGCAAGATCAAATCTTGGCTTAACTCTCTATCCATGACAAAAACCAGTTGTCCTAATTGATCAATCAAATTGATTATGTTAAGAACTTTTTATGCATCTTATATAGTGCCATTGGCCATTCTAGATCGGAAGAGCTCCTTAGATATCGATATCTATCGGTCCCCATTTCCTCACCATCAACTACTTGATGTGCGGGAATATAAGTAGGAGCATCCATAGTTTCATGTTGTGACGCTAAAGCTCGTTACTTTCGTGGATGCGAGCATGATGCATTGAGCCAATTGTGCATCATCTTGCCACTTTCTAAAAGTAGCAATGTCTTCCTCGAGGCATTATGCGCAACCATTGCGGGATAGGCGTATTAAGGACATAAGATAGCATTTCGACCCATGAGAAACTATACTCAAATTCTTTAACCAATCCGCTTAATTCGATTACGGTTAATTTAGCATCTAATATACTTCGCAGATGATAGTAATTTTAGACATTGTAAAATTACATAAATGAATTTGTAATTAACAACATTTTAACATACATTCTTTTATTAATTACCAAAATAATTTAGGTCTTGTTTTAAATTGGTATCTCCCACTATTTTCTTCAAACTATATTACCCTCACTTATATAGTTCGCAAAAAATCGATTAAAGATTTGCTTTAGTGAGAATAAGGATCCCATTTCAAATATATATAGCCTTGTGGTGACACAACAAACTATATATAAATAAATAGGTAGACAACTTTTGTCAATTACATCAACTATGCAACTCCTTTTCTTTTTGCCTCTAAGATTATTTTGATCAAGTGGTGGCACATCCGAATCAAAATTATCCAAGTTAAGTCCAACCTAGCACTCCATATATTCAAAAAGAAAAATATCATCCTTGTGGTGACACAACAAAACAATATTGTTCAATTTTCTTTATAAGCATCAAATGTGATAAATTAACATCTTAAATACTTAATACTTGCCTTGTGGTGACACAACAAACTCATATTAAATATTTAATACTCTATTAATTTTATCATCTTTAGAAAGCGACGTTCGATATTCCAAATATCTTTGAACGCTTTTGGACTTAATATAAAAAAAAATTGAGGGTTTGTTATTAATTTGTCTCATCTTGTTTAATGCATTTATATATATATATATAAAATACGCGTCATATTTAATGAACATGCGAAGCATGTTTGCATAATATATAATATATATAGTATAAGCATGCACATATAGAATACTATATTCTACTGGGATTGATTATGGACTTTTATTCTAGTTTGGTTCACTAGAGCCACCGAAAGTGAACCAAAAGGTTAAACCCTGGGGTACAAGAAAAATATTTAAATATAACTATTACATTTAAACACGGGCTCAATTACAAACGGGTCTTCAAGCGCTCCTTGCTCCTTGATCTCCAATTCTTCAAAATTAATTCTAACTATTCCTATTACAAAACTATTTAAAATAAATAGAAACCTTGATCGCTATCGAGGAGAAATACATAGGAGAGATAGAATTTACATTAAGAAAAATTAGAAGGCGAATGTGACGCAGACCCCCCATTTAATAAAACCCATACAATCATGTATCCAACTAAAATAAAATCCAATCACATTGGTCAATAGTCCATAATCAATCACATTTATTATCATACACATCATCATATGCATCAATAAATAACATTCATCTCATGAATAATAAACATTTAATATATATATTGATATCATTTAATGGGCAAATTTAGTTAGTATAAAATCTATTTTTGAATCAAAATAAACTCCTTTATTTTAATCCAAATTTAAATTAAAATAAAACTATTTTATTTTAATTTATCCAATTTTGAATAAAATAAACTATTTTATTTTAATCAAAATTTTAATCAAAATAAACTCCTTTATTTTAATTAATTATGGAATCCAATTCCATATATATATATATAAAAAAAAATTAATTAAAATAAACTCTTTTATTTTAATTAATTATGAATCCAATTCCATGTAAAAAAAAATCTTTATTAAAGGAAACTCTAATATTCTTTCCTATTCACAAATAAACTCCTTTATTTTGAATAATATGAAATCTTATTTCATATCTAAATAAACTCCTTTATTTAAGGAAATTAGGATTCTCTTTCCAATTCACAAATAAACTCTTTTATTTTGAAAAATATGAAATCTAATTTCATATCTAAATAAACTCCTTTATTTAAGGAAAGATGGAATACAATTTCAACTCCAATTAGTTATCATGGAATCCAATTCCAACTCTAATTAGTTATCATGAAATTTAATTTTAAAATTAAAATAAACTCTTTTATTTTAATATTAGAATAATTAAGATTAAAATAAAACTTTATATTTTAATATTAAAATAAACCTTTTATTTTAAAATTAAAATAAATTTTTTATTTTAATATATAATAATTATGAATAATATTATATATATATATATATATATATATATAATATTTATATATATATATATATATATATAATACGGTTATATATATATATATATATATATATATATAATATTTGCTCCTTTTATTCCATGCACAGTGATCTTCTTACTTTCCGTGTAACAAAAATATATGATAACTTAGTGCAACATATGAAAAAAAAATAAAATAAAAAAAAATCACGTGATATCCATGTTACTAACTACCGTTAAGTAGTAAGCTTAACCAACATTACTGGAGTTTTCATATAAAGCAAAAATGTAATTAAATGATTTTTTTATTTTTTTTTTTTTTTATTTTTTATTTTTATTTTTTATTTTTATTTTAAATAAATTTTATACAATAAAATTATGCCTAATTAAATTGTTCTAAACACATATCAATATACATATCAAATAAAACAATTAATAATTTGCATAAAGGTTTGGCTCTGATGCCACTGTTAGGTTTGTAATATTCAAGAAGCAATCAAATTGCAAAAATAATGCGGAAGCGTGTAAAATCAGAGTTTAAAAAAATTTACAAACCATATACCCGGATCACCCTTTATGCATAATTATTAATTAAACGAAAAGATAAAGAATAAAATCATACCTTGAAGATCGAGCTTCCTCGGTCTGAGTTCACCTCCAAATCCTTTCGTTCAACTTGAATCCACCGGGTTTGGTTCCTTCCTTTGATCAACGTTAGCCACCCATATGTTTGGCCTCTGAGAGGTGATCCACCAAGGAAAAATAAAGATTCGAAGAAGAAGGGTATTGTGGCTCAACCCTAGTTTTCTCTCTCTATAGAAAGACGTCTTTCTCCACAAATTGGAATTATTACGTGGTTGTAAAATCAACCACTCACAACACCCATAATAAGACTCCTCTTATTTATAGATGTGGGCCACCCACCTTAACAATTAAGGAATTGGGTTTTATTTAATTAATTAAATTCTTTTAATTAATTAAGCTCCCTAATCTTATTAGGGATAATTAATTAAAACTCCTTTAACTAATTTTCCTTCCTAATTCAATTAGGAATAAATGAAAGTACTTATATTAAATTAATTCCTAAACTCTTTTAGAAATTAAAATAATAATAATTGTAATAATATTAATAAGACTCCTCTTATTAATTTATATTTAATATTTCTAAAATATTAAATAATAAATATTAAGCTATTTAATTTATTCTATCACCATAGATTAAATTAAATATACTTAACTATATTATTACGATTATGCCATTAACTTCTTAAATAATTATTCTTCCTTTTATGGTGTGACCCTTTTTGGTTCTCCATATTAAACCTAGGTTGTGAATAAATCAATTAGAACAATTCTAATCTTATTTAAATAAATAAATTAAACAATTAATTTATTTAAATAAATAATATTTATTCTACAATAGGGATAAAAGCCTCCCTAATGATCAACGACTTTCCAGGATAATATAGATTTCAACATTAATCATAAAAGAACCTTTGAGTAAATAGTTACCATACAATTCAATCCTTCCACCATACAATGTCCCAATTAAATATAAGACATGGAATTCTTTGTCGAGTCTTATTTTATTTAATTATATGTATTTCGACTCTTAAATGCATGAACTCCAAATAATGCAAATTAGAAACTCCTTTCTAATTTCATTCTGCTTTAACCAGGACTACTGGGTTGTCATTTATCGAATCACATAGGACATTTCTCTTCTTTTATTAGAAGTGGTAGATTCTTTATTGATTATACATTATCTCCACGTATACTGACTTATTATACCCAAGCATACCCTTTGATATACCCTAAGGGTCTTAAGGAATAAGTCAAAGTATAACTCATCATACACAAGATACTATGATGATCTCAAGTCCAAGGATTACTTGTACTTCTATCACTACAGGAATTCCTATTGACAGGCAAATAAAACTCCATTAGGTATTCCTTAGCGAGCCACGTTCAGTGAACTTATTCTCTAATAAGCACCTACATACTTGCTTTAGTGTCTCCACACAAATGATCATGAGATCAATCATCCTCATCCAATGAGCAAGCAACGTATGTACCAATCTATCCGGATTCACTAATCCCCAATTTAGTAATCCAATGATTGGGAACTATTTTAGTTTTAAGCTTTCTAAGAATTTAGATCTCATTAGAATGATCATCATCATTATTCTAAAAGCATTGCTTAAAACTATGGGTTTATCACATATTATAAAAAAGACATCATGTAGATAATTAAAAGCCTTTAATAAATTAATACTTTTTATTAATAAATGAATAAGATTATTACAAAGTATATGCTTTATCATCAAACATGATTGGCTTGTATGCATACTACTTTCAATCTCCCACTTGCACTAAAGCCCAATCGTCATGGTAACTCATACTCTTCTTCTCTAAGTGATGATTATCCTGCTTTGTTGGATAAGCTTTAGTTAATGGATATGTAATGTTGTTCATGAGAGTCCACTATCTCTATAGTGATTTCCCATCTTTCGATGATTCTAATAATCAAATGAAAGTGCCACAACACATGTTTAGATCCAAGATGAGACTTAGAACTATTCCTAGTTACAGAATGAACTTTTAATCCAAACAATCAACTTGCGACTTCATTTATAGCTATATACTTTGTCTTTATCACTAAACCAAAGAACTCTTTCTTTGTTTGGAACCTTTCGATTCACTGCACTGCCTTTATTCAAGATAACGCTTTACCTTAAAGAGGATTTTTTCATCATCTTGGTGCATCTCGAAAAACTTGAGTCATGTAAGCCCTCTAGTTTTAATTTAGACCCACCATGAATAATATGATCACATCCTTGAGTGTCGGTTAAGCACTTTAAGATGTTTTTCACCGACTTTACATAGTGAACTTCTCCGAATATGACCGATCAACATCGGTCTCGTATATTTCATTGCATACATGATAGTCACTCATGCGACCTCTCTTTTTTGAGTCTGTGGGGACTATTAAGAGAGATACACTCCATAGCTCATCGACATGAGACATCTCTTGGAGTCCCGCCATGCTAAACGACTTTAGCATCAAATGAATATCGTTCCTTGGGTTAAGTCGAGCATCCCGTCAGATCTATCTTTATAGATTTTATCCCCAATTAAGATACTCTTCCCAAATCATTCGTGGAGGAATGTTTAGACAACTTTATCTTTACTTGATTGTAGCATTGGTATGTCATTCCTTATCCGTAGTATATCAACATATAATACTAGAAATTTCACGATGCTCCCAATTCGACCCTTTTTGTACACACTAGAACTCTTACCTCATCCATTATGTATGTAACTTTGGATCATCATCTTCTATGATGCGTACCTCATCATCATCATCCATGATGAATCCATACCTCCTAGGTATCTTCTGGTACTATTCGGTTTATGATTCTTGTGGTGGTACAATAGATTCTATCTACGAGTTCCTCTTTTTAACTTATAGTGTTTTGTGGATCATGAACTCTTCAAGATCTATAATCCTCCCACTAGCCTTGAATGATAAACACCTTTATCTTAGAAGCGCAAGTGTTTCAGAACAAACACCTTTTTGCTAAGTAGAATTATAGAACATATACCCTAAACTTACGTTAGGATGTCCCACAAATCGACACTTATAAAATCTTGTCCCAAGCTTATCCTTTGAAACCTTTTCACATAAGTTGACAACCCTTATCTTAACATACTTAAGATTAGAATCCTCCCATCCATAACTTTTATGGAGTCTTGGGGCTGGATTTTGAGGTTACCTTTTAAATAGATATATGTGACCATTTCTAGGACATGACCCTGAAGAATACTAGAATCTTCGGTAAAATCATTATGGACCGCACCATGTATAACAAGGTCGATTTTTCCTTTCGGATACATCAATCAATTATTACGTATCATGATGTGTCCATTATGAGAAAAACCATTTGAGATGATCTAGAAAATTATTGCACAAGTATTTATTCCTCGATCTAATCAAAGAATCTTAATACTTTGCCAATTTGTTTCACTTTTTGAATTCTTTGAACCTTTCAAATAATTCACACTTGTATTTTCAAAAAATACACACATTCAACTCTTTGAATGATTATCTCCTTTTCTTATACTAGTTTGTTCAATTTACAAAATAATTTTCACGTAAGTCAAGTATACAAAATCCATTAAGTAATCTTTTCGGTTATATACTGAAAACATTATTATTATAAATAGAACAACAATTGTTCTTAATTATAATACCAAAATTTTATTGTCTAACAATAAAATGGAAATAATGTTTCTAACAAGTCTTTGGAATACAATAACAACTTATTGACTTAATAGATTTGCCTCAGTATTACTTACTAAACTATAAGTTTCTATGGCTAATATGGCAACCTTTGCTACATTTCCCTTACATAGGATTACTTATATTTGTTTAGCTTTCTACTTTTCTTGGTCCATTCATAAATCTATATTTATGATAACCAAAGTCGATATCCAATATCCAAGTAGAACCTCGACTTAAAGAAAATTTATTTTAAATCATGAACAAATTTGTATTTATGTAACCAAACTTCACTAAGCTTCTTTGGTTAGCCTCTGCAAGATGCTTCATGATTTTCTTTTCGGTGTCCAGGCTTATTGCGGTGGAAGCAAACTCCTTTGCTATCCGTATCGCTTTTGTTCTTATTATCCTTTGTTTATGCCTTTCTATTTACCTTCTTTGAATCGTTCTTCTTTCGTAAGATCCTTTGGCCTCTACCAAGTAAGACTTGATCTTTCTTGGTTGGAAAGTGACTCTCAACATTTTTCAATATGTTAAGCAAATCAAATGGCGCGATATCTAGCTTGTTCATATGAAAAATTCACAACAATGTGAAAGGAGTCCGAGAGTGAGTGCAAGATCAAATCTTGGCTTAACTCTCTATCCATGACAAAAACCAGTTGTCCTAATTGATCAATCAAATTGATTATGTTAAGAACTTTTTATGCATGCATTATAGTGCCATTGGCCATTCTAGATCGGAAGAGCTCCTTAGATATCGATATCTATCGATCCTACTTTCCTCACCATCAACTACTTGATGTGCGGGAATATAGTAGGAGCATCCATAGTTTCATCTTGCTAAAGCTCAAGCACTTTCATGGATGCAAAGCATGATGCATTGAGCCAATCGTGCATCATCTTGCCACTTTCTAAAAGTAGCAATGTCTTCCTCGGAGGCATTATGCGCAACCATTCTGAGGATAGGCGATTAAGGACATAAGATAGCATTTCAAATGCATGAGAACTATTCTCAAATTCTTTAACCAATCCGTTTAATTCGGATGCAAGTTAATTTAGCATCTAATATACTTCGCATGATAGTAATTTTAGACATTGTAAAATTACAGAAATGAATTTGTAATTAACAACATTTTAACATACATTCTTTTATTAATTACCAAAATAATTTAGGTCTTGTTTTAAATTGGTATCTCCCACTATTTTCTTCAAACTATATTACCTCACTTATATAGTTCGGCAAAATCGATTAAAGATTTGCTAGTGAGAATAAGGATCCCATTTCAAATGTATATAGCCTTGTGGTGACACAACAAACTATATATAAATAAATAGGTAGACAACTTTTTTGTCAATTACATCAACTATCTGAACTCCTTTTCTTTTTGCCTCTTAGATTATTTTGATCAGTGGTGGCACATCCAAATCAAAATTATCCAAGTTAAGTCCAACCTAGCACTCCATATATTCAAAAAGAAAAAATATCATCCTTGTGGTGACACAACAAAACAATATTGTTCAATTTTCTTTATAAGCATCAAATGTGATAAATTAACATCTTAAATACTTAATACTTGCCTTGTGGTGACACAACAAACTCATATTAAATATTTAATACTCTATTAATTTTATCATGCTTTAGAAAGCGACGTTCGATATTCCAAATATCTTTGAACGCTTTTAGGACTTAATATAAAAAAAATTGAGGGGTTTGTTATTAATTTGTCTCATCTTGTTAAGCGGCGGCATTTACATATATATATATAAAAAATACGCGTCGTATTAATGAACATGCGAAGCATGTTTGCATAATATATAATATATATAGTATAAGCATGCACATATAGAATACAATATTCTACTTCCGGATTGATTATGGACTTTTATTCTAGTTTGGTTCACTAGAGCCACCAAGTGAACCAAAAGGTCAAACCCTAGGGGGTGCAAGAAACAATATTTAAATATAACTATTACATTTAAACTTCAGGCTCAATTACAAACGGGTCTTCAAGACGCTCCTTGTTCCTTGATCTCCAATTCTTCAAAATTAATTCTAACTATTCCTATTACAAAACTATTTAAAATAAATAGAAACCTTGATCGTGATCGAGGGAAATACATAGGAGAGAGATAGAATTTATATTAAGAAAAATTAGAGAGAGGCAGTCATGCAGACCCCATTTAATAAAACCCATACATTCATGCATCCAACTAAAATAAAATCCAATCACATTGGTCAATAGTCCATTCATAATCAATCCCATTTATTATCATACACATCATCATATGCATCAATAAATAACATTCATCTCATGAATAATAAACATTTAATATATATATTGATATCATTTAATGGGCAAATTTAGTTAGTATAAAATCTATTTTTGAATAAAATAAACTATTTTATTTTAATCAAAATTTTAATCAAAATAAACTCCTTTATTTTAATTAATTATGGAATCCAATTCCATATATATATATAAAAAAAAAATTAATTAAAATAAACTCTTTTATTTTAATTAATTATGGAATCCAATTCCATGTAAAAAAAATCTTTATTAAAGGAAACACGAAATATAATTCTCTTCCTATTCACAAATAAACTCATTTATTTTTGAATAATATGAAATCTTATTTCATATCTAAATAAACTCCTTTATTTAAGGAAATTAGGATTCTCTTTCCAATTCACAAATAAACTCTTTTATTTTGAATAATATGAAATCTAATTTCATATCTAAATAAACTCCTTTATTTAAGGAAAGATGGAATACAATTTCAACTCCAATTAGTTATCATGGAATCCAATTCCAACTCTAATTAGTTATCATAAAATTTAATTTTAAAATTAAAATAAACTCTTTTATTTTAATATTAGAATAATTAAGATTAAAATAAAACTTTATATTTTAATATTAAAATAAACCTTTTATTTTAAAATTAAAATAAACTTTTATTTTAATTATATAATAATTATGAATAATATTATATATATATATATATTATATATATATATATAGTACGATATATATATATTATATATATATAATACGGTTTATATATATATAATATTTGCTCCCTTTTATTCCATGCAAGTGATCTTACTTTCCGTGTAACAGGTAACATATGATAACTTAGTGCAACATATGAAAACAAAAAAAAATAAATAAAAAAAAATCACGTGATATCCATGTTACTAACTACTGTTAGTAAGCTTAGACCACTGGCATTACCGATTTTCATATAGGCGCAGCGAATTCGTGATTTTTTTTTTATTTTTTTAATTTTTAATTTTTATTTTTTATTTTTATTTTAAATAAATTTTATACAATAAAATTATGCCCAATTAAATTGTTCTAAACACATATCAATATACATATCAAATAAAACAATTAATAATTTGCATAAAGGTTTGGCTCTCGATGCCACTCGTTAGGTTTGTAATATTCAAGCAATCAAATTGCAAAAATAATGCTGAGCGTGTAAAATCGAGTTTAAAAAAATTTACAAACCATATACCGGATCACCCTTTATGCATAATTATTAATTAAACGAAAAGATAAAGAATAAAATCATACCAAGATCGAGCTTCCTCGTACAAGTTCAAGTTCACCTCCAAATCCTTTCGCGTTCAACTTGAATCCACCGGGGTTTGGTTCCTTCCTTCGATCAACGTTAGCCACCCATATGTTTGCCTCTCAGAGGTGATCCACCAAGAAAAAATAAAGATTCAAGAAGAAGGGTATTGGCTCAACCCTAGTTTTCTATCTCTATGAAAAAAGACGCTTTCTCCCAATAAATTGGAATTATTACGTGGTTAGTAAAATTCAACCACTCACAACACCCATAATAAGACTCTTCTTATTTATAGATGTGGGCCACCCACCTTAACAATTAAGGAATTGAGTTTTATTTAATTAATTAAATTCTTTTAATTAATTAAGCTCCCTAATCTTATTAGGGATAATTAATTAAAACTCCTTTAACTAATTTTCCTTCCTAATCCAATTAGGAATAAATGAGAATACTTATATTAAATTAATTCCTAAACTCTTTTAGAAATTAAAATAATAATAATTGTAATAATATTAATAAGACTCCTCTTATTAATTTATATTTAATATTTCTAAAATATTAAATAATAAATATTAAGCTATTTAATTTATTCTATCACCATAGATTAAATTAAATATACTTAACATATTATTACGATTATGCCATTAACTTCTTAAATAATTATTCTTCCTTTTATGGTGTGACCCTTTAGGTTCTCCATATTAAACCTAGGTTGTGAATAAATCAATTAGAACAATTCTAATCTTATTTAAATAAATAAATTAAATAATTAATTTATTTAAATAAATAATATTTATTCTACAATAGGGATATAAGCCTCCTAACGATCAACGACTTTCCGGATAATATAGATTTCAACATTAATCATAAAAGAACCTTTGAGTAAATAGTTACCATACAATTCAATCCTTCCACCATACAATGTCCCAATTAAATATAAGGCATGGAATTACTTTGTCAAGTCTTATTTTATTTAATTATATGTATTTTCAACTCTTAAATGCATGAACTCCAAATAATGCAAATTAGAAACTCCTTTCTAATTTCATTCTGCGCTTACAACCAAAGACTACTCGAGTTGTCATTTATCGAATCACATAGACATTTCTCTTCTTTTTTGTAGAAGTGGTAGATTCTTTTTATTGATTATACATTATCTCCATGTACAACTTATTATACCCAAGCATACCCTTTGATATACCCTAAGGGTCTTAAGGAATAAGTCAAAGTATAACTCATCATACACAAGATACTATGATGATCTCAAGTCCAAGGATTACTTGTCTTACTATCACTACAGAAATTCTATCGACAAGCAAATAAAACTCCATTAGGTATTCCTTAGCGAGCCAATGCTTCAAAGGAATTTATTCTCTAATAAGCACTTTACATACTTTGCTTTAAGTGTTCCACACAAAACGATCACAGATCAATCATCCTCATCCAATGAAAGAAAACAACAACGATGTACTTAATCTATCCTGGATTCACTAATCCCCAATTTAGTAATCCAATGATTGGGAACTATTTTAGTTTTAAGCTTTCTAAGAATTTAGATCTCATTAGAATGATCATCATCATTATTCTAAAAGCATTGCTTAAAACTATGGGTTTATCACATATTATAAAACAAAGATCACGTAGATAATTAAAAGCCTTTAATAAATTAATACTTTTTATTAATAAATGAATAAGATTGTTACAAAGTATATGCTTTATCATCAAACATGATTGGCTTGTGTGCATACTACTTTCAATTCGAATCTTTGATGCAATTTGGATGGGTACGCTTCACGATTTCCACCAAGAATCTGCCTCGTTCTTTTAACATAAAAGTAGCGAATGGAACTTCCTGTTCCTCCATGCATCCCAAGACATCGAATATCTTGGTAATTTGTTTGACCCACGCCTCACTTTAATCGGATCCGGCTTTCTGCACTCGGTGGTCCCAACTCTTTGAACTGCTTGGTCAGTAACCACCCGTGAATTGCTATCATTTCCTCCCCATATTTTGAACACGAGTCTCCTCGATCGCGATTTTGCATGAACTGCAAAAAGCTTCTAAACATCCCTCGCTCATCATCTCTGCACCAATTGGTGTTGTTCACGGGAGGTACATTGCCACTGTTGCACGCGTTCTCTCGTTGGTAAAGACAGCATCTCCACGGTCTCATTTACTCCACTATTAATATTCTCAATTCGACATTCTCAAATCACATAAAACAAGGGTTAATTAAGGAAATTAATATATCACATAATACCCTATATACTAACCAACTAACAAATAAGCTTAGATAGACACCACACTAGCGAAGGATTTACTCGCGTCTCTCCTCCTAGTTCTATTCCCCGATCTCCGCGGAGACCATATCCCTAAGCTCGATACCAACCGCGGCGCCCCCAAAATAGGTCCATTCCATCCAACCCATTCTCGAAATGCCAAAATACATGAGTATGTAAATAACTACAACTTTATTATTACAACATATAAAATGTGAGTTTAAATACGAGATATTGCCATCTAGACAATATCCACACGCAAATAAATCCCCATCATAATTATTGATACATTATTTTACAAAAAATGGTGAGGACTACTAAACAACTCTCTCTGTAACCTTCATTCCATACCCATCGACTAAGACTGCCATACATTCTCGCCTCCCCGAGAAGAAAAAATGGAACAACAAGGAAAAGGGTGAGCTCAACTAAATTAAGAAAGAATATTATGACTAAGATAATATACAACAAATTATCGTTAGTCTCCAACAGGAAAAATCTAATAGAATACAATAGACAACCGCTTTTAAATCAATCTTCGCAATGAAAATAATAATTCATTAGAAGAGTTAAGTAGAGAATGCAAACTACTATATTCTATATATGAATTTAAAAGTTCATTGTCGATATTTTATCCTGTAACATCAATTAATATATATCCGAATCAAATATTCATCTTTGCACTACAAACCAAAGATATTCATCATTAGTTATGTTCATCTAAACACTGCTCATCTTTGCACTACGGCCAAAGATATTAATCGATCAAATCATGTTCATCTCAACACTGCTCATCTTTTGCACTACGCCAAAAGATATTCATCAAGAAATCATTCATCTTTAGCACTACGGGCCAAAGATATCCAAAGAATATCATCATTTAGACTCAAGATGATGAAAAATATTTTAAAGGAAACGAATCCAAAGAAAACAAAAGAACAAATATTAAGGATTCAGTATTTTAAACAATCCAAGTTCAAAAATACTTCATAAGTAATCGTGAGTGGAGTAAAATTCAAGAATGATCAAAACATGGATACAATCAAAGCTAGTAGATCCATAATAGATATTTTGACAAAAAAGAAGAAATTTCATTTTTTTGGTGAATAGTCTCAGATTCGCGAATATAGTACCAGTATCGTGAATAAGAATCTCCGAACCAAAAGATAGAAATTTCACAAAAAAACATCATCACGCTTCGTGAATAGTACTGTGAGTAGTAACTCGTGAATAAGAACTCATCAATAGTAACTCTTACATGAAAAAGTTCTAAATTTGATAAAAATTTCCAACCAATATTTCTAAGATAATGATATTGAAGAAATAATATCATTTTCGAATAAAATAACATCCCTTACCTCGAAAAAGACAAGATTTCTAGTTGAAACACCTGATATAAGCTATGACTTGAACTTGCACCAGTATAGCAATACTCAAAGTATACTCAAAATACTAACAAGAATACGCCGATAATATAGAGAGAAAACTTCAGTTTACGGTGTGATTTTCAATTCTAACCCAAGCACCCTATTTATAGGAAAATGCTTAGAACACCAAAGTAGAAAATTTAATATAATATTAATATATATTTTCCAAAACCTCATACGCCAACTGAATTCAGCTCCTACACATGTTAAATGAGGCCAAGAAATGGGGTCCACCGACACACAAAATATGTGTTAATAATTTAATGCCACAAAAATACTCTTCCTCCTCATATACTCACATATCGCACATTCATTATAAAAATATCACCGTTAATATATTATTAAAATAATATATTTAAATGAATTATTTTATCAGAAAAAGATAAAATATTAATTTTCAACAATTGTCACATTAAAAATTTTCTCCATCTATATCCACATAAAATTAATATTTTCCTCATCATAGAAATCAATAATTAATTATTCACAAATAATATTACAGAATCACAAGATCTTGTGAACTGTGCCGTTCCTCAGAAAGAGGGGCTTTCGAATAAAGATTTCTCTCTTCTTGGCGCATGAATTAAAGTGATCAAACCTCTCCTTAGACAGAACTTTCTGTAGACATCGCCAATAATATTTTCTAATAATATTATTCGGATAATATGAATTATTGCTTCGATAATGGAAAATCTTGTGTAATGGCAATTTATTGAAACAACAAGTAATATAAAATATCAATGCAAAGAATTATTGAATCAATAAAATAAAATATCGAATAATAATTATCGTAATAATTATTGAGTAGTGCCTTCATACGTAAGAATCAATAATTGGTGCAATAGATGTGCTCTTCTTTGTTCAACAACGCCATTAGTGTATTTTAACCACCGGGTATTCCAACAAGATAATCTTGAATAACAACTACGCCAAGCTATTTATAAACAACTTATATTTGTCGTTTCTTCATCCAATCGCTTTCAGTTATGGGGCCCATAAAAGATTAAGCGCCGTCGTCATCTAATATTCCCCGACAAAGATCTAATATTTCACGACAAAACGAATATTCCCTTTACGATAATGAATATTTTATAACCACTTTATTTGAAATATTTGCATATTTTACCCATAACTATCCACATTAATCAAATCAACCCTTACTATTTCAAAATAATAAATAGAGAAAATAAATTTCATTTATTAATAATTTGGGGTCTTACATTAAGGATTCGTATTTTAAACAATCCAAGTTCAAAAATACTTCATAAGTAATCGTGAGTGGAGTAAAATTCAAGAATGATCAAAACATGGATATAATCAAACTAGTATCCATAATAGATATTTTGACGAAAAAGGAAAATTTTCATTTTTCATGAATAGTCTTGAAATTCGTGAATAAGATCAGATATCGTGAATAATGTAATAAGTATCGTGAATAAGTAACTCAACACCAAAAGTTCCAAATTTGATAAAAACTTGATCAATATTTCAAAGATAATGATATTGAAGAAATAATATCATTACAAAAAAAATCCCTTACCTCGAAAGACAAGATTTTAAATGAAACACCGGATATAGGTTATGACTTGAACTTTACACCAGTATAGCAATACTCAAAATATACTCAAAATACTCACAAGAATACGCCGATAATATAGAGAGAAAACTTCAGCTTTACGGTGTGATTTTCAATTCTAACCCAAGACCCTATTTATAGGAAAATCTTAAATAACAAAGTAGAAAATTTAATATAATAATAATATATATATATACAAATTTGTCTACGCACCTAGAACCATCTGAATTCAAAGAACTTGCATGTGTTTAATGAGGCTAACCAAACACAAAAAACGTTTTTCTTATTTAAATTATTTTAAACTTCCAAAATTAATTATTTTGAGCTTGAAACTTCAATAATTCATAATAAATAGCCTTTTATCGTAAAATTTGAATCTCACAACTTTCCATAGGAAATTCCATTATCTACAACTTTGCGGAAGGAAGTTTTTCCAAATTCCAAAATGTAAATTAACCGAAATCCACAAATCCAAGCGATTTTACGTGTATAATCAAATTTCTATTAATAATTGTGTCCACCAACACACAAAATATGTGTTAAACATTTAATGCCACAAAAAAATACTCTTCATCCTCATATACTCATATATCCCACATTCATTATAAAAATATCACCGTTAATATATTATTAAAATAATATATTTAAATGAATTATTTTATCGAAAAAGATAAAATATTAATTTTCAACAATTGTCACATTAAAATTTTTTCCATCTATATCCACATAAAATCAATATTTTTCTCATCATATAAATCAATAATTAATTAATCACAAATAATATTACAGAATCACAGTATTGGCAACCAGGCCGTTCCTAGAAAAGAGAGGGCTTTCCAATAAAGATTTCTCTTTATTAGGCGCGTAATTAGGTACCAAACCTCTCCTGTATGTAACTTTCTAGATCATTGCCAATAATGTTATCCAATAATATTATTAAGATAATATGAATTATTGTCTGATAATGAAAAATACTATGTAATGATAATTTATCAAAAACAAAGAATATAAAATATTAATGCAAAGAATTATTGAATCAATAAAATAAAATATTGAATAAAGAATTACTTTGTAACAATTATTGAGTAGTGCCTTCTTACGTAAGAATCAATAATTGGTGCAATACTGTATCTTCTTTCAACAACGCGATAGTGTGTTTTAACCACCGGGTATTCCAACAAAGATAATCTGTGAATAACTACGCAAGTTATTTATAAACAACTTATATTTGTCGTTTTCTTCATCCAATCGCTTTCATGGGGTCCACAAAAGACTGGCCAGTCGTATTTAATATTCCCCGACATTACGAATATTCCACGACCAAACGAATATTCCCCGACAATAATGAATATTTTATAATCACTTGTTTATTCGAAATATTTGCGTATTTTACCCATAACTATCCACATTAATCAAATCAACCCTTACTATTTCAAAATAATAAATAGAGAAAAATAAATTTCATTTATTAATAATTTGGGGTCTTACAGGGTGTATACATAATCACATAATATTTTTTTGTGGATGGGGGGCATGGGTGGGGATGAGGGAGGGTGGGCGGGCGGGTGGGTGGGTGGGTGGGTGGGGTGTGGGGTGGGGGTGGGGGTGAGTACCCTGGGAACATTCTAAATTATGATGATGCAAAATTGCAAATTAAGAATGAGTTTATGTGATCTTTATGATTTAAAATTCAATTATCATCTTTGTGAGCCTAACTTTTGATTTGGAACAAAATATGGGTCGAAAAATGGTTAACTGGATTGGAACCATAACCAACCTGAATAAATATGGTTTCAAATTTTAACCAACCTGAATAAATAAAAATGGTTAACCAATCCATTTGATTCCAGTTAATATGAGTTGACCCGACAGTTAACCAACTATATTGTCAGTTCTAATAATAACCGAATTCTTCATAAACACTAGCACAAGTAGCTCACTCACTCCGTCACTCCGAGAACTATTAGTATTCATGAATATTCACAAATATAATAATATACTCTTTCCATCCAAATTATACAAGTCATAAGTTTTTTAAAGTTAACTTGATGATTTTAAAATTCAAAATTTATAAGAATTTATTTAATTTTAATTAATATAATTATAAACTATTTAAATATATTACTTAAAAAAAAATCAAACATCGGTTCATAACTGTCGAGAATGATATAAACTTAACCGACGATTAGATGAAAAAAATTATCAATAAAAAAGATGATATAAACTGACTGACCTATAATGAAGGGCATGGCCTTGACTCCTCTGTAGTTAATCTCGGCCTCAGCAATTGCCACTATTTTCTCAATATTATTATCCATAGTTTCTTTCTTATTTTTTTCCATTGCTTCAGACAAATAATTCTCTCTCTCTCTCTCTCTCTCTCTCTCTCTCTCTCTCTCTCTCTCTCTCTCTCTCTGTCTGCAGGGATAGGATATTAGGATGGTTAGTTATATACTGGTTGAGTATGAAGAAGATAAAGGTCAGCTAACTCTGTCTGTTGGGTTGGGTTTAGTATTCTACACGAGTGGTTCTCAAAATCCAAATGATTCACTTCCCTAGTTTCATTACGAGTAATTTGAAATTACTTCTCCCACCGTTTGTCCCATCTGTCTACATTTTTTGTTTCGCCAAAAAGTCATCTTTTTTTATGTATAATAATATTATTAATTTTTCTATCAAATTGACCAATTTTAGAATTAAAAATTAATTAAGCATATTTATTTATATTTTTTAAACTCGTGAAAAAAATCGAAAGTAGTAATAAATTCAATATAATTTCTTAGTTCTTGCATGTACCTATATTTAAAAGAAAATAATATAAAAATTTTGATTATAAAAATAGTTAATTTGACTTAAAAAGTCAAACTAAGTCAATTTTTGAGTGATAGAGGGAGTAATAGTATACGACATAATATGTTCAAGTTTGTTATCATAATTTGCACCGCCACTAAAGTGTAAGACTCTATTTTTTGTGAGATGGATGAGGCATTAAAGATGTAGTTTTCTTTTTACGGTTTCACATTGAAGGTCCCGATTATATTGGATCTTTCAGAGTCTCTGCCGTAAAATGGCATATTCAGTGAACCATGATTGATTTAAAGTTTTAAACCAATGATCAATTTCATGCATAATTCTATATGAAAGGCAAACACAGCTCCATTAATTTGGTCTAATTAACTTTTGGATTAATTATGGGATGGAGATTGGGAAACTTCAAAGAGCATAATCAGCGGCTTGTTTAAGGACAAGCTGAACATCAGAAAGGAACGGCAGGCATCAGAGCTTACAGAAATTTTGTCAAAAATATCATCACTAAAGCCCCCTCAGACCCTCGGGGAAATACACAAAATTGTCCAATAACATATCTCAGTAGATGAGACTCTAAAGGGCGTTATATCCTCGGACCTGTAAGAAGAAAGATCAGGGCAAGGGTGGCAGTGGGGGAAATTAAATGGAAAGGGGGTGATACTTCCGAGAAGAAGAAAGGAAAAGACCCCCGGCCCCAAGAGAAAATACGAACAGTATACAACCACCCTCAGTAAGTCCCGTACGTACCGTCATTCTCAAGGAGGTGAAGGCTAAGCTGTTCTTTACCCGACCTGAAACGCTAACCATGCCTGCCGAAAAGAGAAATAAGAGCAAAATTTGTAAATATCATGAAACTGAGAACTGTAGGGCTTTGAAGGATTTCATTGAAAGACCATGTTAAAAAGGGTCATATGAATCAGTACATTAAGGGGCAATCGACACTTACGATTACTCTCGGACCCTCGGGAACTACTGGGGGTTGGTATGTTGTCAATGTGGACCATGTGGTGATAGGGGAGCAACCTCAGGGTGCCCCGAGGAGGAATACGTGAAGAAGGTTTTTATGATTAAAGGGCAGGTTCCAGAAAAGCAAAAGTTGAACGCCAACAATCTTATTACCTTCTTGAATGAAGATTATGGCTTGGTGAATGTTAACGCCAAGATCTTCTGTCACGTCTCAATTACGTAAGACGTCCTGATCCTGCACAGTAAACACGATAAACACCACAAGCTTGATGGCGGTTCCGTCGGGGGATAGCTTCGGCGTGAGAGTCGATACGTGTGTTCACAAGGTTAACAATGGATGTTGTAATGTACAGTGTATTGAGAGAGAGATAAATTCTCGGGTGTGTGTATGTGATTATGAATGATAGTGTGTGCGAGCGTCGCACTTTTTGTGAAAGACTTCCTTTAAGTTATACTCTCCTCGCCTCGGATTATCGTGCACCCACTACTTTACGACACACCCCTTGATCGATGGGTTCTGCCGATCAGCATGTAGTCTATCCACCGCTTTTCATCATTGTTTCTCTACCGAAATAGGTTATGATCCCATCCACATTAATGCATGGCGGTGTTTCTAGTCAACCGTCATGCTTTTTCATCATTACTGAGTCAAAGTAATAGATATTAAAATGTCTAAGGGTCGATCCAATCAACCAGAATTTATTTATAGGTTAAAATGGAAATAATATGGGGACCGGGCTCAATGACTTTCACAGGATTCAATAATAAAGGCCCAATGGATTAATTAAATGAAAGTAAGCCAATTTACCCAATCCAAAGAGAGAAAATATCACGACCCAACATTCACTACAACAAAAAGGCTTATCAATGATCGCGACATCGGTGATACGACACGGTCATGGATGGAAGGACATCAATACCAACAATAATGATCAAATTATTAATGATCGCAATTAGCGGCCGAATACTGCCGCTATTATGACTTATCTTTGAGTCATTTGTCACGCGTGACGTGTCACACGTGTCGTGACCAATAATAGCGACATTCACGGTATTAGATTCAAAGAAGTCGGGCGACGACGATATAGCTTTTAGCGAACGACGCGGTCGTTGATGCTTTTTTTTTTTAAAATTTTGCCTATTTAATTGATTTCCCAATAATAACCTGCTTTGTACCTGCTTTCAATCCCAACATACAATATATATATATATATATATATATATATATATATATATATATATATATATATATATATATATATATATTAACATCCATATTAACATCCATCCAATACAATACAAAACATTCATCCATGAATAAACATTCATCCAATACAATACAAAACATTCATCCAACACAATATAATCGATATCGTAAACATCCATATAAACTAATACAATTGTCCAAAGAATGAATCTAAAAGAGTACAAGGCTTTAAAAATCTAAAAAATAAGTTCAGGCCCTCTTCATGGATCATCCAAATTAGGATCCCAGAATTATCAAAGTAATAAAACATATATGTTACATATAAGTAAGACATCGACTCGGAGACTATAAACATATAAGACAATGTAGCTAAACAATAAACGATATATATATACCGCTACTCGCTGTTGTTGTCCGCAGCTCGCCTCCTTCCCTGCTGCCATTGCCGCCATCGCCTCCTCCAACTCATCAAGACTCGAGATCTGCAGATGCCCGCCAAGATATTTAAAGAAGATCACGATCCTGACAGATCGCTTCTCACACACATGGCGGAGTATGATAGGTCGGATAACCTCATGATCGTGTAGATCGGGTGGCAGCGAAATGCTGCTTGTACCATTTGATGGTCGAGCGTCGTCTTTGTCCTTGGCCTTTGACATAATTTTTCTTCACGATGACGCCGTGACGCCCCAAAATAGGTATACACAACACCCATTCTCGAGTCGCCAAATACATGGTACAAAAAGCAAACTACAACTTCAATAATACAAATGTCGTGTGAAATACGACAATATATATTGTGAGTTTAAATATAATATTGTCTTCTAGACAATATCCACATGCAAATAAATCTCCATCATAATTATTGATTCATTATTTTACAAAAATGGTGAGGACTACTAAACAACTCTCTCTGTAACCTTCATTCCATGCCCCGACTAGACTTCGCTACATTCTCGCCTCCCGAGAAGAAAAATGGAACAACAAGGAAAAGGGTGAGCTCAACTAGCCCAAAGAAAGAATATTATGACTAAGATAATATACAACAAATTATCGTTAGTCTTCAACCGTGAAAAATCGATAGAATACAATAGATAACAAGTTTCAGATCAATATTCGCAGAATGAAATAATAATTCATAAGAGTTACGTAGATAATGAAATCTACTATAATCTATGAATTTAATAATCCATCATCAATATTTTATCCTCAGTAACATCAATCAATATACATCCGAATCAAATATTCATCTTTGCACTACAGCCAAAGATATTCATCACCGGTCATGTTCATTTAAACACTGCTCATCTTTGCACTACAAGCCAAAGATATTAATCAATCCATTCATGTTCATCTCAACACTGCTCATCTTCACTACTACAGCCAAAAAATATTCTTCAGAATCATTCATCTTTTGCACTACAAAAGCCAAAGATATTCAATAATATCATCATTTAAGATCGATGATGATGAAAAAATATTTTTAAAGAAACGAATCCAAAGAAAACAAAATGACAAGGATTAAGGATTAAGGATTCGTACTTGGTTTTATCCACGCCCAAAAATACCTCAAAATAATCATAGTGGTGTAAAATTCAAGAATGATCAAAACATGGATACAATCGAGTTAGTATCCGTAATAGATATTTTGACAAAAAGAAGAAATTTTATTTTTAGGAATGAATAGTCAGATACGTGAATAGTCAAAGATATCGTGAATAAAGTCCGTGATATGTGAATAGTAACTCACACCAAAAGATAGAAATTCCACAAAAACATCTTCACGCTTCACGTGAATAGTACTCGTGAATAAGAATCGTGAATAAGAACTCATGAATAAGAACTCGTGAATAGTAACTCATGAATAAGTAACCCATGAATAAGTAACTCCCGACATGAAAAAGTTCCAAATTTGATAAAACTTCAGATCAACATTTCAAAGATAATGATATTGAAGAAATAATATCATTACGAAAAAAAATAATATCCCTTACCTCGAAAGATCAAGATTTCTAAAAAACACCTTGATATAAAGCTACACTTGACTTGCACCAGATAAATAATACTCAAAGTATACTCAAAATACTCACAAGAATACGCCGATAATATAGAGAGAGAAAACTTCGAGTTTAAGTGTGATTTTCAATTCTAACCTAAGACCCTATTTATAGAAATTCGCTAGAACACCAAAGCGTAAAATTTAATATAATATTAATATATTTAATAAATTCTCTACGCCCATCTAGACAATCTGATCTCAGCCATCAAGCACATGTTAAAGATGGCCAACAACATTTGAAAAACGTTTTTCTTAAAAAACATAATTAAAACTTCCAAAAATTAATTATTTCGAGTTTTAACTTAAATAATTCATAATAAATAGCCCTTTCATCAGAAAATTCAATCCATGGTTTTTATAGAAATTCAATTCTCTACAACTTTGCGTAAGAAAGTTTTTCCAAATTCCAAATAGAAATTGACCAAATTCACAAACCAAGCGATTTTACAAAAAGCTATAATCAAATTTCAACCAAGAAATGGGGTCCACCGACACACAAAACATGTGTTAATCATTTATTGCAACAAAAATACTCTTTCTCCTCAGATACTCATATATCCCACATTCGTTGTAAAAATATCACCGTTAATATATTATTAAAATAATATATTTAAATGAATTATTTTATCGTAAAAAGATAAAATATTAATTTTCAACAATTGTCACATTAAAATTTTCTCCATCTATATCCACATAAAATCAATATTTTCCTCATCATATAAATCAATAATTAATTATTCACAAATAATATTACAGAATCACAATATTGACAACCAGTGCGCTTCCTCAGAAAGAGGGGCTTCCAATAAGAATTTCTTCTTCTTGGCGCGCAATTAGGTGACCAAACCTCTCCTTAGATGTAACTTTCTAGACATTGCCAATAATGTTATCTAATAATATTATTCAGATAATATGAATTATTGCTTCGATAAAGAAAAATATCGTAGAATGACAATTATTGAAACAACAAAGCAATATAAAATATCAACGCAGCAATTATTAATCTCAATAAAATACCGAATAATAATTATCGTAACCATTATTGAGTAGTGCCTTACGTAAGAATCAATAATTGGTGCAATACCGAAAAGTACACTGCTCAACAACGCGATTAGTGTGTTTTAACCACCCGGGTATTCCAACAAGATAATCTGTGAATAACTACGCTCTGCTATTTAAAAACAACTTATATTTGTCGTTTTCTTCATCCAATCACTTTCCGTTATGGGGCCCACATGGTCGCTACTTCGCCGCATTTAATATTCTCTAAATAAGACGAATATTCCACGACCAAACGAATATTCCCCGACGATAATAATGAATATTTTATAACCACTTGCTTAATTTGAAATATTTGCATATTTAACCCTTAACTATTCACATTAATCAAATCAACCCTTACTATTTCAAAATAATAAATAAAGAAAATTCCTTTTATTTAAAAATTTCGAGGTCTTACGTATCGCCTCTCCCATAATTCTTGATCGATCAATCGATTTTATCGCGCAGGTGCCTTCAGATAAATGCTGCTCATTAAGCCCTTATAAGTGTCCCCGTCGGAAGATGAACAATTAAATAGTTAAAATAAATAAAAAAATACTAAAGAAGGTCGTTACAATTTATAAACAACATATTAGGATAAAGTGAACTTATTACCGCTTATCCGAATGCCTTCAGTAGACCATCGCGGTGGCCACATACACATCCAACCAATTGATAGGTTAACCTTGAGATCGAGACTCCTATAGTTCATTTTCTCATATTATTATGTAAACATATGATATTTTAGCTACAAAAGATGAGTGTAAACATAACATACGTATTCTCGGCAAAGAATGTCTCGCAATTTGTGATATATCGCCGCCTGACACGCGCCTTTTGCCTTCTCGCCTCGATACACCCGAGGATCTGCTCGAGGCGGCAGCTTGAAGCCTCTTGACCCAAATTTCTCGCTTCTCTTCGGTCACACATCTCGCACCCATATGGGTTGTGCGCATCCACCGTGGCTATGCTTACGATATACCGCTTTCACTCATCCCTGGATGGTCAATCTCAAAGATTGTGTGGGCTTTTTGTCGTTCCTTGTTCAAATTATCTTTAGTTCAGACAGTAGCACTTCTCGCGAGAATAGTGTCTCGAATAATCGATGCGTAAGCGTCGTCCCCATCTATATCAAGTTTACGTAAATAAAACAACAATAATAATATTAAAACTGTTATATTACTAAACAATATTATTTGATTAACTATGTATTATCTATCGAGTGATAAAAAATATACCAAATTCAAATTTAAATCAGATCTTTATATGGCGAGAGGTGTGTCATTTACGTAATCACCGGCGTAGGCCGATTCAGTAAGATAATTGTGAAATGCACTTCACAATTTTACTATCTTGAAAATCACTACAATATACAATAATTTATATTAAAACCCTTACATTTAAATCACTACTATATTTATAAAAATTAAAATATTAAACCCTTATATATATATACATCGATGTTTAACTTACGTGTTATCCGGAGGAGGACGGATCAGAGATAAGAATGCGATCATCCGGATTAACTGGGCCTTTCAAGACATGATTAGGGCTCTCACCCAACCCAAGCTTTCGTCTTTGTGTTCGTAAGACATCTATAAATAAAAATTTAGGATGTTAGTATAAGTTATAAATGAAAGGTACATAAACATGTCGTGGATATATAGAACATCGTGATATGTAATTGTATGTAACAAAAGGACAATAGGATAGGATAGTCTAGGACACTAGGATAGTCTAGGCGTGTATATTTAAGTTACTTAAGGTTACTTTTAGCATCACCAAACTTTATTTAATCATCTAACTCATTTTGACTTATCAAAGCTCACTTTAGGCTTGAAAGAGAGCTTAAATTGGTTTTCTTGTTGGCTTTATTAATGACCATGTTTGGAAATCATTACTAGCATGTATGAAAGCAACTTTGTATCTTCTCATAATAGTCCTTTAAGGTCGTACTATGAATTGTCCAAAACAAATTCATTTTGGCTTTAAAATGTGATTTTAACAAGTCTCATGCTCAAAAAATGGCTTGGGCTTGGTTCCTTTAGTTTTGTGTAGCTTTCTTATGTCCTATTATGACTATTGAAACTTGTGTATGGGGTCCAGTATGGTGGTTCACTATTTTAGTGTTCATTGTTCTATAAAGCTTATTTTCATTGATTTTTAGCAAGAATTTGCACAACACACCATGTAGACCTTAACTAACTTAGGGAACCATTTTTACATGTTATCTATAGGCAATGTATGTACTCCTCACTATCTAACAACACTAGTCACACAAGTTGGCCATAACAAATTCCTTTATAGGCACAATTTTGGCTACCAAATCCCCAACACCTACAATAGAACACATATGGTCTTTAAGCATTCCTATAAACCTTAAATCACCATGAAAACTCATAAGCACATACTCGCATGTTTGAAAACCGAGTTCAATCTTTCCATACTCGCATGTTTGTACTAATATGTTCCAAATATTAGATAAGTAAGAAAATGGAATGAGAAATCCAATAAGAGTATATGCAAAAATGAATGTGGCATAGAATCGATCAGTGACTCATTGCCATCACATATACACGAATGCATATATGGCCATTTGACTTATATATGAAGATTTAGACAAGTATGGATATTTTAGAAACAACTCATTAATAGTGTGATTGAAGTTATGGTGCTTGTGTTTGTGTTTGTACTTTTCATTTTCTTTCTATTCTAAGCTAAGTCATACTTATAGCATACATATTATTAATAGTGTGTCATTTTCTTTATCTTCTCGATTGTGAATTATGGAAAACTTCTTTGAACCTTCTTCTTGATTGAATTATGGATAAACTTCATTCCTAGTTATGTTTTATGTTATATTCATGTTCAAGTTATATAGCCATTCGACTTATATATGAAAAAAATTCTACAGTAGTCTCCCTATAATATGGATCATCCACACGCATTTGCAGGCATGCATACTTGACCAATTTCAAAGAAAATATAATCCCAACACACAAAATGTAATGTGCACAACTATAATTCAAGGCACAATTTAGAGAGAATCCAATATTAGTAAAAACAATAAGAAGCCCAAAAATTGTCCCAATTTCAAAGAATATCAACAACAATTTATTTAAATTTCAAAGAAAAATATATTCAAAGAAGAATGTTATATTCAAAAATTTCCAAATTTCAAAGAATCATTATTCAAGAATAACAAATTATCCAACTTTAGATAATCTCATATTAAAACATGAAACCTAATCATGCATGTTCCCAAATTATTCTTGTGGTGTAAAGTGTGTATATATTTCTTATAAAATTATACATATATGATGTATGTGTGTGTATATATATATACATATAGGTATCAATCAACTCATAAAAGAATCTCTCTTTCTTAAATTCATTGATTATCCCAAAAGTTTCATACCCTTTAGGGTTATACCCGCTTTGAATCTCTCTTTCTTAAATTCATTGATTGGCCCCGTAAGGCTTTGGCTAAGCTTGGCATGGCCTCAGATATGGCCTCGCTGCCCCAAGGCCAACCCATCACCTCAATAGTCCCTTAAAGGCTCTAGTGGATCACTTAGTTTAAAAATCCCTACATCATTTAACAAACACCAATTGGATATTAGACTCCAATGTTGGTGGTTTGACATTTATTAATGTAAGTGCAACTAATTCAATTTGATATCATCTCCTCTTATTTAAAAGTATATAGCATTGGTCCTCATACCTCACAATTATATAGACCAACTCACCCTAAGCGTGTGACCTAGAATAACCCAAATACGCTTACATTAGAAATCAACAAGCCATTGGTGGGAAATAAATGCTTAAGCATAAATTTTGTCAATCCTAATTATCCTCCTACCCTACCCAACAAGATTTGGACCACAAAGATATCTCTGAAAAGGTATGAAATCTATAATAATTCCAAGTGTCAAACACAAATACCAACTCATGAACCACAAATACCAACATTATACAAAAAATATTAACATTAGAGACTAACCCATTATACTAACATTATACAAAAAAATATTAACATTAGAGACTAACATTATACAAAATAATTCCAAGTGCCAAACACAAATACCAACTCATAAACCACAAATACCAACATTATACAAAAAATATTAACATTAGAGACTAACCAATTATACTAACATTATACAAAAAATATTAACATTAGAGACTAACATTATACAAAATAATTCCAAGTGCCAAACACAAATACCAACATTATATAAAAAATATTAACATTAGAGACTAACCCATTATACTAATATTGAGACTAATACATTCAATCAAACATTTGAACCACATAAATTAACAAAAATTGCATTCAATCGAAACCCATAAGCTACAATGAGTGAAAAAGAAGAAGAAAACCCAAATATTCGTATATAACATAACACACACACACACACACACACACACACACATATATATATATATATATATATATATATCAAATATTTGTTATATAATTTGGTACTTAACACCAATTGAAGGAGAAAGCCAACCCAATCGCTGACAAAGAACGAGATTTCCTCTTCTCTTCTTTTCCCCTTCTTCCTCTTCTCCCTATTCTTGCCTCCTCTTGTTTTTTTCCTTTACGATTCTGCATCGCTGAAAGCGAAAAGACCGATAGATTAAAAGGATCACGATCGCGATCAAATGACCGTATGTGTCGTCATGTTGATTTTAATGACATGGATTTATCAACACCGCATGCGGTCATCGATTATAAGTTATCGCAAAAAACTACGCAAACATTCCTTGCCAAATTTTGGGTGGAAATTTGTTCTATTGACGAAAGCAAATGACCGCAGCTCGGTCATTGATGTCACTTAATGACCGAATATAATATGGTCGCTGATATCGGTCGCTATTAGGACTATCAGCGACCGGATATGCGGTCGCTGATATAATTGGTCGCTGATGGGCCTTTTTCTTGTAGTGATTGCCCCCTAGTTTTTTGTTGAATAGAATATTTAATAGAAAACTATAAATGGTCCATGATATTTTACTAAAGGTCCATAGTAAGAAATAATTGAAGTGTACCCAGTTATTATTCACGAGATAAAATGAGAGGAGAACAGAGGCCCAAATCAAAAAGGCCCTGTCTATTAAATATCTGGACCCGGAACCGGACGCTTCCCATTCAAATTCTAAATCATTACTAACATTTAATGTGCCGGCCTTGAACACCGTGTAACCGTCAGTATAAAAAGATAACTTTACCAAATTTGACAGTTTTACCTTACATTTGAAATTCGAAGCGCTTTTGAACTTTCTCATTCCTCCTCAACTTTCTTTCTTCCTCTGCAAACCGTCCAAAAATGGCTTCCCAAAACACCGAACAAAGTTCCCCATCGGTAACACCGATCACCGCTGCTCCACCAATCCCTAACCTCGTGAAGGAACCTCACCATGAATCCCAAGCCAAAACTCCCAAAACCCCTCCGAATACTACAGAGCACGAGATCGCTTCTCGCATGCCAATACTCCCTCTATTGTGACTGAGGCTGAATTAAAAAGGATTAGATCTTGGTACCACATTTCGGATACCCACGCGGTCAGGGTTCCCAGATCCGGCGAGAAGATGTACCAAGGGCTAGAAGGTTGGACGACCGTCCCTGTGACCTTGCTCGAGAAGGGGGTTCGTTTTCCTCTGCACATTTTTATAGTGACTATACTGGGGTTCCTGGGCGTGGGGTTCACCCAGTTGGTACCAAACTCTTACATTCACATTTTGGCCTTTGTGGCCCTTCAGAAGACCCCAAATTTTTTAAATAAAAAGGAATTTCCTTTATTTATTATTTTGAAATAGTAAGGGTGATTTGATTAATGTGGATAGTTAAGGGTTAAATACGCAAATATTTCAAAATAAGCAAGTGGTTATAAAATATTCATTTTTGTTTGGGAATATTCGTTTGGTCGTGGAATATTCGTCTCGTTCGGGAATATTCGCATTTACTATGTAGCCATGTGTGGGCCCCATAACTGAAAAGCGATTGGATGAAGAAACGACAAATATAAGTTGGTTAAAAATAACGGCGTAGAATTGTTACTCAAGTAAGATCGTTGGAATACCCGTGGGTTAAAATACGATGAATACGCTGCGTGGTCGCACAAAGAAAGACACCAGATTGCACAAAGATTGTTGAATTATTGATCCTTACGTAAGAAGGCACTACTCAATAATTTTCACAAATAAAGCATCGCTTCAATATTTTATTTTATTGATTCAATAATTGCTTTGCGTTGATATTTTATATTATCATTGTTCAATAATTATCACTTTGCACATTATCTCCATTATCGATCAATAATTCAGATTATTTGAATAATATTATTAGATAGCATTATTGGCAATGTCTAGAAAGTTCATCAAGGAGAGGTTTGGTCACCTAATCATAATTGCAAGAAGAAGAGAAATCCTTATCTGAAAGCCCCTTTCCTCGGAACTACCGTCATTGTCATAAATGTGATTCTGTAATATTATTTGTGAATAATTAATTATTGATTCATATGATAAGAAAATATTTATTTGATGTGGATATAAATGATGGATTTATTTATGTGGTTATAAATGAAGGAATTAATGTTGAGGTTTTATCAAGATTTTATCGATTGGAGGTATTAAAAATTAAATCGTGGGTTTTGAGATATATCATGGGATTATAATTTTTAATCCGACCGTTGGATTGTGGTAATTTTTGGATATGTTATACATATATAAGTTGAGTATATGTCCATAAATTTTGAACCGTTAAAAATGTACGAATGATTTGTTATGAATTTTAAGAGGTGTCTGATTCTAAATTAGGGTTATAATTGATTTTGGTGGAAAATTCTAGAATTGAGTGGGCCCCACTTGTGGTTGGTGAAGAAATGTGCTGAATTTTATTTCAAATGTGGTGGGTGGCAATAGTAGCAGGTAAAGCCATCAGGTAGCAGGTCAAGTCTGCTTTGTGGCTAACATTTTCCTATAAATAGAGGGCTAAGTTAGAATTGAAAATCACACCGTAAATAAAGTTTTCTCTTCTCTCTCTATATTATTAGCGTATTTTGTGAGTATTTAGATACTTTGAGAGTTCTTTGCTCAAGATAAGTTTCATTCAAAGATCACTTCCGACCTTTCCTTCCGGTATCGATTCTTCGAGGTAAGGGATATTATTTTTTTTTCTCAGAATGATATTATTTCTTCAATATCATTATCTTTGAAATGTCGATCCAAGTTTTTATCAAATTTGGAACTTTTTCATGCTCTGGGTTACTTATTCATGAGTTATTATTCACGAAGTTACTATTCATGAGTTACTATTCACGAAGTTACTATTCACGAGTACTATTCATGAAACGCGAAGATGTTTTTTTTTGTGGAATTTCTATCTTTTGGTGTCGGGTTACTATTCACGATATCGGACTATTCACGATATCAAGACTATTCACGATATCGCGACTATTCAATTAAAAATAAAATTTCTTCTTTTCGTCCAAAATATCTATTCGGATACTAGCTTTGATTGTATCCATGTTTTGATCATTCTTGAATTTTACACCACCGTGATTATTTTTGGGGTATTGTTGGACATGGATAAAACAAAGTACGAATCCTTAATCCTTAATCCTTGTCATTTTGTTTCACCGATTCGTTTCTTTAAAAATATTTTTCATCATCCTCGGTCTTAAATGATGATATTATTGAATATCTTTGGCCTCAGTAGTGCAAAGATGAATGATTTCTCAAGAATATCTTTGGCACAGTAGTGCAAAAGATGAGCAGTGTTGAGATGAACACGACCGATCGATTAATATCTTTGGCCCGTAGTGCAAAGATGAACAGTGTTTAAATGAACACGACTAATCGATGAATATCTTTGGCTCAGTAGGCAAAAAGATGAATATTTGATTCCGGATGTATATTGATTGTTGTTACAGGGATAAAAGATGACGATGAACTTTTAAATTCATACATAGAAGATAGTAGTTTGCATTCTCTACTTAACTCTTCTAATGAATTATTATTTCATCATGCGAATATTGATTGAAAATTTGTTGTCTATCAGATTCTATTAAATTTTTCCTCGTTGAAGACTAACGATAATTTGTTGTATATTATCTTAGTCATAATATTCTTTATCGAGCTAGTTGAGCTCACCCTTTTCCTTTTGTTCCATTCTTCTCGTGAGGCGAGAATATAATGAAGTATTTAGCCTGGGTATGGAATGAAGGTTTTAGAAAGGATTGTTTAGTAGTCCTCACCATTTTTGTAAAATAATGTATCAATAAATGTGATGAGGATTTATGTGAGTATAAATATTGTCTAGAAGATAATATTTGTATTTAAACTCACGCTTTACTTGTTGTAATAATAAAGTTGTAGTTGTTTCACTACATGTATTGACAACTCGTAATGGGTGATGTATACCTATTTTGGGGGCGTCACAATTGGTATCGAGCTTAGGATATGATCTCCGGAGATCGGGGAATAGAACTAGAGGGGAGAGACGAGTAAATCCTTCGCTAAGGTGTCCTACCTAAGCTTATTTGTTAGTTGGTCAAGATATAGGGATATTATGTGATATATCGATTTCCTTAATTAACCCTTGTTTTATGACAAGATTTGAGAATGTCGATTGAGAATATTAATGATGGAGTAAATGAGACCGTGGAGATGCCTCAGTTTACCAACGAGGAGAACGCGTCAACAGTCGGCAATGTTCCTCCCATGAACAACACCACCGAGCGATGATGAACGAGGGATGTTTAGAAGCTTTTGCGATTAGCTCATGCAAAATCGATTTAGAGAGACTCGTGTTCAAAATACAGGAGAAATGATAAGAATTCACGGGTTGTCACAAATGCAAGCGCCTCAAAGAGTTGGGACCACCAGAATTTAAGGGAAAGCCGATCCGATCACGGCGAAACATGGGTCAAACAAATTACCAAGATATTCGATGTCTTGGGATGCACGGAGAATGAGAGGTTCCATTCGCCACCTTTATGTTCCGTGGCGAGGCGCAGACTATCGGTGGAGTCTCGAAGCGTACCATCCACCAAGACTCAAAGATGTCTCGGGAGACGTTTGAGAGACTATTTAATGACAAATACTTTCCCGAAAGTGTTCATTCGTATATGAAGGAAGTGGAGTTCATCGATTAGAGCAAAACAACATGACGGTGTCTCAAAGATGCGAGGCAAAGTTTGCAGAGTTATCCGTGTTTGCAGACTCATTTGGTGGAGAATGAGGAACGATGACGCGGATGTTTCTTAGAGGTTTGAAACCCCGATACGTCGAGATCTCATTTCTCATAAACTTTCTCTTTATTCGAGATGTTATAAATAGGGCTCAATTATTAGAAGCGAGATAACGAAATACGGTCAACTGAGGACCATAACCGAGGATCGTACCGTAGATAGCGAACAACGAATAATGATAACTGCGGAGAAAAGAAAGCAGACGGACGTAAATGGTAACCACTTTGGTGGTAATCATGGTCGTGAAAAATGTAAGAAGCGAGTCGGGAGAGATTTTAAAAGAGGAGATTTAATAACGACTATGTGAAGACGACAATGGTCTTGGCAACAAGAATCGGTTCTAAGGAGGAGAAACGACCACCCATTATATATCTACAAAATGCGGAAAAGAGGACATATCGATCCAAACCGCCCACAACACTCAAGGTATGCTATAGTTGTGGAAAGGAAGGACATATCGCTTCGAGATTAGACGCAGCGAAACCTAGTTCAATGGGGACGGTGACTCAAAAGATCGCTCCTAAAAAGTCAAAGTCAACGATTCCGGAAGAAGCGTTTGTTGTGGTATCGTCATAATGCGAGGAACCCAAACAAGGTGATCACGGGTAAGCTATTTATAAATTCTTGCGAAGTTTATACCTTACTTGATACTGGGTGCTACCCATTCATTTATCTCTCCTGCATGTGCTCAACGCTTAAACTTGACTCGGAGAAATTAGACTTTGACCTATCTGTGGAAACTCCGTTAGGAGAAACTTTCATCACATCCACCGCTTATAAATCTTGTTTGATTCAAGTTGGCACCATCACCTTACCTGTTGACCTTATCTCTTTAAAGATACTTGCTTTTGATGTGATTTTAGGGATTGATTGGTTAACTACTCATCATGCCAAAATTGATTGTTTTCGTAAGGTTGTTAGTTTTCATATTCCTAACCAACCCGGTTGTGCAATTCAAGCAACTAAACCATTAAAATCAATCACCGTCATATCTAATCATAAAGCTATTCGCTTATTGAAAAACGGATGTCAAGCTTTCTTAGCCCATGTTATGGATTTGAATAAAGACACGCCAAATTTGAATAATATTCCTGTTGTTATTGACTTTCCTGACGATTTCAAGAACTTCCCTGGCCTACCCCCGTAACGTGAAGTTGAATTCTTTATTGATCTTGAACTCGTACAAAGCCCATTTCTAAAACCCATATCGAATGGCTCCTATTGAACTTCAGAGTTAAAGGTCCAACTACGAGAATTGTTGGACATCGGTTTCATTCGGCCCCAAGACATCTCCTCGGGTGCTCTCTGCTTTATTTGTAAAAAAAAAAGACGGAGTATGCGACTTTGTATTGACTATCGGGATTGAACCATGTCACCATCAAGAATAGGTATCCTCACCTCGTATTGATGACTTGTTTGACCATTCAGCAAGGGGCACAATTCTTTTCAAAAATCGATCTTCGCTTCGGATATCATCAAATTGAAAATTAGAATCGAGGATATTCCAAAGACCGCCTTGAGAACTCCGGTATGGGCATTATGAATTCTTAGTCATGTCTTTTTCGGACTAACTAATGCTCCTGCGGCTTTCATGGATATGATGAACCGAGTATTCAAGGAATATTTGATCGATTCGTTGTTGTCTTTATTGATGACATCCTTATATATTCCAAAAGTCGTGAAGATCATGAGCACCATTTGAAGTCGGTACTCCAAAGGATTCGTGAAAACCAACTATATGCCAAATTGAAGAAATGCGAGTTCGGCGAGGAAGTAGCCTTTCTTGGGCATGTGGTGTCAAAACATTGAGTATCTGCATTGATCCGGCCAAGATTGAAGCAATACAAAGTTAGAGCAACCGGTTTCATGTGATCAAGTCATGTAGCTTTTGGGCTTAAATGGTTATTATCGGAGATTCGTGGAAGGGTTTTCTCGAATCGCTACTCCATTAACTCAAATAACTTTCGAAAGGATACTGAAATTAGCGTTTAGCGTAAGAATGCGAGAAAAGTTTCCAAGAGCTTAAGAGGAGACTTATTTCGGCAGACTGTTCTAACAATACCATCCGGTTCGGATGGATTTGTTATCTACGATGATGCTTCGGCAAAGGGTTAGGATGTGTTCTCATGCAACGTGGGAAAGTCATAGTCTATGCCTCGCGACAACTTAAAGAGTATGAGAGGAATTATCCTACTCATGATCTAGAGTTAGCAAATGAATCGTTCACTTAAAAAAATATGGAGGCACTATCTATATGGGGAGAAAGTGGAGATATATTCGCACCATAAAAGCCTTAAATATTTCTTCACTCAAAAGAACTCAACATCACGCGGCGTGACGTTGGCTCGAGCTATTGAAGACTACGACCACACTATTCAATACCATCCCGGTAAAGCGAACGTGGTAGTTGACGCATTGAGTAGAAGATCATATCGCGGAACGAAAAGCGATGATGTCAAGTATACGACAGAGCCAACTTTAATAGAAAAAGTTAAGGTTGCTTTCAAGCCACCGACTTTTCGGAGTGATCACGTATGAAGAAGAAAGTACAAGAAGGAGCTATTCCTAAGCGAGAATTGATGAAGAAGGAATACTTGAGTCCACTCTAGACTTTGTGGTTCCTAACGACTCGATTTGAAGTACAAGATTATGATGGAGGCACACAATATACCATTTGCAATCCATCCTCGGAAGTACTAAAATGTATCGTGATCTTCGACATACATTTTGGTGGAATAATATGAAGAGAGAGATTGCAAAGTTTATCTCGATGTGTTTAACTTGCCAACGTGTAAAAGGCGAGCATCTAGTACCTAAGGGTCCGTTGCAACCACTTGAGATTCCTGAATGGAAGTGGGAACACATTACCATGGATTTCATTACGGGTCTTCCTACGGCTTTCTCAAGGCATCAATGCTATTTGGGTTATTGTTGATAGATTAACCAAGTCCGCTTTCATTTCTTATGCCGATCACGGAGACTTATTCACTTGAACGCCTTGCTAGTATGTGACGTAAATGAGATCGTGAGGTTGCATGGCATGCTCAGATCCATAGTTTCGGATCGTGACCCAAGATTCACTTCAAGATTTTGGGTTAGCTTGCAAAAAGCTATGGGCACGGATTTGCGATTTAGTTCGCATACCATCCCCAAACGGACGGACAATCGTAGAGGACTATTCAAACTCTTGAAGATTTATTAAGACTCGTGTCCTAGACTTCAAGGCGAGTTGGGATAAGTATTTACCATTGGTGGAATTCTCCTACAACAACAGCTTATCGAGCAAGTATAGGTGTGGCTCCATTCAAGCATTATATGGACGAAAATGTCGCTTCTCAATATGTTGGGATGAGGTGGGTGAAGCAACATTGTTGGGACCCGAAGTTAAGACGTATGACTCACCGAAAAGATCCAAATAATTCGACAACGTATACAAACGGCTCAAGATCGACAAAAAGAGTTATGCGGATCTTCATCGAAAGGACGTGGAATTTAATGTAGGGATCATGTATTGTTGCGAGTTGCTCCACGGAAGGGAGTTACAAGATTTGGGAAGAGAGAAAAGCTCAATCCACGATTTATCGGTCCATTTCAAATTCTTGATCGAGTAGGAAATGTAGCCTATAGACTTGCGTTACCTCCAAGTATGTCTCGTGTTCATAATGTGTTTCACATATCCGTATTTCGTAAATATGTGAAAGACCCGAACCACGTTATTGAAAGTTAGAACCCAGGACGAGATAGCAAGAAGACTTAACGTATGAGGAGGTACCTATCAAGATCTTGGATAGGAAGGAGCATGTCCTACGCCAAGAAAGGTCATACCACAAGTTAAAGTTTTGTGGAGGAATCATGCTATAGAGGAAATGACCCGGGAATTGAAACGAAATGAAAGCGAGGTATCCTCACCTTTTCAAAACACCAGTGTACGTCGCCAATTTCGAGGACGAAATTTCATAAGGAGGGAGGTTGTAAGACCCCAAATTTTTTTAAATAAAAAGGAATTTCCTTTATTTATTATTTTGAAATAGTAAGGGTTGATTTGATTAATGTGGATAGTTAAGGGTTAAATACGCAAATATTTCAAAATAAGCAGTGGTTATAAAATATTCATTTTGTCGGGGAATATTCGTTTTGGTCGTGGAATATTCGCATCTTTTTCGGGAATATTCGTGCGACGGTAGCCGCCGTGTGTATGGGCCCCATAACTGAAAGCGATTGGATGAAGAAAACGACAAATATAAGTTGGTTAAAAATAACAGGCGTAGTTATTATCAAGTTAAGATCATTGGAATACCCGGTGGTTAAAATACAAGAATACGCGTGGTCGCACACAGAGAAGACACGGTATTGCGCAATGATTGTTGAATTATCGATCCTTACGTAAAAGCCACTACTCAATAATTTTCACAATGAGTTACTTGCTCAATATTTTATTTTATTGATTCAATAATTGCTGCGTTGATATTTTATATTATCAGTAGTTCAATAATTATCACTTGCACATTATCTCCATTATCGATCAATAATTCATATTATTTGAATAATATTATTAGATAACATTATTGGCAATGTCTAGAAAGTTCACATCGAGGAGAGGTTTGGTCACCTAATCATGCGCCAAGAAGAGAGAAATCCTTATCTGAAAGCCCCTCTTTCCGGAACTACCGTCATTCATAAATGTGATTCGTAATATTATTTGTGAATAATTAATTATTGATTCATATGATAAGAAAATATTTATTTGATGTGGATATAAATGATGGATTTATTTATGTGGTTATAAATGAAGGAATTAATGTTGAGGTTTTATCAAGATTTTATCGATTGAGGTATTAAAAATTAAATCGTGGGTTTTGAGATATATTGCGGGGATTATAATTTTTAATCCGACCGTTGGATTGTGGTAATTTTTGGATATGTTATACATATATAAGTTGAGTATATGTCCATAAATTTTGAACCGTTAAAAATGTACGAATGATTTGTTATGAATTTTAAGAGGTGTCTGATTCGGAAAATTAGGTTTATAATTGATTTTGGTGGAAAATTCTAGAATTGAGTGGGCCCCACTTGTGGTTGGTGAAGAAATGTGCTGAATTTTATTTCAAATGTGGTGGGTGGCAATAGTAGCAGGTAAAGCCATCGTGTAAAGCAGTCAAGTCTGCTTGGTAAGGCTAACATTTTCCTATAAATAGAGGGCTAAGTTAGAATTGAAAATCACACCGTAAACAAAGTTTTCTCTCTCTCTCTATATTATTGAGCGTATTTTGTGAGTATTTAGATACTTTGAGAGTTGTTGTTCAAGATAAGTTTCATTCAAAGATCACTTGAGACCTTTCCTTCCGGCACAATCTTGATTCTTTGAGGTAAGGGATATTATTTTTTTTTCTGAATGATATTATTTCTTCAATATCATTATCTTTGAAATGTTGATCCAAAGTTTTATCAAATTTGGAACTTTTTCATGTCGGGTTACTATTCATGAGTTACTATTCACGAGTTACTATTCATGAGTTACTTATTCACGATTCTATTCACGAAACGCGAAGATGTTTTTTTTTTGTGGAATTTCTATCTTTTGGTGTCGAAGTTACTATTCACGATATTGAGACTTATTCACGATACTCTGACCTTATTCACGATATCGGCACTATTCAATCGAAAAATAAAATTTCTTCTTTTCGTCCAAAATATCTATTCTCGGATACTAGCTTTGATTGTATCCATGTTTTGATCATTCTTGAATTTTACACCACTTGTGATTATTTTTGGGGTATTGTTGGACATGGATAAAACAAAGTACGAATCCTTAATCCTTAATCCTTGTCATTTTGTTTCACCGGATTCGTTCTTTAAAAATATTTTCATCATCCTCGCCTTAAATGATGATATTATTGAATATCTTTGGCACGTAGTGCAAAGATGAATGATTTCAAAGAATATCTTTGGCCCAGTAGTGCAAAAGATGAACAGTGTTGAGATGAACATGACCGATCGATTAATATCTTTGGCACAGTAGTGCAAAGATGAACAGTGTTTAAATGAACACGACCAATGATGAATATCTTTGGCTCAGTAGTGCAAAAGATGAATATTTGATTCCGTATGTATATTGATTGTTGTTACGGGGATAAAAGATGAGACGATGAACTTTTAAATTCATACATGAAGATAGTAGTTTGCATTCTCTACTTAACTCTTCTAATGAATTATTATTTCCATTGCGAATATTGATTGAAAATTTGTTGTCTATCAGATTCTATTAAATTTTTCCTGTTGAAGACTAACGATAATTTGTTGTATATTATCTTAGTCATAATATTCTTTATTGAAGCTAGTTGAGCTCACCCTTTTCCTTTTGTTCCATTCTTCTCGTGGAGGCGAGAATATAAGCGAAATGTACGAGCCTCGGGGTATGGAATGAAGGTTTTAGAAAGGATTGTTTAGTAGTCCTCACCATTTTGTGTAAAATAATGTATCAATAAATGTGATGAGAATTTATGTGAGTATAAATGTGACGCCCCCAAAATTAGGTATACGTCACCCATCTTGGGTCGCCACTTACATGGTACATAAATTCAAATACAACTTACTAATATAACTCACTGTGTATAATACGACATAAACCGTGAGTTTGAATACAAATATTGTCTACTAGATATTATACAAACTCAAAAGGAGTCCTTATTACAACTATTATCACACTATTTCACGTAATAGTGAGGACTACTAATGCTATCCTCCGGACCATTACTCCGCTCCCGACTCGTCTCCAAATTTATGTTCTCATTTCCCAAGAGAATAAAGAAAAGAAAGGGTGAGCTCAACTAGCCCAAGAAGAAGTATTATGACTAAGATAATGCGTAATAAATTATCATTAGCCTTCAACAAAGGTTAAACCGATAAAATATAATAGACAACCAGCTTTAATCACAGCTTTAATAAGCAATCCATTAACAAGAGTCAAGTAGAGAATAAAATCTACTATTTTTTAGGTTTTAAAAGGTTTTTATCAATTTTTATCACCGAGACTCACTTTTAATAAATAAACCACCACATCTAATCATCCCTCGCATCACTTGGCCAAGGATTTTCATCAAATTATCAATGGTCATGACTATACCGAATCACCCTCGGTCATAATCATACCAACAACTATCCATTATCGCATTACAGTGCCAATCGAGGACTTTTGTCACATCATTTATATCAAGTCATGATTATACCGAATGATCCTCGGTCATAATCATACTAAGTTCATCTATGCATCGTAAGCCAAAGATAACATAATATAACATGAGGATGATGACAATGACATAATAATTCAATAAAACAAGTTCAAGAATTATTTAATCCATGAATTATTAACGCCCAAATTGTCAACACGATAATCGTTTCGTAGAGTAAAATTCAAGAATGATCGTAAGAATATTTCCATGAAAAGATATCGGATGAAACGCAAATATCAAGGATATTCTACTAATTTCATGGAGTATAGAAGTCAAAGTTTTAACCAACCGGGTATAATAAAGAATGGAATAACAAAAGAAATCACCATGCATGCGGATTGCAGATGTACAAAAGTTATTCCAACAATAATAATAATCTAACCAAAGTCGTGAAATTCACACCGACAGATGTTCCAACAGTAATAATAAAGATGGAACTGCATCCTGTAAAACACACGTATAGGATATTCCAATGAATGATAAAGATTTTAACCCAGTCCTGTAAAACACACGCATGTGATGTTCCAAATGTAATAATAAAATCGGAACCAGTCCTAAAAAACACATGCATGTGATGTTCCAAATGTAATAATAGAAGAATGTCACCAAGTATAGGTAAACCACAGATACAAAAGTTATTCCAATGTAATAATAAGAATGGAATAACATAAGGATTTCACCAAGTATAGGTATGCCACAGATACAAAGTTTATGTATAGGGTATGCCACTTTTACAAAAGTTATTCCAATGTAATAATAATGAATGGAATAATGTGTTCTCTTCAAGAAGAAAGAATAACACCCCTCACCGTAAAAGAACCTAATATAGAAGTAAAGAAGTAGTGTATAATACTCTTCTTCTTTCTATAACTTTCTCTATATAAGCTCTCTCTATAATTTCCTCTCTCTAGTTTCAATGAATAACACGTAAGAAAATAATGAAGGAATGAGCTTTCTATTTATAGGAAAATGGAATGCATAAGAATTAATCCATGAACTATCAGTATTGATTTACTTTAATCTGACTATATATTTAAAGAAAAATCTTTTAAATAAAATATAATATATTATATTTATATAAAACATTTTACTATGCAAACACTATGCAATACTATGCAAAACACTATGCAAAACACTATGCAACACTATGCATAATAAAATATAATATATTCTATTTATGTAATAACTTTAATAAAGTATTCTATTTTATATAAAGATGTTTCGCTTTTATTACGTTAATAATACTAATAAAACAAAACGTCATTATCGCTATAATAATTCATATTATTAATCGACAAATAATAGAATCAAACCGAGTGACTTCTCACATAAAGCATCAATAATCAATACCGTGTCTTTCTTATACGCAACCACACGACATCGCATTTTTTACTACCGAGTAGTTCAACAAGAAACCACTTAAAACTTCCGCCGTTATTTCAATAAAATATTTTTGTCGCTTTCTCAATCCGACAATAATTCATTGTAAGGTCCACCAATGATTGAGTAGTTGTACGAATATTCCCCGCTAAACCGAATATTCCCCACCAATCGAATATAATATAACCACTGCATACTTTGCAAAATTTATAAATACTACCCACAACTATAATATTATCTTAAATTCACACCATAATATTAAAAAATTATTTCAACAAAATTTAAATCTTTATTGATAAAATCTGGGGGTCTCACAATCTCCTCCTTATGGAATTTCACCTCAAAATTAGTAAGTACGACTGATATGATAAAGAGATGAGGATACCTTGAATACCTTTATCGCTTAAAACATTAAATTCATTTTTGCAATCCGCCAAAGATATTCATTAACAATTCATCTTTGCACTACGGGCGCCAAAGATATTTATTAACAATTCATCTTTGCACTACAAAAGCCAAAGATGTAAAACCAATAATACCGAGACTCAAATTTAATAAGATCACGACGACCACGAATTATCCATGCACCACCGGCTAAGGATATTCGTGTTTTCAATTACTGATTATGATTATACCGAACAATCCTCGGTCATAATCATACCAAGTCCATCTATGCACGTAAGCCATGATGACTTTGAACGCATCCATGAATTAATATTTCATTCTTTGAGACTCATTTCAATAATTAATCCACATCATCGAATCATCCCCGCACTACGTGCCAAGGATATTCATTAAGATCACGACCACAAATTATCCATGCACTACTACCAAAGATAATTGTGTTTTCAATTACTACATGATTATACCGAACAATCCTCAGTCATAATCATACCAAGTCCATCTATGCACGTAAGCCACGTATGACTTTGAACACATCCATGAATTAATATTTCATTCTTTGAGACTCACCAATAATTAATCCACATCATCGAATCATCCCCGCACTACACTACGGGCCAAGGATATTCATTTCATTAAGATCACGACCACAAATTATCCATGCACTACTACCAAAGATAATTGTGTTTTTCAATTACTGATTATGATTATACCGAATAATCCGTGGTCATAATCATACCAAGTCCATCTATGCACCACAGCCACGATGACTTTCAACATAATATAAACACGAGGATAATGATATAAAGAATCAATCAAATGAGATAAAGGATAAATATTAAACATTTATAATATAATTTATCCGAATTCAAGAATATCCCCATGTTATCAATCACTTAATAATCTCATAATCTAATATCATTAATATTATAACAATATTTTAATCACTTTTTAAATTTATAAACAATTTATCTCAATTGTTTACGCTTTTACCATATAATGCATTTAATCATTCAAAGATGCCATACTCATAAGATATCATCACCAATTATCAAATCCTTATCAAAAATATGCATATACTCTATATAGGATTCTCTAGCCATAAAATCCTATTTTCAACTTTGTTACTTCACATAACATATTTAACTCATATGTTCAGAATTAAACTATTTTCATGAAAAATACCAAATCAGCCCTAAAAATATTTCTTTTCTGGGATTTAGCATAATATAGTCCCATAATGAAAATATATTTTTCTCGAATTTTTAAAATTCATTTACTATTTTTAAAAATCAATTTCCACTTAATTCCTTAAGAAATTAGCTACCTCAAGTTTAACTCCAAAATTCCCAAATCTTGGCAGGACCTTACACATGTTAACGTGAGCTTCAGTTTAAATTTCATGGTCATCGAGTTATAGAACTCCGGTTATAGCGTTTTTCATTTTAAAACCTAAATATTGAAATAGTCATAACTTGCTCATTTTAAGTCGAATGAGCTCATTTTTGGACAGGAGGTACTTTATACCATATACTTTCATGTCCCAAAAGGCCAGAATTTTTCTCATAATTTAAGTGGCCAAAACAGCCTCTCTAAAATCATGGCAGAAGCTTTTTCGGTTTTTGCAGCTTTGCACTCCTTTGCTAAAATCAGTCCACACAAAAATCTACAGCACCTTTTCCAGTAATTCCACTTGGATTAGTTAGGTAACTCATAGATCTAACTCTAGGACTTGACCACATTCAAAAATTCAAAATATAACAGGAGATATGGTCAATTGAATTTCATGTTACGTTTTTCACTAAAATCTGATTTTCAACTCTTTGTGATTTCTAAGAAACTTTCATGTTTTCACATACTAACCAACATAACTCATCATAAAACTTACTAATACTTCATATACCCATGATTTTTATTAGTTCTATACTTTTATTATGACTTTCATCATAATCCACGTAAATGCATCCTTTTAGTTGAAGAAATATTTGAGGGTTTAAGAAATGGGTTTTGTCTTTGGGTCAATACAAAATTCGATTTCACGCCTAGGGTAGGCTAGGAAGTCTTCAAGAATACGCCAAGAAATTTATTAATGATAGAAATATCATTCAAAATCATATTTCGTCCAAGACTTGGATAGTACGTCACATTAATACCAACTGTGACTTCTATCCTTAACCCGATAAGACTCTCACAATGATACCTATCAACTTGCCATCTTCATCATGACGTCGCCTTACGTAAAGTCCGGCTTCTGTGCATTCCACACAAGGAAGTCAACAACGAAAGGATCGGGCTCTTTACTTATGGCTTGATATAACAAAGGATTAACTTTAGGATTTGGTTACTTTGAATTCAGATAACAAAGTTGGTTAGGAATATGAAAGCTAACAACCTTACAAAAAGAATAATGAGTAGTTAATCAATCGTTTTCAAAAATTACCTCAAAGGCAAGTATTTTTAAAGAGATAAGATAGACAGGTAACGTGAAAGTGTTTATTTGAAACAACAAGATTAATAAACAGTGGAGGTAACGAAGGTTTCTCCCAACGAAGTTTCAATAGATAAATCAAAGTCTAATTTCTTCAGAGTCAAATTTAAACGTTGAACGCAAGCAAGAGAGATAAAAGAATGGGTAGAACCGGTATCTAATAAGGTATAGACTTCGCAAGAGCTTACGATTAACTTACCCGTGATAATTTTATTCAGGTTCCTCGTCACGAGAAAAAAAAAAAAAAAACGCTCTCTCTTAAACTACCGGCTCTGGTTTGTCTGGGACAGCCTTTGGTGCCTCCATCCTAGTTGAATTCGTCTTCGGTAAACGACAAAATCGAGCTAAGTGGCCTTCTCTTCCACAATTATAACATGCTTTGGATGGCATGGCGCAGTTCGGACTGATGTGTCCCTCTCCTCCGCATTTGAAGCATATAATAGATGGTCCTTCTCCTTCCTTGACAACAGTCTTTGGTCTTGACGTCTTTCCATCATTGTTGAATCTCCTTTTCTTGAAATGTCCATTCTTATTATTTTGGCCCTGATTACCACCGAAGTGGTTACCATATCTGGCCTGTTGATTCCCTCCACGCTTGTTGTCACCGCTTCGATGACTACTTTCGCTGGTATTATAATTTTGCCGGCTGCTCTCTTTTAGTTGCGTTGACTCGTTATCGCGCTCCACTAACTGAGCCCTATTTACAACATCTGAATAAAAACACGCTTTATGAGAAATAAGATGTTGACGTATCTCCGCTTCAAACCTCTTAAAAACATTCGCGCCATTCTCTCTTCATTATCCACCAAGTGGGACGAATCGTGATAACTCCGCAAATTTTGCCTCGTATCATGCGACACGGCCATATTGTTTTGTTCCAACTTGATAAACTCCACCTCCTTCATGTGGCGAATACTTTCAGAAAGTATTTGTCGTTGAACAAACCTCCCCGAACTTCTCCCAAGATATCTTCAAGACAAAGAAGTTGAGTACGCTTTTATCGATTCCCACCAAGAATCGCCTCTCCGCAAGAATATAAAGCGCGTAAAAGGAACCTTTTGCTTCCTGAGCATCCCAAGACATCAAATATCTTGGTAATCTGCTTAATCCATGCTTCCGCCAAAGTGGTTTTGGCTCTCCCTTAAACTCCGGTGGTCCCAACTCCTTGAATTGTTTAATGGTGACCGTCCGAGAGTTTTTTCCGTGTTTCCACCTACGCTTTTGAACAGAGTCTCTTTTCACTTTGATGTTGCATGAATTCTAAAAACCTTTAAACGTCTGTCGTTAGTCAATTGATCGTTGTTGTTATTTACAGGAGGATTATCGCCATCCTCGTTATACATTGTCCTCGATTATTGATCCGTGGAGAATCAATACCTCTCGTGTGCTCCATTGCTATTCTCAACATTCTCGGATGCCATTTTCAAATACCGCCATAAAATAAGGGTTAATTAACATATCACATATTATCCCTATACTCGACCGACCAATTAAATACCAAATAAATTTAGGTAGGTCATACTAACAAGGAATTTCCGCCTCTCCCCTCCTAGTTCTTATCTCACATCTCACCAGTGGATCATATCCTAAGCTTTGATACCAACCGTGACGCCTCTAAAATTAGGTATACGCCACCCATCTTGGGTCGCCACTTACATGGTACATAAATTCAAATACAACTTACTAATATAACTGCACAGTACAATACGACATAAAACGTGAGTTTGAATACAAATATTGTCTACTAGATATTATACAAACTCAAAAGGAGTCCTTATTACAACTATTATCACACTATTTCACGTAATAGTGAGGACTACTAATGCTATCCTTCCGGACCATTACTCCGCTCCCCGACTCGTCCCGTTTATGTTCTCATTTCACGAGAGAACGAAAGAAAGAAAGGGTGAGCTCAACTAGCCCAAGAAGAAGTATTATGACTAAGATAATGCGTAATAAATTATCATTAGCCTTCAACAAAGTTAAACCGATAAAATATAATAGACAACCAGCTTTAATCTGCAGCTGAATAAGCAATCCATTAACAGAGTCAAGTAGAGAATAAAATCTACTATTTTTTTAGGTTTTAAAAGGTTTTATCAATTTTTATCACGAGACTCACTTTTAATAAATAAACCACCACATCTAATCATCCCCGTACTACTTGCCAAGGATTTTCATCAAATTATCAATGGTCATGACTATACCGAATCACCCCCGGTCATAATCATACCAACAACTATCCATTATCGCATTATAGGCCAATCGAGGACTTTTGTCACATCATTTATATCAAGTCATGATTATACCGAATGATCCCCGGTCATAATCATACTAAGTTCATCTACGACGTAAGCCAAAGATAACATAATATAACATGAGGATGATGACAATGACATAATAATTCAATAAAACAAGTTCAAGAATTATTTAATCCATGAATTATTAACGCCCAAATTGTCAACATGATCATCGTTTTCAGAGTAAAATTCAAGAATGATCGTAAGAATATTTCCATGAAAAGATATCGGATGAAACGCAAATATCAAGGATATTCTACTAATTTCATGGAGTATAGAAGTCAAAGTTTTAACCAACCGGGTATAATAAAGAATGGAATAACAAAAGAAATCACCATGCATGCGGTACTTGCGATGCAGTTATTCCAATGTAATAATAATAACGGAACCGTGTCGTGTGAAATTCACAATCGACGTGATGTTCCAATGTAATAATAAAGATGGAACCAGATCCTGTAAAACACACGATAGGATATTCCAACAGAATGATAAAGATTTTAACCAGTCCGTGTAAAACACACGCATGTGATGTTCCAATGAATAATAAAAAGCGGAACCAGTCCTGTAAAACACACGCATGTGATGTTCCAATGTAATAATAGAAGAATGTCACCAAGTATAGGGTAAATCACAGATACAAAGTTATTCCAATGTAATAATAAGCAATGGAATAACATAAGGATTTCACCAAGTATAGGGTATGCCACAGATACAAAGTTATGTATAGGGTATGCCACTTTTTACAAAGTTATTCCAATGTAATAATAATGAATGGAATAATGTAAGTTCTCTTCAAGAAGAAAGAATAACACCTCACCGTAAAAGAACCTAATATGAAGTAGTGAAGTGCGAGTAATACTCTTCTTCTTTCTATAACTTTCTCTATAGCTTTCTCTATAATTTCTCTCTGTAGAGTTTCAATGAATACGTAAGAAAATAATGAAGGAATGAGCTTCTATTTATAGAAAAATGGAATGCATAGTAAGAATTAATCCATGAACGGTCCAGATTGATTTACTTTAATCGACTAAGATATATTTAAAGAAAAATCTTTTAAATAAAATATAATATATTCTATTTATATAAAAACATTTTACTATGCAAATACTATGCAATACTATGCAAAACACTATGCAAAACACTACGCACACTATGCATAATAAAATATAATATATTCTATTTATGTAATAACTTTAATAAAGTATTCTATTTTATATAAAGATGTTTCGCTTTTATTACGTTAATAATACTAATAAAACAAAACGTCATTATCGCTTATAATAATTCATATTATTAATCGACAATAATAGAATCAAACCGAGTGACTTCTCACATAAGCATCAATAATCAATACCGTGTAGCATTACTATGCAACCACACGTGACATCGTATTTTTTACTACCGAGTAGTTCAACAAGAACTACTGAAAAACTTCCGCCGTTATTTCAATAAAATATTTTTGTCGCTTTTCAATCCGACAATAATTACATTGCTAGGGGTCCACCAATGATTGAGCCAGTATCGAATATTCCCCTCGCTAAACCGAATATTCCCACACCAATCGAATATAATATAACCACTTGCATACTTTGCAAAATTTATAAATACTACCCACAACTATAATATTATCTTAAATTCACACCATAATATTAAAAAATTATTTCAACAAAATTTAAATCTTTATTGATAAAATCTGGGTCTCACAATAAATATTGTCTAGAAGATAATATTTGTATTTAAACTCACAGTTTTCTTTGTTGTAATAATAAAGTTGTAGTTGTTTCGCATCCATGTATTGACAACTCGGAATGGGTGATGTATACCTATTTTGGGGCGCCACACCTTCGCCATGAGTTGGGCGTTGAGCCCTCCCTTGACTTCTTCTTCACCGTATACAAAATAGTCCAATCTAGAGAGAGGGGTTCAAGGCCTTAGCAAACATTCTCTCAAGTCGGAGAAAAAAATTTGAGAGGCGCTTCATTTGGTGAACACTCCTTGAGCAATAGGGATGGCACGAGAAGTGGTTCTACGTCAAAGGTCCCGAGATTTCTTCATTACTGAATCGGGCAATCGACGAGAAGATCTCTGCGACTTTCTGAGACATTTCAAGAACGGGAAGTTGAAATGATGGAACTTTTCGACAATTTTCCTAAGGAGGAGTGGAAATATGGACTCCTCTCAAGCGAGTATGGTTATATGACCATAAATGTAAGCAATCGGTCTATTTCATATATATAAATTTCTGAAAATGCTTTTATGATGTGGAATCTAACATAGATCTGCTTGTTTCATGCAAGATTCTCTCGATCGAATCGAAGCTCCTTAGAAATAAAGGAGTTCAAGATTTCTTGTCCGGAAGTCTTGGTGTTGAGAATCACCAATGTGGTTACTCCGCCGGCGCAGACCGAAAATACATCTTGGCAAATTCGAGCAGAAGAACTAGAGGTCAAGAGGTTCCTCGCAGACGGAAGAGACCCTCCATCCTCGTCGAAAAGAGGAGGGCCACTAAAAAGCCTGTGTCAACACCTCTTATCACCCCCTCTGAAGCCATTCCAGAAACAGAGCCAACCCCCACATCAATACCTCGACGAGGAGGTTTGCTCGATCGTCCTGATCGAAGAAGTGTCCTCCGGACCAAAAAATTAAAAACCAAGATAACCCCGTTGACTGCCGAAGAACTTAGGGTGCCTCAGTCTTCGATCATCCCACCCTTCGTGCCCCCTATAGAAATACAGATTGCCGAAGACGGTGACCAGGACGAAGTGGTTCCAACGCTATCAAGGAAAAGGAAGCGCACACCTGACAGCCATCCGAGTTTTGCTTCTGCTTCACCCCCTCGAGAACCCATCCCAAATAAATCCCCTTCTCCTAAAACCGTACACGTGGATCCTACCCCTCCTGAACAGCCAGCTCCTTCTCCCGAAAGACCGAGACCCTCCCCCAAACGGCCCGGTCCTTCTGGTTAGGGTTATCATGCCGAGGCTATGGGATCCCCGACCTTGTGGCCTAGATTCAATGCGAATTTCCCCTTGGACCTTTTTGGAGCCTTCGTTCGGAACACTGACGACCATCGGTTCAGTGATCATACGGACGGAAATCTGCTCGATGAGGGGATGAACTATCTGGCTAAGGTAAATAATAATTTCTTTATCTTCTATTTCTCTGTTCTCATTTGGATATCTGGACATTGACTTGAACATTTTGAAAATATCTTGATTACTTATTTGTCTTGGACGTTTGCGTCCGAGACACATAAATGGGGAGGCTGAGGAGGATTTCATGAGGCAGGAGATAAATATGCTGAAATCAACCTTGGATCGAGAGAGGGCCGATCGTGAAGATGCTTTTCATACCATCAACGGCCTTCAAACAGAATTAGATCGGGCTAGGATGGACCTGAAGACGTCTGACGACGAGTTAAGGGCCACGAGGGATGGGTTGGCCGCGTCCGAAGCCAGCCAACAAGCTTTAACTGACATGAACGCCGGCTTGGTCGAAGAAAACCTACTCCTGAAGGCCAAAAATGAGGAGTTTTCTTCAGCCAACCGAAGCTTGGCGATTCAACTTGGCGAGGCTCAGACGAAGGCCCAGGATGAAGAGCGAAGACATAAAGCCAAGCGCCATAAACTTCGTCACAAAATAAAGGATCTTGAGGGACGGGGTCCTCTCACGATCAAGAGTCATGCAAGCGCGATTCGTGGACTACTGTGGATTCGGACGAACTTAATGCCGAAATCATGAAGGTATATTCGGAGGGGTACGAAGATTGCCGAGAGCGAGGTAAAGAAAAGCTATATCTTTGCTTTCAAATTGGACCCTACTTTACTTTAACTCCGACGAAGGTGGCGCCTGAATGTCCCTCCTGTTTTTGTTCTATGTAAAAATTTAACTATTTTAAACTTTTTATGTTCATGTGATTAGTTTATTACTGACTTGAATGAATGAACGTTTTATTTTATTGATGAATCTTCAACTGTCTTGATTATGACTTCTATCTTGATTAATTTCTTGTCAATAATTCAGTATCAATAAACTGAACCCAACTAGTGAATCGATATCTACATATAACGCTTAATTTATGAAATGAAGTGAATTGAATTTTACTGACGAGTTTAACTTAATCGAATTGAATAAACCGAACTCAACACTCAAACAAAATAAAGTAATATATACTCATCGTGATCAAGTGTGATATCGGCCACGTGTGTGAGGTGAATTTGGTGATCCTCCTCACCATCAAAATCTTGCTTTACCACTCTGGGTAGAACAAGTATATAAGGACCAAGATATAAGGATCAAGATATAAGGATCAATTGTGACCATTGACTTACCACCCTTGGTAAAATCAATATAGGATCATAAGGACCTTTGTCTACCACTCGGTAGAAACGATAAATGGGCTACCATCGAATGGCCAAATAGTCCTACCATACCTCCTTACACCATTGTGATCTTAGGATAAATAGGACCAGGATCAATAGCGACCATTGATTTACCACCCTTGGTAAAATCAATATAGGATCATAAGGACCTTTGTCTACCACTCGGGGTAAAACAATAAATGGGTCGCCATCGAATGGCCAAATGAGTCCTACCATACCTCCTTACACCATTGTGACCTTAGGACAAATAGGACCAGGATCAATAGTGACCATTGATTTACCACCCTTGGTAAAATCAATATAGGATCATAAGGACCTTTGTCTACCACTCGGGGTAGAATAATAAATGGGCTGCCATCGAATGGCCAGCGAGTCCTACCATACCTCCTTACACCATTGTGACCTTAGGACCAACAGGAACAGGATCAATTGTGAAAAAATGACTTTTTATTGATAATGAACAATCGTGTATAGACTTCCGATAAATTGACTTAATCTCTATTGAAAATATTTTCGAAGCCTGCCAGCATGCCAAGTATTCTTGATCTCGGAACCATCTAATGCCTTTAACCGATAAGTGCCTGGCTTTGATACTTCAATCACCTCATACTGCCTTCTTCCCGCCTCGGCGCGTTAACTTTCCCGTGTTTTGAGGCGTAGATGCTTGGCTTCTAAGGATCGAAGTCTCCTACTTGAATCTACGAAGTTTGACCCCTTTGTTGTAATGTTTGGCTACCCTTCGTTGATAAGCGTGACCAATTTGAGCAAAGCTACCTCTCCGACTTCTTCTAGCGAGTCCAGTTAGCTTTCGGTCCTTCGTCATTGTAGATCTCTTTGAACTGACCGACCCAAAGACTTGAGATCCGATTTACCGGACTAAGGCATCATCGCACCATAGGCCAATCGAAAGGGTGAATCCCTCATGGTGGTCCTCGGTGTAGTTCGGTAAGCCCACAAAGACGCCAAATAGCTTCTTCTTCCGTCCATCTTCCTTTAGCTTCATCCAGTCTGTGCTTGATTCCGTTCAGCAGCGTCCTGTTGGTCACCTCGACTTGCCCATTCGACTGTGGATGAGCCACCGAAGTCTTCTTGTGCTGAATCCCCAGATCCTTTAAAAATCCATCAAATTTTGAACCCACGAATTAGCGTCCGTTGTCCGATATCAACACTCTAGGGATCCCGAAGCGAAACACTACGGACTCTTTTATGAACTTTAAGCACTCTTGTTCCGTTATTGACCGAAGTGGTTTCGCCTCTACCCACATAGTCATGTAATCGATAGCAACTATGATAAAGTCGACCGACGACTTTAGCTTTGAGCAATCGGACCCATATATCCACCTCCCAGACAGCGAAGGGTATAGGAGATAAAATCGAATATAGCTCTTCAAGTGGCTGATGTGGGATTGGACTATTGAGCTTGCATTTTTCACATTTCTTGACATATTCTGTAGCTTCCTTGAAAATTATAGGCCAATAGTATCCTTATCGAAGTACTTTATAAGCCAAAGACTTGGCGACCATATGATCATTTGCAAATACCCTCGTGAACCTCCCAAGAGCATATACTTTACCTCGGACGAAACCAAACATTTCAAAGAATGGTGAGGAAAATGCCAATTGATAAAGATCCCCATCAATAAGAACAAAATTAGCACTCTTGTACTTGATCTTTTTTTGCCAAAGATCTCGATCCGAAGGAAGGACGCCATCCGCCAAATACTCGATGTAGGGGTCATCCAAATAGCTAGATCGCTTTCGATACACATCACCGCTTTCGTCTTTGAGCAATCTTTACCGCTTAAAACTTCCAAATAAACCGATCCGTTAAAAACATCTCGCATCTGCGGTGGCGACTTTGACAAAGGCATCGATTAAAGACCCAAATTTTTATAAATAAAGATGAATTTTCTATAAATATTATTTTTGAATATTATGGAATAAATTTGATATAATGTTATAGTTGTGGGTAATATTTATAAATTTTGCAAAGTAAGCAAGTTGTTATAAAATATTCTTTTTGTTTGGGGAATATTCAGACGACGACTCAATCATTAGTGGACCCCATTAATGGAAGTATTATTCGTAGTTAAGCGACAAAATTATCTTTCTATAAAAATAACGGCGGAGGTGTTACCATTAAAACTGTTGAACTACCCGGTGGTAAAAGTACAGTAATACGCGTGGTTGTATAGTAGCACACGGTATTGATTATTAATGCTTACGTGAGAAGTCACTTAGTTATACTCAATTATTGCTACAGTAATTACTGCATCATATCTCTTATATTATTGATTCAATTGTTGTCACAGTATCATCTGTATGAGACGACAAGTTATAAATGATTAATAATTGTTGAAAGATTAAAAATGTGTTGATTAAAAATAAAATGATTTGTGGTAATGTTTATTCAATCCTTGATGTATATAAAAGTCATTATGAGGCGTTTGTGGTAAGTTTGATTATTTTATGGGGGCCATATGTCATCATCTAAGAGTCTCTTCATCGATAAGTAATTACCTTTGTGAATAGTAATTACCTTCGTCGATAGTAGTATTTACCTTCGTCAATAGTAATTACCCCTTCAAGAAAAATAGTAGTTGTCTCTTCAATATTACCAAGAGTCATTTTGACCCTTCCGTTAAGACCAAGAGCCACCCTCGCTTTTTCTATAAATAGAAAGCTCATTCCTTCATTATTTCTTACTTAATTCATTGAAACTCTGAGAGAGAAACTATAGAGAAAGAAAGAAAAAGTATCTCGCTATTTCACTTTTCTAATATTCAGCTTCTTCTAAGGTAGGGAATATTATTTGTTGCACTCGTAAAGGGTGTTATTCTTTCTTATTCATGAAGAAAGAACTGTTGTTATTCCATTGCTTATTATTCATTAGAATAACCTATATACGCTGTTTTACCTATACTTGGTGACATTCTTCTATTATTTTGTTGGAACATCCTGTGCATGTGTTTTACACCGGACTGGTTCCGCTTTATTATTATTCTGCTGAACATCCATGCATGTGTTTTACACCGGACTGGTTCCGCTTTTATTATTATTCTGTTGGAACATCCTCATGCATGTGTTTTACACCTTACCGGTTCCGCTCTTTTTATTATTATTCTGTTGGAACATCCTCGCATGCGTGCTTTTACGCCGGGACCGGTTCCGTTATTTATTATTCTCGTGAAATAACTCGCACTGCAAGGCGATCATCGCATGCGTAGTGATTTCTTTTGTTATTCCATTCTTTATTATACCCAAATGGTTAAAACTTTGACTTCTATACTCCATGAAATTAGTAGAATATCCTTGATATTTGCGTTTCATCCAAATAGTCTTTTCATGGAAATATTCTTCCGATCATTCTTGAATTTTACTCTACAAAACAAAGATCATGTTGACAATTTGAACGTTAATAATTCTCGGATAAAATAATTCACGAACTTGTTTTATTGAATTCTTATATCATTGTCATCATCCTCATGTTTATATTATGTTGAAAGTCATCTGTGGCCTGTAGTGCATAGATGGACTTGGTATGATTATGACCAGAGACTATTCGGTGTAATCATGAATAGTAATATTACAAATGATGTGATAAAAATCCTCAGTGGCCGTAGTGCATTGATGGACAGTTGTTGGCATGATCATGACCATTAATGAATACACAACTATTCTTGGCCGTAGTGCATGAATAATTGTGGTCGTGATACTAAAGAATATCCTTGGCCGTAGTGCAGGGGTGATTCGATGATGTGGAATATTTATTAAAGTTGAGTCTCATCTATAACAGTGATGAAAAACCTTTTAAATCATAAAAGATAGTAGATTTTATTTTCTACTTGACTCTTTTAATGGATTCTTTGGTTCATTTGTAGTTAAACTTGATGTTCATTATATTTTATCGGTTTAACATCATTGTTGTAGGCTAATGATAATTTATTCTCGCATTATCTTAGTCATATATTTTTTATCGAGCTAGTTGAGCTCACCCTTTCTTTCACCGTTTTCTTCTCTTGAAATGAGAATATAGTTTGGGAAGAGTCGGGAGCGGAGTAATGGTCCGAGAGGATAGCATTAGTAGTCCTCACTATTATGTGAAATAGTGTGATAATAATTGTAATGAGGACTCCTTTTGAGTTTGTATAATATCTAGTAGACAATATTTGTATTCAAACTCACGCTTTATGTCGTATTGCATACCTACGCTTATACTAAGAAGTTGTATTTAAATTACATATCACGATCCGACTACCCAAGATGGGTGATGTATACCTAATTTTGGGGCATCACAATTGGTATCGTAGCTTAGGATATGATCCTCGCTAAGATGTGAGAATAGTACTAGGAGGGAGAGACGGGAATACTTTTCGCTAGTATGACCTACCTAAGTTTATGTGCTATATTTTATTGGCTCGGTCACGAATATAGAGATAAATTGTTACATGTCAATTAACATTTTGTTTTGTGGCGATGATCTCAAAATGACATCCGAGAATGTTGAGAATAAGAATGGAGCCAAAGCGATCGTTGATTCACCACATATCAATAATCGATAATGTGCATCGTGGAAGGCGAGAATCCTCATGCAAACAACAACACCGACCAAATGATGAATGATCAAATGTTCGGAGGCTTTATGCGATTTATGCAACAATGAGCAGAGCGACTCGACTCCTCGTCCCAAAACGTAGGTGGAAACACGGAAAACTCTCGGTGGTCACACCGCTAAACAATTCAAGGAGCTGGGACCACCGGAGTTTAAGGAGAGCAAAAACACTCCGCGGAAGCTTGGATAAAGCAGATTACCAAGATATTTGATGTCTTGGGATGCTCCGAGGAGCAAAAGGTTCCTTTGCCACCTTTATGTTGCGGAGAGAGTCTGACATCGGTGGGAATCGGTAAAAACGTACTCAACTCATTGTCAGATCAAGATATCTTGGGAGAAGTTCCAGAGTCGCTCAACGACAAATACTTTCCTAAAAGTATTCGCCATATACGAAGGAGGTGGAGTTTATCAAGTTGAACAAAACAATACGACCGTGTCGCAATACGAGGCAAAATTTGCGGAGTTATCACGGTTTCATCCCACTTGGTGGATAATGAAGAGAGAATGGCGCGAATGTTTTTAAGAGGTTTGAAGCGGAGATATACGTCAACATCTTATTTCGATAAACCGTGTTTGTATTCGGATGTTGTAAATAGGGCTCGCTTAGTGGAGCGATAACGAGTCAACGAACTAAAAGAGAGAGCAATTAAGCAAAATTATAATACCAAATGAGAGTAGTCATCAAGCGGTGACAACAAGCGTGGAGGAATCAACAAAGCCAAATATGGTAACCACTTGGTGGTGGTAATCGTACCAAAACAATAAGAATGGACATTTCAAGAAAAGGAGATTCAATAATGATGGAAAGACGTCAAAGACCAAAGACCATTGTTAAGGAAGGAGAAAGACCACCTATCATATGTTTCAAATGCGGAGGAGAGGGACACATCGGTCGAATCGCACTACGCCGTCTCAAAAGCATGTTATAATTGTGGAAGAGAAGGTCACTTAGCTCGATTTTGTGCGTTTCATCAAGACAAATTCAACTAGGATGGAGGCACCAAAGGCCGCCTCCAAAAGTCAAACCGGTAGTGCAAGTGGAGAGCGTTTATTTGTGACCTCCTCCCGAAAGCAAGGAACCCGAATGAGGTCATCACGGGTAAGCTTATCATAAACTCTAATGAAGTCTATACTTTATTTGATACACCTCGTTCTACCCATTCTTTTATTTCTCCTACTTGCGCCATCGATTAAATTTGACTCGGAGAAATTAGACTTTGACTTATCTGTGGAAACTCCGTTGGGAGAAACCTTCATTACATCCAATCGCTTATAAATCTTGTTTGGTTCAAATCGGCACCCTCACATTACTCCGTCGATCTTATTTCATTAAAAATACTTGCATTTGACGTGATTCTAGGATTGATTGGTTAACTACTTATCATGCAAAAATTGATTATTTTCGTAAGGTTGTTAGCTTTCATATTCCTAATCAACCTATTATGCTAATTCAATCAACCAAACCATTAAAATCAATCACGGTCATCTCAAGCCATAAAGCTATTCGTTTATTGAAAAACGGATGTCAAGCTTTCTTAGCTCATGTCACAGATTTAAACAAAAATACGCGGTTATTTTGTTGAAAAAAGGGAATATTATTTGTTGTACTCGTAAAGGGTGTTATTCTTTCTTATTCATGAAGAGAACTGTTGTTATTCCATTGCTTATTATTTTGTTGGAATAACTCGTATACGCGGTTTACCTATACTTGGTGACATTCTTCTATTATTCTGTTGGAACATCCTCATGCATGTGTTTTACACGGACTGACCGGTTCTCTTTTTTATTATTATTCTGCTGGAACATCCTCATCATGTGTTTTACACCGACTGGTTCCATCTTTATTATTATTCTGTTGGAACATCACATGCATGTGTTTTACACCGACTGGTTCCGCCTTTATTATTATTATTCTTTGGAACATCCCATCAGGCATGCGTTTCTACGGGACCGGTTCCGTTATTTATTATTCTCATTGGAATAACTCGCTTTACTGTCTTGATCTATCGCATGCATGGTGATTTCTTTTGTTATTCCATTCTTTATTATACCCATTGGTTAAAACTTTGACTTCTATACTCCATGAAATTAGTAGAATATCCTTGATATTTGCGTTTCATCCAAAGATCTTTTCATGGAAATATTCTTCTCGATCATTCTTGAATTTTACTCTACAAAACAATGATCATGTTGACAATTTGACGTTAATAATTCTGGATAAAATAATTTACGAACTTGTTTTATTGAATTCTTATATCATTGTCATCATCCTCATGTTTATATTATGTTGAAAGTCATCTGTGGCTCAGGTGCATAGATGGACTTGGTATGATTATGACCGAGACTATTCGATTGTAATCATGGCCGTAATGTTACAAATGATGTGATAAAAATCCTCGATTAGTAGTAGTGCATTGATGGACGATTGTTGGCATGATCATGACCATTAATGAATACACAACTATTCTCGCCCGTAGTGCATGAATAATTGTGGTCGTGATACTAAAGAATATCCTCGGCGTAGTGCGAGGATGATTCGATGATATGGAATATTTATTAAAGCCGAGTCTCAGCTATAACAGTGATGAAAAACCTTTTAAATCATAAAAGATAGTAGATTTTATTTTCTACTTGACTCTTTTAATGGATTCTTTGGTTCATTGTAGTTAAACTTGATGTTCATTATATTTTATCAGTTTAACACTGTTGTAGGCTAATGATAATTTATTCTGCATTATCTTAGTCATAATATTTCTTACTGAGCTAGTTGAGCTCACCCTTTCTTTCACTGTTCTCTTCAGGAAATGAGAATATAGTTGGGACGAGTCGAGGAACGGAGTAATGGTCCAGAGGATAGCATTAGTAGTCCTCACTATTCTGTGAAATAGTGTGATAATAATTGTAATGAGGACTCCTTTTGAGTTTGTATAATATCTAGTAGACAATATTTGTATTCAAACTCACGCTTTATGTCGTATTATACCACAGCAGCTTATATTAGTAAGTTGTATTTAAATTACATACCATGTATCGACTACCCAAGATGGGTGATGTATACCTAATTTTGGGGCGCCACACCCATCGAATGGAATTGTCGTTACGCTCTATGCCCTGAAACTCATACGAAGCGAAATACTGAAGTCGGTCTTTTAATTCCGCCAGATACTTGATCATCCGGGTCCCACGAGCTTCATAATCTCCCGGCAGCTGTTTAACGACCAATTGAGAATCACTATAAATGATCAACTTCGGACTTCAGACTCCTTGCCAATCGGACACTGCTAACACGCTTCATACTAAACCCGTTGTTCGTTGCTTTAAACCCAAACCTGATGGCCTGCTGAACCTTGAATCCCTCCGGACTTGTCAAAATAATTCCTGCCCCACTAACAGTCACCGTAGAGGATCCATCTGCATACAACGTCCAAACATTCTCGACCTCATTTGAAGAATCTGAATCGCTTTCGATCGAGACGATTGACCTCTGGCGACTCAAAGATCTGCCTTTGGTGAATGAACATTCCACCATAAAATCGGCCAAGGCTTGACCCTTGATGGCGGTTCGGGGATGGTATTTGATGAAAAATTGGGACAACTCCATAGTCCATGCTGCTAATCTGCCTGAGACCTCTGGCTTGCCCATCACCTTCTTTAATGGTTGATCCGTGTAGACGACCAGGAGCCGACCTTGAAAATATTGCCGAAGCTTTCTACTAGCAATTATTAAAGCAAAGGCAAATTTCTCAATATTCGGATACCTGGTTTCAGCATCTCGCAGGACGTGGCTGACATAATAGACCGGATGCTGCTTCCCACTGATCTCCCGAACCAACACTGCTCCAACCGCCAACGAATTTGTTGCAAGGTACAAATATAAGGTCTCTGCTGGGGCAGGCTTCACCAATAAAGGAGCAGAAGACAGATATGTCTTTATGCCTTGGAAGGCGTCTTCACACTCCGAAGTCCACTGGAACATCTTCGCATTCTTCGGCCCCTTCAATGTGTCAAAGAAAGGAAGGCATCTCTCCGCAGATTTGGCGACGAACCTCCTTAAAGCCGCAATCCTACCAGTCAGATGTTGGACGTCTTTGAACGACTGAGGAGTCTTCATATTAAGAATGGCCTGGATCTTCTCCGGGTTGGCCTCGATGCCCCTCTGACTGACCAGATAACCCAGAAATTTTCCTGCATCAAGGCCGAAAGTACATTTGGCCGGATTGAGTCTCAATTGACGATAACGGACAGTCTGAAAGCATTCCTCCAGGTCGTCCAAATGCTTCTGAATCTGCATACTTTTCACGATCATGTCATCTACATAAACCTCCATGTTCCTCCCCAGCTGCCTGTCAAAGATGAAGTTCATCATTCTCTGGTAGGTGGCTCCAGCATTTATGAGGCCAAAAGTCATCTTTTTATAGGCGTACACCGAACGGTGTGTAATGAACGTTGTCTTTGGAATGTCCCCTTTGCACATGGATATTTGATGATAACCTGAAAAAGCATCCATAAAGCTTAGTAATGCATACCCCGAAGTGGCATCGATGAACTGATCGATATGGGGCAGAGGATAAAAGTCCTTCGGACAAGCTTTATTGAGATCGGTGTAGTCAATGCAAACCCACCATTTTTCATCCTGCTTCTGCACCAACACTACATTCGCTAACCACTCTGGGTAATCAATTTCATAGATGAAGTCAGCAGCTAGCAACTTTGCGACCTCTTCATCAATGATCTTCTGTCGTTCTGGCAGAAAGATCCGCCTTTTCTGACGAACTGGCTTCTTCGAAGGATCTATCTTCAGTTTATGCTCAGCTACCTTTCGGCTAACTCCCGGCATGTCTTGTGGTTCCCATGCAAAAATGTCCGCATAGTAGCGTAAGAGTTCCATAAGGTTTGTCCGAAGAGGTTCTGGTAGACCTGAACCAATCCTCACTGTCTTGTCCAGTTTTCCGATGACCAACTCAATCTCCTCCGTCCCCCTTGCAGGGATTACCAACGGTTCCGAGCTGCTCTCAGTGAAGGGTTCGATTTCAATTGCCATTGTCTTTTTTCTCGTTTCTTGACCCCATTCCTGGACGAAATAAATATATTCCGATAACATCGTTGGGCGGATCTAAGTCTCCCGCCACCTCTCTACTCCACGCTACCGTGGGGAAATTTGATTTTGAAATGAGGGATGAAGGTCACAGCTTGGAGAGCCGTCAATGTAGGCCTTCCCAGTATGGCGTTGTAAGCCGAATCTACATGCACAACATAGAATTTACACGTTATTTCTACCTGCTGAGGTGTTGTGCCGAAGATAACTGGGAGTTCAATAGTGCCTGCAACTTTGACTGGGTCGTTGCCGAAACCGTATAGAGGAGCCTCCTGCCCGACCTCCATTTTTTGCCCATCAAGATGCATCCTCTGATAAGCATGGGCATACAGAATATCCACCGAAGACCCATTGTCTATCATCATGCGTTTCACATCCACCGAGCCCACTTGTGCTGTGATCACTAATGCCCCTTCATGTGGCTCGATGGGCTCCAAAGGATAATCTGCATCCGTAAATGATATGACGGTTCCTAGGATCGATCTCACATCTTGAGGGAGCATCCGTCACAGACATGACCGAATCAAGGTAAGCCCTTCTCTTCTTCCCTACCAACTTCCCTACAGATCCACCGGTTATTACATCAACGACGTGCCTTGGCGGTGGTACTGGAGCATTTTGGATGGGTGGCACCATTTGAATCGTCTGAATAGTACGGTTGATAGTCTGCTGATCCTGGCGGTCCTTCTCGGCCACATATTGAACCAGCAAGCCGCCTCAAATCTTCTTCTCCACGAAATCCTTTAAATTGCAACACTCATTAGTGTCACGGCCAAAGACTTGATGATAGCCACGATTTTCGAGAGTTGCCTTGTCCTGTCCTATAATTATCACGAGGTGGCTCGAACAAAGGTTGGTTTCTGATCTGATCCAAAATCACCGACCTATCTCGTATTCGGGCCAGTGTAGACCTTATTAACCTTCGGCGAGGCAGTTGGACGATTCTTTGCGCTTACGCCACGAGTTATTGTACTTCTTCGAACCGCCCTCTGACCGATCATTATACCCCCCCATTCTTCTCTGATCAACTTCGGTCTTGGGAACTTCTATCTCCTTTAATTGGCCCGAAGAAGGATTTTTCAGGCTGTTCATAGCCTCTTCTACAACAATATAGCCTTCTGCCTTGTCAAAGGCTTCTGCCAGGCTTTTCGGATGGTGGAACATCAACTTCTTCACCAACTTCTCGGACTTCACCAGATCTAGCCCGTTCTGGAACAAACCCACAGCTTGGAGATCATTAAGGTCGGACACCTGACCAACCGCTTCTCTAAACCTCTTTACATATTGGCCTAAAGATTCACTGGTGAACTGCCGGATCTGTGCTAAAGAACCCGTAGGCTTTCCCCTTCTTCGGTTACTCCCAAAACGTGCGTGGAACTTATCACAAATCTCGGTCCAAGAGGATATCGAATCCGATGGTAAAGTCCCCATCCACTGTCTCGCATCTTTTCTCAGCGTCGTGATAAAAGTGACACTTGGCAGCATCAGTGAAGTCATAATAGTCCATCAAATAGGTTGAACGCTTCGACTATGGTCATAAGGATCTCTCGAACCCATCATAACTCTCCATACGAGGCAACTTTTTTGTGATATCCGCCTTCTCCTTGAGAATATCCGAGGAAAAAGGGATGCCTTCTTTCCTGAGTGTCCTTCACCGTTGGACCTCGGCCACCGCTTTGAGCTCTTTTAACTCCTTCACTGTAGAAAATCAACACCTTCGGGTTGCGAGGAGACCTCCTCTCTCGAGCGACATTCGGCTTTGAGTGGATCGACCTTCTTCTGCCGATCCCATTGCCGCTCATGGGACTTCTTGACCTACTCGGACGTGTAATTCTATCCTCATGATAAGAATGGTCATGTTGGTACTCTCTTCTTCTGGTTTCTAGCACGATCTCCCTCGACCTGCTTTTTCGTCTATCATCGTCGCGATGCTGAGAACCAACGACCATCAGTGCCTTCTTCGAGGCCACGGGAGTTCTGCTCCTCGATCTCCTCCTACTGCGAGAACGATCTCTAGACACATGCATAGAATGCTCCGGTTCCTTACCCTCTCGCCGTGGCGTCTCCTTGTGCTTACATCGCCTCTCGGACTGAACATGGCTAGATGTTTCGTCCCTTAACTCCGCCACCCGAAGCATCTGTTTGGCTATATCTTCTTCCTTCGCTTCAATGTAACCTCCAAGGCTTTATCTGCTTGTCTCGCCATCCTCGCCACTTTGGCGGTTCATCCCTCCCGACCACTTCGACGATGAGTCTTGGTCGGTGAGCCTTCCGCCGCCTACGACCATGATCACGCCCTTATCGGCATTGAAAACCAACTTTCGTCTGCAGCCCACCACGGATCTTGGACGGAGTTCTCCTGAATTATGTTTAGAGGCCGTGCTCTCATGAGCACTTTTAGAAGGACCCAGACGATCCTTTACCGAAAGACGAGGCAGTAATGAGCTAACATCCATCGCCTGCCCTTCTGGTGTACCATCTTTACTCCTCATCATCTTCCGAAGTAGGTTAAACAATTGTGATTGAAAATTTCAATGACACTAGAACTCCCCCTCCTTCTAGCGCCAATGTTAACGCCAAGATCTTCTGCCACGTCCCCAATCACGTAAGACGCCTCGATCCTGCGCATACAAAAACACGATAAACACCACAAGCTTGATTTACGGTTCGTCTTGGGGATAGCTTCAGCGTGAGAGTCAGTATACGTGTTCACAAGGTTAACAATGGAGGATGTAATGTCTAATGTATTGAGAGAGATAAATTCTCGGGTGTGTGTATGTGATTATGAATGATAGTGTGTATGAAAACGTACCTCTTTGTGAAGACTTCTTTGCTAAGTTATACTCTCCTTGCCTGGATTACTGTGCCACCCACTACTACCTGACACACCCCTCGATCGATGGGTTTCTTTAATCGCATGTAGTTTATTCACCGCTTTTGGTCATCGTTTTTTTACACCACCATACGGTTATGATCCCATCCACATTAATGCGTGGCGGTGTTATACAAACAACCGTCATGCTTTTTCATCATTCTGAGTCAAAGTAATAGATATTAAAATGTTAAAGGGTCGATCCAATCGAACCAATCCCTATCTTATAAGTTAAAATGGAAATAATATGGGGTAGGCTCAATGACTTTCATGATTCAATAATAAAGGCGAAATGGATTAATTAAATGAAGTAAAATGCCTAATTAACCCTACCAAAAAAGAGAGAAAAATATCGTGGCCCGGCAGTGAAATTAAGGCATGCATGTTGATGCATCGGTAGTGAAGCTAGATGTCGCCGACCATGATGCATGTTATGAAGATATTTATTGACAGCATCGGTGGACATCATTTACTACCAAGCCTACAACAGAATGCTGCTCGATGGTTCTGAGATTGAACCATGCAAGGAACCCCCTCTGTACGTATGGAGTTGGAAACAACCATGTTCCAATCCGAGGGACTATTAGCCTGCTGCTGGTTTTTGGTTGCAAGCCATGCCAAGTGGATATTGGTAAAGTTTTACGTACGTGGTAGATGGGGTCTCGTCCTACAAAGCAATCATAGGGACATCTACCCTGGCAAACTTGAGGGCGATAACATCATCACCCATATGAAGATAAAGTTTCCGACTCCTTTTGGAGCATGTGAGAGGTATGTGCCAATCAGGAGATGTCAAAAACTTGTTATAAAACAACTCTATGCTTCGCGGTCCTTTTGGTGACTCAGTAGTTCAAAAAGTTTTTTTTTTCTTTTTTTGAATTTCCTATATTCTTCCTCATAAATTTTAGTATTCCCAAATTGGTTCAAAGCTCAATATATCATTAAGAATTTTAGTATATATTTATTATTAAAATATAATGTATATTGAAGAAAGAAATATTTGTATCAACTTCAAAAACAAGAAACTTTGTACCGAAAAGACTCAATTTGGATCGTATTAATAAAATAATAAAATTGTTGTGCACAGTTCAACTTCTACTTCTTTCTTTCCAATGCTCACCATCCAATTTATATTTCTTTACTTATCTTCTTCTTCCTTTATATATATACATTAGAATATCTATAAATTAATACTGTTAGGACTGATTTTTTTTATTCATTTAAAGAGTTATTATTTAATCGATAAATTAATAATTTATTAATTTAAAGAATATTTTTCTATTCGGTGAACATAAATTTAATTACATTAAAATTATTGCATTTTATTGATGTTTATATCAAACTTTTTTGATGCAATGTATCATACTTATTAAATTAACGTAATAATAGAATTCATTGCAAGTGATATTAATTATTTTAATAATTAAATAATATTCATTGTATCCACTTTTCAAATTACATTCGCATTTTATTTCAAAAAAATTATATTCAATTAGATTTAAATTTCAAGATAAAATATTATTTTGATGGGACCATATATTAAAGATGAAATTCAATTAGATTTGAATTTCAAGAAAAATTAATGATGAAATTAAGATGAATTTGAATTTCAAGACAAAACAAACGAGAATAGAATCATATTTTACAAGATATTAGCCTAGATATATTTATAATTTAAAAGAATTATTAATTTATGATTTTGATGAGACCATATATTTATATAAGGGTCTTTTAAAAAATTATTATTTTATCAAAATTATTAATTTATTTTATTAATCCAAGTCGAAATTGAAAAAAAATATTATTTTAAAGAGATTATTAATTTATCGCGTATTAATTTACAGAGTTCACAACTTCACTTTAACCGGTTTAAAAGTAAACATCCAATTGTCAAACTTCAAAAGGTAATCTTATTTTCTTTTATTTATTAAACTCTCTCACACCCTTTACAGGTAATTTTTTTTTCTTCTACTTTATTAACAGGAAAATATAAACTCTCTTTCTATTGATTTTCACTTGCATCTTTTTAAGATACAAACAAGATTGTCAAGACCGATGTTATTGGTACGTAATTTTTTTCAATCTATTAATCAGTGAATTAAAATAACATATTATATTGATTTTAATTTGAATTTACACAAATTGTTATTATAATTATAAATACAATCGTTTAAAATAAATTATTTCTATGTTTACTCGTATTTATTCTCACATACAAAAGGTTTTATAGAGACACACTTAACAATTAGCTTAGTCATAATTATTTTTTTATGATTTTCTTGTTCAATAATCTCACCTTTCAATTATATAGGACGTTTAAGACATAATCACACATATTAAGAAATCTCATTAATTTTAATGTTAGGTAATTAATATTGATTTGAAATTTCACTAATTAATTACTTTTCCTCCTCTCTCTCAATTACTCTATTTTTTAAGGACAAAGTAGGAAATAATTAAATTTTTACTGTCATATATATATAAAACGTTTTATATTTTAAAAAAAATCTTCTAAAACCACATTATATATAATGAAAATGAGGTAGTATAGATAAGTGGCATATTCTTTCTTCAAAAATGGTATACATGATTTTGTTTTTAGCTTTTGTAGGGTCCCTAAGATTCTGTTTTATTTGGGAATCCTAAATTGTTTAGCCCTTAATTAATTGGTACTAGTAGTACTAAACTAGGAGGAATATATATTATTAATAGTATTAGGGATAAATTAAGTTTAAATAATAAATATTTTTTCATTGAAATATTAACGTGAGTTTGTCTTACTAGCAACTGATGAAGTCGGAATAACCAAAGAAAGCATATTTTGGTAAATGTTAACATAGGTAGGGCACATCACATGAGGAGGGTATATATACATATACAATATTCAGGACGGACAAACACCATCACAATATATATATATATATAGCAAAATGATGGAGATTTCTTCAGCAAATATGTGGGTGGCACTTGTGTTAGTAGTAGTCCCACTTATAGGGTGGGTGATGTGGTGGTGGAATGATCAGTGGTATGCTCTCAAACTCAAATTCCGGGGAGGTTTTCCTAGCGGCACCAAACTACCTCCGGGCCACATGGGCGTTGCCTTTTTCGGGGAAATGTTCAAATTCCTTTGGTATTTCAAGCTTCTTTGCCGTCCGGATGACTTCATTAACTCAAAGCGCACCAAGTAAATCTTTTTTTCCTTTTTCTTTTCCAAAAAAATACTAATTGTTACACCATTAATTAAAATAACCGCATTCATGTTAATTAGTTAGTGTGAATTTGTAAAAATCTTTTCCTAATTAATATATATTTACCTTAATTGTGTTTGTTAATTAATGGGATCGATCCATTAGGTATGGTGACGGCGTAGGGATATACCGGAGCCACCTATTCGGGTCACCGACGATCATAGCGTGGTCCCCAGCAGTTAGCAAGTATATAACCCAATCCGAAGCAGAGTTCGTATCCGGGCATGGCGCTGAAATTCTTGGAACCAATTCCTTAATATGTTTGCAAGGGGCAGCACATACAAGGCTCAGAAATTTTGTGTCAAGGGCCATAAACCAGCCCCAAGCTCTACGAGGAATTGCGCTCATGGTACAGCCTCGTCTCATTGCTGCCCTCCAGTCTTGGGCTCACAAGGGTACAGTTGTAGCTTACAATGAAGCTAAAAAGGTTCGTTTACTTAAGGAAAATATTAGAATAAAATTGTTTGTTTAATCCTAAGACAAAGTTACTTTGTTTATATGTTTGATCCCGCCTTACCTATATAAAAATAAGGTGCGTTAATTCTACGTTTATATGTTATTTTAATGTGAAAATAGAAACTCATGTTTTGAGGGAGGGAGGGAGGTAGTATAATAAAGATAAAATAGTTTAGCACAAGTTTACTTATTTATTTTATAAAGTACGTACTTAGCGAAAGTGTACATTACCGAAGAAAACCAAAGTGGGGGATACTTGATGCTTGCAGGTTACATTTGAAAATATTGGCAAGATTTTCGTTAGCTTCGAGCCTGGCCCTGTTCTGGACACTCTAGATGCATTGTTTGTCGGGATATTGAAGGGAGTCCGAGCTTTTCCTATCAAGTTTCCTGGAACTGATTATTACCGTGCTCTTCAGGTTATTCACTGTATTGCTCCCTCCTTCCAAAGTTAAATATAAATTTTTAAAGGGTCATGGTTTTAAAAAATATATCTCTATTGCCAAACTTAAACTATAGGAGCCATACATAGATGGTGTATTTTGAATGATTCCTGAAAATAAATATGACATCATTAATATATAATTCAACAGTGTCAGAAGAAAGCCATGGAGATTTTTAGGAAGGAGCTTGAAAAGAAGAAAAAGGAACAGGATGGTACCATGAATACAAATGATCTAATGGATGGGCTGATGCGGTTGAAGGATGATGAGGGGAAGCAACTGAATGATGCTGAGGTGCTCGACAACATCCTCGGCCTAGTTGTTGGAGGCTATGAATCCACTTCTCTAGCAATAATGTGGGCTCTCTATTTTCTTCCCAAATACCCTAACGTTCTCCAAAAACTTCGGGTACGTCTTCATGATCGTAGATTTGGTCGTATTTTTTTTAAGGGTATTTCTTTTCTTTGTTTTAGTTGTGTTTAGTTTGTGCGTGAATCAGAATATGAATTTCAGGACGAGAACATGTCCTTTAGCAAGAATAAGCACGGGGAGCTCCCAACCAGCGATGACATTACTAAACTAATCTATACCAACAAGGTAGGTATATACTTGTGCATACCTCAAAATGTTAATAATATTTGTTAAGGTTGAGAGAGGGACCTGTTAATTTGCTTATAGTGAGAAACTTGCTCCAAAAAATGGAGAGAAATTGGTGTCGGACTCCAAAAATCTCTTATATGTGACACTTGTGTCTGTTTCTCCAGAATTATTAACATCACTACAACAAACTCTATTGAATACAGGTTGTAGAAGAAACATTAAGAATGGCAAATATAGCGGCAACTATATTTCGAACCGCTACCAAAGATATTGTGTACAAAGGTAAGAGCTTACAAACTTTATATTTTGCAAATTGATCAATATTGATTTTCATACGGGACCTAATATTAAATTATATACCCATAAAGCTCTAACCTAACCTAATTTGAATGACTGACAGGGTACATGATACCCAAAGGTTGGAAGGTGATTGTTTGGGCTAGATATCTCCACACAAATCCACAAAACTTTGAGAATCCAATGTGCTTTAATCCTGATAGATGGAATGTATGTGCCTCTCAATATAATTCAAAACATGGCATGTTCTTCAGTTATATAATTCGTTGATAATATATATTTCTTCCTACTGATTAAATTAGGAACGAGCAAAGCCCGGAACATACCAAGTATTTGGTGGAGGATCAAGGATATGTTTAGGGAACATGCTTGCTCGCTTACAACTTGGCATCTTTCTTCATCATTTGGTCACAGGATACAAGTAAGAAAGCCCACTTGTTACATATTATTGATGATCTTAATTTAGTAATGTAATATGTTACATGATGGCAATGTAAAGTAAAAATATAGCTAGTGACTGTTCCAATTGATTTAATTTCAGGTGGGATCTAGTCAATCCAAATGCAAAAATGTCGCATCTTTCACATCCAAAACCGGTAGATGGCGTTGAGATTGCATTCAGCAAGCTTTAAACTGTAGAATTACTAAAAAGTAGTAGCTCTGTTTAATTTAATGGGTTGCACTTGCACATGGATGATTTAGTTGCAAAATAATTGTAAGTTGTAATATAGAGGCGCTCCTATATATAATCATGAGTTCAGTAGTCAAATCTTGGATGGTTGAGCCCAAAAATTTAATTTCCAATGCAAATACATGATACACATAGCACAACTGAACTGTTTATAGCAACATTTGTGTTGAAAAAGAAAATTTTGATGCTAATAATGCCAGCCAGTGCTCCCTTTTGATCAGGCACCACATATATATATATATATATATATATAGTGAGACTTAAAACATATCTTACGCTGGTTCTGTCCCTGCTAGCTTTGGGTCAAGTTGATGTGCCCGCCGGTTCTAAACTCTTAACTCACTTTACTCTATATTGGGGAGCGAATCACGGTTGCAATTGTTAATTAAATGGATCGGAATCGGATACGTCTCCCTCTTTCTGTCAAAATTGGGAGCAGCGCGTGATGGGGAGCATTGTTTGCACGGGGAGCGTGGCTGGCAGCAAGGGCGGAAGCAAGCAAACGAACTATGTCATGTCAAACAAAGCACGCCGTGCTGGGGCTTGTGCGGTCAGCTAGCCTGCAGCTGGGAGTGCATGGAATTAGGGTGAACAGCGTTTCACCTTCTGCCGTTGTCAAGCTTGTGGGTCCAGAAAGTGTTCAACTTAAAGAAAATAATTTGTGACAAGATTAAAAACTGATACTTATAAAGAGAATGCGACCTATAATTAATTAGTTAGTCCCTTTTGTTTGTTACTCCTTATTTCTTTGTGGGGGTTATAATCTGAGAAAAGTTACATTAGGGATCCGGTTAGTCCACCCTTGAGTTACATTTAATTACTCAAATTTTAATAATTAATCGTAGTTGTCTTTCCTGCTTGGAAAATTAGGGATCCGGTTATTATGAAGTTCAATTATACAGTGCTGACACGCAAAAAAAATAATTACCTTTTGACATGCATGTCAACACTATATTGGTCAATTGACGACATACCCGACCAACATCAAGTAATCAACCAATGAGATGAGAACGGGAATTGGGTAATGCGTAGCATCCACTCCCGTGATAAGTATGGCCTGGTAGTAATTTTTGTTTGTTTGTTTTTGTTGAAGTAGATAGATAAAGTTGTCAAAATAAAACCAAAACTAAAACGACAGATCAAACGTGACTGTCACTCGTACAATACACGTATGTATAATAAGCAAAAGTCATTGACGAAACTTGTATATTAGTAGTTTGGTCAATGGCCTTCCAAAACCCAATCACATGGCATCCGTTCCGTTCCTTCGGAATACACGTGTGTATATCATAGTAACGTTTACCGTTTATAAACTTTAAAATAAAACAAAAATCATAATGCGAAATTTGAAATTCTTGCACCATGCACGCAACAAAAAGTTTGAAAGACTAGAAGCAAAGCTCCGGACTGGATAGATACCAGAAACAATTAATGAGTAATTAAATCTGTACAGTGCTCAACCCTTACACTTGGCTATGCCCCCAACCGGAGAGATGATTTTGGTTTCACAAGGATTTCATGAAACTTTACACTTCCATTTATCTTTTCAGGGACAGACAGTTAAATTTTGAAACTCACCTACAAGTATGGTGTAAAACAGTCAAATCAACAAGTAATTTACCCCTGGAGAGTATGACGGGTATGAACTGAAAAGCATTCAGACAAAAGATAGAATAACTATTATTCCCAACAACAATGTTAATTAGTCTAATAAGCTCAGCTTTTAGATTAACAATGTTTTCCAATAAAGGTGCAGGGAAAGTTGTGGCGATCACTTGCACATAATGTAGTTACTACCAACTAAATGCATACTTCGCTCTCGGCTACTCATGAGCCTCTTTTGCCCTTATTAGAATATCAGAACCAGAGAGTCAGAGACCAAATTCTCAACACTCTCATAATAATTAAGTTCTTGCTATATATTCCATACAATAATAAGAAAAGTGAAAAGGGAAAGGAAAAAAAGAAAAGAAAAAGTGTACAGAATGAGAAAAACCATTATTTATAACCACAATCCTGACACAGGTTGGACTTATTTGCTTACAATAGTGACCACAATAGCCTGCTTACACCGACAAAGATAAAGGGTGACACAAGATATATACCGATCGCCATGATAACTCAGTAAGCCCAGAAACCAAAGGGGTGATCTTCTTCAACTGGGAAGCCAAGATAACAAGTGTTTGCAGGCAGGTCAGGGCAATTATTGCTTCCATTTTTCGGGAACTCATAAGCTAGTGAAGGCAACAAGTTCTTGCCCAAGTTATCCTCTTCATCTTGAGACATATCTGACTGGTCAGGTTCAAATACATACGAGGAATCACCTGGCTCTAAGAGAGAGGAGTGAATTCCATCGGTGTAATGTGGACTGTCCGATTCAAATACATCACTTTTGACCGAGTTAAGATCCTCCTGCTTGCAAGCCACAATTGAGTCTTCGATTGCTTCACAATCAGAAACCTCATTTCCAATGTGTTCTTGTTGCGGTGCTTCAGACAGTGTTTGCTTATCAACAAATTTCAAGTCCCCCTTCTCTTTCTCTTTGAGAAGCAGCTTTTCTGTCAGGTCAAGAACCTGAAAATCATTGAGCCATTTCATCAGCAGTGTCAAAACTTAAGAGTACAAGAAAATATGAATTATTTCATAAAACGAGGTCATCACCTCAGCTTTTAGCTTCTCCTTATCCTTAAGGAGGTTGTCATAGTCGGCTTTGAGGCTGTTGTAGCTATCTTGCAATACCTCATAATCTCTCTCTATTGTTTTAGTCTTCCAACGTGCTCGGCGGTTCTGAAACCATATTGCAACCTGCCGAGGCTGCAAACCAAGGTCTTTCGCAAGCTGAATTTTCCTTTCTGGTTCAAGCTTGTTCTCTGCCTCAAAACTCTTCTCCAGAAATTGGATTTGATCAGCCTTAAGCCGCCTCTTCTTCTCAGGTTGATGAAAGTACTCATCAAAGTCCTCATCCCCATACTCATCTTGATCAAAAGACCGAAAGAATAACCTGGCAGAACGATTTCTCCGATTAACATCTTCAAAGCTAACCAGAGATCTCGACCCTGAACCAAAACATCACTGTCACTACAAGGATTCTTTGCAACTAATCAGAAGAACCAACCAATGCAGCAGCCATTAGACTCCCAATATTATTTATATTATCCGCATTTGTATGAGTCAAAGTCTTGTAGTCTAAAGATTTAATAGACATACATATCCTACTTGCCGCACAGTTAAGTAGAATCAAACATTGGAGGGGGAGGATAAAGGTAAACCCAGTGAAGTGCTGCCCATAATTTACTATTTGCCTATTTCATTCCTTTAAGTCAAAAAATTTCAAAGACAACATTACCCAATAAGATTGAACTCATAAGAATAATTTAAAGGATTAGGAGAAGAAGATTATCTAGTATCTAATACTGTATTAATGACAGATACAAATAGAAGGAATAGAATGAGAAAAAGTTCTCTTGCTAATTATGAACTGAGTTGAGACACTAACACACCAGAGAAAACTGAAACAATCGCAAACAATTATATATAAATGGATCCAGAAACATCACTGTAATGAATAGCAAAGAATTAAGAAGATACAGATATTAAGATTGAATTCAAGACTTTCCAGTTGCATAATTAGTAAAAACCACTATCAAACTACAACTAGAAAAACAAAGAAGTGAAAGAACACAAATATTCAAGAAACATGTGTACATAGGGAGAGTGAAATTTACCGAGGAAAGAAGGAGAAGACTCAGAAAGGAAGAAGGAATCAGAAGAAGAAGGAGCCCTTTGATTCATATTGGATCCAACAGCACCGCCGTAGAGTAACCTCCGACCCGCCATGGAAAGTAGCGATATATTTTGTTATGGTGGGTTTTTTTAATCTGGCATAGACGATTGGTTAAATGAAGATCAGACGACTCTGATTTCAATTAGCCGATGTTATAATTATATATTCTGCTATATATATATATAGAAAGTTTGATTTTTTTTTTGTTCTAGAGCTTGTGACGGAAAAAACTGGTGATGATGATCTCTGTGATATGCGAAGTATGTGAACACCTGCTGTGAGCTCCCATCATCACACCCAGAAAATAGCAGTATACACCCAAAATTGTGTGCGTTTCTTTTTCTTTTTTTTGATGGATTGGGTACAGGGGAAGAAGGAGGAGAGATTTGGAATTGTGGGAGAGTTGTCAGAATTGAAACTCTCTGGTAGCTTGGATTCTTAGATTTTTAGAGAGAGGGGAGAGGAAAGAGGAGGGAGGAGGGAGGAGAGGGAGGAGGGGGAGGAGGTGGGAGATTATTATTATTTTTATTTTTAATTGTCACATGGAGATTATTATTCTTCTCATGAAATAGAAATGGATGGGATAAAAATTTTAGTAAAACATGTAGGACATATAGTTTAGTAAATATAACAATTTTGCTACTATTTTTAATTATGAATACTTCCCATAAATCAATAAAAGTAAAAATTTATTCAAAAATCTAAGTTTTATATTTTATTATTAATCCAAAATGACATAAATTTTTAATATAGTGTAATTATCATGTCATTGTCATTAAATTAAACACTAATTAAATTTAATAATAAATATGGAACAAATATTTTTTAATAATAAATATTTTTAAATTATATAATTTATTGAGACTGATAAACAAATAGAACATAATTTTTTTTATGGAAGTACTATTATTATTATTACTATTACTCAGAATATTTTTATGACAATTTTTAAAATAATTTATACTATTAAAGTTTATTTTAAATTTAAAGATATTTCAAAGAATTAAAATAATAAATATATTTTAAACCGAAATGAGTAAAATGAAAGTGGAATGAGATCAATGGCTATATAATGTTCCTACCTACTTTTTTTTCCTTTTCTTTTTGAGACTCCTTTTTTCCTTTTTCCTTTTTCCTTTTTCCTTATTTTCGTATTATAATTTTGAAAGGAATACTTGAACATAATTAGTTGTCAATATATTAATTCTTTGAATACATAAACCTTAATAAAAATCGATAATTATTTGGGGATCTTATACGCGCGTGACAAATTTCTTAATATATTTTTGGTCAAAGGCATCCCATCCCTTCTCTCCTGTCTCTATCTCATATGTTTGGAATAATTTAAAATTCGTAATAAAAATATCTACAATACGCACGTGAAGGAAATGATATGGTGGTATGGTATCTTTAAGCTCATATCATTAGGAAAGGTCATTCAATACCTAGAAATTGATATTATTTTCACATGAAATAAAATAAAATGAAATAGTAGTCTTTTTTTCTCCACATAAATTAAAATAAAAAAATATATTTGAGCGTTACCCAACCCAACCTAACCTAAAATTCCTCTCTCAAGTCTCACCCTCTTTATTTATCTGCCCCTTCACTAGAGGTGCCGGTTTTTTTCGTTTTCAATTTTTTCGGTACCGATTTTTCGGTTTTTTTATACTTTTCGGTACCGATAATAAAAATTTTGAATTCGGTAAATATCGAAAAACCGAAAAGTTGAAAAAAACTAAAAACTTGTCTTTGGAAAACTGACCTGGAGTTAATTTCAAACTGAACCACATGATGATTCGTCTTTGAAAAACTGGCCTGTAGTTAATTTTTGGGAATATGACAAGAGTCGCACATTGGATTCCACTTTCGAGAAATATCATTTATGAAGATCTGTATTGGTAGTAGTACAACCGCAGTATACAAAGCATAGGGGAAATTAAAAAACACGTGTGCCATGAACGAACAAAATCTTGAGCTGCAGCATGCTTAGTATTTAAAATAGGCTTCTGCATGTAGAACTATGAAATTTGATAAATCTAAATGACCATTTTTTGCTGTGCTTGAATTTGGTGCTGCTTTATCTTGTATGACCATCTTATGACAAATATTGGTATTATCTCAACTGTAAATGTGAATATATTCCCTTTTTATTCTTCAGGCCACATTACTATTTACACCTGCTGACCTCGACTGGCCTTGACCAGTACTGGACTTGAGCCAAATAAAAAAACAAGTTACTTTTCAGCTAAATTTCTGAAAAATAGTGTATATATCTCACAAATAATTTAAGCATGTTGATGACGTAATCAAAATATCATAAATAAATTCTGGTAAAACCTTGGTTTAGATAAGCAGTCTCAAAGGAGAATGAATATATACAAATGTCATAGGACTACCCCACCTTGAAGTTGAGATGAGTCGATTGAGAATGCTAAAAAACTGACTTCTCCCCATACTTCCCTCAAACATGTTCAATGGCACAAAAATTATACTTCTAAATTATTTCTTCTTGTCAAGAAATTAACTACATATTAACCTTTTCCCGGAAACATGTTAACCTAATCTGTCCTTGGTGGCTTCTTATCTGATGCTCTCTTCACCACCTATTTCATATATCTGATAAGTGCTCTAATTGAATTTGGTGTATGAATTTTGTCAAGGGTTTTATTTCTTAATTTGTTTTTTACTACATACTGTTTTTATGAAGATTTGCTTAAAAAATCATTTGCTTAGTTATCATTATACTACTTGGATTAATCATCTTCGCACTCTTCCAAATAGACCCGGCAAAATATAGTTATGGGTTGGTTTTGGTTTTCAAAATATGGTTATGATTCCATTTAAGAACCAAAACCATATTAACCATTTTTAATATGAGTTATGTGGGTTGGAACCATATGGTTATGGTTAAAAACCATATTAACCATTTTAAGATGTTTCATATAAATATTTATTTGTATTAGTTGTTATAATATTATATATTTTTTATATTGTGAGTGTATCATATAATAAATAACTAAAATATAATAGTATTTAATTATAATTTATGCTTGAGATTCCTTTCAGCTCTCATTTTTACGACTTGTACTATGCAACGATTTAAACAATTTTTAGTCTGTTGTAGTAGTAATGTGGGGGTAGGGGGTAGGGGGTAGGGGTGGTGTGTGGGTAGGGTGGTGTGGGTGGGGTGTGTGGGTAGGGTGGGTGGGTGGGGTGTGGAGTAGGGTGGGGTAGGGTGGGGTGGGGTAGGGGTAGGGGTGGATGGAGTGGGTGGGGTGGGGGTGATGTGGGAGTGGGTGGGTGGGGTGGGGGTGGGGTAGGGGTAGGGTGGGTTGGTAGGGTAGGGTAGGGTAGGGGTAGGGTGGATGGGTGGATGGGTGGATGGGGTAGAGTGGGTGGGGTGGTGTGGGGGTAGGGTGGGGTGGGTGGTGTGGGGGTAGGGGTATGGTGGGGTGGGGGTGTAGGGCGTAGGGTGGGTGGGGTGGTAAGGTGGGGTGGGGTGGAGTGGGTGGGGTAGGGGTAGGGGTAGGGTAGGTGGGTTGGCTGATAAAAATGCTTCTATTTCCTTGAGTGTGTCTATAGCCGGTTCCTATGTGTGTAAAAAATTATGTTAAAAATTTTAATTAGCAGGGGAACGAATAATATCCGAATATTACTAGTTACCTTGATTTTTAGAGGAACATTTTAGTAGTATTAATAGCATTAGTTTTCTTAGCAAATTAGAGGAATTTTTTATTTGGATTTGGAATAAAATATGGGTCGAAAAATGGTTAACCGGGTTGGAACTATAACCAACCCAAATAAATATGGTTCCAAACTTTAACCAACCCAAATAAATAAATATAGTTAACCAACCCATTTAGTTCCAGTTAATATGGGTTGACCCGACAGTTAAGCAACTATATTGCCAGGTCTACTTCCAAAGTTTCTTTTCTTAGTTATCTTCCCCAGAACTAGCAAAAAAAGAAACTTGAGAGGTATAGAATCTCCATTTGCTCAAAAGGCAAGGTAAAACTTACCTCCAGGAGAAAACAACAGACACATTCCAAGGTGGCCATTACTCAAATTCAATAGCGACCAAGCTGGCAAGCCAGACCCAACAGGCAACAGGCCCCTTCTCTGGATAACCTGTTAAGAAGGGAAAAGGTCAATATGTGAATATGATTCATAAGTGGTTTTGTACAAGCATGACCGGTACAATGACTTTCGTTCAGGCTACGAGTAAACACATCCACAAATAACATATCTCATGAGCAACAAACATAGTAATCAATATTATTATGAATGAAATGTCCAAACCACTTGTAGGGACATAACCATATTCATAATGAATAGTAACTGATAAAGAAACATAAATAACAAATTCATGTAGCAGAATATATTCGTTAAAGGTCAACATTGTTTTCCAAGAGACAGGGTGATTATGCACATTAACTGTATGTCCATCATATTCTAGTTGTTCTACACAGTTGAATTAGCCAAACTTCCCTGACAGAAAAAAATCACATGTTTTCAATACATGCATTATTGTCATGACTCATGAAACTAGATAGTGAAATAACTTATCCATAGTTTGACATCAAAACCATACAAGATCTTTACACAGATTCTCTTAACTGATTTTTGAACTTTGGAACAGGGTCTTTTAATCCAGACAGTGCAAGCACACATACCTTCGCTGAGACCACCAAGCTGCAGGTTCACCAACAGAAACACTTCATGCCAGGAACTAGAAGGTGCAAGAGCAGCAATGCTGCTCGCAAGCTTCTATCTGGTGGTGTTGGGTGTTGGTGGGATTAAAGGTTCACTTCCCACACATGGAGTTGAGCAGTTTGATGAGAACTTTTCAGAGGGAAGAAAGAAGAGATCAACATTCTTTAATTATTTCGTCTTTTGCCACTCTTGTGGGACAATATTAATTGCAGTGACTTTTGTGGTGTGGATTGAGGACAATAAAGGCTGGCAATGAGGATTTGGAATCTCCACTGCAATAATACTAATATCCATCCCAATCTTTCTCCTTCGCTCCACTAGATACAGGAACAGAATCCCAGAGGAATCCCTATTACAACAATGTTCAAGGTAGGATCCATTTATTTAGCTTTAGTCTAGCTCTAGAAATCACATAGCGGATCTACACATAGCTTTAGGACTGCATAGCTCTGTTTGTAACAGGTTTCAACTGCAGCAGTTTTCAACACTTGCTTTCTTAAGATTCCTCACTATGCTATAGTGATGACCGCTACCAAATATTGTGAGGAAGAAGTCCATAATAAAGAAAAAGAACCAGATCAGACAACAGCAGAACACTTCAAGTTCCTCAATAGAGCAGTAACCAATAAGCAGTAGAACAGGTGAAGATAGTACTTAATATCCTTCCAATCTTCATGTCAACCATTATGCTCAACTGCTGCCTTGCTCAGCTTTCCACCTTTTCCGTTCAACAAGCAGCCACCATGAACACTAAGATTGGCTTGTTAAAGGTTCCACCAGCTTCTCTCCCTGTATTTCCTGTCCTCTGCATCATGTCCTTGCACCGGTGTACAATCATGTTATCATCCCATCTGCCAGGAAGGTAACCAGAACTGAAATGGGTATCACTCATCTCCAACGGATGGGAACTGGGCTATTCCTCTCTGTTGTGGCCATGACAGCTGCAGCTCTGGTCGAAATGAAGTGAAAAAAGGTGGAAACCCAATCTGGTCTACTGAATTCCACTGAACCTCTACCTATCACATTCCTTTGGGTCGCCAAGCAATAATTGTTCCATAGATTCACTGATCTTTTCAGCTTAGCTGGCATGATGGAATTCTTCTTCACATAGGCTCCACTTAGCATGAGATCTTTGGCAACATCTCTCTCCTGGGCCTAAATGGCTATGAGGTACTATCCCAGCTCGGTGCTAGTATCAATACTGAACCATGTCACCAGTAACTTTTGGCACGCAGCATGGCTCTATGCAGCAACATAAATCATTATCACCTAGAAAGATTTTACTGGTTGATGTGCGTATTAAGCAGATTGAACTTCTTACATTATCTCGTTTGGGCCGACTGCCATAAATACAAATCAACAAGGCCTGATAATCAATAGGAAATACAAGTAATATGCATGTCATGGGAGGTCAAATCATCCCTATCATGTAACTTATTTAATATGGTCTTTCTAGTAAGCTTAAGGCCAGTAGAAGATTAAATCAGTAAATCATAATGGTGAGTTATCAACCTAGATGATGCATATTATGCGTCTCTTATCACAAGTCTCCAGGAATTTTGATCTTCAGCATTGTAAGTGTGTCTATGTAGGAATACCATGAAGAATCGTGTTATCATCCACTTTGTTAAGGAACTATGCTTGGAGATTGAAATTATTAGCACTCAAGAGTCAAGATTATGGGTCTATACCAAACTTGTACAGATAATCATAATTTTTATTCGGACTTTTAAATATACACCAAGACTTTTAAACTGACATGAAACTGAATATCCAATAATAATACGTTGTGGTCTGCTTGGCTTTGGTTATGGCACTGTCTACTTAAATAAGTGTACACATTTTAAGCTGAAAATAAGGCAGTAGAGTGTTATTGAGGTATTAATGTCCAACAAATGCTTCACACAGACACTTTTTTGGAAGAAGTGTCCACACCACTTTCAAGATTTTCAACAGTGAAAGTTAGATCAATATGAATGCCAATCCACTTGCGAAAAGTAGAGTGAGTACATTATGGAAGAAATAAACCAATTAACACTACTCATCAAACACCAAATGTTAACCATCTAAAAATAGTCACTTTCTCAGTAAATTAGTGGATGGAAAAGGTAATAGGATTGTGCAAGGAAAAATATGCAAGAAAAAGTTTATAGCAACAAATTTGATAAACAACTAGTAATATGAAATGAAGCCCCACGTATTCCTCATTAATTGGTATTAATTCGAACATCTACAGCAAAATTATAAAAATCCATTGGATATATAAGAGTATATAACAATTAGTTTCCCCTGCAGGCTTCAGTGATTTGAATGAAAAAGAAACACAGAATAGAGGTGAGCCAAATTTGTACAAAGAAGGAACAGTACAACGTAAGAAAGCAAACAAAATTCACAAATACGCATGAGGCGTCAATGTCTATGAAGTAAATACGAGTACTAGAGAGAGAGAGGACCTACCTTGATGCTTCAAATTTGGATGAGGACGGCATCTGGAGTCTGGACAAGGATCGCGAAGATTGATCATGAATGCTTGTTTTTTATTTGAATTATTAAGTATATATTGATTTTACCGCCATTGGGGATGTAGCTCAGATGGTAGAGCGCTCGCTTAGCATGCGAGAGGTACGGGGATCGATACCCCGCATCTCCATATAAATTTTCCAATATTTTTTTATTTAAAATTTGGAATTAAAATAGAATTTTCGGTAACCGTTTTTTGGGTCTCTGCAATTGTGATGCCTGCTGTATGTAAACTTTTGTCTCTATTCATCTGTGTACTATAATTTGACTTTTGATATCAAATAATAACATATTATATTTTAAATTCATTTGAATTTATTTAATTTTATTTGATACAATTATTATAATTGAATAGTATACAATAAAAATTAGTAATAATAATTTTATTTTATTCTAAATTTTTACGAGTCATGCTAATTTTAAAGTTTAATATGTCGTTATTTAATCTTTAAAATTAAATTGTATCTCTAATTTTAGCACGTAATGAGTGAGAACTTGATAATTTTGGATTGATCTTGTAAATATCATAAAGTTTATTTTGACTTGAGGTGGTATATGTATGTAAGACTGTTAACTCTCATATCATAAACTTTCTTTACATATTATTTTGGCTGCTTCCTTCAGTTATCAGTTATCACTATCAATTTGCTCTCTACTCCATCAATTTAAAGGTAGGTATACTCAATTAACACGATGTTTGGATATTGTTATGAAACCATTTTCTTAAAATTCAATCATCACCCCCCATCTTAAAACTCCCTTTAATCCCATCTGCCCTCCTTGTAGTAATACAATAAAGCAGACAAAATAAACAACACCTGTGCCCTAATTCACAAGAAAGTTAAATATACACAAATGCTTAACAAATCACGAGCTACTTGCTCTCCACAAGTTTCCAAAACTCTTCCTGGACTGAAGATAGAGTAGTTACATATCCCTACTTACCTTTAGTTGTAATAACAACAGAAAAAAAAAAAAAAAAAAAAGAATCCAGAAACGGAATTAAACATGAGAATTACAAAGAGAATCTGTACGAAATTATATGAAGGTCTTTTCAAAAGAGCTTGTGACCTTTACAATGATCGACTGAAGCATGCCAATGCGTAAAGCCTTAGAAGACAGACTCAGTACAACAGATAATCACGCGTGAACTCAATTAAGTGTGACCTGATGGTAGCCTAAGTGGTTAACTACTCAATCCGTCTCTTGTAATCCATCTAAAACCCATGACCCAACAAACAATGCAGCTGCACCAACTACAAGGGAACCTGCCAGTACAGCCTGCAACGCCACCAGACCCGCAGAGTCATCTGGAATCAACACAATAGCCAGAATGGCTGCTACAAGAATCGGCAGCGCTGCTGAGGCCAAGGTCGATGGCGAGGAGCTCGCAGCCTTTTCGAGCAGGCTCAGGAGCCCAAGCTCTTCAGCCTTAGAGAACACCCCCAACTTTTCAATGGATGAGAGAGTAAATCCTAGCTCCTCAGCTTTCGACAATAGACCTGCCTTCTCAACGTTGCTGAGCACTTTTCGCTTCTCTATCTTCTTGAAGACATCCACCTCGACTTCTTCGCTTCCTTCATAAAATATTCCTGCCCCAAACCACTGCTTCTTCCAGTTATCATCAAATTTGTTCACCTGTATTAATGCAGACAAATTAGAGTACTCTGTCAACAGGGTGCACTAGTGACCTATAAGCACATGTGCACACCCAAAAAAAAAAAAAACAGTAGAAGACGAGTATACTAGTGTGGTCTTGACAGTGTCCAAAAACCAGCTATGAGATTTCATTTGGTTAGATTAGAAAGTATGAGACTTGAAAAGCTGGATAAAGGAGTAAGGATTAAATATTACTCGTACCACAAAATTTCTTTGATATTTTCTTCCATCAAATTTTCTGGGAAAAAAATGATGACACGGGTATTCAACTTTGTCCCAAAATGAGTCATTTTTGCTAACTACTCCACTAGGCTAGTAAGAGTGGTTACTATTTAAATAGAAGGTTTAAGGGGAAGTGGACATTAATTCTAAAACTGATAATAATAAAAAAAAATTGTGTGACTTTTGTTTTTCCAAAAAAAAAAAACAGACTCATTTCGATTTTGGCACGGAGGGAGAACAATTAATGTTCCTGATAACAATCGTCAGTCAATAGAATCTCAGTTTACCTAGGATATCAGGAACCAAAAAGGATGCATGTACAGATTTTGGAAAAGAAACTTTGATAAGAACCACAAAACATTACACAGTTACTTAGCTGTTCATTAATGTGGAAAATTACAAATTTTAAATCAACTAAATTCATAAGTTCTAGGCAAACTCCCAATTAGGATTTTACTTTCGTACAGCATCAACCCAGTTTTGTAGGCAACCAAACAGGGGGAAATTGTTTGATTATCCCAACTAATTACATACCATGCTTGGAGATACAAGGAGTTTTTAAAACTGTATATATGTGCACATAAAAGTACCTTCTTTTTGGGTGCCATGGCAATAAATCTTGGGGCTTGTTTGGCGGGACGGAGACGAGGAACTGTAGACCTGGAGGGAAACAAACTTTGCTCAACGTTTCTAAGCAAAGCAAGTGAGGAAGTTGCTGTCGCCGCCATTGATTAGTGCACAATCCTTCCAATTTTAGGAAGAATTTCTGTCCCTCCCTCTGAATTTCCTTGGACCCTAAAACTTCCTTTCTGCAATCTTTTGATCCATGATATTCACCAATCAAAACTCGCACAGCGCTATCTGCGAAAAATTTATTACGTACATTACATTAGACCCCCTTAAGTTTAATAATAGAACATTTATGCCCCCTCTCTCCCTGCCCAGTGGCAGTGCCCACAACTTTGATCTTATTCAATTTGTTAAACTCTAAGATTTAATTAATGATATGAATTTATTTTTAAATTTATATTTTAGTAATACATTTTATATAATAATTTATAATATTAAATCCTGCACGTCAATTTAAAATTTTGAATCGATGCTTATGGTTTACATCTTAGCAAAACAACATAATGAACATACAAACTAGCAGCTACATATTTATATTACAATAATAAGCAAGGGAAATTATATAAATATGATACAAAATACCAAGAACACGAAAAACTAAGTTGTTAAAACCAAAGAGTGCTAGCTTTGTTAATTTGTTGTAAGTAAGCTAATTATTATATTATCTTTAAATTGAAGATAATAAATGAGCAGTCGATTCTAACAAAATTAAAATTTCGTCCCTATCCTTAAACTAATTTTTTTTTAAAAGTATGGTTGTATACCGCTTTCATGCATCAATATCTTCTCATCTTGGTATATATTAGCCGAACATTGACAAGAACAACGTAAAAAAACATGTAATTAGTTAAACCGAAACATAATACAATAATTAAGATGAATTAGAATAATTGATTACGATCTATATTAAAACAAAAGAACAATATTATTATCACATAAAAAATATCACATAATACACATATACAATGAACCCTTTCCTGATATGTGGGGCCCATAATATATATGCGTTTATGCGAATATTATGTGATTTTTTTAAATAAAAAACCAAGCCAGTTGCAAATTAAAATTAATTTACAGTAGATGCGACATGCGAGCTATTGTTTGCAGGAGTGGTAATCCTTCTTTGACTTTTGGCCAAATCCCGAACATATGGCCCCCCCTCCCCCCATGCAAAAGCCAACTCAGATCAAATTTCAAATATAATACTACTAGTTCTCATCATAATCCTTATTTTATATATAAAATATACTGGAGTTCACACCGTATACTAGGCACAAACTGAAGAAGGTACTCAAGAATTTCGCCTGCAGCTGTGTCTGTGTTTATCCATACCTTCTTGTTGTTGACTTCGTAAGATTATTTTATATTTATATGTTTTTTTCTTCTGTATTAATCAATAAAAAATTTAAGGATGCTAGAGTTTTATTTTTTGGAAAAAAAAACATAATTTCCCTGAAACAGACGTTTTCTCTATTTTTTTTTTATTTACTTTAGTTTTTTTCCTTCTCATTTTAGTACTTTTTTAAGAATAGAAAAGATGAGTTGTAATTGGACTCTGCTCGCTGCTATATAAATAACGTTTACTTTGTTGCTCTAATCATTCCCAGCCAGCCATTAGTATTACTAGCTAGTTTCTGCTTCGTTTAGTTTTCCTCCTACCCATTTGCTTCATTGCTCTACTGTAAGTCTCTCTTTTCATGTATTATATATATACACAGTTACACACACACATACACGCGCGTATTTATTGTAGCCTGCATCTTTTGTGGAATATGAGTTCTAATCATTACTGTACATCAGATTTACATCTTAATGCGATCGAGAAAATCGTTTCTTCACTTGACTAGCAGATTCATCATAAATTAAGGCCTATAAATTTGGAAGAGCTAATTTTAAATTCTTTAATTGCTTTCGCTACAGGAGATGGGTAATCTCTTATGTTGCGTTCAAGTTGATCAGTCCACCGTTGCTATTAAAGAGCAGTTTGGGAAATTCAATGATGTTCTTGATCCGGGTTGCCATTGCATACCATGGTTTCTTGGGTTTCAGGTGGCTGGCCATCTCTCTCTAAGGGTCCAGCAATTGGATGTGCGATGTGAAACCAAGACAAAGGTCTAACTCTCTTTACTCAATCCTAAATTGTTAATAACTCCGTTCCTAAAAGATTGTCGTTTTAAAAAAAAAAAATTGTTCCAATTTATTTGTCGTTTACAACTTTCTACGAGAAAAAATTATTTATTTTCGTAAGAATAAATTATTTATTTTTCTATATCACTCCTACTTTCTCTCGTTGTCCCAAGAAATTCGGTATCTTTGTATTAATAATTTTCAACTTTAAAGGGGCAATAATCTTAATCCATATGCAAAAATCTTAAACGACAATCTTTTAGGAACGGAGGCAGTACTTGATAGCAGGATATTACCTCTTTGTCCACAGTTTTGTTGCCTATCCGCAGTATTGGATGTCATCGGAGAAACCAATGATGATTTTGTATATGTATACGGATGCCAGATGTGTAGTTTGTCAGAAGCTGAGTTGTTCCGTTTTGTTTATACATTACTGCAACTGAAATGATTCTTGTTGGTTTTTAGGACAATGTATTTGTCAATGTTGTAGCATCCATACAATACCGCGCCCTTGCAGAGAAGGCAAATGATGCTTTTTACCGACTTACAAACACAAGGTCCCAGATTCAGGCCTATGTCTTTGATGGTACGGACCTAAAAATCGATGCTTGAAATATACGTAACTATTTTTGTACTAGATAGATATCTGCATTTTGATACTTTTAGCTTATTGGGAGTTATATCATTATCTAAATTTAGTTTGCCTTCTCCTTCTATTTAGTTATCAGAGGTACTGTGCCAAAGCTCAACCTGGATGCTGCTTTTGAGCAAAAGAATGATATTGCCAAGGCTGTTGAAGAAGAACTCGAAAAGGTAAGCTATTTGAATAGAGGCATTCATTTATTACTGTGAACCCCAACTCTTGGCCTGGTCATGACTCGCATGACAATGTTTGTTTTGTGCTTGTTTGCAGGCCATGTCTCATTATGGGTTTGAGATCGTTCAGACACTAATAGTTGATATAGAACCTGATGAGCATGTCAAAAGAGCAATGAATGAAATCAATGCTGGTAAAGTACTGTATCACTGCTTGATTTCACCTAGTATTTATACCTGTTTTAGTTCCTCAATTGGCTAGAAAGGATAATTGCATACTGTGGCGGAAATATACCCCTTCTATAGTTCTATGGGAATCATTTCTGAATTCCTAAGACTTGGGAGACTATTTTATGCCATCCCACTGAGTTGGCTCATTTCTGCTAATAAAACCATCCGACTCAAAATTAAATTTGTTGTTTTTCCAGTCATACTTATCAAAAAAAAATGTTGTTTGTGCAGTCATGTTACAAAGCTGTTCAATTTGTGCATTAGAAGTACCTTGTTTTTTCCTTTAGATTAGTGTGCATCGGTATTAACTATACTAATTTGGTGTACACTGTTCATTGAATAAAAATATCAATCTTATTAATATCATCTCATCTGTCTAATAGAAAATCTTTACTACAATATTTATTTGGGTAAGGGTGTCCTGTATCCAAGAAGGGAGTTAGTAATCTCTCTGTGTAAAACATTATGTACCAATTGAGAAGCTGACATTTAATTTAGTGTTCAATTCTAAACAACTCATATTTTCTGTAGCTGCAAGGCTGAGGATGGCAGCTACAGAGAAGGCCGAGGCTGAAAAAATACTTCAAATAAAACGAGCTGAAGGTGAGGCTGAGTCCAAGTACCTCTCAGGAGTGGGTATTGCACGCCAGCGCCAAGCAATTGTGGATGGTTTGAGAGACAGTGTGCTAGGCTTCTCAGTTAACGTGCCTGGAACAACTGCAAAGGACGTAATGGACATGGTCCTCGTCACCCAGTACTTCGACACCATGAAGGAAATCGGTGCCACCTCTAAATCCTCTGCCGTTTTCATTCCTCACGGTCCTGGTGCAGTTCGTGATGTTGCTGCTCAGATCCGCGATGGACTTCTTCAGGGTTCTTCTGTCCCACATTGATTGTTATACCCTTTCCGGCCTGTTTCCAGAAGTTCAAATCTAAATTAATGTAATACATATTGGTTCCTAGTTTGCAATTTTAAGCTTGTTTGCAGATTTTTGGATCAGAATATGGTATTCACATACTGCTTTCAGTTGTTTAAGGTGTTTGTTTGCTCTGTTTGGTTTGATCTCAATGGCTATAGTCATCAATTTGTTGGTTGTTGTACATAGAATCTTGAAGATTTCTTAAATAAATACTTGTGATTCTTCATCATGAGATGGTTCTGTCTGGCTACTTGTGCCCATAAAAAAACACAGTTATCATGTTATGATACTATGAGATGAATATTCGTTCATCAAATCAAAATAAGGAGATACATCTAGTTTTACACTATAATATTCTTCTGTTAGTTTTGGTGCAAAATTTCAGGCATTAGTACTTGTAAACATATATGAACATCTAAATACATCACTCCTACACCAGAAGTCTATTATTAACTTGATTCTTTCTTTTCATGTATAACAAAGATTTCTTAATTAGGGGTGGCGGGTGGATTGGCCTCAACTTGATTCAGTAGTTTGAGGATTTCTTCTCTCTTTGCAGCTAAGGCTTGCATCTTGGCGTCGATCTTTTCGAGCTTAAGCTTTAGTTGTGCTGGATCCTGCTTATCTTCAGGATTCTTTTTCTTCTTCTCCTTTTCCTTTCCACCATCCTCCTTGCCTTCTTTACCACTCTTATCTTTCTTCTTCTTCTTATCCTTCCCCTTCTCCTCGCCTTTTTCTCCTTTTCCATCATCCTCTTTCTTTTGGTGTTTGTCTTTGGCTGCAGTGTCATTTTTTTCTGAACCATCCGTCTCTCCCATTCCTGAAACAGGGCTGATGATTAGGCAGGCCTCTTGAATGTTAATATCACATCACAATATAAGGCAGGCTCATTGAAGATATTGAAATAAAAATACATTTTAGTAATGTTGAAACGTGATTGGATATATAGATCCAAATCTGTGCAATTCAAAATTTTCGATCACGTCAGCTTGATGAAACTGATGTTGAAGGCCTGGCCTCTACTAATAAGAGTGTGAAACGATTTCTTGTTATATATACAAAACAAATCAATACTAAATGAGTCGTGCTGAAAAAATGTCGGATACTTTAGCTGGCTAGAAATAATAACATGCTACTTTGTAAATAATTAATAATTTTTCACATTGTCTGGTTGATGAAAAAAGTGATTTTGTTATATAATTTTATTTGATAAATTGAAGGTCATTCTGCATATGACTGGACTAGTCTGGTCCGGTACAAGAGGACTGACTTCATCGACCACAAAAGATCATGGCCAGAGGTGGAACAAGATTTATAATGCACAAAGCTTATTTTATCCTTAACCCACCAATTTGGGAACACAATAAACACGTACATATTGATTTTCATCACCCAACTTAGAAATCACACTAAAAGCAGTCGTTTTCTCTCTCTCTCTCTCTCTCTCTCTCTCTCTATCTATCTATCTATATATATATATATATATATATATATATATATATATATAACTTATTTGGTGGTTGATGCCATGGTTTGGTCTAGTCATATTATAATCAAAAGGGGCCGGGGAAATGTGCTGCGTATAACTTAAATGATGCATTTGACATTAACAAGCTAGATAGATGTAAACAGAATAAAGGCCTTTGAAAGGAAATCAAGGCCATCAAATTAAATTTCACAGCTTAAAAACTATATTTATTGCTATCAAACTAAAATTAAAATTAAAGCTACAAGGCGTAGTGAAAATCAGACCTGGAATTTCAATATTTTTATTACTGTACTTGAAAATTGGTATCATCACCTATCTTGGGTCATCGACATCGTAGTGTAATTCAAATACAACTTACTAATATAACTGCCGCAGAAAAATACGACAAAACATAAACTCGTGAGTTTGAATACAAATATTATCTACTAGAGATTATACAAACTCAAAAGGAGTCCTCATTACAATTATTATCACACTATTTCACGTAATAGTGAGGACTACTAATGCTATCCTCCTGGACCATCACTGTTCCCGACTCGTCCCAACTATATTCTCATTTCAAGAGAAGAAACGGTGAAAGGAAGGGTGAGCTCAATCTAAATTTCAAGAAGAAATATTATGACTAAGATAATGCGTAATAAATTATCATTAGTCTCCAACAATGTTAAACCGATAAAATATAATAGACATCAAGTTTAATCTGCAATGAACAAAGCAATCCATTAAAAGAATCAAGTAGAAAATAAAATCTACTATCTTTTATGATTAAAAAGGTTTTTCATCATTTGTTATCATTTGAGACTCAACTTAATAAATATTCCACATCATCGAATCACCCCTCGCACTACTACCCGAGGATATTCTTTAGTATCACGACCACAATTATCTATGACTTTCACGGCTAAGAATATTTGTGTATTCATTAATGGTCATGATCATGCCAACAACTCGTCCATCAATGCAAAGACGCAGGCGATGAGAACTTTTATCACATCATTTGTAACATTACGGCCATGATTATACCGAATAATCCTCGATCATAATCATACCAAAGTCCATCTACGCACTACAAAAGCCACGTATGACTTTCAACAAAATATAAATATAAGGATGATGACAATGATATAAGAATTCAATAAAACAAGTTCAAGAATTATTTTATCCGGAATTATTATTAACGTCCAAATTGTCAACATTGAAGAGCCCAACTTTTATAAATAAAGATGAATTTTTTATAAATATTATTTTTGAATATTATGGAATAATTTTGATATAATGTTATAGTTGTGGGTAATATTTATAAATTTTGCAAAGTAAGCAAGTTGTTATAAAATATTTGTTTGCTTCGGGGAATATTCTTTTTGTTTGGGGAATATTCGTATGACGACTCCAATCATTAGTGGACCCCATTAACGGAAGTATTGTCGTAGTTAAAAACGACAAAATTATCTTTCTATAAAAATAACTAGCAGAGGTGTTACCGTTAAAAGCTGTTGAACTACCCTTAGTAAAAGTACAAGATGTCTGAACGTAGTTGTATAAGTAGCACACGATATTGATTATTGATGCTTTACGTGAGAAGTCACTCAAATTTATGCTCAATTATTCTTCTACAATAATTCACAGTATCATATCTCTTATATTATTGATTCAATTATTGTCACAAAAGATCATCTCATATAATATGTTATAATATTAAATCAATAATCGAGGCGACAAGTTATAAATGATTAATAATTGTTGAAAGATTAAATATGTGTTGATTAAAAATAAAATGATTTGTGGTAATATTTATTCAATCCTTGATGTATATAAAGAGTCTTATGAGACGTTTGTGGTAAGTTTGATTATTTTATGGGGGCCATATGTCATCATCTAAGAGTCTCTTCGTCAATGATAATTACCTTCGTCATAGTAATTACCTTTGTGAATAGTAATTACCTTCGTCAATAGTAATTACCTTTACCGGGACGTCGAACCACTTGTCGTTTCACATTACAAAGCGTCCGAACCACTTGTCGTTTCACATTACACGGCGTCCAAACCACTTTTCTTTTCACATCACCAATTCGTCAAGCCACTTACCTTTTCACACGTGGCGGTCTTTAAGCTAGAAATCTTCTATAAATAGAGGCCTAGTGCTTCATTATTTTCACTTAATTCATTCAAGCTAAGAAGAGAGAAAAGTATAGAGAGATAAGAGAGAAATGATGAAGAGTATTTTGTTACTACACTATTGCGAAGATTCAATCTCCTACTAAAAGTAAGGGGTGTTATTCTTTCTTATTCATGAAGAGAGATGTTGTTATTCCATTGCTTATTATTACATTGGAATAACTCAGTATCGTGGTTTACCCTATACTTGGTGACATTCTTCTATTATTCTATTGGAACATCCTGCATGTGTGTTTTACACCTGACCGGTTAAAATCTTTTATTATTATTCTATTGGAACATCTTATGTCATGTGTTTTACACCTTTAACTGGTTCCGCTCTTTATTATTATTCTATCGAACATCCATGCATGTGTTTTATACCGCACTGGTTCCGCCTTTTATTATTATTCTCATTTGGAACATCCTCATGCATGTGTTTTACGCCGACCTGGTTCCATTCTTTATTATTCATTGGAATATGTCTGCATGCGTTTTACGGGGACCGGTTTCGTTATTTATTATTCATTGGAATAACTCACTTTTGTGCGATTCATCGCATGCATCGTGATTTTTTTGTTATTCCATTCTTTATTATACCCGGTTGGTTAAAACTTTGACTTATATACTCTATGAAATTAGTGGAATATCCTCGATATTTAAAGGCTCATCCAAATCCTTTCATGGAAATATTCTTCTCAAAGATTCTTGAATTTTACTCTACAAAGCAAGATTGTTGTGATTTTGGATGTTATTGGTTCCTAGATAAATTAATTCTTGAACTTATTTTATTGAATTCTTATATCATTGTCATCATCCTCATGTTTATATTATGTTGAAAGTCATCGTGGCTTTTGTAGTGCATAGATATCTGTTGCTCTAAGTCTCTCGTGCTTACCCCATTTACCCTTTGTAGTGTGTGATCCATCTTAGTTCCATACTGCTGTGAGTTAGCTTCCATGTTTGCAATTAAGTTCCTTGCCGCTTCTGGAGTCTTGTCTATCAGTGCTCCTCCACGTGTTGCATCAATTGTAAGACCCCAACTTTTATAAATAAATATGAATTTTCTATAAATATTATTTTTGAATATTATGGAATAAATTTGATATAATGTTATAGTTGTGGGTAATATTTATAAATTTTGCAAAGTAAGCAAGTTGTTATAAAATATTCGTTTGGTGGGGAATATTATTTTCTCGGGGAATATTCGTGCGACGGCTCAATCATTAGTGAACCCCATTAACGGAAGTATTATTGTCGTAGTTAAAAACGACAAAATTATCTTTCTATAAAAATAACTACAGAGGTGTTACCGTTAAAACCTGTTGAACTACCCGGTAGTAAAAAGTATAATAATACGAGTTGTATAGTAGACGCGATATTGATTATTGATGCTTACGTGAGAAGTCACTTTCACTATGCTCAATTATTACTCACATAATTCTTTACATCATATCTCTTATATTATTGATTCAATTATTGTCACAAGATTATCATTTGTATAATATATTATAATATTAAATCAATAATTGAGACGACAAGTTATAAATGATTAATAATTGTTGAAAGATTAAATATGTGTTGATTAAAAATAAAATGATTTGTGGTAATATTTATTCAATCCTTGATGTATATAAAGAGTCTGTTATGAGACGTTTGTGGTAAGTTTAATTATTTTATGGGGGGGGGGCATATGTCATCATCTAAGAGTCTCTTCACGATAAGTAATTACCTTCACACAATAGTAATTACCTTTGTGAATAGTAATTACCTTCGTCAATAGTAATTACCTTTACCAGACGTCAAACCACTTGCCGTTTCATATTACAGGCGTCGAACCACTTGTCGTTTCACATTACAGGCGTCGAACCACTTGTCGTTTCACATTACGGACATCAAACCACTTTTCTTTTCACATCACGGTCGTCGAGCCACTTGCCTTTTCACATAAGGTCTTGCTAAGCTAGAAATCTTCTATAAATAGAGGCCTAGTGCTTCATTATTTTCACGAATTCATTCAAGCTATAGAGAGAGAAAAGTATAGAGAATAAGAGAGAAGAAGAAGAGTATTTTGTTCTTACACTATCGCAAAGATTCAATCTTCTACTAAAAAGTAAGGGGTGTTATTCTTTCTTATTCATGAAGAGAATCATTTGTTATTCCATTGTTTATTATTACATTAGAATAACTTTTGTATACGTGGTTTACCTATATACTTGGTGACATTCTTCTATTATTCTATTGGAACATCACATGCGTGTGTTTTTTACATCGGACTGGTTTAAATCTTTATTATTATTCTATTGGAACATCACATGCGTGTGTTTTACACGGCACTGCTTCTGTCTTTAATATTATTACATTGGAACATCACATGCATGTGTTTTACGCCGGGACTGGTTCCATTCTTTATTATTACATTGGAATATCACATGCATGCATGCGTTTCGGCCGGACTGTTTCGTTATTTATTATTACATTTGGAATAACACATGCATGCGATTCTATCGCATGCATGGTGATTTCTTTTGTTATTCCATTCTTTATTATACCAAATAGTTAAAACTTTGACTCTATACTCCATGAAATTAGTGGAATATCCTTGATATTTGCTCTTTTAATGGATTGCTGGTTCTGCTGTAGTTAAACTTGATGTTCATTATATTTTATCAGTTTAACACTGTTGTAGGCTAATGATAATTTATTCTGCATTATCTTAGTCATAATATTTCTTACTGAGCTAGTTGAGCTCACCCTTTCTTTCACTGTTCTCTTCAGGAAATGAAAATATAGCTGGGACGAGTCGGGAAACGGAGTAATGGTCCAGAGGATAGCATTAGTAGTCCTCACTATTCTGTGAAATAGTGTTATAATAATTGTAATGAGGACTCCTTTTGAGTTTGTATGATCTCTAGTAGACAATATTTGTATTCAAACTTACAGTTTATGCCGTATTGTACTCAACAATTATATTAGTAAGTTGTATTTAAATTCTGTACCATGTATCTGACTACCCAAGATGGGTGATGTATACCTAATTTTGGGGGCGTCACAAACATGATACTGTTTTGTAGAGTAAAATTCAAGAATGATCAGAAGAATATTTCCATGAAAAGATACTGGATGAAGCGCAAATATCAAGGATATTCTACTAATTTCATGGAGTATAGAAGTCAAAACTTTAACCAACCGAGTATAATAAAGAATGGAATAACAAAAGAAATCACCATGCATGCGGTGCTTGCATGTAGGCGTTATTCCAACGAGAATAATAATAATCGGAACTGTGTCGTGCAAAAATTTGCACCGACGGGATGTTCCAAGAATAATAAAGATGGAACCAGTCCCATGTAAAACACATGCATGTGATGTTCCAACAGTATCAATAATAAGATTTTAACCAGTCCTGTAAAACACACGCATGTGATGTTCCAACTAATAATAATAAAGATTTTAATCAGTCCGTAAAACACACGCATAAGATGTTCCAATGTAATAATAAAGAATGTCACCAAGTATAGGTAGATCACAGATACAAAGTTATTCCAACGTAATAATAAGAAATGAAATAACAACAGTTCTTCTTCATGAATAAGAAAGAATAACAACACCTTTTACCGTAAAAGAACTAAATATAAGAGTAGTTAAGTAGCTTTTCTTCTTTCTCTCTATAATTTTCTCTCTCTAGAGTTTCAGTGAATTCGTAAGAAAATAATGAAGGAATGAGCTTCAATTTATAGAAAAATAGACTGCATCATAACTAACTCATGAACTGTCCAGGTTGATTTACTTTAAAACAGACCGTCCAGATGAATTTAATAAAATATTCTAATAAAACAAAATTAATAAAATACTATATATATATATATAAGCAAGAATTATCATTCACGTTAACACCCCGTGAATCAATATCCCACTTGCAAATTCTCATTTCAAAACCTTTATATATATATATATAATATAAAACTTATATATATATATATATACATATAAAACAAAACTTAATAAATAAATATGTATATATATACATATATAACCCGATGAATTCCTGCAACACTCCATCCGTGTGACAAAATAATTCCACCCCAAGACTTTTCTCCTCCTCGGTCCCATATGGCCCCACCTTTAAAATATTAAATAATTTTCTATCGATTATTTGAAAAATGGGTTAATGGGGGTCCAAATAATATGTCAATATTTATAACAAATACTATAGCAATAATTAAACAAAACGAGTGACTTCTCACGTAAGCATCAATAATCATTATCGTGTGCTATTATGCAACCACACGACATTCTTTTCTTTTAACACCGGTGTTTCAACAGCTTAACGGTAAAACTTCCGTAGATTATTTTCATAAAGTATTTTTGTCGTTTTCTCAATCGACAATAATTCCGTTGTGAGGTCCACCAATGATTGTCTTGGTTATTGCATTTAATATTCCCTATTAAAACGAATATTTCCCGACCAATCGAATATTATATAACAACTTTGCGTGCTTTGCAAAATTTATAAATATTACCCACAACTATTACATTATATCAATTTCACTCCATAATATTCAAAAATAATATTTATAGAAAATTCATCTTTATTCAAAAGTTGGGGTTTACAATCTCCCTTCTTATGAAATTTCGCCCTCGAAATTAGAGATACGACTCGGTATGTCGAAGAGGTAAGGATACCTTGATTTCATTTCGATTCTAACTCCCAAGTCATTTCCTCAACATCATAGTTTCTCCACAAAACTTTGACTTGAGGTATAACCTTGGTGCGAAGAATATGTTCCTTCTTATCAAAGATTTGAACAGGAACCTCTTCATACGTCAAATCTTCCGCTATTTCGTCCGGTTCCAACTCAATAATGTGGTTCGGGTCTTCCACAAATTTACGTAACATGGATATGTGAAAAACGTTATGAACACGAGACATATTTGGCGGTAAAGCCAGTCTATAGGCCACAGTTCCTACTCGATCAAGGATTAAAAATGGGCCAATGAATCGAGGATTGAGCTTTCCTCTCTTTCCAAATCTCGTAACTCCTTTCCATGGAGCAACACGTAACAACACATGATCTCCTATATCAAATTCCATGTCCTTTCGATGAAGATCAGCATAACTCTTTTGTCGATCTTGTGAGGTTTTTATACGTTGCCAGATCGTTTGAATCTTTTTCGTAGTCATACGTACCAACTCTGGTCCCAACAACGTTACTTCAGCCACCTCATCCCAAAGATACCGAGAATCGACACTTTCTTCCATACAACGCCTCGAATGGAGCCATTCCAATACTTGCTTGATAAGCTGTTGTTGTAGGAAAACTCCACCAATGGTAAGAACTTGTCCCAACTTCCTTGAAATCAAGGACACAGAGTCTTAATAGATCTTCAAGAGTTTGATTAGTCCTCTCCAATCGTCCGTCTGTCGAGGATGATATGCCGAGCTAAATCGTAAATCTGCGCCCATAGCTTTTGCAAACTAACCCAAAATCGCTGAAGTGAATCTTGGGTCTCGATCGAAAACTATGGATACCGGCATACCATGTAATCTTACAACCTCGTTTATGTACATACGAGCAAGACGCTTTCAGTGTATAAGTTTCTCGTATCGGTAAGAAATGAGCAGACTTGGTCAATCTATCAACAATGACCCAAATCGCATCTATGCTTTGAGAAACTTTGGGAAGACCAGTAACGAAATCCATGGTAATGTGCTCCCACTTCCATTCTAGAATTTCAAGTGGTTGCAATGGACCTTTTGGTACTTGATGCTCCGCCATGACTCGTTGACACGTTAGACACCTTGAGATAAACAGCGCTATCTCTCTCTTCATATTGCCCCACCAAAATGTATGTCGAAGATCATGATACATTTTGGTACTCCCAGGATGGATTACAAACGGTGTATTTTGCGCCTCCATCATGATTTTATACCTTAAATTAGGGTCGTTAAGAACACAAAGTCTGGAGTTGACTCGAAGTATTCCTTCTTCATCGATTCTTGCTTCCGGCATTGCACCTTCTTGCACTTTCTTCCTCATACGCATCAGCTCCGGATTTGTAATTTGAGCAGCTTTAATTTTATCAATTAAAGTTGGTTCTACTCGTATATTTGCCATCATCACGTGGGTCCCTGGAGTCTTTATCTCTATCTCCATCCTTTGCAAGTCATACAAATGGGCCTTTGCGTTGACAATATTGCACTCTTAACCGCATATGATCTTCTACTCAATACGTCAGCTACCACGTTCGTTTTTTCAGGACGGTATTGGATAGTATATCATAATCTTTCAACAGTTCAAGCCAACGTCGTTGTCGCATGTTGAGTTCCTTTTGAGTGAAGAAATATTTGAGGCTTTTATGATCCGTAAAGATCTCCACTTTCTCCCATACAAGTAATGCCTCAAATCTTTAGTGCGAAGATAACAAATGCTGACTCTAGATCATGAGTAGGATAATTCCTCTCATATTCTTTGAGTTAATCGTGAGGCATAGGCTATGACTTTCCCATGTTGCGTAAGAACACATCCTAACCCTTTGCAAGAAGCATCACTTTGTAGATGACAAATCCTCCGAACCGGATGGTATTGTCGTAGCAGTCTTAAATGAGTCTCCTCTTGAGTTCTTGAAAACTCTTCTCACATTCCTCGCTCCAACCGAACTTTGTATCTTTTCCGAGTCACCGAGTTAGTGGAGTAGCGATTCGAGAAAACCCTTCTACGAATCTCCGATAATAACCAATAAATCGAGAAAGCTACGTACTTGATCATCGATTTAGGTTGCTCCCACTTTGAATAGCTTCATCTTTCTTTGGTCAATGATATTCCATGACTTGATACCACGTGCCCAAGGAATGCTACTTCCTCAAGCTAGAACTCGCATTTCTTCAACTTGGCATAAAGTTTATATTCACGAAGCTTTTGAGTATCGACCTCAAGTGTTGCTCATGATCTTCACGGGTTTTGGAATATATAAGGATGTCATCAATAAAGACGACCACAAAGTGATCCAAATATTCCTTGAATACTTTCGTTCATCATATCCATGAAGGCGGCGAGAGCATTAGTCAATCCAAAGGATATGACTAGGAATTCATAATGCCCGTCATCGAGTTCGAAAGTCGCTTTGGAATGTCATCTGTTCTAATCTTTAATTGGTGATATCCTAACGAAGATCAATCTTTAAAAGAATTTGGCTCCTTGCAACCGGTCAAACAGTCATCAATACGTGGCAATGGGTACCTATTTTTATGGTGACATGATTCAACTCCCGATAATCAATACAAAGTCGCATATTCCCATCTTTCTCTCTTCACGAATGTAATGAAGCACCCCAAGGAGAAGTACTTAGGGCCGAATAAAGCCAATGTCTAACAATTCCTGCAGGTTGAGTTTTTAACTCACGAAGTTCAATAGAGCCATTCGATATGGGGATTTAGAAATGGGTTTTGTACTGTGTTCAAGGTCGATACAAAATTCAATTTCACGCCTGGGGTAGGCGGAAGTTCTTCAAGGAATACGTCAGGAAATTCATTAACAATAGAAATATTATTCAAAACTGACATATTTTTGTTTAGATCTGTGAGATGAGCTAAGAAAACTTGACATCCGTTTTTCAATAAACGAATAGCTTTATGGCTTGAGATGACAGTGATTGATTTTAATGGTTTGGTTGCTTGAATTCGCATAATAGGTCAATTAGGAATATGAATGCTAACAACCTTACGAAAATAATAAATTTTTGCATGATGAGTAGTTAACCAATCAATGTGACGCCCCCAAAAATTACGTATACGTCACCCATCTTGGGTCGCCACTTACACGGTACATAAATTCAAATACAACTTACTAATATAACTGTCATGTACAATACGACATAAACTATGAGTTTGAATACAAATATTGTCTACTAGATATTATACAAACTCAAAAGGAGTCCTCATTACAACTATTATCACACTATTTCACAGAATAGTGAGGACTACTAATGCTATCCTCTCGGACCATTACTCTGCTTCTCGACTCGTCCCAAATATGTTCTCATTTCAAGAGAAGAAAGGTGAAAGAAAGGGTGAGCTCAACTAGCCCAAGAAGAAATATTATGACTAAGATAATGCGAATAAATTATCATTAGCCTTCAACAAGTTTAAACCGATAAAATACAATAGACAACCAGGTTAATCTGCGTGAATAAGCAATCCATTAAAAGAGTCAAGTAGAGAATAAAGTCTACTATCTTTTAGGTTTTAAAATGTTTTCATCAATTTTTATCATTGAGACTCGACTTAATAAATAAACTACCACATCTAATCATCCTCGTACTACTACGGTCAAGGATTTTCATCAAGTTATCAATGGTCATGACTATACCGAATCACCCCGGTCATAATCATACCAAAAACTATCCATCACTTTGCATTACGAGCCAATCGAGGACTTTTGTCACATCATTTATATCAAGTCGTGATTATACCGAATGATCCTCGTCATAATCATACTAAGTTCATCTATGCACGTAAGCGAAAGATAACATAATATAACATGAGGATGATGACAATGACATAATAATTCAATAAAACCGCTTCAAGAATTATTTAATCCATGAATTATTAACGTCCAAATTGTCAACATAATACTGTTTTCGTAGAGTAAAATTCAAGAATGATCGGAAGAATATTTCCGTGAAAGATCTTTGGATGAAACGCAAATATCAAGGATATTCTACTAATTTCATGGAGTATAGAAGTCAAAGTTTTAACCAACCGGGTATAATAAAGAATGGAATAACAAAAGAAATCACCATGCATGCGGTGCTTGGCATGTATGCGTTATTCCAATGTAATAATAATAACGGAACCGTGTCGTGTGAAATTCACAAGCAAGGATGTTCCAATGTAATAATAAAGATGGAACCGGATCCGGTGTAAAACACACGATAGGATATTCCAATGAATGATATAGACGGAACCAGTCCGTTGTAACACACGCATGTGATGTTCCAACAGTAATAATAATAAAGATTTTAACCGGTCCGTGTAAACACACATGACAGGATGTTCCAATGAGAATAATGAAGAATGTCACCAAGTATAGGGTAAATCACAGATCAAAGTTATTCCAATGTAATAATAAGCAATGGAATAACATAAGGATTTCACCAAGTATAGGGTATCTGCCGTATACAGTTATGTATAGGTATATGCCACTTTTACAAAAGTTATTCCAATGTAATAATAAAGGAATGGAATAACGAAGTTCTCTTCAAGAAGAAAGAATAACACCCTTACCGTAAAAGAACCTGAATATAGAAGTAGTGAAGTAGCGGAATACTCTTCTTCTTTCTATAACTTTCTCTCTATACCTTCTCTCTATAATTTCTCTCTAGAGTTTCAATGAATTCGTAAGAAAATAATGAAGGAATGAGCTTATTTATAGGAAAATGGAATGCATAAGAATTAATCCATGAACGGTCCGATTGATTTACTTTAATCGACGGTCCATATTTAAAGAAAAATCTTTTAAATAAAATATAATATATTCTATTTATATAAAACATTTTACTATGCAAACACTATGCAATACTATCTGAAACACTATGCAAAATACTACGCAACACTATGTAATAAAATATAATATATTCTATTTATAGAATAACTTTAATAAAGTATTCTATTTTATATAAAAGATGTTTCGCATTTTATTACGTTAATAATACGAATAAAACAAAACGTCATTATCGCTATAATAATTCATATTATTAATCGTGAATAATGGAATCAAACCGGTGACTTCTCATAAGCATCAATAATCAATACCGTATGTTCTTATGCAACCACACGACATCGTTACTTTTACTACCGAAGTAGTTCAACAAGAACCACTAGTAAAACTTCCGCCGTTATTTCAATAAAATATTTTTGTCGCTTTCAATCCGACAATAATTACATTATTAGGGGTCCACCACTAATGATTGAGTTTGTTATACGAATATTCCCTCGCTAAACCAATATTCCCCAGACCAATCGAATATAATATAACCACTTGCATACTTTGCAAAATTTATAAATACTACCCACAACTATAATATTATCTTAAATTCACACACCATAATATTAAAAAATTATTTCAACAAAATTTAAATCTTTATTGATAAAATCTGGGTCTCACAATATATTCTATTTATATAAAAATATTTTTTACTATGCAAACACTATGCAATACTATGCAAAACACTATCTGAAAACACTACGCAACACTATCGTAATAAAATATAATATATTCTATTTATAGAATAACTTTAATAAAGTATTCTATTTTATATAAAAGATGTTTCGCTTTTATTACGTTAATAATACTGAATAAAACAAAACGTCATTATCGCTTATAATAATTCATATTATTAATCGACAATAATGGAATCAAACCGAGTAACTTCTCACATAAGCATCAATAATCAATACCGGTGTCGCTACTACGCAACCACACTTATTATCGTACTTTTACTACAAAGTAGTTCAACAAGAACCAACGTAAAACTTCCGCCGTTATTTCAATAAAATGTTTTTGTCGTTTTCTCGATCCGACAATAATTACATTATGGGTCCACCAATGATTGAGTAGTTATACGAATATTCCCTGCTAAACCGAATATTCCCCACCAATCGAATATAATATAACCACTGTGCATACTTTGCAAAATTTATAAATACTACCCACAACTATAATATTATCTTAAATTCACACCATAATATTAAAAAATTATTTCAACAAAATTTAAATCTTTATTGATAAAATCCGGGTCTCACAATCTCCTTTCCTATGGAATTTACTCTAAATCGAAATTAAGATGCGTACTGATATATGATAAAGAGGTGAGGATACCTTGAATACCTTTATCGTTGAAAATATTAAGTTCATCTTTACAATCCTACCAAAGATATTCATTAACAATTCATCTTTTTGCACTACTGAGCCAAAGATATATAAATCGTAAAACCAATAATCTGAGACTTAGCTTAATAGTATCACGACCACGAATTATCCATTTACTTCTTGGCCAAGGATATTCGTGTTTTCAATCTGATCATGATTATCTGCCCTAATAATCCGTGGTCATAATCATACCAAGTCTATCAATGCACTACGACCAAAGATGACTTTTACCACATCCATGAATTAATATTTCATTCTTGAGACTCACTTCAATAATTAATCCATATCATCGAATCATCCTCGCACTACGGTGCCAAGGATATTCATTAGTATCACGACCACAAATTATCCATGCACTACTACGCAAAAAGATAATTGTGTATTCATTAGTATCACGACCACAAATTATCCATGCACTACTGACAAAGATAATTGTGTATTCATTAAGATCACGACCACAAATTATCCATGACTACTGCCCAAAGATAATTGTGTATTCATTAAGATCACGACCACAAATTATCCATGCACTACTACTGCCCAAGATAATTGTGTATTCATTAGTATCACGACCACAAATTATCCATGCACTACTACCAAAGATAATTGTGTATTCATTAAGATATCACGACCACAATTATCCACGCACTACTACCAAAGATAATTGTGTATTCATTAAGATCACGACCACAAATTATCCATGCACTACTACCAAAGATAATTGTGTATTCAATTACGGTTATGATTATATCGAATAATCCGTGGTCATAATCATACCAAGTCCATCTATACTACGAATGCCAGATGACTTTCAACATAATATAAACACGGAGGATAATGATATAAAGAATCAATCAAATGAGATAAAGGATAAATATTAAACATTTATAATATAATTTATCCGAGATTCAAGAATATCCCCATGTTATCAATCACTTAATAATCTCATAATCTAATAACATTAATATTATAATAATATTTTAATCACTTCTTAAATTTATAAACAATTTATCTTAATTGTTTACGCTTTACCATATAATGCATTTAATCATTCAAAATGCCATACTCATAAGATATCATCACCAATTATCAAATCTCTCAAAAAATATGCATATACTCTATATAGGATTCTACAGCCATAAAATCCTATTTTCAACTTTGTTACTTCACATAACATATTTAACTCATATGTTCGTGAATTAAAACTATTTTCATGAAAAATACCAAATCAGCCCCAAAAATATTTCTTTTCTGGGATTTAGCATAATATAGTCCCATAATGAAAATAAATTTTTCTCGAATTTTAAAATTCATTTACTATTTTTTAAAATCAATTTCCACTTAATTCCTTAAGAAATTAGCTACCTCAAGTTTAACTCCAAAATTCCCAAATCTTGGCAGGACCTCACACATGTTAACGTGAGCTTCTAGTTTAAATTTCATGGTCATCGGAGTTATAGAACTCCGGTTATAGCGTTTTAAATTTGGAAAAACCTAAATATTGAAATAGTCATAACTTGCTCATTTTAAGTCAGAATGAGCTCATTTTTGGACAGGAGGTACTTTATACCATATACTTTCATGTCCCAAAAGGCCAGAATTTTTCTCATAATTTAAGTGGCCGAAACAGCCTCTCTAAAATCATGATAGAAGCTTTTTCGATTTTTGCAGCTTTGCACTCCTTTGCTAAAATCAGTCCACACAAAAATCTACAACACCTTTTCCAGTAATTCCACTTGGATTAGTTAGGTAACTCATAGATCTAACTCTAGGACTTGATCACATTCAAAAATTCAAAATATAATAAGAGATATGGTCAATTGAATTTCATGTTACATTTTTCACTAAAATCTGATTTTCAACTCTTTGTGATTTCTAAGAAACTTTCATGTTTTCACATACTAACCAACATAACTCATCATAAAACTTACTAATACTTCATATACCCATGATTTTTATTAGTTCTATACTTTTATTATGACTTTCATCATAATCCACGTAAATGCATCCTTTTTTAACAAAAGAAATATTTGAGGGTTTAAGAAATGGGTTTTGTCTTTGAATTCAATACAAAATTCGATTTCACGCTCTAAGTAGGCTAAGAAGTCTTCATGAATACGCCAGAAGTTTATTAATAATAGAAATATCATTCAAAAGCGCTGACTCTCATCCAAGACTTGGATAAGACGCACATCGATGATAACTGTTGACTTCTATCCCTTAACCTAGATAAGACCTCACAATGATACCTATAAACTTGCCATCTTCATTCACGATGTCGCCTCTTTGAAAGTCCTATTTCTTGCATTCCACAAGTGAAGTCAACAACGAAAAAGTTCGGCTTTTCTTACTTTTATGGCTTGATACAATAATAATTGACTTTAGTAGTTTGGTTACTTGAATTCGCACAACAAAGTTGGTTATGAATATAAAAGCTAACAATGTAAGACCCCTCAACTTTTATAAATAAAGATGAATTTTCTATAAATATTATTTTTGAATATTATGGAATAATTTGATATAATGTTATAGTTGTGGGTAATATTTATAAATTTTGCAAAGTATGCAAGTGGTTATATTATATTCGATTGGTCTGGGAATATATTCGGTTTAGCAGGGAATATTCGTCATAAAGCTACCAATCATTGGTGGACCCCACAACGTAATTATTGCTTGGATTAAAAAAAAGACAAAATATTTTATTAAAATAACGGCGGAAGTTTTCACGGTTGATCTTGTTGAACTACTCGGTAGTAAAAAGTACGATGTCACGTGTGGTTGCATAAGTAGCACACCTGGTATTGATTATTAATGCTTATGTGAGAAGTCACTCGGTTTGATTCCATTATTGTCATAAATTTATTATAGCGATAATGACTTTTTGTTTTATTAAGTATTATTAACGTAATAAAATGTAAACATCTTTTTATATAAAATGAATACTTTATTAAAGTTATTTTATAAATAAAATATATTATATTTTATTATGCATAGTGTTCGTATGTTTTTTGCATAGTGTTTTGCATAGTGTTTTGCATATGTTTACATAGTAAAATGTTTTTATATAAATAGAATATATTATATTTTATTTAAAAGATTTTGCTTTAAATATGGACCGTCAGTTAAAGTAAATCAATCTGGACCGTTCATGGATTAATTCTTATGCATTCCATTTTCCTATAAATAGAAGCTCATTCCTTCATTATTTTCTTACGAATTCATTGAAACTCTGAGAGAAATTATAGAGAGAAGCTATAGAGAAAGTTATAGAAAGAAGAAGATTATTATTCTTACTTCTTTACTACTTCTATATTAGGTTCTTTTACGGTAGTGGTGTTATTCTTTCTTCTTGAAGAGAACTTCATTATTCCATTCACTATTATTACATTGGAATAACTTTGTAAAAGTGGCATACCCTATACATAACTTTGTATATGCGACATACCTATACTTGGTGAAATCCTTATGTTATTCCATTGCTTATTATTACATTGGAATAACTCAGATAATGCCATTTACCTATACTTAGTGACATTCTTCTATTATTACATTGGAACATCCTGCTGCATGTGTGTTTTACACCACTGGTTCCGCTTTATTATTATTACATTGGAACATCACGTGCATGTGTTTTACACGGACTGGTTTCCGTCTTTATCATTACATTAGAATATCCTATCATGTGTTTTACACGGATCCGGTTCCATCTTTATTATTACATTGGAACATCCTGCTGATGTGAATTTCACGACTGGTTTAAGTTATTATTATTACATTGGAATAACTTTGTCTGCCAAGTCTGCATGCATGGTGATTTCTTTTGTTAACCCATTCTTTATTATACCCAAATGGTTAAAACTTTGACTTCTATACTCCATGAAATTAGTGGAATATCCTTGACATTTGCGCTTCATCCAAAGATCCTTTCATGGAAATATTCTTCTCGATATTCTTGAATTTTACTCTAAAAGCGATGTCGTGTTGTGATACTGGGCGTTAATAATTTCTCGGATAAAATAATTCTTGAACTTGTTTTATTGAATTCTTATATCATTGTCATCATCCTCATGTTTATATTTTTTTTTAAAGTCATCCGTGGCTTTGTAGAGCATGGATGGACTTGGTATGATTATGACCGAGGGATTATTCGGTTGTAATCATGGCCGTAATGTTACAAATGATGTGGTAAAAATCCTCGATGGTAGTAGTGCATTGATGGACGATTGTTGGCATGATCATGACCATTAATGAATACACAACTATTCTTGGCGTGTGCGCGGAATAATTGTGGTCGTGATCTTAAAGAATATCCTTGGCCGTAGTGCGAGGGTGATTCGATGATGTGGATTATTTATTAAAGTTGAGTCTCATTTATATTGATGATGAAAAACCTTTTAAATCATAAAAATAGTAGATTTTATTTTCTACTTGACTCTTTTAATGGATTGCGTATTCATTGCAGTTAAACTGGTTTGTCTATTGTATTTTATCGGTTTAACATTGTTGAAGACTATTGATAATTTATTACGCATTATCTTAGTCATAATATTTCTTCTTTGGGCTAGTTGAGCTCACCCTTTCTTTCACCGTGTTCTCTTGAAATGAGAATATAAATTTGGGACGAGTCGAGGAAGCGAGTGATGGTTCTCAAGATAAGATTAGTAGTCCTCACTATTACGTGAAATAGTGTGATAATAATTGTAATGAGGACTTTTTGTTTGAGTTTGTATAATATCTAGTAGAGCGATATTTGTATTTAAACTCACGGTTTATGTAAGTATTGTACAAGACAGTTATGTTAATAAGTTGTATTTAAATTACATACCATGTAAGTGGCGACCCAGTGATGGGTGATGTATACCTAATTTTGGGGGGCGTCACGGTTGGTATCGAGCTAAGGGGATATGATCCTGGCTAAGATGTGAGAAAAAATACTAGGAGGGAGAGCAGGGAATACCTTCGCTAATATGACCTACCTAAGTTTATGTGTTATTTTATTGGTTTCATTAATATAAAAGATAATTGTTACATGTCAATTAATCTTTTGTTTTGTGGCGATGTCTGAAAATGACATCCGAGAATGTTGAGAATAAGAATGGAGCACAAAGCGATCGTTGATTCACCACATATCAATAATCGAGGATAATGTAATGCATCGGAAGGCGACAATCCTCATACAAACAACAACAACCGACCAAAATGATGAATGATCAAATGTTCGGAGGCTTTATGCATTTATGCAACAATGAGAGAGAAATGACTCTGTCCAAAACGTAGGTGGAAACACGGAAAACTCTCGGGCACACCGCTAAACAATTCAAGGAGCTGGGACCACCGGAGTTTAAGGAGAGCAAAACCACTTCTCGCGGAAGCATGGATAAAGCAGTTACCAAGATATTTGATGTCTTGGGATGCTCAGGAGCAAAAGGTTCCCTTCACGCCTTTATGTTTGCGCGGAGGCGATTCTCTTGGTGGGAATCGGTAAAAGCGTAACTCGACTTCTTTGTCTTGAAGATATCTTGGGAGAAGTTCGGGAGTACATTCAACGACAAATACTTTCACGAAAGTATTAGCCACATGAAGGAGGAGGGAGTTTATCAAGTTGGAACAAAACAATATGGCCAGTGTCGCGATACGAGGCAAAATTTGCGGAGTTATCACGGTTTCGTCCCCACTTGGTGGATAATGAAGAGAGAATGGCGCGAATGTTTTTAAGAGGTTTGAAGTGGGAGATCGTCGACATCTTATTTCTCATAAAAGCGTGTTTGTATTCGATGTTGTAAATAGGGCTCGATTAGTGGAAGCGCGATAACGAGTCAACGAACTAAAAGAAGCGGTAGCAAAGTTATAATACCAAATGGTAGTAGTCATCGAGCGGTGACACAACAAGCGTGGAGGAATCAACGGGCGGATATGGTAACCACTTGGTGGTAATCGAGGCCAAAACAATAAGAATGGACATTTCAAAAGCGGAGATTCAACAATGATGGAAAGACGTCGACTGACACCCGTTGTTAAGGAAGGAAAAAGACCACCTATCATATGCTTCAAATGCGGAGAAGAGGGACACATCGGTCCGACTGTGCCATGCCGTCAAAAGCATGTTATAATTATGGAAGAAGGTCACTTAGCTCGATTTTGTCGTTCTGAAGACAAATTCAACTAGGATGGAGGCACCAAAGTAGTCGTCCCGAGAAAAGTCAAAAGCCGGTAGTGCAGGGAGGCGTTTGTTGTGACCTCCCGGAGAGCAAGGAACCCGAATGAGGTCATCACGGGTAAACTTATCATAAACTCTAATGAAGTCTACACTTTATTTGATCTGGGTTCTACCCATTCTTTTATTTCTCCTACTTGCGCTCATCGATTAAATTTGACTCGGGAGAAATTAGACTTTGACTTATCTGTGGAAACTCCGTTGGGAGAAACCTTCATTACATCCACTTGTTTATAAGTCTTGTTTGGTTCAAATCGGTACCCTCACATTACACCGTCGATCTTATTTCATTAAAAATACTTGCATTTGGCGTGATTACAGGGATTGATTGGTTAACTACTTATCATGCAAAAAATTGATTGTTTTAAGTAAGGTTGTTAGCTTTCATATTCCTAATCAACCTATTATGCGAATTCAAACGACCAAATCATTAAAATTAATCACGGTCATCTCTCAAGCCATAAAAGCTATTCGTTTATTGAAAAATGGATGTCAAGCTTTCTTAGCTCATATCACGATTTAAACAAAAATACGTCGGTTTTGAGCGATATTTCTATTGTTAATAAATTTCTGACGTATTCCCGAAGAACTTCTGCCCTACCCCGGCGTGAAATTGAATTTTGTATCGACCTTGAACACGGTACAAAACCTATTTCCAAAGCCCCATATCGAATGGCTCTATTGAACTTGAGAGTTAAAGACCCAACTGCGAGGAATTGTTAGACATTGGCTTTATTAGTCCTAGTACTTCTCCTTGGGGTGCTCTGTTACTATTATTCGTGAAAAAGAAAGATGGGAGTATCTGACTTTGTATTGATTATCGGGAGTTGAATCATGTCACCATAAAAATAGGTATCCATTGCCGCGTATTGATGACTGTTTGACCCGATTCAAGGAGCCAAATTCTTTTCAAAGATTGATCTTCGTTAGGATATCACCAATTGAAGATTAGAACCAACCGACATTCCAAAGACGGCTTTCGGAACTTCGATGCGGGCATTATGAATTCCTAGTCATGTCCTTTGGATTGACTAATGCTCTAACTTGCCTTCATGGATATGATGAACCAGAGTATTCAGGAATATTTAGATCACTTTGTGGTCGCCTTTATTGATGACATCCTTATTTATTCCAAAAGCCGTGAAGATCATGAAAGCAACACTTGAAGTCCTGACACTCCAAAAGCTTCGTGAATATAAGCTTTATGCCAAGTTGAAGAAATCACGAGTTACGGCTTGAAGAAGTAGCATTCCTTGGGCACGATGGTATCAAGTCATGGAATATCTGTTGACCCGGCCAAAGATTGAAGCTATTCAAAGTCGGGAACAACCTAAATCGATGGCCAAAATGCGTAGCTTTCTCGGTTTAAATTTGGTTATTATCGGAGATTCGTGGAAGGATTTTCTCGAATCGCTACTCCATTGACTCGGTGACTCGAAAAGATACAAAGTTCGGTTGGAAGCGAAGAATGTGAGAAGAGTTTTCAAGAACTCGAGAAGAGACTTATTTGAAGACTGTTACGTGATACCATCATCGGCTCGGAGGGATTTGTCATCTCTGTGATGCTTGAGCAAAGGGTTGGGATGTGTTCTTATGCAACATGGAAAAGTTATAGCCTATGCCTCGCGACAACTCAAAAGAATATGAGAGGAATTATCCTACTCATGATGCGGGTTAGCGGTTGTTATCTTCTTGACTTAAAATTTGGAGGCATTACTTGTATGGGGAGAAAGTGGAGATCTTTACGGATCATAAAAGCCTCAAATATTTCTTCACTCAAAAGGAACTCAACATGCGACAACGACGTTGGCTTGAAGCTGTTGAAAGATTATGATCATACCATCCAATACCATCTGGAAAAAGCGAGCGTGGTAGGTGATGCGTTGAGTAGAAGATCGTATGCAAATCACGAGTGCGTTATTGTCAACACAAAGGCCCATTTGTGTGACTTGCAAAGGATGGAGATAGAGTTAAAGACTCGAGGGGCGCATGTGATGATAGCGAATATCTGAGTAGAACAGACTTTAATCGATAAAGTTAAAGGCTTCGCTTTCAAGCTACGGACACTGGGGCGTGATCGTATGAAAAAGAAAGTGCAAGAGGGTGCTATCTTGGGAAGCAAGAATCGATGAAGAAGGAATACTTGAGTCAACTCCGGACTTTGTGTTCTAACGACCACGATTTAAAGTATAATATCATGATGGAGGCGCACAACACACCATTTGCAATCCATCACAGGAGTACCAAAATATCATGATATTAAATATACATTTTGGTGGAAGCAATATGAAGAGAGAGATAGCGTTTTTTTTATCTCAAGGTGTCTAACTTGTCAACGAGTTAAAGCGGAGCATCAAGTACCAAAAGGTCCATTGCAACCACTTGAAATTCCAGAATGGAAGTGGGAGCACATTACCATGGATTTAAATTCTGGGGTCTTCCTAAGGTTTCTCGAGGCATTGATGCGATTTGGGTCATTGTTGATAGATTGACCAAGTCTGCTCATTTCTTCTGACATATCGAGAAACTTATACATTGAACGTCTTGCTCAGATGTACATAAACGAGATTGTAAGGCTGCATGGTATCTTGCAGGTATCCATAGTTTGATCGAGACCCAAGATTCACTTCAAGATTTTGGGTTAGTTTGCAAAAAGCTATGGCGCGGACTTACGATTTAGCTTTCGGCATATCATCCTCGAGACGGATGAGACGATCGGAGAGGACTATTCAAACTCTTGAAGATCTATTAAGACTACGTGTTCTTGATTTCAAGGGAGTTGGGACAAGTTTTACCATTGGTGGAGTTTTCCTCAACAACAGATTATCAAGCAAGTATTGGCATGGCTCCATTCGAGCGTTGTATGGAAGAAAGTGTCGTTCTCGATTATCTTTGGGATGAGGTGGGTGAAGCAACGCGTTGTTGGGACCGGGAGTTGATACGTATGACTACGGAAAAGATTCAAACGATCCGACAACGTATAAAAACCTCACAAAATCGACAAAAGAGTTATCTTTGATCTTCATCGAAAGGGCGTGGAATTCGATATAGGAGATCATGTGTTGTTAAAAGTTGCTCCATGGAAAGGAGTTACAAGATTTGGAAAGAGAGAAAACTTAATCCTCGATTCATCGGTCCATTTTAATCCTCGATCGAGTAGGAACGTGGCCTATAGACTTCGCTTTCTGCTTGAAATATGTCTACGTGTTTCATAACGTTTTCACATATCCATATTACGTAAATATGTGAAAGACCCGAACCATATTATTGAGTTAGAACCGACGAAATAGCGGAAGATTTGGCGTATGAAGAGGTTCTGTTCAAATTTTGGATAAGAAGGAACATATTCTACGCTCGAGGTTATACCTCAAGTCGAAGTTTTGTGGAGGAACCACGATGTTGAGAAATGACTTGGGAGTTAGAATCGAAAATGAAATCAAGGTATCCTTACCTCTTGACATACCAGTCGTACCCCTAATTTGAGGGCGAAATTTCATAAGAAGGGAGGTTGTAAGACCCGACTTTTATAAATAAAGATGAATTTTTACTATAAATATTATTTTTGAATATTATGGAATAATTTGATATAATGTTATAGTTGTGGGTAATATTTATAAATTTTGCAAAAGTATGCAAGTGGTTATATTATATTCGATTGGTGGGGAATATTAGGTTTAGCGAGGGAATATTAAATGCAACTACTCAATCATTGGTGGACCTGAATGTAATTATTATTGTCGGATTGAGAAAAAGACAAAAATATTTTATTAAAATAACGGCGGAAGTTTTACCGTTGATCTTTGTTGAACTACTTTCGGTAGTAAAAATGCGATGTCGTGTGGTTGCGTAGTAGCACACGGTATTGATTATTAATGCTTATGTGAGAAGTCACCGGTTTGATTCCATTATTATGTAATTAATATATGAATTATTATAGCGATAATGACTTTTTGTTTTATTAAGTATTATTAACGTAATAAAAGCGAAACATCTTTTATATAAAAGCAGAATACTTTATTAAAGTTATTTTATAAATAAAATATATTATATTTTATTATGCATAGTATTTATGTGTTTTTGCATAGTGTTTTTTATAGTGTTTACATAGTAAAATGTTTTTATATAAATAGAATATATTATATTTTATTTAAAAGATTTTGCTTTAAATATGGATGAAAGTCGATTAAAGTAAATCAATCTGGACCGTTTCATGGATTAATTACTATGCATTCCATTTTCCTATAAATAGAAGCTCATTCCTTCATTATTTTCTTACGAATTCATTGAAACTACTAGATAGAGAAATTATAGAGAAGTTTATAGAGAGAAAAGTTATAGAAAGAAGAAGATTATTACCTTTGCTACTTCACTACTTCTATATTCAGGTTCTTTTACGGTGAGGGGTGTTATTCTTTCTTCTTGAAAGAGAACTTACATTATTCCATTCACTATTATTACATTGGAATAACTTTTGTAAAAGTGGCATACCCTATACATAACTTTGTATCATGGCGTACCTATACTTGGTGAAATCCTTATGTTATTCCATTGCTTATTATTACATTGGAATAACTTTGTATCTGTGATTTACCCTATACTTGGTGACATTCTTCTATTATTACATTGGAACATCACATGCATCATGTTTTACCGGACCTGTTAAAATCTTTATTATTACATTTGGAACATCACATGCATGTGTGTTTTACACGGACTGGTTCCGCTCTTTATCATTCTGTTGGAATATCCTATCTGTGTGTTTTACACGGATGCAGTTCCATCTTTATTATTACATTGGAACATCACATCGGTGTGAATTTCACCGACTTCAGTTCCGTTATTATTATTACATTGGAATAACTTTTACTCTGTCAGCAATCTGCATGCATGGTGATTTCTTTTGTTAACCATTCTTTATTATACCCAGTTGGTTAAAACTTTGACTTCTATACTCCATGAAATTAGTGGAATATCCTTGATATTTGCGCTTTCATCCAAAGATCCTTTCATGGAAATATTCTTCTCGATCATTCTTGAATTTTACTCTACAAAGCGATGTATCATGTTGACAGTTTGGGCGTTAATAATTTACGGATAAAATAATTCTTGAACTTGTTTTATTGAATTCTTATATCATTGTCATCATCCTCATGTTATATATTTTTTTAAAGTCATCTGTGGCTTTTGTAGAGCATGGATGGACTTGGTATGATTATGACCGAGGATTATTGATTGTAATCATGGTAGTAATGTTACAAATGATGTGGTAAAAATCCTCGATTAGTAGTAGTGCATTGATGGACGATTGTTGGCATGATCATGACCATTAATGAATACACAACTATTCTTGGCCCGTAGTGCGGGAATAATTGTGATCGTGATACTAAAGAATATCCTTGGCCGTAGTCGCGAGGGGTGATTCGATGATGTGGATTATTTATTAAAGTGAGTCTCATTTATAACGATGATGAAAAACCTTTTAAATCATAAAATAGTAGATTTTATTTTCTACTGACTCTTTTAATGGATTGCGTATTCATTGCATTAAAACTGGTTGTCTATTGTATTTTATCGGTTTAACATTGTTGAAGACTATTGATAATTTATTACGCATTATCTTAGTCATAATATTTCTTCTTGGGCTAGTTGAGCTCACCACTTTCTTTCACCTTTTTCTCTTGAAAATGAGAATATAGGCTGGGGACGAGTCGGGAAGCGAGTGATGGTTACGAAGATAGCATTAGTAGTCCTCACTATTCTGTGAAATAGTGTGATAATAATTGTAATGAGGACTTTTGTTTGAGTTTGTATAATATCTAGTAGACGATATTTGTATTTAAACTCACGGTTTATATCGTATTGTACAAAGACAGTTATGTTAATAAGTTGTATTTAAATTCTGTACCATGTAAGTGGCGACCCATGATGGGTGATGTATACCTAATTTTGGGGGCGTCACAAAAAATATAGAATTCTTTTACTTCACTAATGTGAGTATAATATTGTGAGTATTTCTATTGAGTGTAATATTACTCCAAGTGTAGATAAGGAATGCAAGCATTGTTTAAGATGATCAATTTCACAGAAAGCAGAATCAAGTCACATGCTAAGGTAAGGGATATCATTATTGCGGTACGGGGTATCATTTTTATGGTAAAGTGATATCATTTTTAAGACGGAACCAGGTCCGGTGTAAAACACACAGACAGGATGTTCCAACGGAATAATAATAAAGATTTTAATCAGTCCCGTAAAACACACGCATAAGATGTTCCAATGTAATAATAGAAGAATGTCACCAAGTATAGGGTAGACCGCGTATACAGGTTATTCCAACAGAATAATAAGAAATGAAATAACAACAGTTCTCTTCATGAATAAGAAAGAATAACACCCCTTACCGTAAAAGAACTAAATATAAGAGTAGTTAAGTAGCTTTTCTTCTTTCTCTCTATAATTTTCTCTCTGTAGTTTCAATTGAATTAAAGTAAGAAAATAATGAAGGAATGAGCTTCAATTTATAGAAAAATAGACTGCATCATAACTAACTCATGAACTGTCCAGGTTGATTTACTTTAAAACAGACCGTCCAGATGAATTTAATAAAATATTCTAATAAAACAAAATTAATAAAATACTATATATATATATATATAGCTATCATTCACGGGTTAACACCCCGTGAATCAATATCCCACTTGCAAATTCTCATTTCAAAACCTTTATATATATATATATAATATAAAACTTATATATATATATATATACATATAAAACAAAACTTAATAAATAAATATGTATATATATACATATATAACCTGATGAATTCCCTGCAACACTCCATCCGTGACAAAATAATTCCACCCCCAAGACTTTTCTCCTCCCTTGGGTCCCACATATGGCCCCACCTTTAAAATATTAAATAATTTTCTATCGATTATTTGAAAAATGGGTTAATGGGGGGTCCAAATAATATGTCAATATTTATAACAAATACTATAGCAATAATTAAACAAAACTGAGTGACTTCTCACGTAAGCATCAATAATCATTATCGTGTGCTATTATGCAACCACACGTATTACTGTACTTTTAACACCGGGTGTTTCAACAGTTAACGGTAAAACTTCCGCCGTTATTTTCATAAAAAAATTTTTGTCGCTTTCTCGATCACAAATAATTCCGTTGTGAGGTCCACCAATGATTGTGTTGGTTGTATTTAATATTCCCTATTAAAACGAATATTTCCCAATTAATCTAATATTATATAACAACTTGCATGATTTTGCAAAATTTATAAATATTACCCACAACTATTACATTATATCAATTTCACTCCATAATATTCAAAAATAATATTTATAGAAAATTCATCTTTATTCAAAAAGTTGGGGTTTTACAATCTCCCCTTCTATGAAATTTCGCCCTCGAAATTAGAGTACGTGACTGGGTATGTCGAAGAGGTAAGGATACCTTGATTTCATTTCGATTCTAACTCCCAAGTCATTTCCTCAACATCATAGTTTCTCCACAAAACTTTGACTTGAGGTATAACCTTAGTCTGAAGAATATGTTCCTTCTTATCAAAGATTTGAACAGAACCTCTTCATACGTCAAATCTTCCGCTATTTCGTCTTGGCCAACTCAATAATGTGGTTCGGGTCTTCCACAAATTTACGTAACATGGATATGTGAAAACGTTATGAACACGAGACATATTTGGCGGTAGAAGCCAAATATAGCCACGCCCTACTCGATCAAGGATTAAAATGGGCGATGAATCGAGGATTGAGCTTTCCTCTCTTTCCAAATCTCGTAACTCCTTTCCATGGAGCAACACGTAACAACACATGATCTCCTATATCAAATTCCATATCCTTTCGATGAAGATCAGCATAACTCTTTTGTCGATCTTGTGAGGTTTTTATACGTTGCCGGATCGTTTGAATCTTTTTCGTGTCATATCGCACTCAACTCTGGTCCCAACAACGTTATTTCACCCTCATCCCAAAGATACCGGAGAACGACACTTTCTTCCATACAACGCCTCGAATGGAGCCATTCCAATACTTGCTGATAATCGTTGTTGTAGGAAAACTCCACCAATGGTAAGAACTTGTCCCAACTTCCCTTGAAATCAAGGACACGTAGTCTTAATAGATCTTCAAGAGTTTGATTAGTCCTCCGATCGTCCGTCCGTCAAAATCGAGGATGATATCGCCGAAGCTAAATCGTAAATCGCGCCCATAGCTTTTTGCAAACTAACCCAAAATCGCTGGTGAATCTTGGGTCTCGATCGTAAACTATGGATACCGGCATACCATGTAATCTTACAACCTCGTTTATGTACATACGAGCAAGACGTTCAAGTGTATAAGTTTCTCGTATCGGTAAGAAATGAGCAGACTTGGTCAATCTATCAACAATGACCCAAATCGCATCTATGCTTTGAGAAACTTTGGGAAGACCAGTAACGAAATCCATGGTAATGTGCTCCCACTTCCATTCTAGAATTTCAAGTGGTTGCAATGGACCTTTTGGTACTTGATGCTCCGCCATGACTCGTTGACACGTTAGACACCTTGAGATAAACAAATATTATCTCTCTCTCATATCATTTCCCCACCAAAATGTATGTCGAAGATCATGATACATTTTGGTACTCCCAGGATGGATTACAAACGGTGTATTTTGCGCCTCCATCATGATTTTATACCTTAAATTAGGGTCGTTAAGAACACAAAGTCTGGAGTTGACTCGAAGTATTCCTTCTTCATCGATTCTTGCTTCCGGCATTGCACCTTCTTGCACTTTCTTCCTCATACGCATCAGCTCCGGATTTGTAATTTGAGCAGCTTTAATTTTATCAATTAAAGTTGGTTCTACTCAGATATTTGCCATCATCACGTGGGTCCCCGAGTCTTTATCTCTATCTCCATCCTTTGCAAGTCATACAAATGGGCCTTTATACGTTGACAATATTGCCTTTTAACCGCATATGATCTTCTACTCAATACGCCGCCTACCACGCTCGCTTTTTCGTGATTCGTATTGATAGTATATCATAATCTTTCAATGATTCAAGCCAACGTCGTTGTCGCATGTTGAGTTCCTTTTGAGTGAAGAAATATTTGAGGCTTTTATGATCCGTAAAGATCTCCACTTTCTCCCCATACAAGTAATGCCTCCAAATCTTTAAATATGAAGATAGACAACAAATGCTAACTCTAGATCATGAGTAGGATAATTCTCTCATATTCTTTGAGTTAATCGTGAGGCATAAAGCTATGACTTTCCCATGTTGCATAAGAACACATCCTAACCTTTTGCCTCAAGCATCACCGTAGATGACAAATCCTCCGAACCAGATGGTATTGTCGAACAAAATTTGAAATGAGTCTCCTCTTCGAGTTCTTGAAAACTCTTCTCACATTCCTCGCCCAACCGAACTTTGTATCTTTCCGAGTCAATTTGAGTTAGTGGAGTAGCGATTCGAGAAAACCCTTCTACTAATCTCCGATAATAACCAAATGTTCGAAAAGCTACGCATTTCGATCCATCGATTTAGGTTGCTCCCGACTTTGAATAGCTTCAATTTCTTTGGGTCAATGATATTCCATGACTTGATACCACGTGCCCAAGGAATGCTACTTCCTCAAGCTAGAACTCGCATTTCTTCAACTTGGCATAAAGTTTATATTCACGAAGCTTTTGGAGTATCGAATTTCAAGTGTTGCTCATGATCTTCACGGGTTTTGGAATATATAAGGATGTCATCAATAAAGACGACCACAAAGTGATCCAAATATTCCTTGAATACTCGGTTCATCATATCCATGAAGGCAAAGAGAGCATTAGTCAATCCAAAGGATATGACTAGGAATTCATAATGCCCGCATCGAGTTCTCAAAGTCGCTTTGGAATGTCATCTGCTCTAATCTTTAATTGGTGATATCCTAACGAAGATCAATCTTTAAAAGAATTTGGCTCCTTGCAATCGGTCAAACAGTCATCAATACGTGGCAATGGGTACCTATTTTTATGGTGACATGATTCAACTCCCCGATAATCAATACAAAGTCGCATATTCCCATCTTTCTTCTTCACGAATAATGTAATGTAAGCACCCCAAGGAGAAGTACTAGGACGAATAAAGCCAATGTCTAACAATTCCTGCAGGTGAAGTTTTAACTCCTCGAAGTTCAATAGAGCCATTCGATATGGGATTTAGAAATGGGTTTTGTACCAGTTCAAGGTCGTCGATACAAAATTCAATTTCACGCCTGGGTAGGCAGAAAGTTCTTCAAGGAATACGTCGTGAAATTCATTAACAATAGAAATATTATTCAAAACCGATATATTTTTGTTTAGATCTCGTGACATGAGCTAAGAAAACTTGACATCCGTTTTTCAATAAACGAATAGCTTTATGGCTTGAGATGACAAAGCGGTGATTGATTTTAATGGTTTGGTTGCTTGAATTCGCATAATAGGTCAATTAGGAATATGAATGCTAACAACCTTACGAAAATAATAAATTTTTGCATGATGAGTAGTTAACCAATCAATGTGACGCCCCCAAAAATTACGTATACGTCACCCATCTTGGGTCGCCACTTACACTCAAGTACATAAATTCAAATACAACTTACTAATATAACTCACATGTATAATACGACATAAACTATGAGTTTGAATACAAATATTGTCTACTAGATATTATACAAACTCAAAAGGAGTCCTCATTACAACTATTATCACACTATTTCACGAATAGTGAGGACTACTAATGCTATCCTCTCGGACCATTACTCCGCTCCCCGACTCGTCCCAAATATGTTCTCATTTCCTCGAAGAGAACGGGAAAGAAAGGGTGAGCTCAACTAGCCCAAGAAGAAATATTACGACTAAGATAATGCGAATAAATTATCATTAGCCTTCAACAATTGTTAAACCGATAAAATACAATGATAACCAGGTTTAACTGCGCTGGAATAAGCAATCCATTAAAAGAGTCAAGTAGAGAATAAAGTCTACTATCTTTTAGGTTTTAAAATGTTTTCATCAATTTTTATCGTTTGAGACTCACTTAATAAATAAACTACCACATCTAATCATCCCCGCACCACGGCCAAGGATTTTCATCAAGTTATCAATGGTCATGACTATACCGAATCACCCCGGTCATAATCATACCAAAAACTATCCATCATCGCATTACAGTGCCACCGAGGACTTTTGTCACATCATTTATATCAAGTCATGATTATACCGAATGATCCTCGGTCATAATCATACTAAGTTCATCTATGCTTGCGTAAGCCAAAGATAACATAATATAACATGAGGATGATGACAATGACATAATAATTCAATAAAACCAGCTCAAGAATTATTTAATCCATGAATTATTAACGCCCAAATTGTCAACATAATACTGCTTTAGAGAGTAAAATTCAAGAATGATCGGGAAGAATATTTCCGTGAAAAGATATTTGGATGAAACGCAAATATCAAGGATATTCTACTAATTTCATGGAGTATAGAAGTCAAAGTTTTAACCAACCGGGTATAATAAAGAATGGAATAACAAAAGAAATCACCACGCATGCGGACTTGTGATGTAGGCAAGTTATTCCAACCGTAATAATAATAACTAACCAATCGTGAAATTCACACCGGACAGGATGTTCCAATGTAATAATAAAGATGGAACCGGATCCGGTAAAAACACACGATAGGATATTCCAATGAATGATATAGACGGAACCAGTCCGGTGTAAACACATGAGCATGTGATGTTCCAATGTAAATAATAATAAAGATTTTAACCAGTCCTGTAAAACACATGCATGTGGATGTTCCAATGTAATAATAGAAGAATGTCACCAAGTATAGGGTAAACCACAGTATACAAGTTATTCCAATGTAATAATAAGCAATGGAATAACATAAGGATTTCACCAAGTATAGGGTATGCCACGATACAAGTTATGTATAGGGTATGCCACTTTTACAAAGTTATTCCAACGTAATAATAGTGAATGGAATAATGTAAGTTCTCTTCAAGAAGAAAGAATAACACCCCTTACCGTAAAAAGAACCTAATATAGAAGTAGTGAAGTAGCGAGATATACTTCTTCTTTCTATAACTTTCTCTCTATAAACTTTCTCTCTATAATTTCTCTCTGTAGTTTCAATGAATTTGTAAGAAAATAATGAAGGAATGAGCTTCATTTATAGGAAAATGGAATGCATAAGAATTAATCCATGAACTATCCGTATTGATTTACTTTAATCGACGGTCCATATTTAAAGAAAAATCTTTTAAATAAAATATAATATATTCTATTTATATAAAAACATTTTACTATGCAAACACTACGCAATACTACGCAAAACACTATGCAAAATACTATACGCAACACTATGCATAATAAAATATAATATATTCTATTTATAGAATAACTTTAATAAAGTATTCTATTTTATATAAAAGATGTTTCGCTTTTATTACGTTAATAATACTGAATAAAACAAAACGCCATTATCGCTTATAATAATTCATATATTATTAATCGACAATAATGGAATCAAACCGGTTGACTTCTCACATAAGCATCAATAATCAATACCGGTGTACATTACGCAACCACATCGATTCATCGTATTTTTACTACCGAGTAGTTCAACAAGAACTACTAGAAAACTTCCGTCGTTATTTCAATAAAATATTTTTGTCGCTTTCAATCCGACAATAATTTCGCTGTGGGGTCCACCAATGATTGAAATTTATTGTACGAATATTCCTCGCTAAACCTAATATTCTCACCAATCGAATATAATATAACCACTGCATACTTTGCAAAATTTATAAATACTACCCACAACTATAATATTATCTTAAATTCACACCATAATATTAAAAAAAATTATTTCAACAAAATTTAAATCTTTATTGATAAAATCCTGGGTCTCACAATATATTCTATTTATATAAAAATATTTTACTATGCAAACACTATGCAATACTATGCAAAACACTACGTAAAACACTACGCAACACTACGTAATAAAATATAATATATTCTATTTATAGAATAACTTTAATAAAGTATTCTATTTTATATAAAGATGTTTCGCTTTTATTACGTTAATAATACTGAATAAAACAAAACGTCATTATCGCTTATAATAATTCATATTATTAATCGACAATAATGGAATCAAACCGAGTAACTTCTCACATAAGATCAATAATCAATACCGTAGTGTCTTTCTATGCAACCACACTTATTATCGTATTTTTACTACTACCGAGTAGTTCAACAAGAACCAACGTAAAACTTCTCGCCGTTATTTCAATAAAATATTTTTTATCGTTTTCAATCCGATAATAATTTCATTAGGGTCCACCAATGATTGAGTAGTTGTATGAATATTCCCTCGCTAAACCTAATATTCCCCGACCAATCGAATATAATATAACCACTTGCATACTTTGCAAAATTTATAAATACTACCCACAACTATAATATTATCTTAAATTCACACCATAATATTAAAAAAATTATTTCAACAAAATTTAAATCTTTATTGATAAAATCTGGGGTCTCACAATCAATCCCAAGAATTACATCAAATGCAAGTATTTTAATGCAATAAGATCGACAGGTAATATGTGGGTACCAACTTGAACCAAACAAGACTTATAAACCGTGGATGTAATGAAGGTTTCTCCCAACGGAGTTTCCACGGATAAGTCAAAGTCTAATTTCTCTAGAGTCAAATTTAATCGTTGAGCGCAAGTAGGAGAAATAAAAGAATGGATAGAACCGGTATCAATTAAAGTGTAGACTTTGCTAGAGTTTATGATAAGTTTACCCATGATGACCTCATTCGGGTTCCTTGCTTTCTAGGAGGTCACAACAAACGCCTCTCCTCAGACCACTCGGCTTTGACTTTTCTTCTCGGGATGACCTTTGAATGCGTCCATCCTAAATTTAATTTGTCTTCTACGATAAAATCGGCTAAGTGACCTTCTCTTCCACAATTATAACATGCTTTGACGGCAGATCGCGCAATTTGGACCGATGTGTCCTCCCCTCCGCATTTGAAGCATATGATAGGCGGTCTTTCTCCTTCCTTAACAACGGGTGCTGATGCTGACGTCTTTCCATCATTGTTGAATCTCCTCTTCTTGAAATGTCCATTCTTATTATTTTGGCCTTGATTACCGCCGAAGTGATTACCATTTTTGGCCTGTTGATTCCCTCCACGCTTGTTATCATCGCTTCGATGACTGCTCTCACTGGTATTATCATTTTGTCGGTTGCCCTCTTTTGGTTGCGTTGACTCGTTATCGCGCTCCACCAACTGAGCCCTATTTACAACATCTGAATACAAACACAGTTTATAAGAAATAAGATGTTGACGTATCTTCGGCTTCAAACCTCTTAAAAACATTCGCGCCATTCTCTCTTCATTATCCACCAAGTGGGACGCAAACCGGGATAACTTCGTAAATTTTGCCTCATATTGCGACACGGTCATATTGTTTTGCTCCAATTTGATAAACTCCACCTCCTTCATGTGACGAATACTTTCGGGAAAGTATTTGTCGTTGAATGCTCTTGGAACTTCTCCCAAGACATCTTTAAGACGCGAGATGATGAGTACGTTTCCGATTTCCACCAAAGAATCCTTCCTCCACGCAACATAAAAAGGCGCGAAGTGGAACTTTTGCTCTCGGAGCATCCCAAGACATCAAATATCTTGGTGATTTGCTTTATCCATGCTTCCGCCATAAGTGGTTTTCTGCTCTCCCTTAAACTCCGGTGGTCCTAGCTCCTTGAATCTGCTTAATGCGGTGGCCGAGAGTTTCCAAAGTTTCCACCTATATTTTGGATGAGAGCCGCTCTCCGCTTTCTTTGTTGCATGAATTGATAAAGCCTCCGAACAATCCATCATTCACCATTTGGTCAGTGTATTTGTTTGCATGAGGATTGTCGCCTTCCTGATACACATTCTCCTGATTATTGATATGTGGAGACTCAACAGTCTCTTGTGCTCCATTGCAATTCTCAACATTTTCGGATGTTATTTTTAGATACTGCCACAAAACAAAGGTTAATTGACATGTAACATAATATCTCTAAACTCTGACCAACCAATTTAAATACAAAATAAATTTAAGTAGGTCACACTAACAAAGGAATTTCCGCCTCTCCCCTCCTTCTTCTAGTCTCACATCTTAGCTGTGGATCATATCCCTAAGCTTTGATACCAATCATGATGCCCCCAAAATTAGGTATACATCACCCATCTTGGAGGTCGCCAGATATACGGTATGTAATTCAAATATAACTTACTAATACAACTGTCGTGTACAATACGACAAAAACATAAAACTCGTGAGTTTGAATACAAATATTATCTACTAGAGATTATACAAACTCAAAAGGAGTCCTCATTACAATTATTATCACACTATTTCACGTAATAGTGAGGACTACTTAATGTTATCCTTCCGGACCATCACTCCGCTTCCCGACTCGTCCAAATATATTCTCATTTTCTCAAGAGAAAACGGTGAAAGGAAGAAGCGAGCTCAACTAGCCCAAAGAAGAAATATTATGACTAAGATAATGCAGAATAAATTATCATTAGTCTCCAACAATGTTAAACTGATAAAATATAATAGACATCAAGTTTAACTGCAGCGGAACAAGCAATCCATTAAAAGAGTCAAGTAGAAAATAAAATCTACTATCTTTTATGATTAAAAAGGTTTTTCATCATCATGTTATCATTTGATTCAACTTCATAAATATTCCACATCATCGAATCACCCCTGCACTACGGCCAAGGATATTCTTTAGTATCACGACCACAATTATCCATACACTACGGACCAAGAATATTTGTGTATTCATTAATGGTCATGATTATGCCAACAACTGTCCATCAATGCACTACGGGCCAATGAGAACTTTTATCACATCATTTGTAACATTACGGTTACCATGATTACACCGAATAATCTCTGGTCATAATCATACCAAGTCCATCTATGTCTTATAGGACCACGATGACTTTCAACAAAATATTAATATGAGGATGATGACAATGATATAAGAATTCAATAAAACAAGTTCAAGAATTATTTTATCCGAGAATTATTAACGTCCAAATTGTCAACACGATAATCGCTTTTTTTAGTAGAGTAAAATTCAAGAATGATCGGGAAGAATATTTCCATAAAAGATATCGGATGAAGCGCTAAATATCAAGGATATTCTACTAATTTCATGGAGTATAAAGTCAAAACTTTAACCAACCGAGTATAATAAAGAATGGAATAACAAAAGAAATCACCGCAATGCGTACGATTGTACTTAGACATAAACGTTATTCCAATGAATAATAATAACGGAACCCGGTCCGGTGTAAAACACACACGATGTGATGTTCCAACGTATAATAATAAAACGGAACCGGTCGGACGGATGAGATGTTCCAACGGAATAATAATAAAGATTTTAACCAGTCCCGGTAAAAACACACGCATGTGATGTTCAAATGAATAATAAAAGAATGTCACCAAGTATAGGGTAGGCGCGACATGTCGAAATTTTCCAACGTAATAATAAGAAATGGAATAACAACAAGTTTTCTCTTCATGAATAAGAAATAATAACACCCCTTACCGTAAAAAGAACCTAATATAAGAGTAGTTAAGTAGCGAAATGTTTTCTTCTTTCTCTCTATAATTTTCTCTCTAGAAGTTTCAAAGGAATTAAGTAAGAAAATAATGAAGGAATGAGCTTATTTATAGAAAAATGGATCGTGATAAGAATTAACTCATGAACTGGCCCGTATTGATTTACTTTAAAACTAGGATCGTCTGGATGAATTTAATAAAATATTCTAATAAAACAAAATTAATAAAATATTATATATATATATATATATATATATATATATATATATATATATATATAGACGCTATCATTCACGGGTTAACACCCCGTGAATCAATATCCCACTTGCAAATTCTCATTTCAAAACCTTTATATATATATATATATATATATATATATATATATATATATATATATATATATATATATGTAATAAAACTTAATAAATAAATATGTATATATATATATATATAACCTTATGAATTCCTGCAACACTCCACCCATGACAAAATAATTCCACCCCCAAGACTTTTCTCCTCCCGTGGGTCCCACATGTGGCCCCACCTTTATAATATTAAATAATTTTCTATCGATTATTTGAAAAATGGGTAAATGGGGGTCCAAATAATACGCCAATATTTATAACAAATATTATAGCAATAATTAAACAAAACTGAGTGACTTCTCACGTAAACATCAATAATCAATACCGTGTGTCTTTACTACGCAACACACGACATCGTACTTTTAACACCGTGTGTTTCAACGATTAATTCGTAAAACTTCCGCCGTTATTTTCATAAAGTATTTTTGTCGCTTTTTCAATCCGATAATAATTCCGCTAGGGGGTCCACCAATAATTGTGCCAGTTGCATTTAATATTCCTCGTTAAAACGAATAATCCCCACCAATCGAATATTATATAACAACTTGCGTACTTTGCAAAATTTATAAATATTACCTACAACTATAATATTATATCAATTTCACTCCATAATATTCAAAAATAATATTTATAGAAAATTTATCTTTATTCAAAAAGTTGGGGTTTTACAATTTTGGGCTCTCGAGAGAAATATAGAAATACTGGACAAGTTGCAGGCTTTTTAAATCACAGCTTTAGGGGGTGTAAAAAGAAGGGCAAAGGGAAACCTCACAAAATTAATGGAAAAGGATACTAGTGTTGTTTTAGCCACAAATGTGAACGCCCTTAAATTTGCTTCATCCGAATCTAATGCTCTTACATCTTTGACACCCACAACTTGCAACTGTTAGTTATGCAAACATACACATCCTTTGACAAACTAAGAAATTGTAAGTAACCCTTATAAGTTATATATAACACTCCTTCTCCTTGTGTCCAAAAATGATATTCTTAATATAGTCATTTTTATGCATATTAAAACCGTGGTTAGAATCAAAATTTGTTAATGAAAGAAATACTGAATTATTTTCTTCTTCTTCCATTATCTAAATGATCTTCTTAATAATTGATTGCATGAAGCCCCCTGAGACCCCAGATTTTATCAATAAAAATTTAAATTTTGTCGAAATAATTTTTAATATTATGGTGTGAATTTGAGATAATATTATAGTTGTGGGTAGTATTTATAAATTTTGCAAAGTATGCAAGTGGTTATATTATATTCATTGGTCTGGGAATATTCTGTTTAGCGGGGAATATTCGCACAACGGCTCAATCATCAGTGACCCCAATAATGTAATTATTGTTTGACTTGAAAAACGACAAAAATATTTTATCAAATAACGGCGGAAGTTTTACCGTGGTTACCGTTGAACTACTTCAGTAGTAAAAGTACAAGAATAATGTGGTTGCATAGTAAGACACCTGTATTGATTATCGATGCTTATGTGAGAAGTCACTCACCATTCCATTATCACGATTAATAATATGAATTATTATAATGATAATGACGCTTTTGTTTTATTCGTATTATTAACGTAATAAAACAAAAAACATCTTTTTATATAAAATAGAATACTTTATTAAAGTTATTCTATAAATAGAATATATTATATTTTATTATGCATAGTGTTCGTAGTGTTTTGATAGTATTGCATAGTGTTTTGCAGATAAGAAAATGTTTTTATATAAATAGAATATATTATATTTTATTTAAAAGATTTTTCTTTAAATACGGACCGTCGATTAAAAAGTAAATCAATCTGACCGCTCATGGATTAATTACTATGCATTCCATTTTCCTATAAATAGTTTCATTCCTTCATTATTTTCTTTTAATTCATTGAAACTCTGAGAGAGAAATTATAGAGAGAAGCTATAGAGAAAGTTATAGAAAGAAGAAGAGTATTCTGCTACTTCACTACTTCTATATTCAGTTTTTTTTACGGTAAGGGTGTTATTCTTTTCTTCGAAGAGAACTTCATTATTCCATTCACTATTATTCTGCTTTGGAATAACTTTTGTAAAAGTGGCATACCCTATACATAACCTCAGATCACGCGGCATACCCTATACTTGGTGAAATCCTTATGTTATTCCATTGCTTATTATTCATTGGAATAACTCAGATACGCTTTACCCCTATACTTGGTGACATTCTTCTATTATTCTGCATTGAACATCCATGTTCATGTGTTTTACACCTGACTGGTTCCGCTTTTTATTATTATTCTGTTGAACATCCATGCTCGTGTGTTTTACACCGGACCGGTTCCGCTCTATATCATTCTCGTTGGAATATCTTATCATGTGTTTTTACACCGGATCCGGTTCCATCTTTATTATTCTCATTGGAACATCCTATCTGCAAGTGAATTTCATACGACTCGGTTCGTTATTATTATTCTCATTGGAATAACCTGCCTATGCCAAGCACCGCATGCGTGGTGATTTCTTTTGTTATTCCATTCTTTATTATACCCAAATTGGTTAAAACTTTGACTTCTATACTCTATGAAATTAGTAGAATATCCTCGATATTTGCGTTTCATCCAAAGATCTTTCACGGAAATATTCTTCCCGATCATTCTTGAATTTTACTCTACGAAACAAAGATTATGTCGACAATTTGGACGTTAATAATTCATGGATTAAATAATTCTTGAACCGGTTTTATTGAATTATTATGTCATTGTCATCATCCTCATGTTATATTATGTTATCTTTGGGCTTACGTGCATAGATGAACTTAGTATGATTATGACCAGGATCATTCTAAGATAATCACGACTTGATATAAATGATGTGACAAAAGTCCTCGGTGGCACGTAATGCAAAACATGGATAGTTTTGGTATGATTATGACCGAGGGGTGATTCTAAGATAGTCACGACCATTGATAACTTGATGAAAATCCTCGACCGCAGTAATGCGAGGATGATTAGATGTGGTAGTTTATTTATTAAAATTTAGTCTCAAATGATAAAATTGATGAAAACCTTTAAAACCTAAAAGATAGTAGACTTTATTCTCTACTCAATTTTTTAATGGATTGCTTATTCACCGCAGCTTAAACCGTTTGTCTATTGTATTTTATCGGTTTAACATTTGTTGAAGGCTAATGATAATTTATTCGCATTATCTTAGTCATAATATTTCTTCTGGCCAGTTGAGCTCACCTTTTCTTTTCACCGTTCTCTTCTTGAAATGAGAACATAATTTTTACGACAGTCGTGAACGGAGTAATGGTCCAGAGGATAACATTAGTAGTCCTCACTATTCAGTGAAATAGTGTGATAATAGTTGTAATGAGCGACTTTTTTGAGTTTGATAATATCTAGTAGATAATATTTGTATTCAAACTCATAGCTTTATGTCAGATTATAAGAAGTAAGTTGTATTTGAATTTACGTATCACAGAAGCTGGCGACCCAAGATGGGTGACGTATACCTAATTTTTGGGGGCGTCACACCCTCTTTCAACTGTTTATAGTAAGTACACTACATTTTAATCCATTAGCTAGCTAATAAGTAAAAGGCAACTTTTATTTAAAAATAAATAAATAATAAGAAATCTGGTTATCATAGCATATCAAAAAGAAATTGAAAAAAAATAAGAGAGTCCAACCAAGTACGGCAAAGGAAAATAGGAAATCATGACATGAGAATGCAATTTTAAATGTTAGAATGCAAATCAATGTTAATGCTTTTGGGAACAAAATTACAGTAAATCTCTCTCTCTCTCTCTCTCTCTCTCTCTTCTTCAATCTTGCAACCAAATTTCTACCTCATAGGCCCTCCTCTCCCCTTATTTCAACAGTCGGTCAACAAATACAAAAAACATGCCCCACCTCCTTTCTTCACATCTTCCTATGTTGTTAAGCCACATTTTTTCATCACATTTCACCAACAGCAGCGTAATAACAACTGTGTAACTCTCTCTTTCCCAATCAGTCCCACAAATTTTGGGCCTTTTTTTTTTATCTAGTACAGTACTTATGGTTTAATATTGTTTTCAAAAAACTACATTACATTAATCGATCAGACAGGCTTGGAAGTCTTCTAAAAAAGTTTAAGCTAGCCGGTGGCATGGGGTCCCTAAACATGGGATGCCGCAAGTAGTAGAAGCCAAGTGCCACTGCCACCATTTTTGGTGGAACCACATAGAGCACAATTGTTATAGCAAGGCACACTCCTATGAACAATTTCGTAGCCCTTGGGTCCCTCCAACTCACTAGCGCCTGCGCCCTCTCCCCTTGGGTTGCAAAATCACCCAACACGGTCTGCACCCTTGCTGCCAATGTTCTCAATCGGTCATATCGGATCCTAATTATCTCGGGTGGTCTTGAACTTGGAAACGTATCAAATTCTTCATCCAACTCATCCGGATCAACCGTTTCCGCTTGTGATATCCTGGTATCCATCCCAGCTGGTATCTTGGGCTTGAACCGATAGTACCATACACCAATCATAAAGACATACAAAAACCCAGTTGGCACAATCAAATCAGGATACCAAACTAGCACCAAGTATAACATATGAACCAAAACCGTGGTTACCGGGTTCTTCCACCTCCGAATACTATCCAACCACTTTGCCAACCCGACAACCCAAGCAAGCACCGCTACAATCCGAAACCAATTAGCCTTACTCTTCCTCATGCTCCATGTATGCGAGTCCGCATCCAACATATACCGAACCACCTCAGGGCCCAATTGCGGCTCCGATCGCGTAAGCCAAGCAGCCACCATTTTAATGGCAGCCCCGCGTAGCGCCTCCTGTTGAGCCACCCCAAGCGGGCGTAGATAGTGCATCCTCGGAAGCAACGGCTGCCCGTAAACCGCACATGTATCGGGCAACAATGACGGGCAGGCAAACCGAACCGCAATCTCAATTTCACCCATTTTCTTCAATCCGGTCCTTTGCAAAACCAGTAAAGGATAGGAATTGGTGTACACCTTGTTACTCTCCAGTGTAGATACGCGTATGCGTATTTTTCCTATACGGCAATCAGGCTTTTCTTCTGAGGTGTCAGCAAACATACGCCAGTTGTCAAACACACCAATGGTCAAGACGGTGCAAGGGTCGTATACCTGCCACGTGTACTGCTCATTCCAGCGTGGCTCAAAACTGTCGGGAATTGTCCTTGTACGAACCCATTTTTTACCATACTTGGCAACACAGTAAGCATCGGTGGAGCCTTTGCCTCCGGTATTCGACTTCATCGGGAGCAATCCACGAGCTCCGAGTATACCCAGCTCTAAGATCCCAACTGGTGGCTTCCATAGCTGCTTAGCTGTGGGTCTGAAATCGCTACACACGTGCGCTGCCTCGTCAAGCACGTGATACCCACCTTCAAGGCACATCCTTAGGTGTATCCGCCCGGTGTATGATCCACCGGATCCACCTTCCAGCCCGAACCATTTAGTTGCCACGTTGCGCTCATCCAGCCGCTGCTCAATGGATCCCACAGGAACAACAACATGACCGAGAAGCACAGGATCCTTTCCCGTACGGTCTTCAACCAGGACTATCAGAGTGTCTTCCAGTGGCTCGCCGGCGACGAAAACGAGGTCTTCGTGCCAATAGAATGAAGAACTATGATGATTCATGGAACCTCGCCTAGTCCGCACCGACTGGAACCCTAGCTGTGCTTTCACTCTCACCTCCGGCGCCTTTAAAGGAGGCAAATTGGCAGCAATTTGAAGGTCTTGAGCTTCGATCACTGTTAGCCTCAGATACCATAATTTCGGTGATTGATAAACTTTTGAGCGTGTGTGAGCCACGTATGGTGCATCTGAGCTCCATGACTCGGGAAATGCATCGTCGGCTTGAGTCCCAATCCAAACTGAAAGTTGTATGTCGCCGGAGACTCTGCCGGAGTTTGGATCGTCGCTTCCTTCGAGGCGGTACCACTGAGGAGCTAGAGGACTGTCCGGAGGATCACGAACGGTGACATCGGAGAGATCGAAGCAAACTCCGCCTAGAAATTGCTCCGACGGTCCATCCCAAACTGAGATCTCCAGCGTCGAATTGGCCGTTTCCGTCTTATTGTAGCCGAGAGCAAACACCTGGTGCCATTCAGGAGTTGGCGATGGCTCTCCCGGTCTGAAACTCGCCGGCTTGGACCGAACAAAGTGGCTGGATGTGCGAATCTTCACGTAAGAACTTCCGTTCTGTGAAAGTCCCCGAGCTTTCACGATTCGAATGAAAAGATACTGCATAGGCTCCACCAGATCGTATGCCGGAATTCTATCCTTTTCACCGGATAATTTTCCGGAAATGACTCTAGGCGAGTATTCTCCTCCGTTATGTCGTCTCAGGACTCTAACTCTCTCGTTACTCATCTTCCTCATCTCTGGTGGAATCTCTGGCTGAATTACCGGCGGTACATCCTGATAATTCGGCTGCTGCTGTTGTTGCTGCTGATGAAAATGATGATGCTCCATTTGCACCGTCACGGTAGGCGGAGACTCCTGAATCGTCACAAGTGGCGGAGACTGTGAACCTTCCATAAGAATTGGAGGCATCTGAGCCTCCAAAACATCCCCTGCCATCAACTGCGGCTTCTGATCAGTCGTGGGCGCCGCCCCAGGTGGTGGCTCATTATTAGGATTAGTATTATTTTGACCACTCTCCTGAATCTGTTCCTGCACTATCTCATCATAGTAATAAATTCTCAAACCTATCTCTCCTCTAATCCAACTAAACACACTCTTCTTCTCCAATTGAAAGTAAATCAATCCTTCGTTACCTCTCTTGGCGAACTGGCTACCATACAACTTCACCCTTCCTAGAAAATGATTCTTTCTGGCATTGCCGTGGCTCAGTTTCTTGTCGTTGAAGACTTCGATTTCGATCTCTTCGAATTCCATAGTTTTGGGATCGGAGACTATGAATTCGAGGCTCTCGTTCCATACTGGATTCAAGTTCCGGGACACAGTGGACGTTCTCTTCTTCTGGCCGTCGAAGTCTACGACGACATATGCACTGGAGCTGCCGAGACCGTCTTTGGGAAGGAGATCACGAGCGTCGATAAGTTCAATGATGAGTTTGCGAACGGTTGGGGGCGATGGCGGTGGTTGTTGGGGCTCCGGCTGGGGAAACTGCGTGGTCGTCATGGTATCATGGTGGAGAAGGTGCCACTCGTAAAGGTGATCAAGTAAGTATTTGTTGTTGCTTCTTTATTGCGTTTGCTTTTATTTTTAATGTGGACTTTTTGATTCGGCTTTGATTTCTATTTTTAATTTTTCATATAGCTAAGGATTAATGTATATGATTTTTTCTGTTATCAGATTTAGGGAATTACTATTATTTTTTTTAGACCGAATGTTTGTTGAGGCTGACCTTGGTGGGTGTGGTTCATACTTGACAGAGGAGAGAGAGACTGAGAGAGGATGGGAACGGATTAGATTCCATGCTCTCTCGTGAAGGTTTCTTTTTGCACTTTTCGGTTTCTCTCCTTTATGGGTGAAGGGCTATTTTGGTAAAATTTCTCGTTTCAGGAACTTCCCATTTACATTAATTTTACATGCATGCATGAGATGCGTCTGTGTTATCTAGCTAGAGTTTGTATTAATTTGAAGAACTTGCTATCTAGTACTACCATATATACATCTCAACACTTCATATATATGTTCCATTCTTGCGCTCTATATATTTTCTCTTCTACTTGTACCTTGATGTGCTTGTTGGTACTGATCGTAATTGAGCTCGGCTCAATTATGTATAATCGAAATTAAGCTAATAATTGATCTGGGATTGAATACGTATACGGTGATATATATATATATATATATATATATATATATATATATATATTCCGCTTCTTTAACGGACTGATTCGTCAGCAAACCGACTATATAGTATAGAAAGTCGACGCTATAGCCAGTGACGAAGCCAAGATTTTTATACAGTAGGGTCAAAATATTATGATGCTATGAATAATTTGGGGGAGAGTTCTAGCAATAGCCTCCAAATCAATTTTTTTAGATAATTCTATGTTTTTGGTAGATTAGATATGTAAAACATGTATTTGGTACTGATATTGTTAATATAACAAGTAATATATATATATATATATATATATATATATATATATATATATATACACACACACACCTTTATTGATCCCTAATACATCTTTCAAATCATAAATTTATTAATAAAAATTTCTTATGTTATAAAAATAATATAAATTAAATTGTTATTTATTTTAAAAATACTAGGGGAAGATGCATACATCATGTAGTAAAAGTAATATAAAACTGAGAAAGTTATAAAAAAAAATTCAATTTGACCTCGTATATTAAAAAAATTATAAATTTTCGGTAGGGTCAATTTATTCATTATACTTGATTTTTTCTAAATTTATCATATATTATAAAATAGTTTTTTCCTAGTGGGGTCAATTAACCCCCCAACCTCCCATGTGGCTTCGCCACTAGTTATAATTATGACGACTGTTTGTACCGTCACTATAATTCAAAAAATCGGTAATTTAGCGACGAATAAACCGACACTATAACTAAATTGGATAAAATAATTAATTCTTAATATAATAGTAATTAATCTGCAATAGCTCAAATTTTGTTGTTTATGGTTAATTATACATTTAAATTAATTTTAAAAAGTTATATGGTTCACCTATGTATTCGAGTATATATTCTTTTGCATGAGATGATTAGCTTAGTTCTTGTTACAACATGCATGTGTCTATTCGATGATCTAACGATTTAATAAAGGTTTTGTCCGCAGTTTAGTTTTTAATATTCCGCAGTTTAATACTGTGGACAGGACAAATATCTAAAATTCTTCTTTTGTATAAGTCTCTCGTCTTCTGTAAGACCCCAGCTTTTATAAATAAAGATGAATTTTTCTATAAATATTATTTTGAATATTATGGAATAAATTTGATATAATGTTATAGTTGTGGGTAATATTTATAAATTTTGCAAAGTATGCAAGTTGTTATAAAATATTCGTTTTTTTTAGGAATATTCTTCTTGTTAGGAATATTCGTATAAACGGCTCAATCATTGGTGGACCCCACAAATGTAATTATTATTTGATCGAGAAAACGATAAAAATATTTTATAAAAATAACTACGGAGGTGTTACTGTTAAAGCTGTGAACTACCCTTGGTAAAAGTACAAAGAATACGCCAGAATAGACAAGAAGACACCAGTATTGATTATCGATGCTTACGTGAGAAGTCACTCACCTATGCTCAATTATTGCTACAAGAATTTCTTTGCATCATATCTCTTATATTATTGATTCAATTATTGTCACAAAGATCATCCGTATAATATGTTATAGTATTAAATCAATAATTGAGACGACGAAGTTATAAATGATTAATAATTGTTGAAAGATTAAATATGTGTTGATGAAAAAAAAAATTTTGTGGTAAGTTTGATTATTTTATGGGGGCTCATATGTCATCATCTAAGAGTCTCTTCACAATAAGTAATTACTTCGTCACAATAGTAATTACCCTCAGGAATAGTATTTACCTTCGTCAATAGTAATTACCTTCGCCAATAGTAATTACCCTTGTGAATAGTATTTACCTTCATCGATAGTAATTATCCTCAGTGAATAGTATTTACCTTCAATCAATAGTATTTACCTTCTTAATAGTAATTACCTTTACCAGACGTCGAACCACTTGTCGCTTCACATTACAAAAGGCCAAACCAAATCGTCAGAGCCACTCGCTTTTCACACTAAGAAGTGCTAAGCTAGAAATCTTCTATAAATAGAGGCCTAGGGCTTCATTATTTTTCACTTAATTCATTCAAGCTATAGAGAGAGAAAGTATAGAGAGAATAAGAGAAAAAGAAGAAGAGTATTTTGTTACTACACCGCACGCAATATTCAATCTCCTACCAAATGTAAGGGGTGTTATTCTTTCTTATTCATGAAGAGAACTGTTGTTATTCCATCATGCTTATTATTCTCATTGGAATAACTTTTGTATAAGTGGTTTACCCTATACTTGGTGACATTCTTCTATTATTCTGCTGGAACATCCTGTGCATGTGTTTTACACCTAACCGGTTCCGCTTTTATTATTATTCTGTTGGAACATCCTCGCTCATGTGTTTTACACCAGGACTTCGGTTCCGCTTTTATTATTATTCTGCTGAACATCCTGTCACATGTGTTTTACACCGACTCGGTTCCGCTCTTTATTATTCTGTTGGAACATCCATGCATGTGTTTTACACCTTTTGACTCCGGTTCCGCCTTTATTATTCTGCTTGGAATATCCTATCTCGTGTGTTTTACACCGGATCTGTTCCATCTTTATTATTACGCTGAACATCCCGCTTGCGTGTAATTTCACCTCACCGTTCCGTTCTTTTATTATTCTGCTGAATAACTCATGCATGCGGTTTATCGCATGTATGGTGATTTCTTTTGTTATTCCATTCTTTATTATATCCAATTGGTTAAAACTTTTTGACTTATACTCCATGAAATTAGTGGAATATCCTCGATATTTCAAGCGTTTCATCCAAAGATCTTTTCATGAAAATATTCTTCCGATCATTCTTGAATTTTACTCTACAAAACAAAGATCATGTTGATAATTTGGACGTTAATAATTTCGGATAAAATAATTCTTGAACTTGTTTTATCAATTCTTATATCATTGTCATTGTGCCCCCAAAATTAGGTATACGCCACCCATCTTGGGTCGCCACTTACATGGTACATAAATTCAAATACAACTTACTAATATAACTGTCGTGTACATTACGACATAAACTGTGAGTTTGAATACAAATATTGTCTACTAGATATTATACAAACTCAAAAGGAGTTCTCATTACAACTATTATCACACTATTTTACATAATAGTGAGGACTACTAATGCTATCCTCTGGACCATTACTCCGCTCCCCGACTCGTTCCAATATATGTTCTCATTTCAAGAGAACGGTGAAAGAAAGGGTGAGCTCAACTAGCCCAAAGAAGAAATATTATGACTAAGATAATGCGTAATAAATTATCATTAGCCTTCAAAAGTGTTAAACCGATAAAATACAATAGACAACAAGTTTAATCATGCAATGAATAAGCAATCCTTTAAAGAGAGTCAAGTAGAGAATAAAGTCTACTATCTTTTAGGTTTTAAAAGGTTTTCATGAATTTTTATCACCGAGACTCAACTTAATAAATAAACCACCACATCTAATCATCCCTCGTACTACTTGGCCAAGGATTTTCATCAAGTTATCAATGGTCATGACTATACCGAATCACCCCCGTCATAATCATACCAAAAACTATCCATCAACGCATTACAAAGCCATCGAGGACTTTTTGTCACATCATTTATATCAAGTTATGATTATACCGAATGATCCTCGGTCATAATCATACTAAGTTCATCTACGCACGTAAGCCAAAGATAACATAATATAACATGAGGATGATGACAATGACATAATAATTCAATAAAACAAGTTCAAGAATTATTTAATCCATGAATTATTAACGCCCAAATTGTCAACATAATACTCGCTTACAGAGAGTAAAATTCAAGAATGATCGTAAGAATATTTCCGTGAAAAGATATCGGATGAAACGCAAATATCAAGGATATTCTACTAATTTCATGGAGTATAGAAGTCAAAGTTTTAACCAACCGGGTATAATAAAGAATGGAATAACAAAAGAAATCACCACGCATGCGATTGCATTAAGATGCATGTGTTATTCCAATAGAATAATAATAACGGAACCAATGTCGTGAAATTCACAATCGAGCGGATGTTCCAAATGAATAATAAAGATGGAACCGCATCCGTAAAACACACGATAGGATATTCCAACGTAATGATAAAGATTTTAACCAGTCCCAGTTAAACACACAGCATGTGATGTTCCAACAGAATAATAAAAATCGGAACCAGTCCTGTAAACACACGCATGTGATGTTCCAATGTAATAATAGTAGAATGTCACCAAGTATAGGGTAAACCACATGATACAAAGTTATTCCAATGTAATAATAAGCAATGGAATAACATAAGGATTTCACCAAGTATAGGGTACGCCAGCGTGATACAAGTTATATGTATAGGTATGCCACTTTACAAAGTTATTCCAATGTAATAATAATGAATGGAATAATGAAGTTCTCTTCAAGAAGAAAGAATAACACCCTTACCGTAAAAGAACCGAATATAGAAGTGAAGAAGTAATAGAATCTTCTTCTTTCTATAACTTTCTCTCTATAAATTCTCTATAATTTCTCTCTCAGAGTTTCAATGAATTCGTAAGAAAATAATGAAGGAATGAGCTTCTATTTATAGGAAAATGGAATGCATAAGAATTAATCCATTTAACTATCCAGTATTGATTTACTTTAATCTGACGGTCCATATTTAAAGAAAAATCTTTTAAATAAAATATAATATATTCTATTTATATAAAAACATTTTACTATGCAAACACTATGCAATACTATGCAAAACACTATGCAAAAACACTACGCAACACTATGCATAATAAAATATAATATATTCTATTTATGTAATAACTTTAATAAAGTATTCTATTTTATATAAAAGATATTTCGCTTTTATTACGTTAATAATACGAATAAAACAAAACGTCATTATCGCTTATAATAATTCATATTATTAATCGACAATAATGGAATCAAACCGAGTGACTTCACATATAAGCATCAATAATCAATACCGTAAAGCTACTTACTTATGACCACACACGACATCGTTTCTTTTTACTACCGAGTAGTTCAACAAAGAACTACTAGTAAAACTTCCGCCATTATTTCAATAAAATATTTTTGTCGCTTTCTCAATCCGACAATAATTTCATTAGGGGTCCACCAATGATTGAGCCGTTGTCTTTAATATTCCCTCGCTAAACCAATATTTCCCAATTAATCGAATATAATATAACCACTTGTGATACTTTACAAAATTTATAAATACTACCCACAACTATAATATTATCTTAAATTCACACCATAATATTAAAAAATTATTTCAACAAAATTTAAATCTTTATCGATAAAATCTGGGTCTCACAATCATCCTCATGTTTATATTTTTTAAAGTCATTTGTGGCCAGTGGTGCATAGATGGACTTGGTATGATTATGACCAGAGACTATTCTGATTGTAATCATAATCAATATAATGTTACAAATGATGTGGTAAAAATTCTCAAATGGTAGTAGTGCAAATGATGGATGAGTTGTTGGCATGATCATGACATTAATTATTAATGAATACACAAATATTCTCGGCCCGTAGAAGGTGCATGAATAATTGTGGTCGTGATACTAAAGAATATCCTCGGTCAGAAGTGTGGGTGATTCGATGATGTGGAATATTTATTAAAGTTTGAGTCTCAAATTTATAACAAAGATGAAAAACCTTTTAAAAACCTAAAGAGATAGTAGACTTTATTTTCTACTCGACTCTTTAATGGATTGCAGATATTCACACTAGCAGCTTAAACCGGTTGTTATTGTATTTTATCGCTTTAACATTGTTTGAAGACTATTGATAATTTATTCTGCATTATCTTAGTCATAATATTTCTTCTTCGGGCTAGTTGAGCTCACCTTTTCTTTCACTGCTCTCTGTGAAATGAGAATATATATGGGGACGAGCTCTGGGAAACGAGTGATGGTCCGAAGATAAGATTAGTAGTCCTCACTATTCGTGAAATAGTGTGATAATAAATGTAATGAGGACTTTTTGTTTGAGTCAGATAATATCTAGTAGACGATATTTGTATTTAAACTCACGCTTTATGTCGTATTGTACACAATGTTATGTTAATAAGTTGTATTTAAATTCATGTACCATGTAAGTGGCGACCCAAGATGGGTGATGTATACCTAATTTTGGGGGCGCCATAGGTTGGTATCGTAGCTTAGGATATGATCCCCGGCTAAGATGTGAGAATAGTACTAGGAGGAGAGACGGGAATACCTTCGCTAGTATGACCTACCTAAGTTTATGTCTATTTTTTTGGTCGGTCGAAAAATAGGATAATTTGTTACACGTCAATTAACCTTTTGTTTTGTGGCAAGATATGAAAATGACATCCGAGAATGTTGAGAATAAGAATGGAGCGTAAGCGATCGCCGATTCACCACATATCAATAATCGTGATAATGTGCATCGTGAAGGCGATAATCCTCACGTGAAACAACAACACCGACCAAATGATGAATGATCAAATGTTCAGAGGCTTTATGCAATTTATGCAACAAAGAAAGCGAGAGCGACTCTCCCCAAAACGTAGGTGGAAACACGGAAACTCTCTAAAGCAGTCACCGCTAAACAATTCAAGGAGCCGGGACCACCGGAGTTTAAGGGAGAGCCAAAACCACTTCGCTGAGCATGGATAAAACAGATTACCAAGATATTTGATGTCTTGGGATGCTCCGAGGAGCAAAAGGTTCCTTTGCCGCTTTTATATCAAGCGCGAGAGGCGAGATCTTCGGTGGGAATTAGTAAAACGACTCAACCTCATCAGATCAAGATATCTTGGGAGAAGTTCTAGAGTCGCTTCAACGACAAATACTTTCCCGAAAGTATTCGCCATACGTAAGGAGGTGGAGTTTATCAAGTTGGAACAAAACAATATGACCGTGTCGCAATACGAGGCAAAATTTGCGAGTTATCACGGCCATCGTCCCACTTGGTGGATAATGAAGAGAGAATGGCGCGAATGTTTTTAAGAGGTTTGAAGCCGAGATACGCCAACATCTTATTTCTCATAAACTGTGTTTGTATTCGATGTTGTAAATAGGGCTCGCTTAGTGGAACGCGATAAATGAGTCTACACAACTAAAAGAGAGCAAATTACAAAATTATAATACCAAATGAGTAGTAGTCATCAAGCGGTGACAACAAGCGTGAGGGAATCAACAAAGCCGATATATGGTAACCACTTTTGGTGGTAATCGGGCCAAAATAATAAGAATGGACATTTCAAGAAATCGGAGATTCAACAATGGTGGAAAGACGTCAAAGACCAAAGACCCATTGTTAAGGAAGGAAAAGACCACCTATCATATGCTTTAAATGCGAGGAGAGGGACACATCATCAAACCGCTCGCCACGCCATCCAAAGCATGTTATAATTGTGGAAGAGAAGGTCACTTAGCTCGATTTTGTCATTTCATCAAAGACAAATTCAAGCTAGGATGGAGGCACCAAAGGCCATCCCGTAAAATTCAAAACCTAGTGCAAGGAGGAGAGCGTTTTTGTCGTGACCTCCCAAAGAGCAAGGAATCCGAATGAGGTCATCACGGTAAGCTTATCATAAACTCTAATGAAGTCTATACTTTATTTGATACCTGGGATTCTACCCATTCTTTTATTTCTCCTACTTGCGGCCATCGATTAAATTTGACTCCGAGAAATTAGACTTTGACTTATCTGTGGAAACTCCGCTGGGAGAAACCTTCATTACATCCACATTTTTATAAGTCTTGTTTGGTTCAAATCGGTACCTTCACATTACCCGTCGATCTTATTTCATTAAAAATACTTGCATTTGACGTGATTCTAGGGATCGATTGGTTAACTACTTATCATGCAAAATTTGATTGTTTTCGTAAGGTTGTTAGCTTTCATATTCCTAATCAACCTATTATGCGAATTCAAACGACCAAACCATTAAAATCAATCACTTGGTCATCTCTCAAGCCATAAAGCTATTCGCTTATTGAAAAACGGATGTCAAGCTTTCTTAGCTCATGTCACGATTTAAATAAAAATACGCCGCTTTTAAACGATATTCCTATTGTTAATAAATTTCCGACGATTCCCCAAGAACTTCCCCGCCTACCCCCAGAGCGCGTGAAATCAATTTTGTATCGACTTTTGAACCCTAAGATAAAACCTATTTCCAAAGCCCCATATCGAATGGCTCTATTGAACTTCGTGAGTTAAAGACCCAACCGCAGGAATTGTTAGACATCGGCTTTATTCGCCCTAAGTACTTCTCCTCGGGGTGCTCCTGCTCTATTCGTGAAGAAGAAAGATGGGAGTATGCGACTTTGTATTGATTATCGGAGTCAATCATGTCACCATCAAAAATAGGTATCCATTGCCACGTATTGATGACCTGTTTGACCAACTAACAGCAAGGAGCCAAATTCTTTTCAAAGATCGATCTTCGCTTAGGATATCACCAATTGAAGATTAGAACCGACGACATTCCAAAGACGCCTTTCGTAACTCCCCAGACGGGCATTATGAATTCCTAGTCATGTCCTTTCGATCGACTAATGCTCCTCACGCCTTCATGGATATGATGAACCGAGTATTCAAGGAATATTTAGATCACTTTGTGGTCGCCTTTATCGATGACATCCTTATTTATTCCAAAAGCCGTGAAGATCATGAAAGCAACACTTGAGGTCGACACTCCAAAAGCTTCGTGAATATAAGCTTTATGCCAAGTCAAGAAATGCGAGTTCGGCTCAAGAAGTAGCATTCCTCGGGCACGCGGTATCAAGTCATGGAATATCTCATTGACCCAAAGAAAGATCAAGCTATTCAAAGTCGGGAACAACTCTAAATCGCGACCGCGACGTAGCTTTCTTGCTTAATTTGGTTATTATCGGAGATTCGTGGAAGGATTTTCTCGAATCGCTACTCCATCGACTCACCGACTTTTTGAAGATACAAAGTTCTATTGGAGCGAAGAATGTGAGAAGAGTTTTCAAGAACTCAAGAGGAGACTTATTTCAAGACTGCTCGACAATACCATCCGCCTCGGAGGGATTTGTCATCTACAATGATGCTTCTGCAAAGGGTTGGGATGTGTTCTTATGCAACATGGAAAAGTAATAGCTTATGCCATGCATAACTCAAAGAATATGAGAGGAATTATCCTACTCATGATCTAGAGTCAGTAAATGTTGTCTTTGCACTTAAAATTTGGAGGCATTACTCAGATGGGGAGAAAGTGGAGATCTTGACGGATCATAAAAGCCTCAAATATTTCTTCACTCAAAAGGAACTCAACATGCGACAACGACGCTGGCTTGAACTGCTGAAAGATTATGATCATACCATCCAATACCATCCTCGAAAAGCTTAACGTGGTAAATGACGATCGAAAGTAGAAAATCATATGCAAGCACGAAAAGCGATATTGTCAACGCAAAGGCCCATTTTGTGTGACTTGCAAAGGATGGAGATAGAGTTAAAGACTCTGTGGACGCATGTGATGATAATGAGTATACTGAGTAGAACCGACTTTTAATCGATAAAGTTAAAGTCGCCAAGCTACTGCACTGAGCCGATATGATGCGATGAGAAAGAAAAAAGTGCAAGAAGGTGTTATGCCGGAAGCAAGAATCGATGAAGAAGGAATACTTCGAGTCAACTCCGCACTTTGTGTTCCTAACGACCTCGATTTAAAGTATAATATCATGATGGAGGCGCACAACACACCATTTGCAATCCATCTCGGGAGTACCAAATGTATCATGATATTCGCCATACATTTTGGTGGAGCAATATGAAGAGAGAGAGATAAAGACTGCTTATCTCAAGGTGTCTAACTTGTCAACGAAGTTAAAGCGAGCATCAAGTACCAAAAGGTCCATCAGAACCACTTGAAATTCCGAATGGAAGTGGGAGCACATTACCATGGATTTCAAGTACGGGCCTTCCTAAGGTTTCTCAAGGCATCGATGCGATTTGGGTCATTATTGATAGATCGACCAAGTCCGCTCATTTCTTACCTATACGGTAAACTTATACACTTGAACGCCTTGCTCAGATGTGACATAAACGAGATTGTAAGATCGCATGGTATGCCGCAGATCCATAGTTTCGATCGAGACCCAAGATTCACTTCACGATTTTGGGTTAGTTTGCAAAAAAAGCTATGGGCACAGACTTACGATTTAGCTTCTAAGATATCATCCTCGCATTTTGACGACGACAATGGAGAGGACTATTCAAACTCTCAAGATCTATTAAGACTCGTGGTCCTTGATTTCAAGGAGTCGGACAAGTTCTTACCATCAGGAGTTTTCCTACAACAACAGCTTATCGTTAAGTATCGGCATGGCTCCATTCAAGCATTGTATGGAAGAAAGTGTCGCTTCTCCAAAGATGCTTGATGAGGTGGGTGAAGCAACGCTTGTTGGGACCAGAGTTGGTACGTATGATCTACTTAAAAGATTCAAACGATCCGACAACGATAAAACCTCACAAAATCGATAAAAAGAGTTATGCCGATCTTCATCGAAAGGACGTGGAATTCAATATAGAGATCATGTGTTGTTAAGAGTCGCTTCCATGGAAAGAAGTTACAAGATTTGGAAAGAGAGGAAAACTTAATCCTCGATTCATCTGGCCCATTTTAATCCTCGATCGAGTAGGAACTGTGGCCTATAGACTCGCTTTCACCAGCCAAATATGTCTCGTGTTCATAACGCTTTTCACATATCTATGTTACGTAAATATATGAAAGACCCAACCATATTATCGAAGTTAGAACCCACGAAATAGCGGAAGATTTGACGTATGAAGAGGTTCCTGCTCAAATTTTGATAAGAAGGAACATATTCTACGCCCAAGGTTATACCTCAAGTCAAAGTTTTGTGGAGAACCACGATGTTGAGGAAATGACTTGGGAGTTAGAATCAAATGAAATCAAGGTATCCTTACCTCTTCGACATACTGTGTATCGCACCTTAATTTCGAGGGCTTAAATTTCATAAGAAGGGAGGTCAGAAGACCCCAACTTTTATAAATAAAGATGAATTTTTCTATAAATATTATTTTGAATATTATGGAATAAATTTGATATAATGTTATAGTTGTGGGTAATATTTATAAATTTTGCAAAGTATGCAAGTTGTTATAAAATATTCGTTTGGTCTGGGAATATTCTTTTGTTAGGAATATTCGCATAATGGCTCAATCATCGGTGGACCCCACAATGTAATTATTGTTTGATTGAGAAAACGATAAAAATATTTTATAAAAATAACTACGAGGTGTTACCGTTAAAACCGTTGAACTACCCTATGGTAAAAGTACAAGAATACGCCAGAACATCAGATAAGAAGACACCAGATTGATTATTAATGCTTACGTGAGAAGTCACTTAGCTACGCTCAATTATCACATGAATTGCGTGATCATATCTCTTATATTATCGATTCAATTATCACATAAGATCATCCGTGATAATATGTTATAAGATTAAATCAATAATTGAGACGACAAGTTATAAATGATTAATAATTGTTGAAAGATTAAATATGTGTTGATGAAAAAAAAATGATTTGTGGTAAGTTTGATTATTTTATGGGGGCTCATATGTCATCATCTAAGAGTCTCTTCAATAATAAGAATTACCTTCACAATAATAGTAATTACCTTTGTGAATAGTATTTACCTTCATCAATAGTAATTACCTTCACAATAGTAATTACCCTTGTGAATAGTATTTACCTTCGCCAATAAGAATTTACCTTCGCCAATAGTAATTATCCTTGTGAATAGTATTTACCTTCGTCATAGTATTTACCTTCGCTAATAGTAATTACATTTACCGACGGGACGTCAACCACTTGTCGCTTCACATTACAAAAGGCCAAACCACCGCCGTCAAGCCACTCGAGCTTTCATTTTCACACTAAGCAAAGCTAAGTTTAGAAATCTTCTATAAATAGAGGCCTAGGGCTTCATTATTTTTCACTTAATTCATTCAAGCTTATAGAGAGAGAAAGTATAGAGAGAATAAGAGAGAAAGAAGAAGAGATTTTGTTACTACATCATCAAGCAGATTTCAATCTCCTACCAAATGTAAGGGGTGTTATTCTTTCTTATTCACGAAGAGAACTCATTGTTATTCCATCGCTTATTATTCTCATTGGAATAACCTCGTATAAGTGGTTTACCCTATACTTGGTGACATTCTTCTATTATTCATTGGAACATCCTCGCTCATGTGTTTTACACCGGACTTCGTTCCGCTTTTATTATTATTCTCGCTTGGAACATCCTCGTCTGTGGTGTTTTACACCTAACCGGGTTCCGCTTTTTATTATTCTCTGTTGGAACATCCTCGCTCATGTGTTTTACACCTGACTCGGTTCCGCCTTTTTATTATTCTCGCTGAATATCCTATTCGTGTGTTTTACACCGATCCGGTTCCATCTTTATTATTCTGTTGGAACATCCTGCTTGCAGTGAATTTCACCGACCGTTCCGCTTCTTTATTATTCTCGCTGAATAACCTCGTCATGCGGGCTTATCGCATGTATGGTGATTTCTTTTGTTATTCCATTCTTTATTATATCCAAATTGGTTAAAACTTTGACTTATACTCCATGAAATTAGTGGAATATCCTCGATATTTGCGTTTCATCCAAAGATCTTTTCATGAAAATATTCTTCCGATCATTCTTGAATTTTACTCTACAAAACAAGATTACGCGCGTTGATAATTTGGACGTTAATAATTCTCGGATAAAATAATTCTTGAACTTGTTTTATCAATTCTTATATCATTGTCATCATCCTCATGTTTATATTTTTTTAAAGTCATCCGCGTGCCTCAGAGTAGTGCGTAGATGGACTTGGTATGATTACGACCAGAGACTATTCGGTGTAATCATAACCGTAATGTTACAAATAATGTGGTAAAAATCCTCAAAGGTCAGTAGTGCATCGATGGATGATTGTTGGCATGATCACGACCATTAATGAATACACAAATATTCTCGGCCGTAGTGCATGAATAATCGTGGTCGCGATACTAAAGAATATCCTCGTCGTAGTGCAGGGGTGATTCGATGATATGGAATATTTATTAAAGTTTGAGTCTCACTTATAACAAAGATGAAAAACCTTTAAAACCTAAAAGATAGTAGACTTTATTTTCTACTCGACTTTTTAATGGATCAGATATTCACCGCAGCTTAAACCGTTGTCTATCAGATTTTATCGCTTTAACATTGTTGAAGACTATTGATAATTTATTCGCGCATTATCTTAGTCATAATATTTCTTCGGGACTAGTTGAGCTCACCCTTTCTTTCACCGTTTCTTCGTGAAATGAGAATATAAATTGGACGAGTCTGGAAACGAGTGATGGTCCTCAAGATAAGATTAGTAGTCCCTCACTATTCTCGTGAAATAGTGTGATAATAATTGTAATGAGGACTTTTTTTTGAGTTTGTATAATATCTAGTAGACGATATTTGTATTTAAACTCACGCTTTATGTCAGATTGCATACCTACGCTTATGTTAATAAGTTGTATTTAAATTCTGTACCATGTAAGTGGCGACCCAAGATGGGTGATGTATACCTAATTTTGGGGGCGTCACATCTTCAGTATTAAACTACGGATGCTAAGTATGGTAGGCTAATTGGTAAATGACGTCGTATTGGTTAAATTCAAATTTTATTTAGTTTTCAGTACAAATGACTTCTAATCTGGACGCGATGTGATTAATTTGGGAAGGATTCTATTATCGTAACTCCCGAGGAATTGCGCATTTGCAGCTCTATTAAACGATTCAATCTTAACGTGAAAGGTCACAATGTGTTGGAAGGTTACATTTTTTACAGCATTTGCTATGGATTGGTCCTTATATATATATATATATATATATATATATATATATATATATATATATAGAGAGAGAGAGAGAGAGTTCAATTTTATTCTGGACTCCTACTTTCTTAAAATACTTGACCTTTATTTTTTTTTTTTGCTTTTTTTTTTTTAATATTTTATGAATCGAAATTTTTATATATCTATGTTTTTGGGTGTAATTTGAATACGATAATAAAATAGGTCTGCATGCAGACGTATATACATATTTTTGTTATGTATCCAAATCACGCCCCAAAATATCAGACATGGAAAATTTCAATTTCATAAAATATTAAACTTTTATTTTAGTTGTTTTTTAAAAAAAACAAAAAAAAAGGGTCCGAATTTGATCAGGTCCGGGAGTCTAGACCTTATCTGCTATATATATATATATATATATAGATAAGGTAAGACTCCTTTACGATATTAAAATGCGATTTTTTTTTTTTTTTGTTTTAAATAATTGTGTTTAATATTTTATGGAATCGAATTTTCCATATCTGATATTTTGTATATGATTTGGATACCTATACTAAAAATATATATGCATACACGCATGCATCGCATATATCTGCTTTGTTATATGTATCCAAATCACACCCAAAATATCAGATATGGAAAATTTTCGGCCCATAAAATATTAAACTTTTTTTAGTTGTTTTTTTTTAAAAAAAAAAGGTCCGCATTTTAGTATCGTAGTGAGTTCTTACCCGATTCTAATTCCATATATAACATGGATCGGTCCTAGGACTCTGCACTGATAAAAAAATCAACCCCATTTTTTATTTTTATTTTTAAAAAATAATTTTTTTTTTTAATATTTTATGAATCGAAATTTTTTCATAATCTGATGTTTTTGGGTGTGATTTGAATACATATACCAAAAATGGTGGTACAAATCATGCATCAGATATACATACATGTTTTGTTATATCGCACTCAAATCACACTCAAAACATCAGACATGAAAAAATTTCAATTCCATAATTTTTATTTATTTTTTTAGTTGTTTTTTTTTAAAAAAAAAAAAAAAAAAATCCGAATTTTGGTTTTTGGTCTAGAGTCCTGACTGATCCTATTATATATATATATATATATATATATATATATATATATATATATATGCATGTCTGCAAGGCAGATCGTATCACCATTTTTTTTGGTATATGTATTCAAATCACGTCCAAAACATTGTATTATGAAAAAATTTCAGTTCCATAAAATATTAAAAAAAAAAAATTAGTTGTTTAAAAAAAAAAATGGAGTCCGTTTTTGATCAAATCTGGAAGTCCGGATTTAATCCGTGATGTATATATATATATATACCAAATTAAGATGCCATGCCATTATATATATTCCAGTAAAAGGAGGCAGATGATTCGGCCTTCTAAATAACTGATGCCTGCCCCTCTTATATATCCTTTCAATTATGTCAAAAGCTCCACCCACAACATTTTGAATAAAGTTAGAAGGACAAAAGCAGCATCTCTTTCAATTCCTTTTTCAGTTTCCTATTTGTATTACTCTGTCGCTCTAAAATTTTAGTATTAAGGTGAACCAATTTCATCATTGGTCTACATTAATTTTCTCATTTTTACCCACCGCCGCTTTCGATAATTAAGAAAACTTTTTTACCACGTACTAGGTTGGTAACTGGTAACTTGGGTATAGATTTCTATTTATTTATTTTTATATTTAATGGAGTAATACAAACGAACCTCTCTCCCGATCCCGATTATCTCAAATAATGATGAATACTAGTTGAGCAGAGAAATCAATGATGAATACTGTAGTTTCAAATTTATTGAGCACTATGTATGTATTGTATGTATATGTATATATATATTGATATTTGAAAACAAAAGGGTGAAAACAGGCAGATTATATTTGGTGCACACATCCCGAAGAAGCTTCCTTCCCTCCTGTATCATCGCCATTTTGGTGACATGGACTATATATTTATATATATATATATATAAATAATATACAGAATCCGATCCTTTTTGGAGGATAAACTTATTTTTTCAATTAAGTAGCTAGATGCTTGCGCCTACGTCTCTTTCAGAGGACAAAAAACTAAGATAAGTTAATAAGCCAAAGCTCAAACATTTATTTGAACTTAATTTTTGAACGCAAACGCAAAATTCACACTGGCCTGATATTATATATATATATATATGGAGTAACTCTCAGCTTTCTATAGAAATCGATTCTGTAGTTGGATTGGGTGGGGTGAAACATTTTTCAAACTTAAAAGCGGCGCTAGCTGTTATATATTCTTTCGTAATGCATGTAGATATTGGATCAATCTTCCGCAGTAGTATAGTATATATTGCTTTTTCTTAAAGCTACGGCTACCTACCATATATGGACTACTCATATTCATTAAGACCTAACTATTTCTTCATTAATTTCCTAATTGAAATTTATAATAATCCAATCCAAATGACATGTTATGTTGACAAATGATATTAATATGAATAAAATTGTGGGTTTTAAATTTTTGTGTCTTAACTACGTACAAATGTTATCATTACATACTATAATACTAATACAATGATGATATATGATTGAGTTTGAAACTCCTACCCACAGTTTGTGAGCTTCGGGAGAGAAGAAAAATAAGTTTGCTAAAGAAATGAATTCAAAGTATACATACGTACATTTGCTAAAGAAATGTAGATTAAACTATAGAATAAGTAGGCAGATTTCTTTTGAAATCTTACAATAATAACTCGCAACAAATCATGCATGTCCTTTGAATTTATGAGACAGCATCACACCCAGTGAAAATGCCAACACAGCAGTTATGACAATCCCCTTATTCTTGCTCACATTTTTAGCCACACCTTGTAACAAATCACCAACACCACCCTCCTCTAATACACTCCTCCTCCTCCTCCCCTCAAGTAAAAGCAAAAGCTTAGGGATGGTTACGTATAGAACCTCCCCTTCAAACTTTCCCCTGATCTTCTCAATATCTGAATTTTCTGGGATTTTGAAGGTTTCCCTGAAACGTTTGCACTTGTTTTCCATTGCTTGCCTTTCGCCGCTGGTGATTATCTCACCCCGATTATTAACCTGAAGTCTCACTTGCTCCTTCCTAAAACCTAATTCCATACATATTTATTTAGGAATATACACAACTAACAAAATTAATTTAAGGAACGCACGTACCAGGAAGATCAACGAGAAGGTAATGGGAAGCTGAATCCTGACTCCAACCCGAAGCAGGTACAAATTCTTCACACGACTTGGTTCCCCTTGTATTCGCCATTAATTTATATATATATGATCTAGCTAGCTACCTCTGATAATTAATTGATCGATTGAATTATTTATTTATAGCATTCGTTTAATGGTCTGTGCATTGGCTTCAAGTTATTCAAAGTTGATCATGGAGTACATATATAGATAAGCTTTTCTTGCAAGATGATGCATTCTTATTCCAAACCTACCTCATCCTTCTCTATATATCGTCATATTGATATTGATTGCATACACAGGGAGGCTATATCCTCCTATATATGATGACTAAAAACTTCTGTATATACCTTGCTTTAATTCCTCCCATCATTAATGTCTTTTCAATTTTAAAATTTCGTAGCTTGACTTCATCAAAAGCTCAAAATAATTCGTATTGTTTTTGAAACTTTCTCCTACCGATCCACATCATTGTTCTATTCCTTCTGTAATATATTTTAATTGGTGAACGAACTGCATATCCATGTTTAACATAATCCCTGCTAAAAATAACCACACAAAAACACAGTATTGAAAGAGATGGGAAAAAAAACAGAGAAGACGCAGTATTTATATACGTCAGGCCTAAATAACCATAGTATCTTTATACAATGAATAATTAGTGTTATGAAAATATTAATTATTTAACAAGAAATGCATAGGAGTTTCTAAATGTGTTTACTGAATAATTTTACCCATTTTTTACAAAGTATTTTTATAGTGGTTATTTAATATATTAGTTACAAATTTCAATTAAACTTATGTTTAATTTAGAGGATAGATTTCACTTCACTGCCTGAGATTTGATTTTACCATTCATGATCACTTGTGGTTTAAAAAGCTACTACACTTTAACCCCTATGATTTTGAGCTTTCCTTCCAAACAACCACCACCATCACTTTCTGCCACATCCCATTCACAGTCACCGCAAACCCTGTCTCAATCATAACACAAATTGTAAAGAATAAACAAAGGACGACGAGAAGAAAAAGACTCAAACTTTTGACACCACAATAAACCACCTAGAAGACCAAATCACTGAATCGAGTCCAAAACCCCAAGAACTCCCTAAATCGCCATGCAATCCTCTCATAATTGAAGAATATTTGAAGAAAACCTAAATCGCCTCCCTATGTTACTCTCCCCAAACCCTAGATCCAACGTACAACACAAACAAATTCAAAATACCTTTTTCACTTCCCTCAAATTCAAACCCAAACTCAAACATAATCTTAACCCTAACCCAATTATGCTCTGCTGAAAATAATTGGCTACTCTAATGAACGAAAATAAAAGAAGAGAAAAAAAAGAGAGAAGAGGAAGGTCTGATTTACCTTTATCTTCGTTCAGTTACCTCTAATCTACTAGTGCACCATGGGTTTGAGAGGTGGTGTTTCGGCTGTTGTGGGTTTGGGTCGTGGTGGTGTTGCGGCAGCAGAGAGAGAGAGAGAGATTTGATTAAGTTAGTTGTCGGTTGAACAAGAATAAAAGAGAAGAAAACCTAGGGCCTTTGAGTCGCTTCTGGCTCGGGTTCCGGCTAAAGCCTCACTACATATGCTAAGCGAGTCTCTCGATGGAATAGTTTCTCTGGCTATTCACAAAGTTTTGCATAAGTGATACAAAATAGTTAATTAATCTCACCACCAGTTACAAAACAAAACTTGAGATGCACTGACAAACTTTATTCCAACACAATACAGTGCAGCCTTAAGAATCTCAAAGCATTTAAGTATAAGATGCATAAATCAAATGTTCTAAATTCTAATACACATGGTCCCGTGGAATCTTTTATATATATATATATATATATATATATATTTATATATATCAAAATTCACCTGCAAAAGGATAGGAGGGGAACAAAAATAAAGACCTAAATAGCAAAAGCAACACTTCTAGCAACTGTAGGCATATTAAACAAACATAAAAGTTCAAACATTATTTTACAGATCACTATACTTGCCCTAAATTAAACACCAAACCATTAATGAGAAAAAATTGTAGAGAGATGAACAGAAGAAGAGTCATGTTATATACATTAAACTATATGTCACTTTTTATACATATGACATAAAACAGTAAGTCATACCAAGAAATAGAGCGGTAAGTAAATTCTAGATTTAATCATTAAATATTCCTAACACCTTAGATAATCTGTTAGTAATAATATACTGATAATCTTTTTAGAGAAGATTTCTTCGTAGTGGGTGCCAAGGAAGAGTGGTGTGATCATAGATGATTATATATAGTGATACGAAAAGGAGTATAAAAGTCTCTCATTCAATGATAAAATGTGTAGGTGCACTTACAGTGTTACCAATAAATACTGGTGCACCAGGAGGCTGAAGACAGAACTGATAAGCGTTTTCTCTTTCAACCTACAATTGTTAAGAGTATAAAACATGTGAAATAGAACAGAAAGCACATAAAAGGTTCACTGACCATGAGAATAAGCAATACCTGTAAATAAGCCAATCATATTAGTGGGTCAATATCAGCAGTAGTCTGAACTCTGCTGCTACGTGCAAGTACAACCTAAGTTCAGCAAAAATAAAAATCAGAAACCAAGAAATAACAATAACAATAATTAAGAGGGAAATGACAAACCGAAAACAATATAATAGAAGAAGAATTGAGTGGGTATAGAGGCGCAGATATGACCATATGAACAAAAGAAAACAGCAGATAGAGTAATTTTAGATTGAATATTGTGGATTCTATACTTAATAGCTAATGTTTGAAAAAGTGATACATATATTGCTCTTGCATTGCTAACAGAAGAGGCTATTAGAATGTAGTAGAGTAGAACAGAGTCATTATACTACCTTAATGAGCGATGAGTGGCTTCTGCTTATCATCTGCAAAGCTCTATTAACAGCAAGATCCCAATAACTTTTACTGGGAACGTGATTATTGCTGATGATGAATGTATTAGGAACTTCTCTTTGCAACCTCACAATAACAGAGGAACCTGCAACATCCGAGAATTTTAAATGATAAAAACCTTCATAAGCTACGATTTTCAAAATGAGGGTAAATTTTCTGATAAGTTTTGCAACACATGAACCTTTAGCATTGTGTCCTGAAGTGCAGCAATTGCCATTCCATATGTCCATAAAAGTGCATTATCCCATGCAATAGCTATAGCAAGTATTGAGCTTCCTTCAAGCTCATCAAACTCAACCTATCATTCAGAATCCAGCCAATGGGTCGTCTATACACACTGTAGAAAACTTTCACCCTTTTGACATTTCATATGTGGCAACTAATAACTTCATGAAAGGAAAAGAAGTAGTGTACCTGTGGAACAATGAAGTAAAATGAACCAAAAGCCTCCCATTCAGATGATATATTGCCCCTTGCATCAAAGCGGATAGCCCCATAAGCACGAATCAACGGGCACTTCTTAGAAAGGAACCTTTTAATCAAAAGAACATGTTAGAGCTATTGATTTAATGAAGAATTATTCAGAGTACTGACACCATGATTACATTTCATTTACATCCTAGTCAATGGATATGTAACATGTCACCCTCTCTCTTGATGAAATTTAGTGGGTTGGGGGAAATGCTATGTGTTTTGTTCCGGTACGCGGTACGAATATGGGTACGAGGTATGCTACATAGTTAAAACGTGATACGTTAACATATATTTGCATAAGTTCTTATAGTTAGGAATTCTCCTAGAGTCTAAATGTAATAAACCTAAGTTTTATAGAAAATTTTTAGTAAAATCAAAAGTTGATTGTTTTATAAATATTTTAGAACAAATGTAATGACTGAGCATCCAATACTAAGTTATAATATTGATATTTGTGTAATTATAGACTTTATAGTGACACAACAAAGAATTTTTAGTTGCGTTAAATTTAGAGTATTGGTATATTTGAGTACCATTTTGGGTAAGCAAGTAACAATACGTAGTTCGTTAGGTGAGAAAGAATATCTAGTAACTTTGGCTCTATTACTTTGTAGAGTATCTTTACCTAATTTCTATTGTTTCCTTCTTTATACATAAATTAGCAAAACATAAAAAGGTAATGATTCAAACTTTAAAATACAGCTTCAAATCAACCAAATTAGTTAAAAAAAACAACCAAACTTCTTAGGTAACTGAATGTAACAGTAAAGCAGTACCTCTTAATGGAGCGCCAACCGTGGAAGGAGAAGGGATGGAAATGGCGAAAGAAGAATGCCGATAACAAACCAGCAACACTGACCACATCATTATAATGAGCTGAATTTGGATGGTTATTATTATTCCCATTTATATGATGATCAATAAAGAAATCAGGATGAATGCTGCCTTTTCGACTTCTTCCCGAGAAGAAACAGTGAGGGAGTAGCTGGTGTTGCTGTTGGGCACCAAGCCAATCGATTGCTTCAATTTGTTACTCAATTGGCACCTAGTTGTTTTGTTTTGTTTTTCTCCAAAAAAAGGGAAAGAATAATAATAAAATGGAAACAATTTAGGGCATTACTAATATAAATTTTAGACTTTTATGTGAAATGTAATCAGAAAAATTGAGAGAAAGCAACAAGTTGCACTCCAGTCTCCATCCCATTGGCCGTAACCACATGCAGTTCTCTATAGTCTATACCACAGTCAACGGGGTAAACAAAAAAAGGAAGAAGATTTCATAATTAACAGTATGGCTGGGCTCAGTGTGAACCAACCACGTGGCATAATCCCATTTATGCAGCTTCCTCCCATGACAGATAAGAATAGTAGCCAAAACTAATCTGTTTTTTATTCTTAGTCATTAATTAGTTCTAGCATTAGCGATTAATTAGTGGGGGGAAATCCTTGAGAAAGCTAGCTCTTAATTATGTAATTTACCTGGAACCGAATCAAAAGGAGGTGGTTCGGATTTTAATTTCTAAATAGCTGAGTTGAGGCGGTCTGATGAGTGCATATTATTCATTTATTTTGATTCCATTATATTTAGTTTTATTGCATGTTTCATGTGTATATGAGCTTATTAAGGTGTTTAATGATTTCAGAAGGAATTGGAGCTGAAATGAGGAAAAAAGGAAAATTGCAGGGTTTTTAGCATTACGTTGTATGCATGGTCTTGGCTTGGGACTTGGATTTTATTGTAGAGCTCTTCCTTAGCTTTTCAAAACATCTTGAATCGTCCCAATCGAAGATCATATGAAAAAGTTGTGATATTTTTACTAAACGGACGTTCAACCTCAAAGTTTGGAAGTTGCAATTTACATAACAGTTACTTGGAGCCCGATTTCGACCTTGATCCAGCCAGAATCTGTCAAATCTCAAAGAATGAAAGTTGTAGATCTCGTCGATATCTTCGTTTTGATAGGTAGCAGGCCCCGTAACTCCTTCCGAATCAAAAGTTATGCTCATTTTACCAAAGGACGTTGCAGCAGGAAATGGAAATTCGCCCCAACGAATTTGAGCGGGAAAATAGGGAAATCTTGGATTTTTGGAAAGTTTCTAAATGCAGATTTTGGCAGATTTCAACATAGAATTGGATTGATATTTCTATTAGCTTTAGGATTTCCTTTAGAGTAAGATTTATTTCCAAATTAGATTTTATTTCTTTATGGAAACTAGTTATGATTTATAATTCCTTTTAGGATTTGGATTTCTACTTCCTATAGGATTTAGGACTTTGTCTAGCACTATAAATAGAGGATGCTAGTAAGGGTTTTATTCATTCAATCATCTACTACATTCTCTCATCTACAACATTAGAGGATTGAAGACATGAACTAAGTTCTTTTTATTCAGTTCTAAGGGATGTTGAACCTTATTTATAATTAATGGTTAATTGAGTATTCATTATTTATTCTTTCTCACATGAAATTCATTCTTGATAATCTGATTTAATTTCTGAATGCTTTTTGGCGTAACTGATTTGATTTCTGCAGGATTGAGTTGGTTAACAAATATCATATGCTAGATCAAGGAATAATATTACGTGTAATTGATATTGTTTCTAATCATAAGTAGTAATTAGTAATACATGATTGTGGACAAGCTTTTGAGTATTGCTATGATTATCAGAAGACAAGTTAAACAATCCGAGCTTATGTGTTTGTTGCTTGGAATAGTCTAATTCCTAGTTCTTAATCTTTCTTATTATATTAAATCTAGAGAACTTGTTTCTAGGTTATATAATTGTTAGAATCTTGTGAAGAGCTTGTTTCATTGAGTGACAATCTACGGGAGTTTCGGTGGCGAGAGCTTGTTGTTACCTAGGCTATTAGTTTCATCAAGGGTAAATAATGTTACACTTGATTAATCTATTATTATAAAAAGGTGATACCGAATCAAGAACTGAAGCTTTTTATTCATTGTTTATTCTTATTAGTTTATTCTTGTTAATTTAATTAATTAATTCAAAATCCCTTTTCATTAGAAATCATAGGATAAATATAAAACAAATCACTCTCTGGGATCGATCCTTGCTATCATTGTGCTAATTGTTTAAATTTGTAAAGTGAAAGTGAGGTTAATTTAGGAGTGTAAACGACAGCTCTCAAATTTTGGCGCCGTTGCCGGGGAGTGTTATTTGTTTTGTTTATTCTTTGTTTTCGTTTATTTTTATTATTTTGTTTTTATTTTATAACTTAATCCTCTCACTCTATTGACTTAAATTTTGTTCAAGAGATAGAGAAAACTGCAGATATAGAAGAAACTCTTGTTCCATCACTTGAAGAGAAAAAGATGGTGGTGCTAAACAAAAATAGAACTTTAAAAGAACTGGATACTCTCGATATTGATCAATCATCATTTTGTATTGAGTATCCTACTTTAGATGTTACTTTTGAACTTAACTCTAGACTAATTCATCTTTTGCCTACTTTTCGTGGTCTTACAGGTGAAAATTCATATAAGCATCTAAAGGAGTTCCATGTGGTGTGTTCCACGATGAAAGCACAAGGAGTGGCAGAGGAGCAGATCAAGCTTAGACTTTTTCCATTCTCATTAGCAGATTTGGCTAAAGACTGGTTATACTATCTACCTTCTGGATCAATACGATCATGGACTGATATACAAAGGTTATTCTTGGAGAGGTATTTTCCTGCATCAAGAGTTACCGATATAAGAAAGGAGATATGTGGAATCAGGCCGTTCAATGGAGAGAATCTCTATGAGTATTGGGAAAGGTTCAAGAAGTTGTGTTCCAGCTGTCCACCTCATGGAATTGATGTACATTACTTGATCCAGTACTTCTATGAGGGGTTGCTACCAATGGAAAGAAGCATGATTGATGTGACGCCCCCAAAATTAGGTATACATCATCCATCTTGGGTAGTCAGATACATGGTACAGAATTTAAATACAACTTACTAATATAACTGTCGTGTACAATACAACATAAACTGTGAGTTTGAATACAAATATTGTCTACTAGAGATCATACAAACTCAAAAGGAGTCCTCATTACAATTATTATCACACTATTTCACAGAATAGTGAGGACTACTAATGCTACCCTCTGGACCATTACTCCGTTCCCCGACTCGTCCCCAAATTTATATTCTCATTTCAAGAGAACAAAGAAAGAAAGGGTGAACTCAACTAGCTCAAGAAGAAATATTATGACTAAGATAATGCGTAATAAATTATCATTAGCCTACAATGATGTTAAACCGATAAAATATAATGAACATCAAGTTTAACTACAATGAACCAAAGAATCCATTAAAAGAGTCAAGTAGAAAATAAAATCTACTATCTTTTATGATTTAAAAGGTTTTTCATCATCATTATATTGAGACTCAAATTTTAATAAATATTCCACATCATCGAATCACCCCACTACTACTACCAAGGATATTCTTTAAGATCACGACCACAATTATTCACGCACTACGGGCCAAGAATATTTGTGTATTCATTAATGGTCATGATCATGCCAACAACTCGCCCATCAATGCACTACGGCCACCGAGGATTTTTACCACATCATTTGTAACATTACGGTTATGATTACCGGCGAATAGTCTCTAATCGTAATCATACCAAGTCCATCTATGCACTACATGTGCCACGTATGACTTTCAACATAATATAAACATGAGGATGATGACAATGATATAAGAATTCAATAAAACAAGTTCAAGAATTAATTTATCTAGAAACCAATAACATCCAAACTGTCAACATGATACTGCTTTGTAGAGTAAAATTCAAGAATACTTAGAAGAATATTTCCATGAAAGGATACTGGATGAAGCGCAAATATCAAGGATATTCCACTAATTTTATGGAGTATAGAAGTCAAAGTTTTAACCAACCGGGTATAATAAAGAATGAAAAAACAAAAGAAATCACCATGCACGCGATAGACACTTGCGAAGCAAAGTTATTCCAATGTAATAATAAATAACGCGGAACCAGTCCCATGTAAAAACGCATGCATGTGATATTCCAATGTAATAATAAAGAATGGAATCAAGCCCGCGTAAAACGCATGCATGTGATGTTCCAACAGGTAATAATAATAAAGACGGAACCAGTCCTGTAAAAACACATGTATGTGATGTTCCAATAGAATAATAATAAAGATGAACTGTGTCCTGTAAAACACACACGCATGTGATGTTCCAAATGTAATAATAGAAGAATGTCACCAAGTATAGGGTAAACCACGATACAAAGTTATTCCAATGTAATAATAAGCAATGGAATAACAACAGCTTCTTCTTCATGAATAAGAAAGAATAACACCCCTTACTTTTGGTAGGAAATTGAATACCGCAGTAGGGTAAGAATAAAATACTCTTCTTCTTTCTCTTATTCTCTCTATACTTTCTCTCTATATAGCTTGAATGAATTCGTGAAAATAATGAAGCACTAGGCCTCTATTTATAGAAGATTTCAAGCTTAAGACCGCCAAGTGAAAAGGCAAGTGGCTCGACGAATCGGTGATGTGAAAAGAAAAGTGGTTCGACGCTCGTAATGTGAAACGACAAGTGGTTCGACGCTCAAATGTGAAACGACAAGTGGTTCGACACCGTAATGTAAAAACGACAAGTGGTTCGGACGCTTTGTAATATGAAACGACAAGTGGTTTGACGTCCGGTAAAGGTAATTACTATCGACGAAGGTAATTACTATTCACAAAGGTAATTACTATCGACGAAGAGACTCTTAGATGATGACATATGGGCCCCCATAAAATAATCAAACTTACGACAAACGCCTCATAATGCAATGACTTTTTATATACATCAAGGATCAATAAATATTACCACAAATCATTTTATTTTTAATCAACACATATTTAATCTTTCAACAATTATTAATCATTATAACTTGTCGCCTCAATTATTGATTTAATACTATAACATATTATACGAGATGATACCGTGACAATAATTGAATCAATAATATAAGAGATATGATGCAAAGAATTATCAGTAGCAATAATTGAGCATAAATTTGAGTGACTTCTCAATGTAAAGATCAATAATCAATATCGTGCTACTATACAACTACGCCAGACATCGTATTTTTACTACCGGGTAGTTCAACAGCTTTTAACTAGAATACCTCCGCCGTTATTTTTATAGAAAGATAATTTTGTCGCTTTCTAACTACGACAATACTTTCGCTGGGGTCCACTAATGATTTAGCCGTCGTACAAATATTTCCCGACAAAAAGAATATTCCCCACCAAACGAATATTTTATAACAACTTGCTTACTTTTGCAAAATTTATAAATATTACCCACAACTATAACATTATATCAAATTTATTCCATAATATTCAAAATAATATTTATAGAAAATTCATCTTTATTTATAAAAGTTGGGGTCTTACAACCTCCTTTTCTTATGAAATTTCGCCCTCGAAATTAGGGTACGATTACTGGTATGTCAAGAGGTAAGGATACCTTGATTTCATTTCAGATTCTAACTCCCAAGTCATTTCCTCAACATCGTGGTTCCTCCACAAAACTTTCGATTGGAGGTATAACCTTGAGCGTAGAATATGTTCCTTCTTATCCAAGATTTGAACAGAACCTCTTCATACGCCAAATCTTCCGCTATTTCGTTCCCTGTTCTAACGCAATAATGTGGTTCGGGTCTTTCACATATTTACGTAATATGGATATGTGAAAAATGTTATGAACACGAGACATACTTGGCAGAAAAGCGAGTCTATAGCCACAGCCCTACTCGATCGAGGATTAAAATGGACCAATGAATCGAGGATTGATGTGACGACCCCAAAATAGGTCCATTCCATCCAACCCATTCTCGAAGTCGCCAAATACATGGTACGTAAACAACTACAACTTTATTATCACAACAATAAAATCGTGAGTTTAAATACAAATATTATCTTCTGACAATATTTATACTCAAATAAATCCTCATCACATTTATTGATACATTATTTTACAATAATGGTGAGGACTACTAAACAACTCTCTCTAGAACCTTCATTCCATACCCCGACTAAGACTCGCTACATTCTCGCCTCCCGAGAAGAAAAAATGGAACAACAAGGAAAAGGGTGAGCTCAACTAGCCCAAGAAAGAATGTTATGACTAAGATAATATACAACAAATTATCGTTAGTCTCCAACAGGGAAAAATCGATGAATACAATGTATAACAAGTTTCGTATCAATATTCATAATGGAAATAATAATTCATGTAAGAGTTACGTAGAGAATGAAATCTACTATAATCTATGAATTTAATAAATTCATCATCAATATTTTATCCCTATAACATCAATCAATATTCATCTCAAATCAAATATTCATCTTTGCACTACAGCCCAAAGATATTCATCAATCTGGCCATGTTCATCTCAACACTGCTCATCTTTGCACTAAAGGCCAAAGATATTCTTCAGAAATCATTCATCTTTTGCACTACAGTGCCAAAGATATTCAATAATATCATCATTTAAGACCGAGGATGATGAAAATATTTTTAAAGAAACGAATCCAAAGGAAACAAAATGACAAATATTATGGATTCGTACTTTTAAACAATCCGAGTTCAAAAATACTTCATAAATAATCATAGTGAAGTAAAATTCAAGAATGATCAAAACATGGATACAATCAAAGCTAGTATCCGTATAGATATTTTAGACGAAAAAGAAAAATTTTCATTTTTCTATGAATAAAGGCCAGATTCGTGAATAAAGGCATCAGATACGTGAATAAGACCGATACGTGAATAAGAATCTCACACACCCAAAGATAGAAATTCCACAAAAAAACATCTTCACGCTTCATTTAATAGTACTCGTGAATAAGAATCGTGAATAAGAACTCATGAATAAGAACTCGTGAATAAGAACTCATGAATAGTAACCCCATATGAAAAAGTTCCAAATTTGATAAAAAGTACCAACCAATATTTCAAAGATAATGATATCAAGAATTAATATCATTTGAGAAGAAAATAACATCCCTTACCTCAAAGAATCAAGATTTCGGAAGGAAAGGCTCAAGTGATGCCGAATGAAACTTGATCGAATAAAGAACTCTCAAAGTATCTAAATACTCACAAAATACGCCAATAATATAGAGAGAAAGAGAAAAACTTTGTTTCGGTGTGATTTTCAATTCTAACTTAGCCTCTCATTTATAGGAAAATGTTAAATTACCAAGCAGCATTTGACTTGCCACCGATGGCTTTACCGCTACTATTGCCACCCACCACATTTGAAATAAAATTCAGCACATTTTTTCACCAACCACAAGTGGGGCCCACTCAATTCTAGAATTTTCCACCAAAATCAATTATAAACCTAATTTCCGAATCCGACACCTCTTAAAATTCACAACAAATCATTCGTGCATTTTTAATTGCTCAAAATTTGTGGACATATACTCAACTTATGTATGTATAACATACCCAAAAAATTACCACAATCCAACTATTTGGATTAAAAATTATAACCCATAATATATCTCAAAACCCCGATTTGATTTTTAATACCTCCAATCCGATAAAATACCGATAAAACACCTCAACATTAATTCCTTCATTAATAACCACATAAATAAATCCATCATTTATATTCATATAAAATAAATATTTCTTATCATATGAATCAATAATTAATTATTCACAAATAATATTACGTAATCACATTTATGACAACCAGCTATTCCTCAGAAAGAGGGGCTTTCCAATAAGGATCTCTCTCATCGCGCGCATGATTAGTGACCAAACCTCTCCTTAGACAGTAACTTTCTAGACATTGCCAATAATGTTATCTAATAATATTATTCAAATAATATGAATTATTGATCCGATAATGGGAAATATCAGTAAAAAGACAATTATCAAACAAAGAATAATATAAAATACCAACGCAAAGAATTATCGAATCAATAAAATAAACTATCGAACAAAGAATTCACCGTAATAATTATCGAGTAGTGCCATCTTACGTAAGGATCAATAATTCAACAATACTGTACAATACCGCAGTGCTATCGCAAGTAACTGACGCCAGACATCAGATTTTAACCACCGGTATTCCAACAAATTTTAATGGTAACAACTACGCCTGCTATTTTTAACCAACTTATATTTGTCGCTTTCTTCATCCAATCGCTTTCACATGGGCTCCACATGGTCATGCGCTGGCCGCATTTAATATTCCCCGACAAAGACATTTAATATTCCACACCAAACGAATATTCCCGACAACAATGAATATTTTATAACCACTGCTTATTTTGAAATATTTATGTATTTAACCCTTAACTATCCACATTAATCAAATCAACCCTTACTATTTCAAAATAATAAATAAAGGAAATTCCTTTTATTTAAAAAATTTCGGTCTTACAACCTCCCTCCTTATGAAATTTCGTCCTCGAAATCGACGTGACGACCTGTGTTTCAAAAGTTGAGGATACCTCGCTTTCATTTTCGCTTCCAATTCCTGTGTCATTTCCTCTATAAAGATGATTCCTCCACAAAACTTTAACTTGTGGTATAACCCCAGACATGTGACATGTTCTTTCCTCTACAAAATCTTGACAAGTACCTCCTCGTGACGTTAAGTCTTCTTCTACTTATCTCGTCCTGCTTCTATCTCAATGACGTGTTTTGGGTCGTCCACATATTTACGTAACATCGATACGCGAAAAACGCTTATGAACACGCCATATATACTTGGCGGTAAAACGAGTCTATATAGGCCACAGCCTCCTATTCGATCGAGAATTTCAAATGGATTAATAAATCAAGGTTCGAGCTTTCCTCACCTCACCGATTCTCGCTTTTAAAATAACAACTTCGCACCTCCTTCTTCAAATTCATCACCCCGGTGTGTAGCTTGAATGACTTTAACTTTATCGATTAAAGTCGATTATACTCAGATATCATCACGCATCAGATATCATCACGCTGGTACCTAGAGTTTTCATCTCCATCTCTATTATTTGTATATTATACTGAAATTAGTCTTTGACAACATCGTACTCAGATTGTATACGATCTTCTACTCAACACGCCGCCTACCACGCTCGCTTTTCCAGATGGCATGGTCGTAACATATCTTTGAAATGAGTCTCCTCTCGAGTTCTTCAAGCTCTTCCCACATTCCTTGCTCCATTCGAATTTTGTATCTCTACGAGTCACCACGTTAATGGAATAGCGATTCGAGAATAACCTTCAACGAATCTCCGATAATAACCAACTAAACCTGAAAAGCTACGTATTTCGATTACCGACTTAGGTTGTTCTCAATCGCGACTCATATCCCAACCTTGATAAAGACGTCACAATGACACCTATCGCTTTACTATCGCATCGAATATGACGCCCCTTACAGAGAGTTCGCTTAGTGAATTCCACAAAGGAAGTCACCAGATAAAGGCTCAGTACCAAATTTATAATTGAATTTTTAACTCTCAAGTTCAATAGAGCCATTCGATATGAGATTTTAGAAATGAGTTTTGTAACGGGTTCAAAGTCGATACAAAATTTAATATCGCCTTTGGAAGTAAGCCAAGAAATTCTTCAGAAATACGTCGGAAAAATCAATAACAACAGAATATTATTCAAATCGACGTGTCTTTATTCAAATCCATAACATGGACTAAGAAAACTCGACATCCGTAATAAACGAATGACTTCATGGCTTGATATGAAAATGTTTGACTACAATGGTTTGATTGTACTGAGTTCAATAACAAAGTTGCTTTTAGAATATGAAAACTAACAACCTTACAAAAGCAATCAATTTTGGCACGATGAGTAGTTAACCAATCAATCCCCAAAAGCAAGTATCTTTAAAGAGATAAGGTCAATGTAAGGTAATGGTGCCAACTTGAATCAAACAAGATTTTTTAAACAACGGATGTAATGAAAGTTTCTCCTAACGAAGTCTCCATAAATAGTCAAAGTCTAATTTCTCCGTAGTCAAGTTCAAACGTTGAACGCAAAGCAAGAGAGATAAAAGAATGGGTAGAACCCCAGATTCTAGTAAGGTATAAACTTCAAGAATTTATAATTAACTAACCCGTGCTAACTTCGTCGTTCCTCGATTTTAACCTGGCCACGACAAACGCCTTCCCTAAATCGCCGACTTTGACTTTTCTAGGACATCCTTTTGAGTCACCATTCTGCTGGACTGGTTTCGATATCGTCTAATCTCGAAAGCGATATGTCTTTCTTTTCCACAATTATAGCATACCTTAAACTGCTAGGCGCCAATGATATGTCCCTCTTCCCGCATTTTATAACATACGACCGATGGTCTTTCTCCTCCTTGGAACCGGTTGCCACATCGGCGCCGACGCCTTCACATGGTCGTTGTTGAATCTCCTCTTTTAAAATCTCCTCCCAACTCGCTTCTTCTATTTTCATGGCCACGATTACCACCAGAGTGGTTACCACCTTTGTCCGTATTCTTCTTTCTCCACCGGTTATCGTTATTCGATGACTACTATCTTTGGTATGATCCTCGGTTATGGTCCCTCGGTTGAACGTACTCGTTATCTCGCTTCTAACAACCGAGCCCTCGCTTACAACATCCGAATAGAGAGAAAATTTATGAGAAATGAGATACCGACGATGCCGAAGTTTCAAACCTCTCGTAAACATCCGCGTCATCGCTCCTCATTCTCCACCAAATGAGGTGCAAACTCGATAACTCCGCAAACTTCGCCTCATCTTGGGACACCGCCATGTTATTCTCGCTTCCAATCTAATAAACTCCACTTCCTTCATACGACGAATACTTTCGTGGAAGTACTTGTCATTGAATCTGCTTTCTAAACGCTCCAACGACATCCGAGTGCAAATGAATGGGTACGCTTCACGATTCCCACCAATGTCACCTTCGCCACGGAACATAAAAGTAGCGAATGGAACTTTCTGTTCTTCGTGCATCCCAAGACATCGAATATCTTGGTAATTTGCTTGACCCATGTTTCCGCCATGATCGGATCCGGCTTTCCCGCAATTCTAAGTGGTCCCAACTCTTTGAATCGCTTGGTTGTGACCACCCGTGAATTGCTATCATCTCCTCCTCAGTATTTTGAACACGAGTCTCCTCGTCTCGATTTTGCATGAACTCGCAAAAAACTTCTAAACATCCCCTCGCTCATCATCCGCCAAAGGTATTATTCACAGGAGGTACATTGCCACTGTTGTCAGACGCTCTCCTCGTTGTTAAGTACAGCATCTCCACTGTCCTCATTTACACCACTATTAATATTCTCACCGACATTCTCAATTATCGTTATAAAACAAGGGTTAATTAAGGAAATCAATCACATAATATCCCTATATACCGACCAACTAACAAATAAGCTTAGGTAGACACACTAAAGAAAGGATTTACTCGCCTCTTCCTCCTAGTTCTATTCCCCGATCTCCGCCAGAGATCATATCCCTAAGCTCGATACCAACCGTGACGACCCCAAAATAGGTCCATTCCATCCAACCCATTCTCGAGTCGCCAAATACACGGTACGTAAACAACTACAACTTTATTATCACAACAATAAAATCTGTGAGTTTAAATACAAATATTATCTTCTGCATAATATTTATACTCAAATAAATCCTCATCACATTTATTGATACATTATTTTACAATAATGGTGAGGACTACTAAACAACTCTCTCTAGAACCTTCATTCCATACCCCCGACTAAGTACTCGCTACATTCTCGCCTCCCGAGAAGAAAAATGGAACAACAAGGAAAAGGGTGAGCTCAACTAGCCCAAGAAGAAGAATGTTATGACTAAGATAATATACAACAAATTATCGTTAGTCTCCAACAGGAAAAATCTGATAGAATACAATAGATAACAAGTTTCGGATCAATATTCGCAATGAAATAATAATTCATGAAGAGTTACGTAGAGAATGAAATCTACTATAATCTATGAATTTAATAATTCCATCATCAATATTTTATCCCCGTAACATCAATCAATATTCATCTCAAATCAAATATTCATCTTTGCACTACAGCCAAAGATATTCATCAATCGGTCAACACTGCTCATCTCAACACCTTGCTCATCTTTCATCTTCACTAAAGCCAAAAGATATTCTTCGAAATCATTCATCTTTGACTACAGCCAAAGATATTCAATAATATCATCATTTAAGACCGAGGATGATGAAAATATTTTTAAAGAAACGAATCCAAAGGAAACAAAATGACAAATATTATGGATTCGTACTTTAAACAATCCGAGTTCAAAAATACTTCATAAATAATCATAGTGAAGTAAAATTCAAGAATGATCAAAACATGGATACAATCAAAGCTAGTATCCGTAATAGATATTTTAGACGAAAAGAAAAATTTTCATTTTTCTATGAATAGTGTCGATTCGTGAATAGTGCCAGATATCGTGAATAAGACCAGATACGTGAATAAGAATAACTCCGACACCCAAAGATAGAAATTCCACAAAAAACATCTTCACGCTTCATGAATAGTACTCGTGAATAAGAACTCGTGAATAGTAACTCATGAATAAGTAACTCGTGAATAAGAACTCATAAATAGTAACCCCGACATGAAAAAGTTCCAAATTTGATAAAAAGTACCAACCAATATTTCAAAGATAATGATATCAAGAATTAATATCATTTGAGAAGAAAATAACATCCCTTACCTCAAAGAATCAAGATTTCTAAGGAAAGGCTCTGAAATGATGTTTGAATGAAACTTGTAGATCAATAAAGAACTCTCAAAGTATCTAAATACTCACAAAATACGCTCAATAATATAGAGAAAAGAGAGAAAACTTTGTTTCGTGTGATTTTCAATTCTAACTTAGCCTTCTATTTATAGGAAAATGTTAGCCCGTACCAAGCAGACTTGACTGCTACATTGATGGCTTTACCTCACTATTGCCACCCACCACATTTGAAATAAAATTCAGCACATTTTTTTCACCAACCACAAGTGGGGCCCACTCAATTCTAGAATTTTCCACCAAAATCAATTATAAACCTAATTTACAATCCGACACCTCTTAAAATTCACAACAAATCATTCGTGCATTTTTAACGGTTCAAAATTTGTGGACATATACTCAACTTATGTATGTATAACATACCCAAAATTACCACAATCCAACTATTTGATTAAAAATTATAACCCCCGCAATATATCTCAAAAACCCCGATTTGATTTTTAATACCTCCAATCCGATAAAATACCGATAAAACACCTCAACATTAATTCCTTCATTAATAACCACATAAATAAATCCATCATTTATATTCATATAAAATAAATATTTCCTTATCATATGAATCAATAATTAATTATTCACAAATAATATTACGTAATCACATTTACGATAACCAAAGCTATTCCCAGAAAGAGGGCTTTCCAATAAGGATCTCTCCTTATCAAGCGCGCAATTAGGTGACCAAACCTCTCCTTAGATGTAACTTTCTAGACATTGCCAATAATGTTATCTAATAATATTATTCAAATAATATGAATTATTGATCCGATAATGGGAAATCATCGCAGTAATGACAATTATCAAAACAAAGAATAATATAAAATACCAACGCAAAGAATTATTGAATCAATAAAATAAACTATCGAACAAGAATTCACCGTGTAATAATTATTGAGTAGTGCCATCTTACGTAAGGATCAATAATTCAACAATACATGCAATAATACCGTGGCAATATCGCTACAACCACGCCAGACATCAGATTTTAACCAATTGTCCGTATTCCAACAATCTTAATGGTAACAACTACGCCAAGTATTTTTAACCAACTTATATTTGTCGCTTTCTTCATCCAATCGCTTTCCGTTATGGGGCCCACACATGGTCAAGGCCGTCAGCATTTAATATTCCCCGAAAAGATTTAATATTCCACGACCAAACGAATATTCCCCGACAACAATGAATATTTTATAACCACTTGCTTATTTTGAAATATTTATGATTTAACCCTTAACTATCCACATTAATCAAATCAACCCTTACTATTTCAAAATAATAAATAAAGGAAATTCCTTTTATTTAAAAAAATTTCGGTCTCTTACAACCGAAGTTTTCCTCTCTTTCCAAATCTTGTAACTCCTTTCCATTGGAAGCAACTCTTAACAACACATGATCTCCTATATCGAATTCCACGCCCTTTCGATGAAGATCAAGATAACTCTTTTGTCGATTTTGTGAGGTTTTTATACGTTGACGGATCGTTTGAATCTTTTCTCAGTAGTCATACGTACATCAACACCCGGTCCCCAACAATGTTGCTTCACCCACCTCATCCCAAAGATAATTTGAGAACTCGACACTTTCTTCCATACAACGCCTTGAATGGAGCCATGCCAATACTTGCTTGATACTGTTGTTGTAGGAAAACTCCACCAATGGTAAGAACTTGTCCCAACTTCCCTTGAAATCAAGGACACAGTAGTCTTAATAGATCTTCAAGAGTTTGAATAGTCCTCTCCGATCCGTCCGTCATCTGCTCGAGGATGATATCGCCGAAGCTAAATCGTAAGTCTGCGCCCATAGCTTTTTGCAAACTAACCCAAAATCGTGAAGTGAATCTTGGGTCTCGATCGAAAACTATGGATACCGGCATACCATGTAGTCTTACAATCTCGCTTATGTACATACGAAGCAAGACATTCAAGTGTATAAGTTTCTCGATTTCGGTAAGAAATGAGCGACTTGGTCAATCTATCAACAATGACCCAAATCGCATCTATGCCTTGAGAAACCTTAGGAAGACCGCAGAATCGAAATCCATGGTAATGTGCTCCCACTTCCATTCTCGAATTTCAAGTGGTTGCAATGGACCTTTTGTACTTGATGTTACGCTTTAACTCGCTGACAAGTTAGACACCTTGAGATAAACAAAGGCTATCTCTCTCTCATATATTGCTTCCACCAAAATGTATGACGAATATCATGATACATTTTTGTATTCCCAGGATGGATTTTAAATGGTGTGTTGTGCGCCTCCATCATGATATTATACTTTAAATCGTATCGTTAGAACACAAAGTCCGGAGTCGACTCAAGTATTCCTTCTTCATCGATTCTTGCTTCCGATATAGCACCTTCTTGCACTTTCTTCCTCATACGCATCGCCTCCGTGTCCGTAGCTCGAGCAGCCTTTTAACTTTATCGATTAAAGTTTGGTTCTACTCGTATACTCGCTTATCATCACACGCGTCCCTCGAGTCTTTAACTCTATCTCCATCCTTTGCAAGTCACACAAAATGGGCTCATACGTTGACAATATCGCACTCGTGCTTGATATGATCTTCTACTCAATGCGCCGCCACCACGCTCGCTTTTCTAGGATGGTATTGATGGTATGATCATAATCTTTCAATGCTTCAAGCCAACGTCGTTGTCGCATGTTGAGTTCCTTTTGAGTGAAGAAATATTTGAGGCTTTTATGATCCGTAAAGATCTCCACTTTCTCCCCATACAAGTAATGCCTCCAAATTTTAAGTGCAAGAAGACAACAACCGCTAACTCTAGATCATGAGTAGGATAATTCCTCTCATATTCTTTGAGTTGTCGCGAGGCATAAAGCTATAACTTTTCCATGTTGCATGAGAACACATCCCAACCCTTTGCTCAAGCATTCATCAGAGATGACAAATCCTCCGAGCGGATGGTATTGTCGTAACAGTGATGAAATAAGTCTCCTCTTGAGTTCTTGCAAACTCGCTCTCACATTCTTCGCTTCAACCGAACTTTTGTATCTTTTCGAGTCACCGAAATAATGGAGTAGCGATTCGAGAAAATCCTTCCACGAATCTCCGATAATAACCAAATAAACCAAGAAAGCTACGATTTTGGCCATCGATTTAGGTTGTTCCCGACTTTGAATAGCTTCAATCTTTGTTGGGTCAATGATATTCCATGACTTGATACCACGCGCCCAAGGAATGCTACTTTTTCAAGCCGAAACTCGCATTTCTTCAACTTAGCATAAAGCTTATATTCACGGCTTTTGGAGTGTCACCTTCAGTGTTGCTTCTCATGATCTTCACGACTTTTGGAATAAATAAGGATGTCATCAATAAAGACGACCACAAAGTGATCCAAATATTCCTCAATACTTTGGTTCATCATATCCACGAAGGCAAAGAGAGCATTAGTCAATCCAAAGGACATGACTAGAATTCATAATGCCCGCATCGAGTTCCGAAAGCCGCCTTTGGAATGTCACGGCTCTAATCTTCAATTGGTGATATCCGTAATCGAAGATCAATCTTTGAAAAAATTTGCGAATAGTAATGGGTCAGCACCCCAAGGAGAAGTACTAGACGGTGAATAAAGCCAATGTCTAATAATTCCCACAATGGGTCTTTAACTCCCAAAGTTCAATAGAGCCATTCGACATGGGCTTTGGAAATAGGTTTTGTCTAGGTTTTGTAGGTCGGTCGATACAAAATTCAATTTCACGCCTGGGGGTAGGCCAGAAGTTCTTCTGAGAATACGTCAGAAATTTATTAACAATAGAAATATCGCTCAAAACCGACGTATTTTTGTTTAAATCATGACATGAGCTAAGAAAGCTTGACATCCGCTTTTCAATAAACGAATAGCTTTATGGCTTGAGATGACCGTGATTGATTTTAATGGTTTGGTCGCTTGAATTCGCATAATAGGTTGGTTAGGAATATGAAAGCTAACAACCTTACGAAAACAATCAATTTTTGCATGATAAGTAGTTAACCAATCAATCCCTGAATCACGCCAAATGCAAGTATTTTTAATGAAATAAGATCGATAGTAATGTGAGGGTACCGATTTGAACCAAACAAGACTTATAAACAAAGGGATGTAATGAAGGTTTCTCCCAACGGAGTTTCCACAGATAAGTCAAAGTCTAATTTCTCCTGAGTCAAATTTAATCGATGAGCGCAAAGTAGGAGAAATAAAAGAATGGGTAGAACCGGTATCAAATAAAGTATAGACTTCATTAGAGTTTATGATAAGCTTACCCGTGATGACCTCATTCGGGTTCCTTGCTTCTCTGGGAGGTCACAACAAAACGCCTCCTCAGCACCACCGGTTTTGACTTTTTCTCGGGACGGCCTTTGGTGCATCCATCCTAGCTTGAATTTGTCTTCTGAAATGACAAAATCGAGCTAAGTGACCTTCTCGTCCATAATTATAACATGCTTTGACTGACATGGCGCAATTTGATCGATGTGTCCCTCTCCTCCGCATTTGAAGCATATGATAGTGGTCTTTCTCCTTCCTTAACAACGGGTGCCAGTCGACGCCTTTCCATCATCATTGAATCTCCGCTTTCTTGAAATGTCCATTCTTATTGTTTTGGCCTCGATTACCACCGGCGTGGTTACCATTTCGGCCCGTTGATTCCTCCACGCTTGTTGTTACCGCTCGATGACTACTCTCACCGGTATTATAATTTTGCTTACCGCTTCTTTTTTTAATTCGTTGACTCGTTATCGCTACTCCACTAATCGAGCCTATTTACAACATCTCGAATACAAACACGCTTTATGAGAAATAAGATGTTGACGTATCTCCGACTTCAAACCTCTTAAAACATTCGCGCCATTCTCTCTTCATTATCCACCAAGTGGACGAAACCGTGATAACTCCGCAAATTTTGCCTCGTATCATGACACTGGCCATATTATTTTGTTCCAACTTGATAAACTCCACCTCCTTCATGTGGCGAATACTTTCGTGAAAGTATTTGTCGTTGAATGTACCTCCTCGAACTTCTCCCAAGATATCTTCAAGACAAAGAAGTTGAGTACGCTTTACGATTTCCACCAAGAATCTGTCCTCTCGCTAAGAACATAAAGGCGTGAAGGAACTTTTTTGCTCCTCTGAGCATCCCAAGACATCAAATATCTTGAAATCATTTATCCATGCTTCCTTGTAAGTGGTTTTGCTCTCCTTAAACTCCTAAGTGGTCCCAAATTTGAAAGTAGTATGCATTACAAGCCAATCATGTTTGATGATAAAGCATATACTTTGTAACAATCTTATTCATTTATTAATAAAAAGTATTAATTTATTAAAGGCTTTTAATTATCTACACGATGCTATTTTATAATATGTGATAAACCCATAGTTTTAAGCAATGCTTTTAGAATAATGATGATGATCATTCTAATGAGATCTAAATTCTTAAAAGCTTAAAACTAAAATAGTTCCCAATCATTGGATTACTAAATTGGGGATTAGTGAATCCTGATAGATTGAAGACATACGCTCATCTTGCTCATTAGATGAGGATGATTGATCTCATGATCATTTGTGTGGAGACACTAAAGCAAGTATGTAGGTGCTTATTAGAGAATAAGTTCAATTGACGCGTGGCTCGCTAAGGAATACCTAATGGAGTTTTACTCACCACAATAGAATTTCTCAGAGCGTGATAGTAGTACAAGTGATCCTTGACTTGAGATCATCATAGTATCTTATGTATGATGAGTTATACTTTGACTTATTCCTTAAGACCCTTAGGGTATATCAAAGGGTATGCTTGGGTATAATAAGTTGTAGTATATGGAGATAATGTATGATCAATAAAGAATCTACCACTTCTAATAAAAGAAGAGAAATGTCCTATGTGATTCGATAAATGACAACCCAAGAAGTCCTCGGTTAAGGCGTAATGAAATTAGAAAGGAAGTTTCTAATTTGCATTATTTGAGTCATGCATTTAAGGATCGAAATACATATAATTAAATAAAATAAGACTTGACAAAGAATTCCAATGCCTTATATTTAATCGGGACATCAGATGGTGGAAGGATTGAATTGATTTAAGAACTATTTACTCAAAGGTTCTTTAATGATTAATATTGAAATCTATATTATCCGGAAAGTCGCTGATCGCTAGGGAGGCTTATCCCTATTGTAGAATAAATATTATTTATTTAAATAAATTAATTGTTTAATTTATTTATTTAAATAAGATTAGAATTGTTCTAATTGATTTATTCACAACCGCTTAATATGGAGAACCTAAAGGGTCACACCATAAAAGGAAGAATAATTATTTAAGAAGTTAATGGCATAATCGTAATAATATAAAGTTATGTATATTTAATTTAATCTATGGTGATAGAATAAATTAAATAGCTTTATATTTATTATTTAATATTTTAGAAATATTAAATATAAATTAATAAGAGGAGTCTTATTAATATTATTACAATTATTATTATTATTCCCAAAATAGGTCCATTCCATCCAACCCATTCTCGAGTCGCCAAATACATGGTACGTAAAACAACTACAACTTTATTATCACAACAATAAAATCAGAGTTTAAATACAAATATTATCTTCTGCACAATATTTATACTCAAATAAATCCTCATCACATTTATCGATACATTATTTTACAATAATGGTGAGGACTACTAAACAACTCTCTCTAACCTTCATTCCATACCCCGACTAAGACTCGCTACATTCTCGCCTCCCGAGAAGAAAAAAATGGAACAACAAGGAAAAGGGTGAGCTCAACTAGCCCAAGAAGAATGTTACGACTAAGATAATATACAACAAATTATCGTTAGTCTCCAATGTGGAAAAATCTGATGTATACAATGTATAACAAGTTTCAGATCAATATTCGCAATGAAATAATAATTCATGTAAGAGTTACGTAGAGAATGAAATCTACTATAATCTATGAATTTAATAAATTCATCATCAATATTTTATCCCCGTAACATCAATCAATATTCATCTCAAATCAAATATTCATCTTTGCACTACAGCCAAAGATATTCATCAATCCATTATGTTCATCTCAACACTGCTCATCTTTGCACTAAAGGCCAAAGATATTCATCACCATTATGTTCATTTAAACACTGCTCATCTTTGCACTAAAGGCCAAAGATATTCATCACCACCATGTTCATTTAAACACCTGCTCATCTTTGCACTACAAAGCCAAAGATATTCTTCATGAATCATTCATCTTCGCACTACAAAGCCAAAGATATTCTTCAGAATCATTCATCTTTGCACTACATATGCCAAAGATATTCAATAATATCATCATTTAAGACCGAGGATGATGAAAATATTTTTAAAGAACGAAATCCAAAGGAAACAAAATGACAAATTATTATGGATTCGCATTTTTTTTTAATCCAGTTCAAAAATACTTCATAAATAATCATAAAGGTGTAAAATTCAAGAATGATCAAAACACGGATACAATCAAAGCTAGTATCCGTATTAGATATTTTAGACTAAAAGAAAAAAATTTCATTTTTCTATGAATAAAGGCCAGATTCGTGAATAAAGGTCAGATACGTGAATAAAGTCCGATACGTGAATAAGAATCTACACCAAAAGATAGAAATTCCACAAAAAAAACATTTTCACGCTTCATTTAATAGTACTCGTGAATAAGAATCGTGAATAAGAATCATGAATAAGAACTCGTGAATAAGAACTCATGAATAAGAACCCCGAACCCCATATGAAAAAGTTCCAAATTTGATAAAAAGTTCCAACCAATATTTCAAAGATAATGATATCAAGAAATAATATCATTACGAAAAAATAATAACATCCCTTACCTCAAAGAATCAAGATTTCTAAGGAAAGGCTCAAGTGATGTCGAATGAAACTTGTAGATCAATAAAGAACTCTCAAAGTATCTAAATACTCACAAAACGCGCCAATAATATAGAGAGAGAAAGAGAGAAAACTTTGTTTCGTGTGATTTTCAATTCTAACTTAAATTTCTATTTATAGAAAATGTTAGCCCACCAAGGCATTTCGACCAAGCACCGATGGCTTTTACTCGCTACTATTGCCACCCACCACATTTGAAATAAAATTCAGCACATTTTTTCACCAACCACAAGTGGGGCCCACTCAATTCTAGAATTTTCCACCAAAATCAATTATAAACCTAATTTCCTAATCCGACACCTCTTAAAATTCACAACAAATCATTCGCATTTTTTTATTCGCTCAAAATTTGTGGACATATACTCAACTTATGTATGTATAACATACCCAAAAATTACCACAATCCAACTATTTGATTAAAAATTATAACCCCAATATATATATCTCAAAACCCCGATTTGATTTTTAATACCTCCAATCCGATAAAATACCGATAAAACACCTCAACATTAATTCCTTCATTAATAACCACATAAATAAATCCATCATTTATATTCATATAAAATAAATATTTCTTTATCATATGAATCAATAATTAATTATTCACAAATAATATTACGTAATCACATTTATGACACAACCCAGCCGCTCCTGAAAGAGGGGGCTTCCCAATAAGGATCTCTCCTCATCGCGCAAGCAATTAGTGACCAAACCTCCCTGTATGTAACTTTCTAGACATCGCCAATAATGTTATCTAATAATATTATTCAAATAATATGAATTATCGATCCGATAATGGGAAATATCATAGCAAAGTTGACAATTATCAAACAAAGAATAATATAAAATACCAACGCAAAGAATTATCAATCAATAAAATAAAATATCGAATAAGAATTACCGTAATAATTATCGAGTAAAGCCTTCTTTACGTAAGGATCAATAATTCAACAATACGCAAATAATACCGCAAAGCCATCGCGCAACCACGCCAGACATCAGATTTTAACCACCGGCATTCCAACAAATTTTAATTCAGAATAACTACGCCACTGTTATTTATAACCACCCAAACTTTCACTCGCTTTCCTCATCCAATCGCTCACATGGGGCCCACACACGGTCATACTGTCAGCATTTAATATTCCCCGACAAAGATTTAATATTCCACGACCAAACGAATATTCCCCACAAAAATGAATATTTTATAACCACTCTTTATTTTGAAAATATTTATGATTTAACCCTTAACTATCCACATTAATCAAATCAACCCTTACTATTTCAAAATAATAAATAAAGGAAATTCCTTTTATTTAAAAAATTTCGGTCTTACAACCTCCCTCCTTATGAAATTTCGTCCCTAAATCGACGACGCACTCGTGTTTTCAAAAGGTAAAGATACCTCGCTTTCATTTTCGCTTCCAACTCCCGTGTCATTTCCTCAATAAAGATGGTTTCTCCACAAAACTTTAACTTATGGTATAACCCTCAGACATAGGTCATGTTCTTTTCCTCTACAAAATCTTGACAGTACCTCCTCATACGTTAAGTCTTCTATTATCTCGTCCGGCTTCTAACTCAATGACGTGTTTCGTCGTCCACATATTTACGTAACATCGACACGTGAAAAACGCTATGAACACGCCATATACTTGGTGGTAAAACGAGTCTATAGCCACAGCCCTATTCGATCGAGAATTTCAAATGGATTAATAAATCAAGGTTCGAGCTTTCTCACCTCACCGATTCTCGCTTTTAAAATAACAACTTCGCACCTCCTTCTTCAAATTCATCACCCGGTAGTAGCTTTAATAAATTTTAACTTTATCGATTAAAGTCGATTATACTCAGATATCATCACGCATCAGATATCATCACGCGGGTACCTAGAGTTTTCATCTCCATCTCTATTATTTGTATATTATACTAAATGAGTCTTTGACAATATCGTACTCAGATTTCAGATACGATCTTCTACTCAACACGCCGCCACCACGCTCGCTTTTCCAGATGGCATGGTCGTAACATACGTATCGAAATGAGTCTCCTCTCGAGTTCTTCAAGCTCTTCCCACATTCCTCGCTTCCATTCAATTTTGTATCTCTACGAAGTCACCACGCAATGGAATAAATGATTCGAGAATATCCTTCAACGAATCTCCGATAATAACCAACTAAGCCTCAGAAAGCTACGATTTCGACATCGACTTAGGTTGTTTCTCAACCGCGACTCATATCCCAATCTTGATAAGACGTCACAATGACCCTATCGCTTTACTATCGCATCTAATACGACGCCCCTACAGAGAGTCTCGCTTAGTGAATTCCACAAAGGAAGTCACAAGATAAAGGCTCATGTACCAAATTTATAGTTGAATTTTTAACTCCTCAAGTTCAATAGAGCCATTCGATATGAGATTTTAGAAATGAGTTTTGTACCGTTCAAAGTCGATACAAAATTTAATATCACTTTTGGGAGTAAGCCAAGAAATTCTTCAGAAATACGCCAGAAAAAAATCAATAACAACAAGAATATTATTCAAATCGACGTGTTTTTATTCAAATCCATAACACGGACTAAGAAAACTCGACATCCGTAATAAACGAACGACTTCATGGCTTGATATGAAAATGTTTGATTACAATGGTTTGATCGCTTGAATTCAATAACAAAGTCGCTTAGAATATGAAAACTAACAACCTTACAAAAGCAATCAATTTTGGTACGATGAGTAGTTAACCAATCAATCACATCAAAAGCAAATATCTCTAAAGAGAAAGGTCAAGGTTAAAGTAATGTGATAAAGCCAACTTGAATCAAACAAGATTTTTAAACAACTGATGTAATGAAAGTTTCTCCTAACTGAGTCTCCATAAATAGTCAAAGTCTAATTTCTCCGTAGTCAAGTTCAAACGCTGAGCGCAAAGCAAGAGATAAAAAAAATGGGTAGAACCCAGATTCAAGTAAGGTATAAACTTCGCAAGAATTTATAATTAACTAACCCGCATAACTTCGTCGTTCCTCGATTTTGACCCCATGGCCACGACAAACGCCTTCCGTGAATCGCCGACTTTGACTTTTCTCGACATCCTTTTCGAGTCACCATTCCTCACCGGATCGGGTTTCGATATCGCATAACTCTCGAGCGATATGTCCTTCTTTTCCACAATTATAGCATACCTTAAACTGCTAGGGCGCTTTGGACCGATATGTCCTCTTCCCCGTGATTTGTAACATACGACCGATGGTCTTTCTCCTCCTCGAACCAATACATCGGCGCCGACGCCTTCACATGGTCGCTGTTGAATCTCCTTTTTAAAATCTCCTCCCAACTCGCTTCTTCTATTTTCACGGCCACGATTACCACCAGAGTGGTTACCGCTTTTGTCCGTATTCTTCTTTCTCCACCGGTTATCGCTATTCGATGATCGCTATCTTCGTATGATCCTCGTTATGGTCCCCATTGAACGTATTCGTATCTCGCCTAAACAACCGAGCCCTCGCTGACAACATCCGGTCAGAGAGAAAATTTATGAGAAATGAGATATCGACGACGCCGTTTTCAAACCTCTCGTAAACATCCGCCATATCGCTCTCATTCTCCACCAAATGAGGTGCAAACTCGATAACTCCGCGCAAACTTCGCCAGATCGGGACACCGCCATGTTATTCTCGCTTCCAATCTAATAAACTCCACTTCCTTCATACGACGAATACTTTCGTGGAAGTACTTGTCATCGAACTGCTTCAAACGCTCTCCCACGATACGCCGAAAGGCAAATGAATGGGTACGCTTACGATTCCCACCAAGAATCGCCGCCACTTTAACATAAAAGTAGCGAATGGAACTTTCGTTCTTCGCATCCCAAGACATCGAATATCTTGCAATTTGTTTCACCCATGTTTCCGCCATGATCGGATCCGCTTTCCCTGCACTCGTGGTCCCAACTTTTCAACGCTTTCACGCGTGACCACCCGTGAATCGCTATCATCTCCTCCTCAGATTTTGAACACGAAGTCTCCTCGTCTCGATTTTGCATGAACCGCAAAAAGCTTCTAAACATCCCCTCGCTCATCATCTCGCCAAAGGTGTTATTCACAGAGGTACATTGCCACCACAGTACGCGCTCTCCTCGCTGTTAAGTATGTGCATCTCCACTGGCCTCATTTACACCACTATTAATATTCTCAAATACATTCTCAAATACCGCCATAAAACAAGGGTTAATTAAGGAAATCAATCACATAATATCCCTATATACCGACTAACTAACAAATAAGCTTAGTAGACACACTAGCAAAGGATTTACTCGCCTCTCCCCTCCTAGTTCTATTCCCCGATCTCCGCCAGAGATCATATCCCTAAGCTCGATATTAACCGCGACGCATTCCAAAATAGTCCATTCCATCCAACCCATTCTCGAGTCGCCAAATACATGGTACGTAAACAACTACAACTTTATTATCACAACAATAAAATCAGTGAGTTTAAATACAAATATTATCTTCTGTATAATATTTATACTCAAATAAATCCTCATCACATTTATCGATACATTATTTTACAATAATGGTGAGGACTACTAAACAACTCTCTCTAGTAACCTTCATTCCATACCCCGACTAAGACTCGCTACATTCTCGCCTCCCGAGAAGAAAAAATGGAACAACAAGGAAAAGGGTGAGCTCAACTAGCCCAAGAAGAATGTTACGACTAAGATAATATACAACAAATTATCGTTAGTCTCCAACAGGAAAAATCTGATAGAATACAATGTATAACAAGTTTCGCATCAATATTCGCAAGCTTGAAATAATAATTCATGTAAGAGTTACGTAGAGAATGAAATCTACTATAATCTATGAATTTAATAAATTCCATCATCAATATTTTATCCCCGTAACATCAATCAATATTCATCTCAAATCAAATATTCATCTTCGCACTACAGCCAAAGATATTCATCAATCTCCACATGTTCATCTCAACACTGCTCATCTTTGCACTAAAGGCCAAAGATATTCATCACCATTATGGCCATGTTCATTTAAACACTGCTCATCTTTGCACTAAAGGCCAAAGATATTCATCACCTAATCATGTTCATTTAAACACCGCTCATCTCTTTGCACTACAAAGCCAAAGATATTCTTCAGAATCATTCATCTTCGCACTACAAAGCCAAAGATATTCTTCAGAAATCATTCATCTTTGCACTACAAAAGCCAAAGATATTCAATAATATCATCATTTAAGACCGAGGATGATGAAAATATATTTTAAAGAAACGAATCCAAAGGAAACAAAATGACAAGGATTATTATTAAGATTCGCATTTTAAACAATCCATGTTCAAAAATACTTCATAAATAATCATAAGTGAAGTAAAATTCAAGAATGATCAAAACACGGATACAATCAAAGCTAGTATCCGTATTAGATATTTTAGACTTAAAAGAAAAATTTTCATTTTTCTATGAATAAAGGCCAGATTCGTGAATAAGGTCAGATACGTGAATAAAGGCCGTATACGCGAATAAGAATCTCGACACCAAAAGATAGAAATTCCACAAAAAAACATTTTCACGCTTCACTTAATAAAGACTAGAAGAATCGTGAATAAGAATCGTGAATAAGAACTCATGAATAAGAACTCGTGAATAAGAACTCATGAATAAGAACCCCGATATGAAAAAGTTCCAAATTTGATAAAAAGTACCAACCAATATTTCAAAGATAATGATATCAAGAAATAATATCATTTGAGAAAAAAATAACATCCCTTACCTCAAAGAATCAAGATTTCTAAGGAAAGGCTCAAGTGATGTCAATGAAACTTGTAGATCGAATAAAGAACTCTCAAAGTATCTAAATACTCACAAAATACGCCAATAATATAGAGAGAGAAAGAGAGAAAACTTTGTTTCGTGTGATTTTCAATTCTAACTTAAATTTCTATTTATAGAAAATGTTAGCCCACCAAGGCATTTCGACTCAAGCACCCGATGGCTTTTACCGCTACTATTGCCACCCACCACATTTGAAATAAAATTCAGCACATTTTTTCACCAACCACAAGTGGGGCCCACTCAATTCTAGAATTTTCCACCAAAATCAATTATAAACCTAATTTCCTAATCCACACCTCTTAAAATTCACAACAAATCATTCGCATTTTTAATCTGCTCAAAATTTGTGACATATACTCAACTTATGTATGTATAACATACCCAAAAATTACCACAATCCAACTATTTGATTAAAAATTATAACCCCGCAATATATCTCAAAACCCCGATTTGATTTTTTTAATACCTCCAATCCGATAAAATACCGATAAAACACCTCAACATTAATTCCTTCATTAATAACCACATAAATAAATCCATCATTTATATTCATATAAAATAAATATTTCTTTATCATATGAATCAATAATTAATTATTCACAAATAATATTACGTAATCACATTTATGACAACCAGTGCTCCTCAGAAAGAGGGGGCTTCTAATAAGGATCTCTCCTCATCGCGCCAATTAATTAGTGACCAAACCTCTCCTTAGATGTAACTTTCTAGACATCGCCAATAATGTTATCTAATAATATTATTCAAATAATATGAATTATCGATCCGATAATGGGAAATATCAAAAAGTTGACAATTATCAAACAAAGAATAATATAAAATACCAACGCAAAGAATTATCAATCAATAAAATAAAATATCGAATAAGAATTACCGTGATAATTATCGAGTAGGCCTTCTTACGTAAGGATCAATAATTCAACAATATCGCAATACCGCAAAGCATCGCAAGCAACCACGCCAGACATCAGATTTTAACCACCGGTATTCCAACAAATTTAATTCAGAATAACTACGCCAAGCTATTTATAACCACCCAAACTTTTCGCTTTCCTCATCCAATCGCTTCCACATGGGGCCCACACATCGCTACCATCAGCATTTAATATTCATTATTTAATATTCCACGACAAAGATTTAATATTCCACGACCAATATTCCACGCACAAACTAATATTCCCCACAAAAATGAATATTTTATAACCACTTGCTTATTTTGAAATATTTATGATTTAACCCTTAACTATCCACATTAATCAAATCAACCCTTACTATTTCAAAATAATAAATAAAGGAAATTCCTTTTTTTAAAAAAAATTTAAAAATTGTCTTAACTGTCACTTGATATCAATATATATATTAAATGTTTATTATTCATAAGATGAATGTTATTTATCGATGCATATGATGATGTGTATGATAATAAATGGGATTGATTATGGACTATCGACCAATGTGATTGGATTTTATTTTAGTTGGATGCATGAATGTATGAGTTTTATTAAATGGGGTCTCATGACCTGCCTTCTCTAATTTTTTCTTAATGTAAATTCTATCTCCTCCTATGTATTTCCCTCGATCACGATCAAGGTTTCTATTTATTTTAAATAGTTTTGTAATAGGAATAGTTAGAATTAATTTTGAAAAATTGAGATCAAGGAGCAAGGAGCGCTTGAAGACCCGCTTTGTAATGGAGCCCGGTTTAAATGTAATAGTTATATTTAAATATTATTTTTTACACCCCTAGGGGAGTTTGACCTTTTGTTCACTTGGTGGCTCTAGTGAACCAAACTAGAATAAAAGTCCATAATCAATTCGTAGAATATAAGATTCTATATGTGCATGCTTATACTATATATATTATATATTATGCAAACATGCTTCGCATGTTCATTAATACGACGCGATTTTATATATATATATATATGCAATGCACGCGCTAAACAAGATGAGACAAATTAATAACAAACCCCTCAATTTTTTATATTAAGTCCTAAGCGCTCAAAGATATTTGGAATATCGAACGTCGCTTTCTAGCATGATAAAATTAATAGAGTATTAAATATTTAATATGAGTTTGTTGTGTCACCACAAGGCAAGTATTAAGTATTTAAGATGTTAATTTATCACATTTGATGCTTATAAAGAAAATTGAACAATATTGTTTTGTCAGGTCACCACAAGGATGATATTTTTCTTTTTGAATATACGGAGTGCTAGGTCGGACTTAACTTGGATAATTTTGATTCGGATGTGCCACCACTTGATCAAAATAATCTAAGAGGCAAAAGAAAAGGAGTCAGATAGTTGATGTAATTGACAAAAGTTGTTCACCTATTTATTTATATATAGTTTGTCAGGTCACCACAAGGCTATATATACATTTGAAATGGGATCCTTATTCTCACTAGCAAAAATCTTTAATTAGATTTTGCCAACTATATAAGTGAGGGTAATATAGTTTAAGAAAATATAGTGGGAGATACCAATTTAAAACAAGACCTAATTTATTTTGGTAATTAATAAAAGAATGTATGTTAAAATGTTGTTAATTACAAATTCATTTACGTAATTTTTAAATGTCTAAAATTACTATCACTCGCTAAAGCATATTAGATGCTAAATTAACCGCAATCAATTAAACTGATTGGTTAAGGAATTTGAGAATAGTTCTCACGGCTAAAAAGCTATCTTATGTCCTTAATACGCCTATCCCTCGCAATGGTTGCGCATAATGCCTCCGAGGAAGAGATTGCTACTTTTAGAAAGTGGCAAGATGATGCACAGCTGGCTCAATGCATCATGCTCGATCCACGAAAGTAACGAGCTTCAAATACGATGAAACTATGGATGCTCCTACTATATTCCTACACATCAAGTAGTCGATGGTGAGGAAAGTAGGACCGATAGATATCGATATCTAAGGAGCTCTTCCGATCTAGAATGGCTAATACACTATAAGATGCATAAAAAGTCCTTAATATAATCAATTTGATTGATCAATTAGACAACGGGTTTTATCATGGATGGAGAGTTGAGCCAAGATTTGATCTTGCACTCACTCCCTAACTCTTTCACAATTGTTGTGAATTTTTCATATGAATAAGCTTAGATATCGCCTTTTCACCGATTTGCTTAACATGTTGAAAAATGTTGAGAGTCACTTTCCAACCAAGAAAGACCATGTCTTACCGGTAGGGCCAAAGGATCTTCCTAAAAAGAAGAACGATTCAAAGAAGGTAAATAGAAAGGCAAAAACAAAGGATAATAAGAACAAAATCGATATGGATAAAGAAAGGAGTTTGCTTCCACCGCAATAAGCCCGACACCGAAAGAAATCGCAAGAAGCATCTTGCAGAGGCTAACCAAAGAAGCTTAGTGAAGTTTCTACATAAATACAAATTTTGTTCATGATTTAAAATAAATTTTTCTTTAAGTCAAGGTTCTACTGGGTATTGATACCGACTTTGGTTATCATAAATATAGATTTATGAAGGGACCAAGCAGTAAGTAGAAAGCTAAACAAATATAAGTAATCCTATGTGGGAAAAATGTAGCAAAGGTTGCCATATTAGCCATAGAAAACTTATAGTTTAGCAATGCCTACGCAAATCTATTAAGTCAATAAGTTGTTATCAGATTCCAGCTTCTTGTTAAAAATATTATTTCCATTTTATCATTGGACAATGAAATCTTTGGTATTATAATTAAGAACAATTGTTGTTCTATTTATAATAATAATGTTTTGTATAGAAATCGAATATTACTTAATAAATTTTGTATACTGACTTACATGAAAATAATTTTGCATATCGAACAAATTAGTATAAGAAAAGGAGATGATCATTCAAAGAGTGAATGTGTGTATTTGTTGAATACAAGTATGAATTATTCGAAAGGTTCAAAGAATTCGTAAGTGAAACAAATTGACAAAGTATTAAGATTCTTTGATTAGATCAAGGAATAAATACTTGTGCAATAAGTTTCTAGATCATCTCAAATGGTTTTCTCATAATGGACGCCTCCCGATACGCAATAATTGATCGATGTATCCGAATGGAAAAATCGTACTTTATTGGACATGGTGCGGTCCATAATGATTTTACCGACATTCCAAAGATCCTTCTGGGTCATGTCCTAGAAATGGTCGACATATCTACTACGAAAAGGTAACCTCAAAATCCTACCCCAAGACTCCATAAAAGTTATGGATGTGGAGGATTCCTAATCTTAAGTATGTTAAGATAAGGGGTTGTCCAACTTATGTGAAAAGGTTTCAAAGGATAAGCTTGGGACAAGATTTGACAAGTACAGATTTGTGGGACATCCTAAAGTAAGTTTAGGTATATGTTCTATAATCCTACTTAGCAAAAAGGTGTTTGTTATGAAACACGCGCTTCTAAGATAAAGGTGTTTATCATTAAAGGGGCTAGTGGAGGATAATAGATCTTGAAGAGTTCAAGAACCACAAAACACTATAAGTCAAATAAGAGGAACTCAGAGATGTACCTATTATACCACAAAAACTGAATAAATAATCAGAATCATCATGAATATAGGTACATCAAGATACCTAGGAGGTATGGATTCATCATGATGATGATGATGATGAGGTACGATCATGTAAGATGATGATCCGTAGAGTTACATATTTATGATGTAAGAATTTTAGTGTGTACAAAAGGGTCAAAGGGAGCGTCGTGAAATTTCTAGTATTATATGTTGATATACTACTGATGAGGAAATTACATACCAATGCTACAATCAAGAAAGATAAAGTTGTTCAAACATTCCTCCATGAATGATTCGGAAGAGTATCTTAATTGGGGATATAAATCTATATAGATAGATTTAAGAGGATGCTCGACTTAACCCAAGGAACGATATTCATTTGATGCTAAAGTCGCTTAGCATGGCAAACTCCAAGAGATGTCTCATGTTGATGAGCTATGGAGTGTATCTCTCTTAATAGTCCCCACGCACTCTCGAAAAGAGAGGTCGCATGAGTGACAATCATGTATGCAATGAAATATACGAGACCGATGTCGATCACCATATTATGGAGAAGTTCACTATGAGTCGCTGAAAACATCTTAAAGTGCTTAACCCAAGACTAAGGATGTGATCATATTCATGGTGGGTCTAAATTAAAACTAGAGGGCTTAACAGCACTCAAGTTTTTCGCATGCACTAAGATGACAGAAAAATCCACTTTAAGGTAAAGCGTTACCTCGAATAAAGGTGCAAAGAATTGAAAGGTTCCAAACAAAGAAAGAGTTGCTTTGGTTTAGTGATAAAGACAAAGTATATAGCTATAAATGAAGTCGCAAGTTGATTGTTTGGATTAAAAGTTCATTACGTAACTAGAATAGTTCCTAAGTCTCATCTTCGATCTAAACATGTGTCAGGGCACTTTCATTTGATTATTAGAATCATCGAAAGATGGGAAATCACTATAGAGATAAGTGGACTCTCAAGAACAACATTACATATCCATTAACTAAAGCTTATCCAACAAAGCAGGATAATCGCCACTTAGAGAAGAAGAGTATGAGATACCACGACGATCGGGTTTTAGTGCAAGTGGGAGATTGAAAGTAGTATGCACACAAGCCAATCATGTTTGATGATAAAGCATATACTTTGTAACAATCTTATTCATTTATTAATAAAAAGTATTAATTTATTAAAGGCTTTTAATTATCTACATGATGTCGCTTTTATAATATGTGATAAACCCATAGTTTTAAGCAATGCTTTTAGAATAATGATGATGATCATTCTAATGAGATCTAAATTCTTAAAAGCTTAAAACTAAAATAGTTCCCAATCATTGATTACTAAATCGGGGATTAGTGAATCCGGATAGATTGGTACATACGCTGCTTTGCTTCATCGAATGAGGATGATTGATCTCACGATCATTTGTGTGGAGACACTAAAGCAAGTATGTAGGTGCTTATTAGAGAATAAGTTCAATCGAACGTGGCTCGCTAAGGAATACCTAATGGAGTTTTACTTGCCTCGTCAATAGAATTCTCAGAGTGATAGTAGACAAGTGATCCTCGACTCGAGATCATCATAAGATCTCGTGTATGATGAGTTATACTTTAACTTATTCCTTAAGACCCTTAGGGTATATCAAAGGGTATGCTTGGGTATAATAAGTCAGTATACGGAGATAATGTATGATCAATAAAGAATCTACCACTTCTATTAAAAGAAGAGAAATGTCCTATGTGATTCGATAAATGACAACCCAAAGAGTCCTCGGGTTAAAGCGTAATGAAATTAGAAAGGAGTTTCTAATTTGCATTATTTGAGTCAGGCATTTAAGATCGAAATACATATAATTAAATAAAATAAGACTTGACAAGAATTCCATGCCTTATATTTAATCGGGACATCAGATGGTGGAAGGATTGAATTGCATACTAAGAATTATTTACTCAAAGGTTCTTTAATGATTAATGTTGAAATCTATATTATCCGGAAAGTCGCTGATCGCTAGGAGGCTTATCCCTATCAGAGAATAAATATTATTTATTTAAATAAATTAATTGTTTAATTTATTTATTTAAATAAGATTAGAATTGTTCTAATTGATTTATTCACAACCTGCTTAATACGGAGAACCTAAAGGGTCACACCATAAAAAGGAAGAATAATTATTTAAGAAGTTAATGGCATAATCGTAATAATATAAAGTTATGTATATTTAATTTAATCTATGGTGATAGAATAAATTAAATAGCTTAATATTTATTATTTAATATTTTAGAAATATTAAATATAAATTAATAAGAGGAGTCTTATTAATATTATTACAATTATTATTATTATTTTAATTTCTAAAAGAGTTTAGAAATTAATTTAATATAAGTACTTCATTTATTCCTAATAGATTAGAGGAAAAATTAGTTAAAGGAGTTTAATTAATTATCCCTAATAAGATTAGGGAGCCCATTTAATTAAAAGAGTTTAATTAAATAATACCTTATTTTATTAAATAAGGTTACTTGATATCTTTATAAGAGGAGTCTTATATATCGATATTAAGAATACGAATAATTCCAAATGGTTGGAGAGTACGCCTTTTTCTATGTAGATAGAAAAAACTAGGGTTTAGCCAACCACCCATCTTCTTGAATCCTTCTTCTTCCTCGTGGATCACCTCTGAGGCCAAACACTCAAAGGGCTAACGCCGATCAAAGGAAGGAACCAAACCCGGTGGATTCAAGTCGAACGCGAAAAGGATCGAGGTGAACTTGTACTGAGGAAGCTCTTGATCTTCAAGGTATGTTTTATTCTTCATATCTTTTTCGCTTAATTAATAATTGTGCATAAAGGGTGATCCGTATATGGTTTGTAAAATTTTTAAACTCGATTTTCCACGCTTCCGCTTTATTTTTGCAATTTGATCAAGGCTCATGAATATTACAAACCTAACACCAACCTCGGTTTGATTCCATTATTGTCGATTAATAATATGAATTATTATAATGATAATGACGCTTTTGTTTTATTCAGTATTATTAACGTAATAAAATGTAAACATCTTTTATATAAAATAGAATACTTTATTAAAGTTATTCTATAAATAGAATATATTATATTTTATTATGCATAGTGTTGCGTAGTGTTTTGCATAAGGTTTTGCATAGTATTGCATAGTGTTTGCATAGTAAAATGTTTTTATATAAATAGAATATATTATATTTTATTTAAAAGATTTTTCTTTAAATATGGACCGTCGATTAAAGTAAATCAATCTGGACCGTTCATGGATTAATTACTATGCATTCTATTTTCCTATAAATGAAGCTCATTCCTTCATTATTTTCTTTACGAATTCATTGAAACTCTAGAGGAGAAATTATAGAGAAGTTATAGAGAGAAAATTATAGAAAGAAGAAGAATATTCTCGCTACTTCACTACTTCTATATTCATTTCTTTTTACTTGTAAGGGGTATTATTTGTTGTACCTGTAAGTGGGTGTTATTCTTTCTTCTTGAAGAACTTCATTATTCCATTCACTATTATTCTTTTGAATAACTCCGTAAAAGTGACATACCCTATACATAATCATCATATATGCGGCGTATCCTATACTTGGTGAAATCTTTATGTTATTCCATTCTTATTTATTCATTGGAATAACTTTTGATATGCGCGCTTTACCCTATACTTGGTGACATTCTTCTATTATTCATTTGGAACATCCTCGTCATGTGTTTTACACCGGACTCGGTTCCGCTTTTTATTATTCTCATTGGAACATCCATGCATGTGTTTTACACCCACTGGTTCCGCCTTTTATCATTCTGTTGGAATATCCTATCCGTGTGTGTTTTACACCGGATCGGTTCCATCTTTATTATTCTCATTGGAACATCATGCTTGCAGGTGAATTTCACACGACTTCGGTTCCGTTATTATTATTCTCGTTGGAATAACTTTGTCTATGCAAAGTCTTCGCATGCACGGTGATTTCTTTTGTTATTCCATTCTTTATTATACCCAAATGGTTAAAACTTTGACTTATACTCCATGAAATTAGTAGAATATCCTTGATATTTGCGTTTCATCCATATCTTTCATGGAAATATTCTTCCGATCATTCTTGAATTTTACTCTCACAAAACAATGATCGTGTTGACAATTTGGACGTTAATAATTCATGGATTAAATAATTCTTGAACTTGTTTTATTGAATTATTATGTCATTGTCATCATCCTCATGTTATATTATGTTATCTTTGGGCTTACGCGATGCGTAGATGAACTTAGTATGATTATGACTAGGGATCATTCGGTATAATCACGACTTGATATAAATGATGTGACAAAAGTCCTCGATGGCTGTAAATGCGATGATGGATAGTTTTTGGTATGATTATGACCGGGGTGATTCTTGTATAGTCATGACCATTGATAATTTGATGAAAATCCTTGACCGTGGTACATGGATGATTAGATGTGGTGGTTTATTTATTAAAAATTTGAGTCTCAAATGATAAAATTGATGAAAACCTTTTAAAACCTAAAAGATAGTAGACTTTATTCTCTACTTGACTCTTTTAATGGATTGCTTATTCCGTCCGAGCTTAAACCGGTTGTTTATTGTATTTTATCGCTTTAACACTTTGTTGAAGGCTAATGATAATTTATTCGCATTATCTTAGTCATAATATTTCTTCTTTGGGCTAGTTGAGCTCACCTTTTCTTTCACCGTTTCTCTTGAAATGAGAACATACCGGACGAGTCGGGGAACGGGTAATGGTCCGAGAGGATAGCATTAGTAGTCCTCACTATTCGTGAAATAAAGGTGATAATAGTTGTAATGAGGACTCCTTTTGAGTTTGTATAATATCTAGTAGACAATATTTGTATTCAAACTCACGCTTTATGTCAGATTGCATACCACTACATTTATATTAAGTAAGTTGTATTTGAATTTATGTACCATGTAAGTGGCGACCCAAGATGGGTGACGTATACCTAATTTTGGGGGCGTCACAGTTGGTATCAAAGCCATAAGTAAAGAGCCCCGAGCCTCTGTGAGACCCCAGATTTTATCAATAAAGATTTAAATTTTGTCGAAATAATTTTTTTATATTATGGTGAGAATTTAAGATAATATTATAGTTGTGGGTAGTATTTATAAATTTTGTAAAGTATGCAAGTGGTTATATTATATTCGATTGGTCGAGGAATATTCGGTTTAGCAAGGAATATTCGTACAACGACTCAATCATTGGTGGACCCCACAACAGAATTATTGTCGGATTGAGAAAACGACAAAAATATTTTATTAAAATAACTGCGGAAGTTTTCACCGTTGATCTTTGTTTAACTACTTTCGGTAGTAAAAGTACAATGTACGTGTGGTTGCATAAGTAAGCACCAGTATTGATTATTGATGCTTATGTGAGAAGTCACTCGGTTTGATTCCATTATTGTCGATTAATAATATGAATTATTATAGCGATAATGACGTTTTGTTTATTCAGATTATTAACGTAATAAAATGAAACATCTTTTATATAAAATGAATACTTTATTAAAGTTATTCTATAAATAGAATATATTATATTTTATTATGCATAGTGTTGCGTAGTGTTTTGCATAGTGTTTTGCATAGTGTTGCATAGTGTTTGCATAGTAAAATGTTTTTATATAAATAGAATATATTATATTTTATTTAAAAGATTTTGCTTTAAATATGGATAGTCGATTAAAGTAAATCAATCTGACCGCGTTCATGGATTAGTTACTTATGCATTTCATTTTCCTATAAATAAAGCTCATTCCTTCATTATTTTCTTACGAATTCATTGAAACTCTAGAGAGAAATTATAGAGAGAAACTATAGAGAAAATTATAGAAAGAAGAAGAGTATTCTCGCTACTTCACTACTTCTATATTAGGTTCTTTTACTAGTAAGGGTGTTATTCTTTCTTCTTGAAGAGAACTTCTGTTATTCCATTCATTATTATTCTGTTGGAATAACCTGTAAAAGTGGTATACCCTATACATAACCTGTATATGCGGCATACCCTATACTTGGTGAAATCCTTATGTTAATCCATTCATATCATTCTGTTGGAATAACCTATATACGCGGTTTACCCTATACTTGGTGACATTCTTCTATTATTCTGTTGGAACATCCTGTCTGTGTGTTTTACACCGGACCTGGTTCCGTCTTTATTATTCTGTTGGAACATCACATGCATGTGTTTTACACCGGACTGGTTCCGCTCTTTATCATTCTGTTGGAATATCCTATCGTGTGTGTTTTACACCGATCCGGTTCCATCTTTATTATTCTTTGGAACATCCCGCTTGCAGTGAATTTCACGACCGTTCCGTTATTATTATTCTGTTGAATAACTTTGCCTATCAAGAAGCATCGCATGCATGGTGATTTCTTTTGTTATTCCATTCTTTATTATACTCAAATGGTTAAAACTTTGACTTCATACACCATGAAATTAGTAGAATATCCTTGATATTTGCGTTTCATCCAAAGATCTTTTCATGAAAATATTCTTCGATCATTCTTGAATTTTACTCTGAAAACAAGATGTCATGTTGACAATTTGGGCGTTAATAATTCATGGATTAAATAATTCTTGAACTTGTTTTATTGAATTATTATGTCATTGTCATCATCCTCATGTTATATTATGTTATCTTTGGCTTACGCGTGCATAGATGAACTTAGTATGATTATGACCGTGGATCATTCGGTATAATCATGACTTGATATAAATGATGTGACAAAAGTCTTCATGGCACATGTAATGCAGTGATGGATAGTTTTTGGTATGATTATTGTGACGCCCCCAAAATAGGTATACACAACACCCATTCTGAGTCGCCAAATACATGGTACAGAAACAACTACAACTTTATTATTACAACAAGAAAAGCGTGAGTTTGAATACAAATATTATCTTCTGCACAATATCTATACTCAAATAAATCCTCATCACATTTATTGATACATTATTTTACAAAATGGTGAGGACTACTAAACAATCCTTTCTAAAACCTTCATTCCATACCCCGACTAAGACTTTCGCTACATTCTCGCCTCCCGAGAAGAAAAATGGAACAACAAGGAAAAGGGTGAGCTCAACTAGCCCAAGAAAAGAATATTATGACTAAGATAATATACAACAAATTATCGTTAGTCTTCAACAGGAAAAATTTGATAGAATACAATGTAGGCAACAAGTTTCGGATCAATATTCGCAATGGAAATAATAAATCATAGAAAAGTTACGTAGAGAATGAAATCTACTATAATCTATGAATTTAATAAATCCATCATCAATATTTTATCCTCAACATCAATCAATATACATCTGAATCAAATATTCATCTTTTTACTTATACAGTGCCAAAGATATTCATCATTAGTCATGTTCATTTAAACACTGCTCATCTTTGCACTACAAAGCCAAAGATATTAATCAATCGGTCATGTTCATCTCAACACTGCTCATCTTTTGCACTACTGTGCCAAAGATATTCTTCGAAAATCATTCATCTTTGCACTACGTGCCAAAGATATTCAATAATATCATCATTTAAGATCGAGGATGATGAAAAATATTTTTAAAAAACGAATCCAATGAAACAAAATGACAAGGATTAAGGATTAAGGATTCGTACTTGGTTTTATCCACGTCCAAAATACCTCAAAAATAATCATAGTGGTGTAAAATTCAAGAATGATCAAAACATGGATACAATCGAAGTTAGTATCCGTATCAGATGTTTTAGACGAAAAGAAGAAATTTTATTTTTCTATGAATAAGATAAGATATCGTGAATAGTGTCGATACGTGAATAATGCCAGATATCGTGAATAGTAACTCAGACACCAAAAGATAGAAATTCCACAAAAACATCTTCACTCTTCATGAATAGTACTCGTGAATAAGAACTCGTGAATAAGAACTCTCGTGAATAAGAATCGTGAATAAGAACTCATGAATAAGAACCCATGAATAAGAACTCCGACATGAAAAAATTCCAAATTTGATAAAAACTTCAGATCAACATTTCAAAGATAATGATATTGAAGAAATAATATCATTACTGAAAAAAAATAATATCCCTTACCTCGAAAGATCAAGATTTCTAATTAGAATCTGGGTATAGTCTTTGAAGGAACTTGCAACCGCCTAGCAATACTCAAAGTATACTCAAAATACTCACAAGAATACGCTCAAAATATCGAGAGAGAAATAGAGAAAACTTCAGTTTACGGTGTGATTTTCAATTCTAACCCAAGACCCTATTTATAGAAAATGCTTAGAACACCAAAGCGTAAAATTTAATATAATACTAATATAATTATACAAATTTTCCTTAGCCCACCTTTTGGTCAAAACACCAGCCACACATGTTAATGATGTCCAAAAAAATACAAAAACGTTTTTCTTAACAAAATAATTTAAACTCCCAAAAATCAATTATTTGAAGCTCAAGAACTTCAATAATTCATAATAAATAGCCCTTTCATCAGAAAATTCGAATCTCATGAGTTTTTATAGGAAATTCAATTCTCTACAACTTTGCAGAAGAAAGTTTTTCCAAATTCCAAACAAAAATCGACCGAAATCCACAAACGGGCGATTTTACAAAAGCTATAATCAAATTTCTCTATTAATAATTGTGTCCACCAACACACAAAAACATGTGTTAAACATTTAATGCCACAAAATACTCTTCCTCCTCATATACTCATATATCCCACATTCATTGTAAAAATATCACCGTTAATATATTATTAAAATAATATATTTAAATGAATTATTTTATCGTAAAAAGATAAAATATTAATTTTCAACAATTGTCATTTTAAAAATTTTCTCCATCTATATCCACATAAAATCAATATTTTCCTCATCATATAAATCAATAATTAATTATTCACAAATAATATTACGTAATCACAATATCGACAACCAGCGCTTCCTGTGAAAGAGGGGCTTTCAATAAGAATTTCTTCTTCTCAAGCGCAATTTAGATGACCAAACCTCTCCTTGAGATGTAACTTTCTAGACATTGCCAATAATGTTATCTAATAATATTATTCGGATAATATGAATTATTGCTTCGATAATGAAAGATACGTGTAATGACAATTATCAAACAACATGAGAATATAAAATATCAACACAAAGAATTATTAACTCAATAAAATATCGAATAAAGAATTACCGTAACCATTATTGAGTAGTGCCTTCTTCACGTAAGAATCAATAATTGGTGCAATACCGTGTGCTTCTGCTCAACAACGCCAGACAAGTGTGTTTTAACCACCGGTATTCCAACAAAGATAATCTGCAAATAACTACGCCTGCTATTTAAAAACAACTTATATTTGTCGCTTTCTTCATCCAATCGCTTCACATGGGGCTCCACATGGTCACAGCTACGTGTCAATGCATTTAATATTCTTCGACAGCGATTTAATATTCCACGACCAAACGAATATTCCCTACAACAATGAATATTTTATAACCACTTGCTTATTTTGAAATATTTGCGTATTTAACCCTTAACTATCCACATTAATCAAATCAACCCTTACTATTTCAAAATAAAGGAAATTCCTTTTATTTAAAAATTTCGGGTCTTACAACCTCCCTCCTTATGAAATTTCGTCCCTCTAAATCGACGTGACGATTCTGGTGTTTTGAAAAGGTGAGGATACCTCGCTTTCATTTTCGCTTTCCAATTCCCAAAATCATTTCCTCTATAAAGCATGATTCCTCCACAAAACTTTAACTTGTGGTATAACCTTTCACAAGTAGGACATGCTCCTTCCTATCCAAAATCTTGATAGGTACCTCCTCACACGTTAAGTCTTCTGGCTATCTCGTCCGCTTCTAACTCAATAACGTGGTTCGGGTCTTTCACATATTTACTGAAGTACGATATGTGAAACACATTATGAACACGAGACATACTTTGAGGTAACGCAAGTCTATAGGCTACATTTCCTACTTTCCAAGAATTTGAAATGGACCGATAAATCGTGGATCGAGCTTTCTCTCTTCCCAAATCTTGTAACTCCTTCCATGGAGCAACTCGCAACAATACATGATCCCCTACACTAAATTCCACGCCCTTTTCGATGAAGATTCGCATATAACTCTTTTGTCGATCTTGTGCCGCTTGTATACGTTGTCGAATCATTAGTCATACGTACTAACTCTCGAGTCCTAACAATGTTGCTTCACCCACCTCATCCCAACATATCGAGAACGACATTTTGTCCATATAATGCTTCGAATGGAACCATGCCTATATTTGTTTAATAACTATTGTTGTATGAGAATTCCACCAATGGCAAGTACTTATCCCAACTTCCTTTGAAATCTAGGACACGAGTTTTAATATATCTTCAAGAGTTTGAGTAGTCCTTTCTCGATTGCCCATCCGCTTGAGGATGGTATGCCAAATCAATCGTAAATTCGCGCCCATAGCTTTCTACAAACCAACCCAAAACTATGGATACTAGCATGCCATGCAATCTCACAATCTCATTTACGTACGCATACGAGAAAAGACGTTCAAGGAATAAGTCTCTCGTGTCGATAAGAAATGAGCAGAACTTGGTTAATCTATCAACAATAACCCAAATAGCATTGATGCCTTGAGAAACCGTAGGAAGACCCGTAATGAAATCCATAGTAATGTGTTCCCACTTCCATTCCTAATCTCAAGTGGTTGCAACGGACCCTTAGGTACAAGATGCTCGCCTTTACACGCTAAGCAAGTTAAACACATCGAGATAAACTTTGCAATCTCTCTCTTCATATTGTTCCACCAAAATGTATGTCAAGATCACGATACATTTTAGTACTTCCAGATGGATTGCAAATGGCGATTGTGTGCCTCCATCATAATCTTGTACTTCAAATCGAGTCGTTAGAACACAAAGTCTAGAGTGGACTCAAGTATTCCTTCTTCATCAATTCTCGCTTAGGAATAACTCCTTCTTGTACTTTCTTCTTCATACGCATCACCTCCAGGAGCCGGTGGCTCGAGTAATCTTAACTTTTCTCTATTAAAGTTGGCTCTATGCGTATACTTGACATTATCGCACTCGCTCCGCGATATGATCTTCTATTCATCGCATCGCCTACCACGCTCGCTTTTCGAGATGGCATGATCGTAACATGTCTTTGAAATGAGTCTCCTCTTGAAGTTCTTCAAGCTCTTCCCACATTCCTTGCTCCATTCGAATTTTGTATCTCTACGAGTCACCAAAGTTAATCTTAATAGCGATTCGAGAATATCCTTCAACTAATCTCCGATAATAACCAACTAAGCCTCAGAAAGCTACGTGTTTCGATAATCGACTTAGGTTGCTCTCAAACCGTGACTCATATCCCAATCTTGGATAAAGACGTCACAATGACACCTATCGCTTTACTATCGCATTTAATATGACGCCCCTACAGAGAGTTCGCTTAGTGAATTCCACAAAGGAAGTCACAAGATAAAGGCTCGTGTACCAAATTCTATAGTTGAATTTTTAACTCTCAAGTTCAATAGAGCCATTCGATATGAGATTTTAGAAATGAGTTTTGTCTGGGGTTCAAAGTCGATACAAAATTTAATATCGAAGCTTTGGGAGTAAGCGAAGAAATTCTTCGTAATATACGCCGGAAAAATCAATAACAACAAGAATATTATTCAAATCGACGTGTCTTTATTCAAATCCATAGCATGGACTAAGAAAACTTGACATCCGTAATAAACGAATGACTTCATAGCTTGATATGAAAATGTTTGACTACAATGGTTTGATTGCTTGAATTGAATAACAGTTTTGCTTAGGAATATGAAAACTAACAACCTTACAAAAAGCAATCAATTTGGCATGATGAGTAGTTAACCTTAAAATCACATCAAAAGCAAATATCTCTATAGAAATAAGGTTAACAGGTAATGTAATAGTGCCAACATGAATCAAGCAAGATTTATAAACAGTGGATGTGATGAAAGTTTCTCCTAACGGAGTTTCCACAGATAAAGTCAAAGTCTAATTTCTCCTGAGTCAAGTTTAAACGTTGAGCGCAAAGTAAGAGAGATAAAAGAATGGGTAGAACCGATATCTAGTAAGGTATATACTTCGTGAGAATTTATAATTAACTAACCCGTGCTAACTTCGTTTGGGTTCCTTGCATTTTTTTTTTGACCACGACAAACGCTTCTTCCAAGAACCGCTGACTTTGACTTTTCTCGGGACATCCTTTTGAGTCACCATTTACGCTGGATCGGGTTTCGATATCGCATAATCTCGAGCGATATGTCCTTCTTTCCACAATTATAAGCATACCTTGGAAGGCTTTGAACAGCTTTGACCTTATATGTCCTCCTCTCCACATCTCAGCATCTAACCGGCGATCGCTCTCTTCCCTAGAATTTGTTGATGGTGTTGATGTTCTTTGCCGACGCCTTCCGTCATCGTTAAATCTTCTCTTTTTAGATTGGACATCTCTTTCCATAATATCAACGCGTCGCAGCTTTTTACCCATGCATCACTCATTCTCACTCATTCGAGTTATTTCTTCTTTCAAATCAGATTCCACTTTATCATCTTATACTCGCCAAAGAGTGCTTCGCTCAAGATCACGTGTCGGGTAACACAAGCTTGAATCGTTGCATCCTTTTGCTCCACGATCGCCGCAATTCTTTTAGCCCGCTTCTTCTAACTCATGAATACGATTTTGCAATTCTATATTGCGATCATAAAATACCTCTAATAAACTCTCTTGAGTACCTCTTCTTCCTCTTCTTCCTCACTCTCACCGTTACTACCTCTGCGATTATCTCGTGCAACTATCAATTCTTCACTCACCACACGGATATCTCTAATTCCTTCTTCACCGACATCACATTATCCCGGGTTTGGCGATTAGAGGTGTCTCCACGATCTCATTCACTCCATTGTTAACGCTCTCAGCACCCATTCTAAAAACTATCATAAAACAAGGGTTAATTAAATAAATTAACAAATCACATAATACCCTATAATACGACCAACCAACAAATAAGCTTAGGTAGAACACACTAAATAAGGATTTACTCGCCTCTCCTCCTAGTTCTATTCCCCGATCTCCGCCAGAGATCATATCCCTAAGCTCGATACTAACCGCGACGCCCCCAAAATAGGTATACACAACACCCATTCTCGAGTCGCCAAATACATGGTATGTAAACAACTACAACTTTATTATTACAACAAGAAATCGTGAGTTTGAATACAAATATTATCTTCTGATAATATATCTATACTCAAATAAATCCTCATCACATTTATTGATACATTATTTTACAAAATGGTGAGGACTACTAAACAATCCTTTCTAAAACCTTCATTCCATACCCCTCACTAAGACTTCGCCACATTCTCGCCTCCCCGAGAAGAAAAATGGAACAACAAGGAAAAGGGTGAGCTCAACTAGCCCAAAGAAAGAATATTATGACTAAGATAATATACAACAAATTATCGTTAGTCTTCAACAGGAAAATCTGATGAATACAATAGATAAACAAGTTTCAGATCAATATTCGCAGTGAAATAATAAATCATAGAAAAGTTACGTAGAGAATGAAATCTACTATAATCTATGAATTTAATAAATCCATCATCAATATTTTATCCTCAGAACATCAATCAATATACATCCGAATCAAATATTCATCTTTGCACTACAGCCAAAGATATTCATCACCGGTCATGTTCATTTAAACACTGCTCATCTTTGCACTACAGCCAAAGATATTAATCAATCCATCATGTTCATCTCAACACTGCTCATCTTTTTTTACTACAGCCAAAGATATTCTTCAGAAATCATTCATCTTTGCACTACGTGCCAAAGATATTCAATAATATCATCATTTAAGATCGAGGATGATGAAAATATTTTAAATCGAAAATTTTTAAAAACGAATTTTAAAATGAAATAAAAGTATTCAATTTTAAGGATTAAGGATTCAGTACTTGGTTTTATCCACGCCCAAAAAAACCTCAAAATAATCATAGTGGTGTAAAATTCAAGAATGATCAAAACATGGATATATCGAGTTAGTATCCGCAAAGATGTTTTGACACAAAAGAAGAAATTTTATTTTTTTCTTGAATAAGACTATATCATGAATAAAGGTCGATACGTGAATAGTCAAGTATACGTGAATAAGAACTCGACACCAAAAGATAGAAATTCCACAAAAAACATCTTCACTCTTCTGCTTCATGAATAGTACTCGTGAATAAGTAACTCGTGAATAAGAATCGTGAATATTCGTATGAATAAGAACTCATGAATAAGAACCCATGAATAATAAGAATCAGAAGACCCCGAATTTTATGAAATAAAAGTATTCCCCATTTCTGTAATAAATGGTTAAATTGATAAAAAAGTTAAAATTGATATATGAGTTTTTTAAATAAAATATTCATTGTTGTTTGAATCGCTACTCGTGGAATATTCACCGCTGGAATATTCGTATTTTGGTAAAGGGCCCCAAAATAATAAAACGACAAATTTGAGTTTTTATAAATAACTGGCGTAATCGCACCAGATTAACACAAAGATTTTTTCAATTATCGATTCTTACGTGAGGTAAGATTACTACTTTTTTCAATTAATTGTTACGTGAAGGCACTACTACAATAATCGCTCAATATTTTATTTTATTGATTCAATAATCATTGTGTTGATATTTTATTATCATTGTTCAATAATTATCACCGCACAAAGATTTTCCATTATCGATCAATAATTCATATTATTTGAATAATATTATTAGATAAAGATTATTGGCAATGTCTAGAAAGTTCACAAGGAGAGGTTTGGTCACCTAATTGCGCCACCAAGAAGGAGAAATTTTATCGAAAGCCCCTCTTCCTCGAACTACCGTCATTATAAATGTGATTCTCGTAATATTATTTGTGAATAATTAATTATTGATTCATATGATAAGAAAATATTTATTTGATGTGGATATAAATGATGGATTTATTTATGTGGTTATAAGTGAAGGAATTAATGATGAGGTGTTTTATCAAGATTTGTTTAAATGGAGAACAAAATATGGGATTTTCGTAAAAATTAGTTTATTACTTGATTTTGTAAAATCCATAACTCTTTGTGTATAATGAGTTAAGAGATGAGCCATATATCAAAAGAAAGCCCTAGAAGTAAGCTAATCAGAGAAATTTGAATCACCCAAAAATTCTTTTGTAGATATTTCGTGGTGAAATTTTGAATGAAATCGTCCAAGGACTAATAGTCCAAAAAATCGTTGTTCTTCACCTATATTATGTGAGTTATAAATTTTGATCCGACCGCTGATCGTTGTAATTTTTGGATATGTTATACATATATAAGTTGAGTATATGTCCACAAATTTTGAACCGTTAAAATGAACGTATGATTTGTTATGAATTTTAAGAGGTAACCGATTCTAAATTAGGTTTTGGTGGAAAATTTAGAATTGAGTGGGCCCCACTCTTGGTTGTTGGGGAAGATGGCTGATTTTTGGTGGGTGGAATAGTAGCAGTGTAAAGCCATCGTGTAGCAGTGTCAAGTCCGCTTTACGGCTAACATTTTCCTATAAATAGAGGGCTGTTAGAATTGAAAATCACACCGTAAACATAAGTTTTCTTTTTTCTCTCTAGATTATCGAGTGTATTTTGTGAGTATTTAGATACTTGGTGAGTTGATATTCATCGCTGCAAGTTTCCTTCAAATATTATATCCGATATCCAAATGTAAGTGCCGCTTTTTTTGAGGTAAGGGATAGTAAGGATGTTATTTTCTTCTCGAATGATATTATTTCTTCAATATCATTATGTCAAATGTCGATCCAAGTTTTTATCAAATTTGGAACTTTTTCATGCTCCGGTTACTATTCATGAGTTACTATTCATGGGTTACTATTCACGAAGTTACTATTCACGAAGTTACTATTCATGAAGTTACTATTCACGAGTTACTTACTATTCACGAGTACTATTCATGAAGCGTGAAGATGTTTTTTTGTGGAATTTCTATCTTTTGGTGTTTGAGTTACTATTCACGATACTAAGACTATTCACGATACTAAGACTATTCACTTATCATTTATTACTATTTCAATAGAAAAATGAAAATTTTTCTTTTCGCCTAAAAATACTATTCGGATACTAGCTTTGATTGTATCCATGTTTTGATCATTCTTGAATTTTACACCACTATGATTATTTTGAGGTATTTTTGGATGTATAGATTGAGAGTTATGAATTTTATGAGAAAAGACTATTTTAAAAGTAATCGCTTTATAACTCCTCATAAGAACTCCAAAATTGATGAAATTTTTATTGAGAGTACATCTATATAATATCGCAGTACTCTGTGAATTTCGAATTTTTGGATAAAAGTACAATTTATGATAAATGTTTAAATATTCTATGGTTTTGGCCATATGAAAAATAGTAAATGAATTTTTAAAATTTCGAGAAAAATATATATTCAATATGGGACTATTTTATGCTAAATCCCGTAAAAGAAATATTTTTGAACCGATTTGGTATTTTCATGAAAATGTTCTAGTTATGAGTAAATGAATTAAATATGTTATGTGAAGTAAGAAAATTAGAAAATATGATTTTATGGTTCGAGAATCATATATGAGGTATATGCATTTTTGATGAGGGTTTTGGTTATCGGTGATGAAATTTTATGAGTTTGGCATTTTATGATGATTAAATGCATTAATTAGTAAAGTGTAAACAATTTAATTAAATTGTTTATAAGTTTAAGAAATGATTAAAATATTATTATAATATTAATAATATTAGATTATGAGATTTCTAAGTGATTTATAACATTTGGATTAAGGTGTTATAAATATGGATATGACTTATTGATGAATATCTTTACTCAGAATGCAAAAGATGAATTATTGATGAATATCTTTACTCAGAAATGCAAAGATGACTTGTTGATGAATATCTTTAAATTCAGTGCAAAAAGATGAATTATTGATGAATATCTTTGGCTCAGAATGCAAAAGATGACTTGTTTGATGAATATCTTTAAATTTGTAGTGCAAAGATGAATTATCGATGAATATCTTCGCTCAGTAATGCAAAGACGACTGTTGTTGAATATCTTTAGCAGAAGGTAAAAAAGATGAATTATTGATGAATATCTTTGGCTCAGAATGCAAAGATGACTTGTTGATGAATATATTTAGCCCCAGAGAAGGCAAAGATGAATTATCGATGAATATCTTTGCTCAGAATGCAAAGATGACTTTTGTTGTTGATATCTTTGCCTTCGTAGTGCAAAAGATGAATTATCGATGAATATCTTTGGCTCAGAATGCAAAGATGACTTGTTGATGAATATCTTTAGCATTCAGAAGTGCAAAGATGAATTATTGATGAATATCTTCGGCTCGTAATGCAAAGATGACCTCATTGTTGAATATCTTTAGCCGTAGTGTAAAGATGAATCGTTGATGAATATCTTCAATTCGTGATGCAAAGATGAATTTATTAGTATGATTATGAATGTGAACCGTGATTTGGTATAACCATGATATTTGATGTTTCGTAAAGACAGTGATGAAAATTATCTTCGCCCCGGATGAGAAGAGAATTTAGAATCACAATTATGATTATGAAGTTATTCATATAATTGTGGAAAGGAACTGCTGATTGATGTTACAGGGATAAAATATTGTCAGTGGACTTTTTAACGTGGAGAAGACAATAGACTTTTATAGTCTATTCGACTCTTCTAATGGATCGCTTTCATTCACGCAACTATGGTTGAAAAGTTTTATCATCTACCATATGTTCTAAATCTCTCGATTTATTACCGATGAAGACTATTGATAATTTATTTATCTTTAGTCATAATATTCTTTATCGAGCTAGTTGTGCTCACCCTTTTGTTTCACAATTCCTTTCTCTGTAATAAAAGTGTAGCCGGGTCGAGCGGGGATAAAGAGGGAATAGAGTGGTGGTCTATAGATGTTGAGGGTGAGGTGAATTTAACTTGAAGGGTGTTTTGTCACTATCATACAAGATGTCTAATGACATACAACCTCGTGTTATCATAAGACACGGTTGGTTTCATCCACTTGCCGAAAGTATATTTACAAGCACTACCTATATAATCTTGGTGTTTGTTTGGAGTATAATACCCAATTGTAGAGATGTGGAGATAATGATATGTCAAGAGAAGACTCACCATCGGGAAGAATATGATAGTAATCTTCTCGCTTTTCTTTTTGGGTTTATCAATCAACCAAGGATAATTTCGTGGCCATACGATATCTACCATAACCTAAAAGCACGGCCTCCCATGTATGAAGGTTTTCGAGCACTTCCCAAAGATTCTAATTTCTAAAACAGCTTTTTGACTGTACCTTTATGTAAGGTGTCATGGTGACGTGTTATCCAAGTTGGTGTCCAGAGTTACATTTGGTATATATTGGTATCCAAACTCACAAAGATACGTGTTGTTGATTTTGCACGACAATTGTTGTAATAAAGTTGTAGTTATTTCGCATCTATGTATTTAACGACTCGTAATAGGTTGGATGGAATGGACCTATTTTGGGGTTGTTACATTTGGTATCGAGCTAGGGATATGATCTCCGCGAGATCGGAATAGAACTAGGAGGGAGAGATGAGTAAATCCTTCGCTAAAGGTGTCCTACCTAAGCTTATTTGTTGGGTCACCATAATATCGAGATATTATGTGATATGTTAATTTGCTTCAATTAACCTTTGTTTTGAAGTCAGATTCTAGAATGATATCCTCAAATACGTGAGATGATGAGCAATGGAGAAATCATGATGACAGGGAGATAGAATTTGAAATGAAAACAAGGTATTCTCAACTCTTTGAAATACTGTGCACGTAAATTCTCGGGACGAAATTTCATAAGGAGGGAGATCAGAAGACCCTCGAATTTTATGAAATAAAAGTATTCAATTTTTTATATCTATTCAAGAAATGGTTAAATTGATAAAAGTTAAAGTTAAGGGTGATATATGAATTTTTTTTCAAAATACACAAGTGGTTATAAAATATTCATCATTGTTTCGGAGAATATTCGTTTGGTCGTGGAATATTCTTTCTCCGTTGGAATATTCGTATGATTTACGGCGCAGTTCATTTGTGGGCCCCATAATGTAATAACTCGCTTTGGATGGAGAAAACGACAAATTTGAGTTTTATAAATAATTACAGAATCGCTATCAAGTAACACCGCTGAATACCCTATTGGTTGGTAAAGTAAAGTAATACGCGTTGTCAGACAAGAAGACACCAGATTAAGATAAAGATTTTTTTCAATTATTGATTCTTACGTGAGAAGGCACTACTCAATAATTGTTACAAAGAATTATCGCTCAATATTTTATTTTATTGATTCAATAATTGTTGTGTTGATATTTTATTATCATTGTTCAATAATTATCACCGCACAAAGATTTTCCATTATCGATCAATAATTCATATTATTTGAATAATATTATTAGATAGCATTATTGGCAATGTCTAGAAAGTTCACAAGGAGAGGTTTGGTCACCTAATCGCTACCAAGAAGAGAAATTTTATCGAAAGCCCCTCTTCCTCGAACTACCTGGTTATATAAATGTGATTCGTAATATTATTTGTGAATAATTAATTATTGATTCATATGATAAGAAAATATTTATTTGATGTGGATATAAATGATGGATTTATTTATGTGGTTATAAGTGAAGGAATTAATGATGAGGTGTTTTATCAAGATTTGTTTAAATGGAGAACAAAATATGGGATTTTCGTAAAAATTAGTTTATTACTTGATTTTGTAAAATCCATAACTCTTTGTGTATAATGAGTTAAGAGATGAGCCATATATCAAAAGAAAGCCCTAGAAGTAAGCTAATCAGAGAAATTTGAATCACCCAAAATTCTTTGTAGATATTTCGTGGTGAAATTTTGAATGAAATCGTCCAAGGACTAATAGTCCAAAAAATCGTTGTTCTTCACTATATTATGTGAGTTATAAATTTTGATCCGACCGCTGATCGTTGTAATTTTTGGATATGTTATACATATATAAGTTGAGTATATGTCCACAAATTTTGAACCGTTAAAATGAACGATGATTTGTTATGAATTTTAAGAGGTAACTCGATTCTAAATTAGGTTTTGGTGGAAAATTTAGAATTGAGTGGGCCCCACTCTTGGTTGTTGGGGAAGATGGCTGATTTTTGGTGGGTGGAATAGTAGCAGTAAAGCCATCGTGTAAGCAAATCAAGTCTCGCTTTACTGCGGCTAACATTTTCCTATAAATAGAGGCTGTTAGAATTGAAAATCACACCGTAAACATAAGTTTTCTCTTTTTTCTCTAGATTATCGAGTGTATTTTGTGAGTATTTAGATACTTGGTGAGTTGATATTCATCGCTGCAAGTTTCCTTCAAATATATATCCGATATCCAAATGTAAGTCTTCTTTTTTTGAGGTAAGGGATAAATAGTTATGTTATTTTCTTCTCGATGATATTATTTCTTCAATATCATTACGTCAAATGTCGATCTCAAGTTTTTATCAAATTTGGAACTTTTTCATGCTCTGGGTTACTATTCATGAGTTACTATTCATGGGTTACTATTCACGAAGTTACTATTCACGAGTTACTTATTCATGAGTTACTATTCACGAGTTACTATTCACGAGTACTATTCATGAAGCGTGAAGATGTTTTTTTTTGTGGAATTTCTATCTTTTGGTGTCTGAGTTTATTATTCACGATACTAAAGACTATTCACGATACTCAAGACTATTCACGATCATTTACCATCATTATTCAATTTAAAAATGAAAATTTTTCTTTTCGCCTAAAATATCTATTCGGATACTAGCTTTGATTGTATCCATGTTTTGATCATTCTTGAATTTTACACCACTATGATTATTTTGAGGTATTTTTGGATGTATAGATTGAGAGTTATGAATTTTATGAGAAAAGACTATTTTAAAAGTAATCGCTTATAACTCCTCATGCGTTAACTCCAAAATTGATGAAATTTTTATCGAGAGTACATCTATATAATATCGAGGTACTCTGTGAATTTCGAATTTTGGATAAAAGTACAATTTATGATAAATGTTTAAATATTCTATGGTTTTGGCCATATGAAAAAAGTAAATGAATTTTTAAAATTTCGAGAAAAATATATATTCAATATGGGACTATTTTATGCTAAATCCCGTAAAAGAAATATTTTTGAACCGATTTGGTATTTTCATGAAAATGTTCTAGTTATGAGTAATTGAATTAAATATGTTATGTGAAGTAAGAAAATTAGAAAATATGATTTTATGGTTTGAGAATCATATATGAGGTATATGCAGATTTTTGATGAGGGTTTTGGTTATTGGTGACGAAATTTTATGAGTTTGGCATTTTATGATGATTAAATGCATTAATTAGTAAAGTGTAAACAATTTAATTAAATTGTTTATAAGTTTAAGAAATGATTAAAATATTATTATAATATTAATAATATTAGATTATGAGATTTCTAAGTGATTTATAACATTTGGATTAAGGTGTTATAAATATGGATATGAATTGTTGATGAATATCTTTAAATTTCAGCTTTGTGTCAAAGAGATAATTATCGATGAATATCTTTGGCTCAGAATGCAAAGATGACTTGTTGATGAATATCTTTAAATTGAAAAAGATGAATTATTGATGAATATCTTTGGCTTGTAATGCAAAGATGACTTGTTGATGAATATCTTTACTTTGTAATGCAAAGATGAATTATTGATGAATATCTTTGCTCGTGAATGCAAAGATGACTGTTGTTGAATATCTTTGCTTTTAGTAGTGCAAAGATGAATTATCGATGAATATCTTTGCTCAGTAATGCAAAGATGACTTGTTGATGAATATCTTTACCTTTGTAGTGCAAAAGATGAATTATCGATGAATATCTTCGCTCAGAATGCAAAGACGACTGTTGTTGAATATCTTTAGCCTCAGAAAGCAAAAGATGAATTATCATGAATATCTTTGCTCGTAATGCAAAGATGACTTGTTGATGAATATCTTTAGCTTTTGAGTGCAAAGATGAATTATTGATGAATATCTTTGGCTCAGTAATGCAAAGATGACTCGTTGTTGAATATCTTTAGCCCAGAAGTGTAAAGATGAATCTGTTGATGAATATCTTTGACCCGTGGTGCAAAGATGAATTTATTAGTATGATTATGAATGTGAACTGTGATTTGGTATAACCATGATATTTGATGTTTCGTAAAAAGACAAAGTGATGAAAATTATCTTCGCCCCGGATGAGAAGAGGAATTTAGAATCACAATTATGATTATGAAGTTATTCATATAATTGTGGAAAGGAACTGCTGATTGATGTTACAGGATAAAATATTGTTGGTGGACTTTTAACGTGGAGAAGACAATAGACTTTATAGTCTATTCGACTTTTCTAATGGATCGCTTCATTCCACCGCAACTATGGTTGAAAAGTTTTATCATCTACCATATGTTCTAAATCTCCGATTTATTATCGATGAAGACTATTGATAATTTATTTATCTTTAGTCATAATATTCTTTATCGAGCTAGTCAGGCTCACCCTTTTGTTTCACAATTCCTTTCGTGTAATAAAAGTGTAGTCGGGGTCGAGCTGGGATAAAGAGGGAATAGAGTGGTGGTCTATAGATGTTGAGGGTGAGGTGAATTTAACTTGAAGGGTGTTTTGTCACTATCATACAAGATGTCTAATGACATACAACCTCGTGTTATCATAAGACATGGTTGTGCTCATCCACTTGCCGAGTATATTTACAAGCACTACCTATATAATCTTGGTGTTTGTTTGGAGTATAATACCCAATTAGAGACAAAGGAGATAATGATATGTCAAGAGAAGACTCACCATCGGGAAGAATATGATAGTAATCTTCTCGCTTTTCTTTGGGGTTTATTGGTCAACCAAGGATAATTCTCGTGGCCATATGATATCTACCATAATCTAAAAGCACGGCCTCCCATGTACGAAGGTTTCTCGAGCACTTCCCAAAGATTCTAATTTCTAAAACAGCTTTTTGACTCTTTATTTATGTAAGGTGTCATGGTGACGTGTTATCCAAGTTGGTGTCCAGAGTTACATTTAGTATATATTGGTATCCAAACTCACAAAGATATGTGTTGTTGTATTTTGCACGACAATTGTTGTAATAAAGTTGTAGTTTTATTTCACGTGTATTTAACGACTCGAGAATAGGTTGATGGAATGGACCTATTTTGGGGTTATTACAAGAATCCAATGAAAAAAAAATTCCAAATTTGATAAAAACTTCGTCAACATTTCAAAGTAATGATATTGAAGAAATAATATCATTACCTACCTTCAAGACTTTGGGAATATAAAGTTATAGTCTTTGAAGGGAACTTGCACCGCCTCTAGCAATACTCAAAAAGTATACTCAAAATACTCACAAGAATACGCTCAAAATATCGAGAGAAAATAGAGAGAAAACTTCAGTTTACGTGTGATTTTCAATTCTAACCCAAGCACCCTATTTATAGGAAAAACGCTTAGAACACCAAAGCGTAAAAATTTAATATAATACTAATATAATTATACAAATTTTCCTTAGCCCACCTTTTGGTCAAAACACCAGCCACACATGTTAATGATGTCCAAAAAAATACAAAAAACGTTTTTCTTAACAAAAATAATTTAAACTCCCAAAAATCAATTATTTCGGAGTTTCGGAACTTCAATAATTCATAATAAATAGCCCTTTCATCAGAAAATTCGAATCTCGCGAGGTTTTATAGGAAATTCAATTCTCTACAACTTTGTAGAAGAAAGTTTTTCCAAATTCCAAACAAAAATCGACCAAATCCACAAACCAGGCGATTTTACAGCTATAATCAAATTTCTATTAATAATTGTGTCCACCAACACACAAAACATGTGTTAAACATTTAATGCCACAAAAATACTCTTCCTCCTCATATACTCATATATCCCACATTCATTGTAAAAATATCACCGTTAATATATTATTAAAATAATATATTTAAATGAATTATTTTATCGTAAAAGATAAAATATTAATTTTCAACAATTGTCATTTTAAAATTTTTCTCCATCTATATCCACATAAAATCAATATTTTCCTCATCATATAAATCAATAATTAATTATTCACAAATAATATTACAAAATCACAATATTGACAACCTGTGCGCTTCCTGGAAAGAGGGGCTTTCCAATAAGAATTTCTTCTTCTTGGCGCCAATTAGATGACCAAACCTCTCCTTGAGATGTAACTTTCTAGACATTGCCAATAATGTTATCTAATAATATTATTCAGATAATATGAATTATTGCTTCGATAATGAAAGATACGTTGTGACAATTATTAAACAACAAAGAATATAAAATATCAACACAAAGAAATTATTAACTCAATAAAATATCGAGCAAAGAATTACCGTAACCATTATTGAGTAGTGCCTTCTTACGTAAGAATCAATAATTGGTGCAATACCGCAGCTACTGCTCAACAACGCGTATTAGTGTGTTTTAACCACCGGGTATTCCAACAATGATTAATCTTGCAAATAACTACGCCAAGTTATTTAAAAACAACTTATATTTGTCGCTTTCTTCATCCAATCGCTTTCTAGCATGGGCCCCACACATGGTCATTTTTACCGTCGCATTTAATATTCCCGAAAGCATTTGAATATTCCACGACCAAACGAATATTCCCCGACAACAATGAATATTTTATAACCACTTGCTTATTTTGAAATATTTACGTATTTAACCCTTAACTATCCACATTAATCAAATCAACCCTTCTATTTCAAAATAAAGGAAATTCTTTTTATTTAAAAATTTGGGTCTTACAATTATGACCAGGGTGATTCTAGGTATAGTCATGACCATTGATAATTTGATGAAAATCCTTGACCGTGGTACGGGGATGATTAGATGTGGTGGTTTATTTATTGTCGAGTCTCACATGATAAAAGTGATGAAAACCTTTAAAACCTAAAAGATAGTAGACTTTATTCTCTACTTGACTCTTTTAATGGATTGCTTATTCCGTTGCAGTTAAACTGGTTGTCTATTGTATTTTATCAGTTTAACACTATTGAAGGCTAATGATAATTTATTCTGCATTATCTTAGTCATAATATTTCTTACTGGGCTAGTTGAGCTCACCTTTTCTTTCACTGTTCTCTTCAGGAAATGAGAACATAGGCGGGACGACGAGCCGGGAACGGAGTAATGGTCCGAGGAGGATAGCATTAGTAGTCCTCACTATTCTCGTGAAATAGTGTGATAATAGTTGTAATGAGGACTCCTTTTGAGTTTGTATAATATCTAGTAGACAATATTTGTATTCAAACTCACGGTTTATGTCGATTGTACCTACGCTTAGGTTAAGAAGTTGTATTTGAATTTATGTACCATGTAAGTGGCGACCCAAGATGGGTGATGTATACCTAATTTTGGGGGCGTCACGGTCTCTATCTGGTGACTTCTGTTGATGGGGATGCACCGCTTTAGCACTCTCCGTAGGGGACGCCGCTCTGCGGTGGCAAACCGATAGTATCATCGTGGTGAGGTCTTGACACATGTTGGTGTCAGTCGCGGTTGGTATCGTAGCTTAGGGATATGATCCCCAAGCTAAGATCTTGAGATAAGAACTAGGAGGGAGAGACGGAAATTCCTTCGCTAGTATGACCTACCTAAGTTTATTTGGTATTTGATTGGTCGGTCGTAATATAGGGATAATTTGTTAAATGTCAATTAACCCTTGTTTTGTGACAAGTTGTTTGAGAATGGCATCCTAAAATGCCGAGATAAGCAATGAAGCACATGAGAGTGTTGATTCATTCAAATAAAAGGTAACGACCAACAACACGATAATAATCATCTTTGGTGGCAGCAATTATCGAACAATGATAACCATCGTGGGGAAATTATCATGCTAAGAATGGTAACCACTTGATGGTAATCATGGCAAAGATAATAAAGTGGAAATTTCAAGAAGAGAAGGTCATTTAGCTCGATTTTGTCGATAGTGAAGTCAAGTCCAAATTGGGATAAGTGGCACCAAAGCGGATCACGGACAAAACAAAATCTGTGGTTTCGGGAAGAAGAAGTTTTTAAGTGACTTCTCAAAAGTGGGTAACCCGAACGGTTAGCACGGTTAGTTAATTATAAATTCTTGCTAAGTCTATACCTTATTAGAATCACGGCTTCTACCCATTCTTTTATCTCTCTTGCTTTAGGCTCAACGCTTAAATTTGACTCGGAGAAATTAGACTTTGATTTATCTATTGAAACTTCGTTGGGAGAAACCTTCGTTACCTCCAATCTTTGCTTATTAATCTTGTTGTTTCAAATAAACACTTTCACGCTACTCGCCTATCTTATCTCTTTGAAAATACTTGCCTTTGAGGTAATTTTTGAAAATAATTGATTAACTACTCGTTATTCTTTTTGTAAGGTTGTTAGCTTTTCATATTCCTAACCAACCCGTTATACTGAATTCAAAGTAACCAAATCCTAAAGTTAATCAACGTTATATCAAGCTATAAGTAAAGAGCCCCGATCCTTTCGTTGTTGACTTCCTTGTGTGGAATGCTGCCGAAGCCAGACTTTACGTGGAGGCGTACGCCGTGACTGAAGATGGCAAGTTAATAGGTATCATTGTGAGGTGTTATCCGTGTTAAGGGATGAAGTCACAGTTGGTATTAATGTGACGTACTATCCAAGTCTTGGACGAGAGTAACAGTTTTGAATGATATTTCTATCATTAATAAATTTCTTGGCGTATTCTTGAAGACTTCCTAGCCTACCCTAGAGCGTGAAATCGAATTTTGTATTGAGCCCAGTACAAAACCCATTTCTTAAACCCTCAAATATTTCTTCAACTAAAAGGATCTGTTTACGTGGATTATGATGAAAGTCATAATAAAAGTATAGAACTAATAAAAATCATGGGTATATGAAGTATTAGTAAGTTTTATGATGAGTTATGTTGGTTAGTATGTGAAAACATGAAAGTTTCTTAGAAATCACAAAGAGTTGAAAATTAGATTTTAGTGAAAAAACGTAACATGAAATTCAATTGACCATATCTCCTGTTATATTTTGAATTTTTGAATGTGGTCAAGTCCTAGAGTTAGATCTATGAGTTACCTAACTAATCCAAGTGGAATTACTGGAAAAGGTGTTGTAGATTTTGTGTGGACTGATTTTAGCAAAGGAGTGCAAAGCTGCAAAAATCGAAAAAGCTTCTGCCATGATTTTAGAGAGGCTGTTTCGGCCACTTAAATTATGAGAAAATTCTGGCCTTTTGGGACATGAAGGGATATGGTATAAAGTATCTCCTGTCCAAAAATGAGCTCATTCTCGACTTAAAATGAGCAAGTTATGACTATTTCAATATTTAGGTTTTTCCGATTTAAAACGCTATAACCGGAGTTCTATAACTCCGATGACCATGAAATTTAAACTAGAAGCTCACGTTAACATGTGTAAGGTCCTGCCAAGATTTGGGAATTTTGGAGTTAAACTTGAGGTAGTTAATTTCTTAAGGAATTAATTAGAAATTGATTTTTGAAAAATAGTAAATGAATTTTAAAAATTCCGAGAAAAATAAATTTTCATTATGGGACTATATTATGCTAAATCCCAGAAAAGAAATATTTTTGGGACTGATTTGGTATTTTTCATGAAAATAGTTTAATTACTGAACATATGAGTTAAATATGTTATGTGAAGTAACAAAGTTGAAAATAGGATATTATGGCTAGAGAATCCTATATAGAGTATATGAATATTTTTGATGAGGGATTTGATAATTGGTGATGATATTTTATGAGTATGACATTTTGAATGATTAAATGCATTATATGGTAAAGCGTAAACAATTAAGATAAATTGTTTATAAATTTAAGAAGTGATTAAAATATTGTTATAATATTAATGATATTAGATTATGAGATTATTAAGTGATTGAAAACATGGGGATATTCTTGAATCCTGGATAAATTATATTATAAATGTTTAATATTTATTCTTTATCTCATTTGATTGATTCTTTATATCATTATCCTCGCTTTTATATTATGTTGAAAGTCATCGTGGGTATTCAGAAGTGCATAGATGGACTTGGTATGATTATATGACCGAGATTGTTCTCAGATAATCATAACCAGTAATTGAAAACACAATTATCTTTGGCCGTAGTGCATGGATAATTTGTGGTCGTGATACTAATGAATACACAATTATCTTTGGTAGAAGTAGTGCATGGATAATTTGTTGGTTGATACTAATGAATACACAATTATCTTTGGTCGTAGTGCATGGATAATTTGTGGTCGTGATACTAATGAATACACAATTATCTTTGATCGTAGTGCATGGATAATTTGTGGTCGTGATACTAATGAATACACAATTATCTTTGGTAGTAGTGCATGGATAATTTGTGGTCGTGATACTAATGAATACACAATTATCTTTGGGCAGTAGTGCATGGATAATTTGTGGTCGTGATACTAATGAATACACAATTATCTTTGGTAGTAGTGCATGGATAATTTGTGGTCGTGATACTAATGAATACACAATTATCTTTGGTAGTAGTGCATGGATAATTTGTGGTCGTGATATTAATGAATACACAATTATCTTTGGTAGTAGTGCATGGATAATTTGTGGTCGTGATACTAATGAATACACAATTATCTTTGGTAGTAGTGCATGGATAATTTGTGGTCGTGATCTTAATGAATACACGATTATCTTTGGTAGTAGTGCATGGATAATTAATGGTCGTGATATTAATGAATATCCTCCACGTAGTGCGGGGGATGATTCGATGATATGGATTAATTATTGAGCTGAGTCTCAGCAATGAAATATTAATTCATGGATGTGGTAAAAGTCATCTTTGGCCGTAGTGCATTGATAGACTTGGTATGATTATGACCACGGATTATTCGGTATAATCATGACCGTAATTGAAAACACGAATATCCTTAGCCAAGAAGGTGCATGGATAATTCATGGTTGTGATACTATTAAGTCGAGTCTCAGATATTGGTTTTACATTGTATATCTTTGGCTGTAGTGCAAAAGATGAATTGTTAATGAATATCTTTGGCCGGATTGCAAAAATGAATTTAATGTTTTCAATGATAAAGGTATTCAAGGTATTCTCATCTCTTTATCATACCAGGTACGTACCCTAATTTCGAGGGCAAAATTCCATAAGGAGGGGAGATTGTGAGACCCCAGATTTTATCAATAAAGATTTAAATTTTGTCAAAATAATTTTTTAATATTATGGTGTGAATTTGAGATAATATTATAGTTGTGGGTAGTATTTATAAATTTTGCAAAGTATGCAAGTGGTTATATTATATTCGATTGGTGGGGAATATTAGGTTTTAGCGGGGAATATTCGCATAACTGGCTCAATCATTGGTGGACCTCACAATGTAATTATTGTTGGATTGAGAAAACGACAAAAATATTTTATTGAAATAACGGCGGAAGTTTTACACGTAGTTCTTGTTGAACTACTCTTTAGTAAAAAAAGTACGATGTCGTGTGGTTGCATAGTAGCATACGGTATTGATTATTGATGCTTATGTGAGAAGTCACTCGGTTTGATTCCATTATTATTAGATTAATAATATGAATTATTATAAGCGATAATGACGCTTTTGTTTTATTCAGTATTATTAACGTAATAAAATAAAACATCTTTTATATAAAATAGAATACTTTATTAAAGTTATTCTATAAATAGAATATATTATATTTTATTATGCATAGTGTTGCATAGTGTTTTGCATAGTGTTTTGCATAGTATTGCATAGTGTTTGCATAGTAAAATGTTTTTATATAAATAGAATATATTATATTTTATTTAAAAGATTTTTCTTTAAATATGGACCGTCAGATTAAAGTAAATCAATCTGGACCGTTCATGGATTAATTACTATGCATTCTATTTTCCTATAAATGAAGCTCATTCCTTCATTATTTTCTTACAATTCATTGAAACTCTAGAGGAGAAATTATAGAGAGAAGTTATAGAGAAAAATTATGAAAAGAAGAAGAATATTACGCTACTTCACTACTTCTATATTCAGTTCTTTTTTACTTGTAGGGGTATTATTTGTTGTACCTGTAGTAAGGGTGTTATTCTTTCTTCTTGAAGAGAACTTCATTATTCCATTCACTATTATTCTTTTGGAATAACTCGTAAAAAGTGACATACCCTATACATAATGTATATGCGGCGTATCCTATACTTGGTGAAATCCTTATGTTATTCCATTCTTATTTATTACATTGGAATAACTTTTGTATCATGATTTACCTATACTTGGTGACATTCTTCTATTATTCTCGTTGGAACATCACATGCATGTGTTTTACACCCACTTCCGGTTCCGCTTTTATTATTCTGTTGGAACATCCGCATGCATGTGTTTTACACCGGACCGGTTCCGCTCTTTATCATTCTTCGTTGGAATATCCTATCGTGTGTTTTTACACGGATCCGGTTCCATCTTTATTATTACATTGGAACATCATATACCGATTGTGAATTTCACCGACACGGTTCCGTTATTATTATTACATTGGAATAACCTTTGTCATGCAATACTGCATGCATGGTGATTTCTTTGTTATTCCATTCTTTATTATACCCAAATTTGGTTAAAACTTTGACTTCTATACTCCATGAAATTAGTAGAATATCCTTGATATTTGCGTTTCATCCAGATATCTTTTCATGGAAATATTCTTCCGATCATTCTTGAATTTTACTCTACGAAAACAAAGATCATGTTGACAATTTGGACGTTAATAATTCATGGATTAAATAATTCTTGAACTTGTTTTATTGAATTATTATGTCATTGTCATCATCCTCATGTTATATTATGTTATCTTTGGCTTACGTGCATATAGATGAACTTAGTATGATTATGACCGTGGATCATTCGGTATAATCACGACTTGATATAAATGATGTGACAAAAGTCCTCAAATTGCCCGTAATGCAAATGATGGATAGTTTTGGTATGATTATGACCAGGGGTGATTCTTATAATAGCATGACCATTGATAATTTGATGAAAATCCTTGACCGTGGTACATGGATGATTAGATATGGTGGTTTATTTATTAAGTCGAGTCTCAAATGATAAAAATTGATGAAAACCTTTTAAAACCTAAAAGATAGTAGACTTTATTCTCTACTTGACTCTTTTAATGGATTGCTTATTCACTGCAGCTTAAACCGGTTGTCTATTGTATTTTATCGGTTTAACAACTTTGTTGAAGGCTAATGATAATTTATTACGCATTATCTTAGTCATAATATTTCTTCTTGGGCTAGTTGAGCTCACCCTTTCTTTCAATTGTTCTCTTGAGAAATGAGAACATATATTTGAGACAGTCGAGGAGCGAAGTAATGGTCCGAGGATAGCATTAGTAGTCCTCACTATTACGTGAAATAGTGTGATAATAGTTGTAATGAGGACTCCTTTTGAGTTTGTATAATATCTAGTAGACAATATTTGTATTCAAACTCACGCTTTATATCGTATTGCACACCACAGATTATATTAGTAAGTTGTATTTGAATTTATGTACCATGTAAGTGGCGACCCAAGATGGGTGACGATATACCTAATTTTGGGGGCGTCACATTTTCCGTGTTTCCACTACGTTTTGGGCCGAGAGTCGCCTCGCCTCCTCCGTTGCATGAGTTACATAAAGCCTCTGAACATTTGATCATTCATCATTTGGTCGGTGTTGTTGTTTGCATGAGGATTGTCGCCTTCGATGCACATTATCCCGATTATTGATATGTGGTGAATCAACGATCGTCATGCTCCATTCTTATTCTCAACATTCTCGGATGTCATTTTCGATCTCGCCACAAAAAACAAAAGGTTAATTGACATGTAACATATTATCCCTATATTCCGACCGACCAATAAAATATAGCACATAAACTTAGGTAGGTCATACTAACTAGCGAAGAATTCCCGTTTCTCCCCTCCTAATACTATTCTCACATCTTAGCCGGATCATATCCTAAGCTCGATACTGTTGTGGCGCCCCAAAATTAGGTATACATCACCCATCTTGGGTAGTCGATATACATGGTACGTAAATTAAATACAACTTACTAATATAATCGTGCCGTATACAATACGACATAAACTCGTGAGTTTAAATACAAATATTGTCTACTGAGATCATACAAACTCAAAAGGAGTCCTCATTACAATTATTATCACACTATTTCACGTAATAGTAAGGACTACTAATGCTACCCTTCTCGGACCATTACTCCGCTTCCCGACTCTTCGTCCAGGCTATATTCTCATTTCAAGAGAAGCGGTGAAAGAAAGGGTGAACTCAATTAGCTCAAGAAGAAATATTACGACTAAGATAATGCGAATAAATTATCATTAGCCTCTGAAAGTGTTAAACCGATAAAATATAATGAACATCAAGTTTAACTACAATGAACCAAAGAATCCATTAAAAGAGTCAAGTAGAAAATAAAATCTACTATCATTTATGAATCATTGAATCACCCCCGCCTACTACTGCCAAGGATATTCTTTAAGATCACGCACCACAATTATTCATACACTACGGGCCAAGAATATTTGTGTATTCATTAATGGTCATGATCATGCCAACAACGTCCCATCAATGCACTACGGACCACCGAGGATTTTACCACATCATTTGTAACATTACTACATGATTACAATCAATAGTCTCTCGTCATAATCATACCAAGTCCATCTATGCACTACTGTGCCACGTATGACTTTCAACATAATAAAAAAACATGAGGATGATGACAATGATATAAGAATTCAATAAAACAAGTTCAAGAATTAATTTATCTAGGAACCAATAACATCCAAACTGTCGAACATGATATTGCTTTGTAGAGTAAAAATTCAAGAATCTTGAGAAGAATATTTCCATGAAAGGATCTTTGGATGAAGCGCAAAATATTAAGGATATTCCACTAATTTCATGGAGTATAGAAGTCAAAGTTTTAACCAACCGGGTATAATAAAGAATGGAAAAACAAAAGAAATCACCACGCATGCGATAGATCGCATGGCGTTATTCCAATGTAATAATAAATAACGTAACGGATCCCACGTAAAACGCATGCATGTGATATTCCAACAGAATAATAAAGAATGGAACCAGTCCCCAGAAACGCATGCATGTGATGTTCCAATGAATAATAATAAAGACGGAACCAGTCCGGTGTAAACACACATGCAGTGATGTTCCAATAGAATAATAATAAAGACGGAACCAGTCCAGATTAGAAACACACGCATGTGATGTTCCAACGTAATAATAGAAGAATGTCACCAAGTATAGGGTAAACCACGATACAAAGTTATTCCAATGTAATAATAAGCAATGGAATAACAACAGCCTTCTTCATGAATAAGAAAGAATAACACCCCTTACTTTTGGTAGGAGATTGAATAATCTGCGGTAGGGTAGTAACAAAATACTCTTCTTCTTTCTTATTCTCTATACTTTCTCTCTATATAAACTTGAATGAATTCGTGAAAATAATGAAGCCCGGGCCTCTATTTATAGAAGATTTCTAGCTTAAGACCGCCATGTGAAAAGGAAAGTGGCTTCATTTACCGTGATGATGTGAAAAGAAAAGTGGTTTGGCGCCAGTAATGTGAAACGACAAGTGGTTCGGCCTTTAATGTGTGAAACGACAAGTGGTTCGACGTCTCAGAATGTAAAACGACAAGTGGTTCGACGCCTGTAATATGAAACGACAAGTGGTTTGACGTCTGGTAAAGGTAATTACTATTGACGAAGGTAATTACTATTCATAAAGGTAATTACTATTGACGAAGAGACTCTTAGATGATGACATATGGGCCCCCATAAAATAATCAAACTTACCACAAACGTCTCATAACAGACTCTTTATATACATCAAGGATTGAATAAATATTACCACAAATCATTTTATTTTTAATCAACACATATTTAATCTTTCAACAATTATTAATCATTATAACTTGTCGTCTCAATTATTGATTTAATACTATAACATATTATACAGATGATACTGTGACAATAATTGAATCAATAATATAAGAGATATGATCAAAGAATTATCAGAAGCAATAATTGAGCATAAATTGAGTGATGACTTCAAGTGTAAAGCATCAATAATCAATATCGTGTGCTACTATACAACTACGCGTATATCTGTACTTTTACTACCGGGTAGTTCAACAGTTTTAACGGTAACACCTCTGCCGTTATTTTTATAGAAAGATAATTTTGTCGTTTTCTAACTACGACAATACTTCCGTTAGGGGTCCACCATGATTGAGCCGTCGTCATTTAATATTCCCCCACAACAAGAAATATTCCCCACCAAACGAATATTTTATAACAACTTGCTTACTTTGCAAAATTTATAAATATTACCCACAACTATAACATTATATCAAATTTATTCCATAATATTCAAAAATAATATTTATAGAAAATTCATCTTTATTTATAAAAGTTGGGGTTTTACAATTGATGCAACAAGTGGAGGAGCACTGATAGACAAGACTCCAGAAGCGGCAAGGAACTTAATTGCAAACATGGCAACTAACTCACAGCAGTATGGAACTAAGATGGATCACACACTACAAAGGGTAAATGGGGTAAGCACGAGAGACTTAGAGCAACAGATATCTGATTTAACTGCTTTGGTTCGACAAATGGCTGCAAGGAATACACAAGTTATTCAGCAAGCTCAACCTCAGTACCACACAAAAAATCAAGAAGTACCTTTCAATTCTGGGACATTCATGGAGGATATGTTCAAGGCATTCATGAACCAAACACAATAGTTTCGTGTGGTCGACACAACAATTCCAAAGAGGAGACAAGAACTTCTGCTCAAGATCTGAGGGACCAAGTTGGTCAACTTGCAACCACAGTAGGAAGATCACTTTCTCACACTGTTGAAAATGTAAGTTCCATAACATTGAGATGTGGTGCAGAGGATCAGCAGCAAGAAAAGTCAATACAAAGTAAGTCCGACAATAGTGAAATAGGCAGCAGTGATGTACTCAAGCATAAATTTCCACCTCTTTCTGCTTATGAACCGAAACTACATTTTCCCAAAGTTCTAACAAGGAATTGAAAAGTTGGAAAAAATTCAACATGGTATACAGAGTCTAATGAAAAATTCCTTGAAGAAATGGCGAATAGGGAACAAGAACTTAAATATGAGAAGGAGTTCACTAGTGGAAACCATTTGGATATGCTCGAGACTACTGCTAAATTTGAAGAAATCAAGTATTCAAAGTCTGAAAATGATGAACAAGAGGTAGAGATGGAAGAATTAATAATTCCTGCAGATTTCTATAAGGAGGACATAGATGATGATACTTTCCTTGTACCAGCAACAACACGCGATGATAAACACCATGGGACCTTACACGTGGAATTAGATGACACACATGTCCAGTTCGGCATATATAAAGTTAAGAGGTATCTTGGTAATGTTAATTTTATTTTTGCTATTGATGTTGTTGACTCTACAGTGCAGGAATCTCTTGAGCAATATACAAGGAGAATTTGAGGGCTGAAATGGAGCAAAATCAGGATCTGAAGGATGCTCCTAATGAAGAATTAAAATTGTTACCAGTCCACTTGAAGTACACAAGTCCAATTACATAGGATGAGAAGGATGATGTCAAGCTAATGACAATAAACAAGGGAAACTACTTGGGAGGCAACCCAGGATCTCAGATTTGATTTTTCTATCCCTTTACTTTTTAGTTTTTTTGTTGCATATTAGTTTGTAGTTCTTCTTCTTTGCATAATTTTCTTACATTGGGGACAATGTAAGGTTTGAGTGTGGGGGGAAGATTTAGGTTTTTATTTTTAGGAATATTGATCCGATTTTGATGGGAAATTTGAAAATTTAATGCTTTTTAATTTTTTTTTGAAAACTTTAGGTTCCATGATTCTATTTGCCTATGTGTTCGAAGGTTGAAGTCAAAGATTGAAAATTGATGCTAAAATTCAGAATCTGTTTGATGCTTAATTTGTTAATGAATGATGACAACTAAGCTATGATCCATAGTAATTGATTTGAATTGAATTTGTGATACATGAGTACTTGAATATGAGAAGCATGTTTATTTGGCTAAGTTATTTGTGGAGTTGTCTATGTGCACTGATTTCACGACTTAGAACTATTTAACTTGCTTATGTTGTTGCAGAACCATGTGAAAAAATGATGAATGAAAAAAAAAAAGAAAAAAAAGAAAAAAAATTGAAAATTGAAAATTGAAAATCTGCTTCAATGTCCATTGTGCAAAATAACTAGGTATCTAAGCCTCGGGAAGCATCAGTATTCACGCTGAAAAGTGCGATGGATAAAAGCAGCTTAACTAGTCAACTTTTGTGGCCTTTGTTACTTGAATAAGTAAGCCTTAGGGGTGTCTCTACACGTAGCGCCCTAAGATCATCTGGTTTGGGAGTCGTTGGTGGAAAGTTCGCTAATGGGTAACTCTAAAAAGTCTAAGAAAAGAAGACATTGCACATGTCAAGAAAAGAAAAAAAATATACGAAAAAAAAAGCATGAAAATACATTCATCTGTGCTAAAAAGAAGGTTCTATGAAAAAACTTAAAAAGCAAGAAAAAATTGTTCTTAGTTGTGAGTCAGTGTGCACGGTTTTTTCTCTATGGTAACTAAGTTAAGTAAGTATGATGATTTTGGGAAAGTTACTTATGTGGTTATAATTTGATTTAATGAAATTCATTGTTGAAATGGTAAAGTTGATAATTGTGAGTTGATTGATAAGGCGTTGATTAGATTTTTGCAAATTTAGTGTTGATAATCATGATTTGTACCTTGAAATCTTTTGGCATGATGGTTGGATAGAATTTTTCTGCAAATTAAACTTTTGGTTTACACGAGGACGTGTAAAAGGCTAAGTGTGACGCCCCCAAAATTAGGTATACATCACCCATCATGGGTCGCCACTTACATGGTACAGAATTTAAATACAACTTATTAACATAACTGTCTTGTACAATACGACATAAACTGTGAGTTTAAATACAAATATCGTCTACTAGATATTATACAAACTCAAACAAAAAGTCCTCATTACAATTATTATCACACTATTTCACGTAATAGTGAGGACTACTAATCTTATCTTCGTAACCATCACTGCTTTCCCCGACTCGTCCCCAATTTATATTCTCATTTCACGAAGAGAATGAAAAAAGAAAGGGTGAGCTCAACTAGCCCAAGAAGAAATATTATGACTAAGATAATGCGAGAATAAATTATCAATAGTCTTCAACAATGTTAAACCGATAAAATACAATAGATAACCGGTTTAATCTGCAGCTGAATATGTAATCCATTAAAAGAGTCAAGTAGAAAATAAAATCTACTATTTTTATGATTTAAAAGGTTTTTCATCATTTATTATAAATGAGACTCACTTTAATAAATAATCCACATCATCGAATCACCCTTGCTACTACTGACCAAGGATATTCTTTAAGATCACGACCACAATTATTCCCGCATCTACGCCGAGAATAGTTGTGTATTCATTAATAATTCATGATCATGCCAACAATCATCCATCAATGCACTACTACCAATCGAGGATTTTTACCACATCATTTGTAACATTACTTGGCCATGATTACACTCAATAATCCTCGGTCATAATCATACCAAGTCCATCCATGCTCTACAAAATACGTATGACTTTAAAAAATATAAACATGAGGATGATGACAATGATATAAGAATTCAATAAAACAAGTTCAAGAATTATTTTATCCAAAAATTATTAACGTCCCAAACTGTCAACATGATCTTCGCTTTGTAGAGTAAAATTCAAGAATCTTGAGAAGAATATTTCCATGAAAGGATCTTTGGATGAAGCCTTGAATGTCGAGGATATTCCACTAATTTCATGGAGTATAGAAGTCAAAGTTTTAACCAATCGGGTATAATAAAGAATGGGTTAACAAAAGAAATCACCATGCATGCGGTACTTGGCATGTATGAGTTATTCAATGTAATAATAATAACGGAACCGTGTCGTGAAATTCACACCGATAGGATGTTCCAACGTAATAATAAAGATGGAACCGGATCCGGTGTAAAACACATGAATAGGATATTCCAACGTAATGATAAAGATTTTAACCAGTCCTGTAAAACACATGCATGTGATGTTCCAATGTAATAATAGAAGAATGTCACCAAGTATAGGGTAAATCAGCGTATACATACGAGTTATTCCAACAGAATAATAAGCGATGGAATAACATAAGGATTTCACCAAGTATAGGGTATCTTGCATATACAAAGTTATGTATAGGGTATGCCACTTTTACAAAGTTATTCCAATGAATAATAGTGAATGGAATAATGAAGTTCTCTTCAAGAAGAAAGAATAACACCCTTACTAGTAAAAGAACTGAATATAGAAGTAGTGAAGTAGCAGAATAATCTTCTTCTTTCTATAACTTTCTCTATAGCTTCTCTCTAATTTCTCTCTCAGAGTTTCAATGAATTAAATAAGAAAATAATGAAGGAATGAAGCTTATTTATAGGAAAATGGAATGCATAAGAATTAATCCATGAATCTATCCAGTTGATTTACTTTAATCGACGGTCCATATTTAAAGCAAAATCTTTTAAATAAAATATAATATATTCTATTTATATAAAACATTTTACTATGTAAACACTATGCAAAACACTACGCAAAAACACTACGCAAACACTACGCATAATAAAATATAATATATTTTATTTATAAAATAACTTTAATAAAGTATTACATTTTATATATAAAAGATGTTTACGCTTTTTATTACGTTAATAATAATGAATAAAACAAAAAGTCATTATCGCTATATAATAATAATCGACAATAATGGAATCAAACCGTGAACTTCTCATAAAGCATTAATAATCAATACTGCAGTGTCTACTACGCAACCACACGTATTCATCGTACTTTTACTACCAAGGAGTAGTTCAACAAGATCAACCAGAAAACTTCCGCCGTTATTTTAATAAAATATTTTTGTCTTTTCTTAATCCGATGATAATTACATTTGTGGGGTCCACCAATGATTGAGTAGTTATATTTAATATTCCCTCGCTAAACCGAATATTCCCCACCAATCGAATATAATATAACCACTTGCATACTTTTGCAAAATTTATAAATATTACCCACAACTATAACATTATATCAAATTATTCCATAATATTCAAAAATAATATTTATAGAAAATTCATCTTTATTTATAAAAGCTGGGGTCTTACACTAAGTGTGGGGGAATTTGATGAGTATATATTATTCATTTATTTTGATTCCATTATATTTAGTTTTATTACATGTTTCATGTGTATATGAGCTTATTAAGATGTTTAATGATTTCAGAAGGAATTGGAGCTAAAATGAGGAAAAAAGGAAAATTGCAGGGTTTTTAGCATTACGTTGTATGTATGGTCTTGGTTTGGGACTTAGATTTTATTGTAGAGCTCTTCCTTAGCTTTCCAGAACATCTTGAATCATCCCAATCGGAGATCATATGAAAAAGTTATGATATTTTTACTAAACGGACGTTCAACCTCAAAGTTTGGAAGTTGCAATTTACACAACAGTTACTTGGAGCCCGATTTCGACCTTGATCCAGCCAGAATCTGTCAAATCTCAAAGAATGAAAGTTGTAGATTTCGTCGATATCTTCGTTTTGATAGGTAGCAGGCTCCGTAACTCCTTCCGAATCAAAAGTTATGCTCATTTTACCAAAGGACGTTGCAGCAGGAAATGAAAATTCGTCCCAACGAATTTGAGAGGGAAAATAGGGAAATCTTGAATTTTTGGAAAGTTTCTAAATGCAGATTTTGGCAGATTTCAACATGGAATTGGATTGATATTTCTATTAGCTTTAGGATTTCCTTTAGAGTAAGATTTATTTCCAAATTAGATTCTATTTCTTTATGGAAACTAGTTATGATTTATAATTCCTTTTAGGATTTGGATTTCTACTTCCTATAGGATTTAGGACTTTGTCTAGCACTATAAATAGAGGATGCTAGTCAGGATTTTATTCATTCAATCATCTACTACATTCTCTCATCTACAACATTAGAGGATTGAAGACATGAGCTAAGTTCTTTTTATTCAGTTCTAAGGGATGTTGAACCTTATTTATAATTAATAGTTAATTGAGTATTCATTATTTATTCCTTCTTACATGAAATTCATTCTTGATAATCTGATTTAATTTCTGAATGCTATTTACGAATCGATTTGATTTCTGCAGTTGAGTTGGTTAACAAATATCATATCGCTAGATCAAGGAATAATATTACGTGTAATTGATATTGTTTCTAATCATAAGTAGTAATTAGTAATACATGATTGTGGACAAGCTTTTGAGTATTGATATGATTATCAGAAGACAAGTTAAACAATCCGAGCTTATGTGTTTTGTTGCTTGGAATAGTCTAATTCCTAGTTCTTAATCTTTGCTTATTATATTAAATCTAGAGAAGCTTGTTTCTAGGTTATATAATTGTTAGAATCTTGTGAAGAGCTTGTTTCATTGAGTGACAATCTACGGGGAGTTTCGGGTAGCAGAGCTTGTTGTTACCTAGGGCTATTAGTTTCATTGAAAGGTAAATAATGTTACACTTGATTAATCTATTATTATAAAAAGGTGATCTTGAATCAAGAAAATCAAGCTTTTTATTCATTGTTTATTCTTATTAGTTTATTCTTGTTAATTTAATTAATTAATTCAAAATCCCCTTTTCATTAGAAATCATAGGATAAATATAAAACAAATCACTCTCTGTGGGATCGATCCTTGCTTACTATTGTGCTAATTGTTTAAATTTGTAAAGTGAAAGTGAGGTTAATTTAGGAGTGTAAACGATGACTCTCTCACTCCCCATGGCCATCTTTGGCGCCAAAACAAATTAAAAAAAGTTTGAGTTTGAATAGTACCCAAGGGTTGTTTAGAAGAATCATGGCCTTGGCACCCATTCATTAACAGTGAAAATAATTGGTATCTCTGCTCCGGATTAATAATATCAATAAGAAGACATGGTTAGTTAGACTAATAGAGAGAGAGAAACAAATAAAGAAAGAGAGGTTTACATGATGATGATGATTGTAGATATGGAAAGACTGTCTATTAGTTGAAACAATAAGTCTGGGGCGACCGTGTTTTGGCGACAGTGTTGGCGACCGGAAAGCAGAGAAAAAAGAGCATCAATTAGTAGTACAACAAAGTCGCCCTCTCTCTCCCTTTACCAATATCACACTCTCTGTCCCGCTTTACCAATATCACACTCTTTCTCCCTTTCTCACCAAAGTCGCCATCTACAAACTTCCGCCCAAAATCGGAAGCAAAATCAGCAGCAAACTTCTTCCTCCTGGAACAAAATCCAACAAAATCAGCGGCAAGAGAGATATGCTTACACATATTGTATATATGATGTACGAATATTGATAATATATATATATATATATATATATTTATGCCCTAAAACTGATTTCAAGATTTTGAAACCCATTTTTTCGATGATGCTCTTCTTCTCCCTGTTTGCTTCACAAAATATCAGTTTTAGAGTGATTTTTCTCGGAATCATTGTTTGAATATTGGTCTTTATTTGCACATAAGTAATATTGCATCACTGATTTAATGGTGTGCTGGTGTTGGTTGTTAATTTTGCTAATGGTTAGACACTAGGTATTAAGTTAGCAAGTTGAGTTTCAAAATTCAGACTCCACATTCCTCAATTAACTGACAAGTACATTTCAAAGGTCAAAAACTTAAGTTGAAACTTATGTTGCCGAAATACTAATAAACATGAGGTAAAGACAACTTACAGACTATGCCATATAGATGAATCATGTACACTTTATTTTATGTTATGTTTGCGCATATTGGTGTACTTGAACTGCTTTACCCATGTAAGAGATTTTTTGCTGATGTTTTTTATTTTTTTTAATTTTAACAGATTTTATTTCGTGAGGATGCCACAGTCGACGATCTTATAGATGATATTGAGGGAAACCGCAAGTATATGAAGTGTATATATGTCTACAACAAGATAGATGTTATTGGTATTGATGATGTGGACAAATTAGCTCGTCAACCTAATTCCATTGTCATTAGTTGCAACTTGAAGGCAGGTTCTCCCGATTAAGGTAACAATTTACCATGTTGATATCACCTCATAGTAAACAAATAAATAATTATCATACTTTAGCTCAATATCCTTAATTTTCTTCTTGTTCAATATCCTTAGTCACAAAACACAAAGCTCTACACAAAACGGTATACCATTCTATTGAAGATGCAAAATAAAACCAAGTTTATGAAGAAGAAGAACTATTGAACATAATTTATCTACTACGTACTGTATCACACATTAATTATTACTAGTTCTAATTCCTAAAGAAACTTAAATCAGTGATGCAATGCAATATTATATGTGCAGTTAAAGATCAATATTCAAACAGTAATTCAGAGAAAAACCACTCTAAAACTGATATTTTGTGAAGCAAACGGGGAGAAGAAGAGCATCATGGAAAAAATGAGTTTCAAAATCTTGAAATCAGTTTTAGGGCATAAATATATACATACATCATATATACAATATGTGTATGCATACCTATCTTCCTGCTGATTTTGTTGGATTTTGTTCTAGGAAGAAGAAGTTTGCTGCTGATTTTGTTTCTGCTTTTGGAGGGAAGTTTGTAAATGGCGACTTTGGCGAGGAAGGGAGAGATAGAGTGTGATATTGGTAAAGCGGGAGAGAGGGTGTGATATTGGTAAAGGGAGAGAGAGAGGGCCACTTTGCCAAAACTGTCGCCAAAACACCGTCGCCCCAGACATATTGTTAGTTGAAATGGCAGGAACTGAGGTTAATGAGGATTTCATTGGTTCAAGTTCCAAGAAGCAGCGTGCTATGTACAACTTCCTGCCATGGACATGATGATAAAGAAAGTGAGGGAGAAGAGAGAGTTTGGGCATTCAATTGTACCATTGTGGAATTCATTCATATATTTAAAACACTTACCATTCCTCAAAATGATACTCCCTCCCTGTTTAAATGACGTTTTAGACTTTTTTATTTGTCCCTAATTATTTAATGTTTGTTCAAATCTAGGAAAATTAATGATAATTTTTCCAAAAATACCCCTCATTACTCTACCTATTTTTTTTGGTACTTTAAACTCATTAATGATTTAAGGGTATTATAGATAATTGAGTACCATATTTAATCCTTTTCAATCATTATCCTAATGGGTGTGCCCATCTCTAAAAGGTCATTTAAATAGGGACGGAGGGAGTATTATATTATTTTGACATGATGAACCCCGTATACATTAAAATGGGAGTAATGAGTATGAAGTTAATTTTGATCAATTGACTAATACAGTGTCGACACTAGGTTGACAGATAATTTCTCTCTGCGTGTCAGTACTGTATTTGTCAATTAACTTATCCCCTCAAAATAATAGTATTATTTTGTGACATCAACTCCATGCCCTGACCGAGAGCAGATCCTTTGTCCTTATTTTCCATGTCCCCATCGTGTCTCCCACTTAAATTTTGACACATGAATTAACTCTTAAAATAAATAAGAGGTCAGGTGTCAAAATTTAAATGGGAGACACAATGAAGACATAAAAAATGGGCACAGAGGATCTACTCGCCCTGAACAATTTACCATGTTGATATTGTGACGCCACCAAAATTAGGTATACATCACCCATCTTGGGTCGCCAGATACATGGTACAAATATAAATAAAAACTTAATTATACAGCTGTCGTATAGAATACGACACAACATAATTGAGATTTTAAACAGGGATATTGCCTTCTAGACAATATTCATTCTCAATGAGAGTCCTCGTTACATTTATTGTAACACTATTTAATAGAATAGTGAGGACTACTAGCGAACACTATCATCCAGACCATCACTCCGTTTCCTCGACTCATCCCAGCTATATTCTTATTACCTGAAAGGAATTGTGAAGCAAAAGGGTGAGCACAACAAGCTCAGTAAAGAATATCATGACTAAAGATAACTACATTATCAATAGCTTTCGTCAATAATAAATCAGAAATTTATAACATATGGTAGATGATAAAACTTTAATTTCAACCATAGTTGCAGCGGAATCAACAATCCATTAGAATAGTCAAGTAGAACATAACGTCTCATCGCCTCCTCCAAATTAGAAATCGTCAATCGTCAAGATTTCATTCATGTAACTTTCAACACTTGTCTTCACCGAACCACTAAAGATGTTAGTTAAATTCACAATTCATATTTATAATAATGTGAATCAACAGCCCTTCTTGCCACAAAGGCTTAATAAAATGTTTACTCAATATCCTTATCCCAAGGCTAAAGATATTCCAATGTAATAACAATGATCATACTAATCATTGTCTACCTTTTGCACTACGTGCAAAGATATTCAACTATAAAACCAATCACGAGACTCATTAAATAAATAGTTCCCATCATCGAATCATCCCCGCACTATGGCCAGGATATTCGTTAGTATCACCAAAGTGGTCATGATCATGTCATACACCGTCCATCTTTGCACTACTGGTCAAGGCTATCAATTAACAATTCATCTTTGCAAGCCAAAAGATAGTCACCACATATCATCTTTTTCACTATAGGTCAAAAACATACAACCAAAACCAATAACCAACAATATAATAAAGAATATATGAAATCGCAAATGGATTTCCACCGCCACGCGATAATCCACTTTGCATGCATTATTCCAATGTAATAAATAAAGAATGGAATAACGTAAGGGTTCACCATGCATGCGATAGAAACCAAGACGCAGACAAAGTTATTCTTAACGTAATAATAAATACGAGAATAACAAAGATTTTAACCAGTCCCGCGTAAAAGCATGAATGAGATGTTCCAACGGAATCGTAAATACTGAATAATAAGTAATGGAACCCAGTGTCCGCGAAAAGCGCGCAATGAGATATTCCGGCGAGAATATTAAATCAAGACATAATAAGTAATGGAACCGAGTCGTGTGAAATTAAATTCTGCAAGCAGGATATTCAACGGAATAATAAAGAACGTAATAATAAAAGAATTTCACTATGTATGCGGTACTTTGCATAAAATAAAAGTTATTCTTTCTACCATAAAATGATATCCTCTAACCACCGTAATAACCTCCTTTTTACCTTAAGATGTGACTTGATTCTCATTGTCTCAGAAATTTATCAATTTAATCCGCAATTTCAGTATCCTTTAGATATCCAAATGAACAATACCCATGCTATAAACTACCATGTTTCTAATCGTAGCATGAAAGTAGAAAGCGAGGATAATCTACTGAAACCCCATAGATTCTCAAACACCTTCCATGTATATATTGCACCACGCCAGCCACACGTCCCACTATAAATATAAATCAACCGAGCTTGTTTGTAAGGAAACTCAATGATGTAAGAAAGAAACATTGGGCTAATATCTCCTAAGGGCGAGAACTTCAATAATTACGGCCGAAGTTGATTCAAATAGGTTATGTCGAAAAGAAAAGAAGGGTTAAGTTCAGATGACCACCTGGGGTTTGGGCGGTTTCTCACTTAACCACCTGTAGTCAGTAAAGCTACATTTAGACTCCTGACTTTTTGAGTTGAAGTGAAACCGTTACCTTTTCCGTCCAAATTAACGCAAGGTGCATGCCGACTCTAAAACGCGTGAAAAGAGGTGTAACGAAAGAAAAAGTCGGAGAAAATATCTAAAATACCCTTCAAACCCACTCTGATTCTCGAATTGATAAAAAACGACCCATCATGAATTTCTGCAAACTCTTCTCCCTTCGATCTATACAATCTGTCTTTATAAGCATACACATATCTATGTGAATTAAGTTAATTAGAGAAAGGTATAATTACCAAACCCATTCAACTATGTACGAATAATTGTATATGCGAATTCTTTGATTTGATTCTTTTGTCAATTTCTTGATTGGTTATGGAAAACCCTAATTGATTTTGAATCGCTGATTTTTAGAGTGTGGATCTGCGAGGTTTTGGAGTCCGATTAGAGGCGAAATGTCTTCCTCGAAAGCGTGGAGCTTATTTTTCGATACTTGATCCGATTAGGTTTTGGAGTTTTGGGCTTGTTCGATCTGGATTGGATCGCAGGAACAAAACCCATTTCTTTGATTAGTTTGGGTCTGTCGAATCCGAGTTTCAGATCGGCCGAATTTATATCGTGGAGTGACTTCTAGCCAGGAAGTTGAACACGGCTTGATCGTTGGCTTTACTGAAGTTGGATTTCGCCTTGACTAGCTATTTCGCTCTCCAAATTTTTCAAATAGCTCGATGTAGTGGGTTGGAACTCAAGTGGGTCATACCAACGAGATCGAGATAGGAGAGAATACTGCAGCCGCGGGTGAGTTCGATGGAGGCATAAATGTCCCTGAAGAGTTTTTCTTTTCTACCTTAATAACGCCGAAAAGAAGCGGAAAACTTTTGGCGTCGAGGAGAACAACGACGTTTGGGTTGGAAGAGATGAATGGGCAAAGAAATTCTCGAATCTGAAGCCCCATCAATCAACTGTTGATGATGAGAGGAAGTTCTTGATCGATTTTCCCCATTTACAGAAAGCATCCGTACAAAACCCACCTCTATTTCTCTTCCCAAAACCCAATTTTCTCACTCAAAAATCTAAAGATACCAACAGGGAACTCAAAGTAAGTCTCTTCAAGCTGTTGCCGACGAGAGACAAGTGTTTATGATAAATTCCAAAAGTGTTTATGATAAATTTGGTTCACTTTGAGAGTGATAAATTTGAGATGCTCAAGAACAGGATTTGAAATCTTTACTCTGCTTAGTATCTTCCTCTAAAAATTTGAAATCTTTACTCTGCTTGTTTTTATAAATGATTTTACAGCTGGGTGTTTTAAATGAGGGTAATTTAGTCTTTAGCCAACTCAACTAACGGAGTTAAGACGGAAAGCACTTTTTCACTTCAACTCAAAAGGCCTGGAGTTTAAATGTAGGTTTCTTGACTCACTACGTGGTTAAGTGGGAAACCTTGAAACCCCAATGTGGTCATCTCTAACTTAACCTGAAAAAGAATGATGGCGTGTCGAAGATACCGTCTCCGATTTGTATTTGAGTGTATCATGGCCCAAATACGGGTTGATAATTCTGTGCCTTACCAAGACCGAACCTCCTTGGAAAGAATCAATGACTGCAACATATTATTGGTAAAGAGCATAAATCAAGCTACCTCCTTATATGCTTTGCCTTCACTTTTACTCTCCTCCCGATCCGCCATACCGCATGACTCAAAATAAAAAAAAGCGACTATAGACATGAGTCTTCAACGGAGAAGGCGATCATGCGGTGGATTATTGTGCTCATTTCATGCGTGAGAAAAAACCGCTTCTTGCGTTAAGCGATGCTCGTCTATCCAAGCCAGGTTGAAATGGTGGTGATGAGATGAGATCACCTTTGGGGTCTCTATCAAGCACTACCCATCCTTATCGCGACTCCAAGATAAGAAGAAACAAACCCATTCTCGCACTCATCCTCAATAATATTGTATAAAGCTTGAAAGTCGCCGGAGACTTCTCGCTAATAACCCACCCATTACTACTCGGGCATATATTTCAACTTAGAACCCGGTTACGTTGATTTCGACTTTACAAACGGGAGATAGTTTCGAGAAAAGCGGAGAAGGAGACCTCGTGGGAACTGGAGGTCCCACGTGGCGCTTCAACACGAATGTCATTAATAAAGAACGGTGTAGAAGAGAGCTCTACCGTGTTGCTCGCCGACATGATGATATACCAAAGAACTGGGAGAATGTAACCGTGGCTCGGACTAAGTGATGTTATTCTATCCAAATCTTGTTGTTTGATTAAGGCAACAACAAGGGTAGTGTGGATCATTGAGAGAAGACTAGTAGTAATGAGAAGAAAAAGAGCAAAGAAGCTTGGGTTTCCATTGCACCCAAGCTGCAATGGAAAAAATGAAATCGATGGTCTACTTGGGTTTCCTCCTCTCTCTCTCTAAAAAAACTAATGGATGGAGTCTATCTATAAAGGTTGTGATCGAGTATGTATTAATAGAGGGAATTAAGCTGAGCTAGTGAGTATCCTATGTAGTGGGCTTACCATGTCTATATAAGTTCATTATTTTCTTTTTCCCCCACATGCATTTTTCTTTTTTCTTTTCTTTTATTATTCCACCCGTGATCGAAATTATCATTCATATGCTACTTTTGGTAACAGTTGATTGAAAGAGGTTATAGAGACTTGTACGCAAATTATAACCCATGTGATTTGATATTTTAATATAAAATTTTTATGAACATACCTAAGAGCAAAAATAAATAAATAAATAAAAATTTTCAAATATACCTTTAAATTTAAACCTTTATCAATTTAATTATTCACAAAAATAGAAAATTGAATAATTTTATTTTATAAAAATTCGAATTCACATATCACCTCATAATAAACGAATAAATAATTATCATACTTTAGGTTTGATTTTGTATCATCTATTAAATTGCAAAACAATATCGGAATGGCATATTACCATTAAATTATGACTTTATTACATTATAAAGTTTAGTTACAATAATATAGTCTTAATAATATAATATGCTAAATCGGGACCAATAACAAAATCACTATGGTACGATGTCTGTAAAAACGAATATGCAATGGCAATGGGTGCTTATTAGCAAGAGCTCAATTAGGCAGCAATCTTTGCGTATCAATCTTAATTCTTTTGGATTTTCCAAGGAACCAATAGACCACTGTTATGACTTTTAACCTTTATTCAGAATTTTAATTCATCAATTGGAAGTAGTAAATATATGTGGTAATGGTAAAAAATAAAAATCAAACTCTATTTTGCTACCTCCATTCAAACTCATTCATTTCACCGAGTTGAACATATTATACAATACATGGACGGTACAAGCTTTACTCCCTCCCTTTCTCACAACAGCCCTTTCCCTTTTTCTCCCCATCATTCACCAACTATATTAGAAACAATTAAAATGCTACGTTTGGATTGAAAGAATGGAATAGAGTAGGGAATAGAATAGATGAAGGAATGGAATGATTTTTTAATATTTCATGTACATGTTTGGTTGAGGTTAAAAATACATCTAAGAATGAAATAAATAATTAGAAAGTGACCTAAATACCCTCAAATGTTCAAATTTAACTTAAATTCAATTTATATTAAAATTTAACACATATTTCATTCTTAGAAATAAAGGGAGGGGAGGGAGGGAGGGAGGGGAGGGAGGGTGGGGTGGGTGGGGTGAGGGGTGGGGTGAGGGTGGGGTGGGGTAAGTGGGGTGGATTGGGAGTAGAGTGGGTGGGGTAGGGTGGGTGGGTGGGTGGGTAGGGTAGGTGAGTTGGGGTGGATAGGTGGGGGTGGGGTGGGTGGGGTGGGGTGGGGTGGGATGGTTGGGTGGGGGTAGGTTGGTAGGGGGTGGGGATAGGTGGGGTGGGTGGTAGGGTAGGTTGGTGGGGGTGGGGTGGGTTGGTAGGGTGGGTGGGTTGGGTGGGTGAGTGGGGGTAGGTTGGTAGGGGGTGGGGGTGGGTGGAGTGGGGTGGAGTGGGTAGGTGGGCTGGGTGGATGGGTAGGTGGGGGTGGGGTGGAGTGGGTGGGATAGGTGGGTTGGGGTAGATGGAATGGGGTGGAGTGGGGTTGGTGGGGTGGGTGGATGGAGTGCACGGGGTGGGGTAGGTGGGGGTAAGATGGGGTAAGGTGGGGTGGGGTGGAGTGGGGTGGGTGGGGTAGGTGCGTAAGGGGTGGGGTGAGAGTGGGGGTAGGTGGGGGTAGGTTGGTAGGGGAGGGGTGGGGTGAGTGGGGTAGGTGAGGTGGGTGGGGTGGGGTAGCTGAGTGGGGATAAGTGGGATAAATTACGAAGAAATAGAAATAAAAATTCCGAAGAAATTATCAAATATCGGCCCCTTCTCTCTCGTCGTTCCCAGATCGATCGAATTGAATGAATATGTAAAAAGCCCTATTCTATCTTTAGGGGTATATTTGTCAATTACTTAAAAATAATGGATGGAATGATTTATTCTTGACCACCCCTCAAGGAATGAAAATTAAAATTTTAAGTTAACTATCATTCCAGGAGGAATACATTATTCCGTTGGAATAAATAAACCAAACAACATTTTTATCATTCCAATGAAATGATTCATTCCATTCTCCCTCCTATTCCATCGATCCAAACGTAGCACGAGTAATAAAATTGCTCTTTAGCAGCTTAAAGAGACATTTCTCCAAGCTATTCCTCCTCTGTGCCAAACCCACCAATCCGTTGTCTCCTCTTATCAAAAATAGCTTTGAAGGACTCATGCTCTGCACGGAGTTGTTGGAATATGTTTCGACTCTTTGATTCAACAGTTTTCCCAGCTACTGACGGCTGATGGTCTTGTTCTGGTAAAGGGTTCGACTTCTGCATAGGTTAGAATAAGACAAAACAAGGTAAACAAACTGGCTACTTAATTCTACTGCTTCCAACCATTAAGAAAATCAATACAATGCCCAAAGCCAAAAGGTTAATTAAAACAAGGAAATTCTGATCTTTAGTGTGTACAAGTAAATTAGTGGCTTTCTTCAGAAATCCAAGCTTTCTAAAGTTAAAAGGAAATTTCAATTGCCTCTCAGCTCACCAAGTTGTATCCAGCACCGGGCCCAATCACTAAAGAGAAGACATTTGTTTTCCTTGTGGCACCTATTGAGAAGCCCATATCGCCAACCTGAAAATTAAAGTACGAGTTGCAACACAAGGTGCAGAAACAGAGAAGAGCTTTCAAACATAAGAGGGAAAATACAACTGAAACTAAGAAATTAGCAGAAACAGTGGTCCAGCTGTGTCGAGGTTTTTTCACGTGGGGGCATAAAAATTTAGAAAACAGCAAGAGTGAGGTTATAAAGGCAAACGCAACTATAAGCAATCTTAATATCAAGTATTATTGTGACGATCAATCATGACTTTACAGAAACACAGGCCCTTGGAAACTTTCTGATAAATTATTTAAGAAGTATAAATTGGAGGGAAAACACATCAACACCTAGTTAGTCATCAAAGTGACACTATCATTACTAGCTTCTGATTATCTGAATTTAAATCTGGAGTTGGACATAAGAATATCATTGCACTTCCTAGCACTACCCCAGCTGAACCAGAGGGGGACTGTACCAAACACTCAATACAATTCAAAGTGTTAGTAATATGTTTCATAAACAGAATGCACATAAACAGATTTTCGATATGAAAATTCGGTAAATCACAAGCGAATAAGGTCAGCGATCCAAATTGAATGAAGTGTTAGTCACAAGAACTATATACTCTTGAGAAATAAATAAAATAAAATAAAATACAAGAGCAGCATTATTTGGACCAACTTTATTGATGCAGCAATCAAAAGCTCTTTTCTAGTCGCTTATTGGACAATGTTTGATCATTTCTCACCAGAACTACTGCCTGGGTATATTAATCATCAATCAGTCCTTCAAGACTTGGCCAGTTACCACATAGACCTTGGCACATATTAGATAAAAGAAAGACCTTCTTCAAAGGCTACAGATTACTGTTTTAGAGACTAATTAACCATCTTTCAGCTATACAAATATTATGATCATGTAGTCAGAGAGTAAATATTACGTTAATCAGCATATTAAATTTCCACTCTTATTCTATCTTGCAGTGAACAAATTACAGGTGGGGGCCTATCTATGTAATCCTAAAATGTAAACATATTTCCCATGATGACTAGCCAACCTTCCAATTTGTTTGAAATTTCAAACAATAACAGAAATAGCAGTATTTCCTACTGTAAAGATCTTAGAAAGATCATTAATGTATTAAATGGGCACAAGATGATATGTAGCACATACCTTGTCACCCCAGCATACAGATTTTCCTTCCTTGCTATAAGCATTAATCAACCCAGAAAGAGCACTTGAATTCCTCTTTGAACTTTCAGTTCTTTGAGCATCACCTTCATCAAAATCATCCGACCATTTGCTCCTCCTCAGTTCTTTCACTTCTTCTGTGGGATGGCCTCCAGCGTCCCATCTCTTATCATCCTTTGGAGGGCCTAAACAACCAAATGACAACAAAGCAGTGAGAAAAATGGGTCTGGAAAATCAATTACCATAATATAAGAACTAATTCATTTAATAAATAAATATAATAGCATGTAGAAAGCAAAATTCTTTGCATTTAGCTCAAATAACTATGCAAGCACAAATAGGGTGTAGTTTTATCTGAAAATACCAACAACAAAAAAATATCATACCAAGCAAAGATAAAAGCAAAAATAAATGTTAGTTAAGATTTAGAAACAAGAATAAAGTTAAACAAGGCAAAGACAGGACCGTAAACAAGTATATTAAAAGTGCTACTTAATCATTGGCATTTTTGTCAAAGAGGTAGCCTGCTTGAGTGGTTGTTTTGACATATAGTCCTGCCATATGGTAAATGATCTCCAGCAATTCAAATATAATCATGAGAAATGAAATGAGAGAGAGGGTAGAATTAATGCTTCCACACACACCCTCATCTTTTTCCCAGGAGTTGAATAGTTGGTTTCATTAGAGCGGTCATGTCTCCAAAATCCCAAGACAGCATTCTTCAACAAATAAATAGTGATAATTGAAAGGCAAACAAAACTAAACAGATGAATAACGAACACCACAGAGCAAATAGAAAATTGCACGTCCATCGGCAAATAAACATATTGTTCTCTTATATGTTCAAATGAAATCTAATACACATGCATTTGAGAACCAAAGCACTGGGCAAAGTGAAGTCTTTAGGTTGCAACCGAGGAAAATTATTGCCAAAAAGAAAAAAGAAAAAAGAAAAAGGAAAAAGGAAAAAGGAAGGCTGCCCAGCTCTATTTAGCGTTTAATGATTGCACACATGCACAAAAATCAAACCATACCATTGGATTCAGAATCTTCTACTAGAGGTACAACAAGACTTTGAGGGATTCTTTCTTCTGATCCAGACAACCCACCAGTAGGATCCCCATCTTCCATATCCATGTCTACCTGTCAGGTTTGAAAAAAGAGAAACAAATTCAGATGATTCTACTGAATCCAAATAACAGGATGAAAACTTCTGCACTACTTTTGCTCATTCAGGCATGAACAAAAATTCAAAACAAAAGCTTGAAACCAGTAAACCACACAAGGATATCTTTATCATCCATTAGTCCTTCCATGTCTATATTTAATTCTCCTCATTTATAGCAAGTTTTTTTACTATTAGATCATGTGATTTAGGATAAAATGAAGTTAACATTGTCCAACAAGGTAGTCATACTTATCGGATAATCTCCTAATCAATTAGGGTAAGAAACACGTTTTTCAACAGAATCAACATGAAGGGATTAGGAATTGCCATGTAAATAATTAAATTCTTGAGAGTTGAGACATGAAGATAAGGTAGAATAAGCATTCAAGTTAGGGTACAAATGATATCCATTAAGTTTGAGACTTTCCTTTCGAGGCCCCAAAATATATCCTTAGAAGCCAGGTAACAAGCCCAATATCATATAATTCACCTCAGTCAGTGCACTCTAACTAGACTTCACTCGTCTAAAATTTGATTGACAAAAATGTTACCAATTACGTTATTCGTAGAAAATAACAATCCGGACAAAGAAAAAGGCCTTCAACAAAAACACAAGCAGATCAAGTTCCAAGTTATTCAAGCATGTATACCAAGACATTTCTAGAATTACATTTTCTAGGCCAGATAAGCAACAAAGGTATATTGCCATCATATATCAAATTTATGTTACCTCCTGAATTCCACTTTCTTCCAAATCATCTCCATGGAGTAAAGACTGTCATGGCAGCAAAAAATTATGCATTAAACCCCTACCAAGCATAATAATATGCATCATGACAGAGTTTCAACATTTTAAGTAATCATTGATAACCACAGCCACGTGCACAAGTAGATTTTCCACACTTTTTTTTCTTTTACACTGTTTTGGGTCCCCCATATTTTATAATCAGTCAATAAGTTTTCCTTTAGTTTTAAGACTAAAAACTTCCTAAATTCTAAATAAAAATTTGAAATATCATTCAACCAGACCTTAATGTCCAATTTTAAGTACAATGATGGAGCTTCTTCCCATTGTCCAGCCATCTTTTGTATTTCATCTTGGGTGAAACCATGCACATTCCTAGCAGCACAACCCTGGAGTTCACAAGGATATGGTCAGGGAGAAAACTTTATCCAATTCAAGCCGCAAGTCACATTTTAAAGACAATTTAGTGTAGTATTATAAGTGATAGCATCATCTTAGTCATTCTAATGCCTATATAGTCCTGTCTGCCTTAGCGCAGAATCTCATGTTGTAAAAGCTACTACAAGACATTTAAACTCACCGCTGGATCCTTGTATGTAGCTTCTAATAAGTACACTTCAAATCCCATTCTCTGAAATGAAATAAACAGAACAATGAGTGAACCACATAGATAAACAGTGAAAAGAAAATCAACATATTGAGCTTTTTTTATACAATTACGAAGTAAAAGAGCTTAAATAATAAAAGCAGCACAAAACAATTGTAGTAGAAGGATCTGGTATTCATTGCAGATAGTCACGGGCGTTGAGAAAAACAGCTTATTTTCAATCTAAGAAAAACATGTTAAGAGTAAGTCTCTTTAGAAAGCATACTCTATCCATATTACCTCCTACCACCTAGCAATATAAATTGAGGCAAAAAAAATTGTTTTTCAACCTCAACAGGAAAATATAATTTTGGCACTCAAAGATACACCCGCCGCGGAGGGGGGGATATTAGATTTATGTCCTTTTTACTTTTAGAAACAATATTGGTTTTATTTATTTACATGTAAATAAAAAAAGAATTAATATTTGTTATATAAAACATGTACTCTTGTATTGCCTTGAAAATTGCAAAAGATACATAATTTATAAAGTCAAAAAACACACAAGATTAAAACCGATATAATGTTAATATAATAATTTTACAATTTTCTCAAACTTAATTTAAGATAACATTTAAATAACAAATCCAGGGAGCCTTGTCACATTAAAAATGATTAAATGAAGCAGCAGTTGTCATATTAAATTTTGGGCACAAAGATATAGAGAGAGTAGCGAATCACTTTTAAGTATCTATAACACATTATAATTCTTCATGGCATTCAGAATAATCTTCATCTAAATGCTACTGAATTGAAATTGACATTGTAACAATGCATCAAACCAAAATAAACTCAAAAACATATACCCCCTATATCAGAACATTAGAATGCTATTAGCAACAATGAAGAACTCCCTTTGTTTATTTTAAGAGAAGACGTCATGTTACAAGGCAATTAATAATTTAGGATCATTAACAGTCTCATCATTGGATTTAGAGTCATTTTAAGTAAAACTCAATGCTTACCGTACACTAAAACGCCAAATGAAAATATTGATAAGGCCTTTGAATCGCATTGGCTATGATATAAACATCGCCAAGTGAGATTAAAATGCGAACTGAACTTAACAAAATCAACCTTTCTCCTAGCAAAAAATGAACCAATTAAGCTGAAGATTGAATTTTAGAAAAAAATTGTGAAACTTGATTTCTTCAAATGATTGAGAAAAAAACATAGAATCACCGAATTCCAAGAATACAAATTTAAATAAAAAAGAAATTGTCTGAAGGATAAAAGTTAAAAACTAAAAAAGCTAATTGCTAAATGATATGAGCAGGAAATTGTCATATAACTTAAACTTTCAAGTAAAATGCTTTACAAATTATAAACCAAAAAAGCTAAATATATAATGCAAGTCTTATGCTTTATCCCTACAATAGCAAAAAGCATCAAACTAAGCAATCTAAAGGCCATCACTAAGTTCAGTACTACACATATGGTGGAACAACATGGATCTATAGTCCAATTAAAATCATACACTACATCAGAACAATATAACGTAAATGAATTTATATCATGGTACAGCATATTCAATTGTTGCAATATGAAGAAACAAAAGAAGCTCCTTTTAAAAGCTCCATCCCCCCAGCCTGCGGATAAAGTTGAACAGTAACACTGTACAGTAAGAACACCGACAGCTTTCTAAAAAACAAATCTTTACTAATCAAAAGTTTGTCTCACAATTATAGCCATTTTTCAACAAAGGGAAATAAAACATCGTCTCTGTTGTTGGTAAAAAAAACAGAAAAGCAAGCCAGTGACTTGTCTATTTGAATTAGTTATAACAAAATATAGAAATACATAAGCACGGACACGAATATAACAAGAAGAATATTATTCCTCCTTTGAACAAGGACTAAAGAAGATGGTTAGAAATATTAAAATTATATTACTTCACTTTGCAAATTTTATGACACAAGAACAATGTTAAATAGGAGTACAAAATACAATTGGCAAAAGAGTGGCATAAGAATAACAATTCAACTGGCTACTGTAGCACAATGGTTGACAAACTTGATTGTCATCTAAAGGGATTGACTCGTATAGCCACAGACAAAAAAGGAGCAATGCACCACATGGATTTGAATCTTCAAATTTCACTCATATTGAGAAAAATATTTACTCCGTCCTAAAAAAGATGATTTAAGTACACTTTTCGCGCAAATTAAGAAACTTAAAGTAGAATTGAGAATATCAAATAAGTTCCACTTTTACCCTACAAATATTACAATGGGGAATATATTCTTTCTTTAAATTTGTGGATCCACCTTTTGAGGACAAAATAGTCTTTGTATAGTATTTGTAGTGTAATTAAGCAATCTTTTATGAAACAAAAACTTTTTTGCAGTCAAGTAATCTTTTATGGGACGGAGGGGTATAGCATAAGCTTTCATGTACACTGGTTGAAAGCATGTGCTTATCTCAAGAAACCTAATGAAAGACCTCAGCATGTACATCAACTACTTAAACCATTGCAACACTACCAACATCCTAATATCAGCCAGGAAAAAAGAGTTAAAACCTCTGACCTAAAAAAACAGTGGACCCAAATGATAATATTAACCATTCTTTCGAAAGGAAATAACAGGTTAGCGAATGTTTAACAAAACTCTATATCAGAACCAACTTCTATAAGTCAAAAAACAAAGCATGATATATATATTATTTGAAAAAATGGATATTAGTGAAAATACATCCTTATAATTATGTTCTTACATGCCTACAGGTGATCCTCAAACATAGTTCAAGCCACTTGAATAAAATACTTCTATTACAAGATCCATTCATTACAAATTCAGTCTCATGTATCAAAACATCAATAACAAAAAAAACATACTAATCATAAACAAATGAAATACATGTGTATAAGACAAGGAATGGCACTTTTTATTCAAAAAAACCCCAAAAAACAAAATAATGAGAACAGAAATGCTCGCAGAGATTGTGAGGATGAGAGAAGTGGGGGTATACCTTTGCAATTGCCCAAAACTGAGCAAAGTCAGCTACCCGCAGATTGCGGTCATCCACTAAGACGAAGCACACATACCAGCAACAAATGGGTCAATTTTCCCGAACAAAACTGCATCTTTAGTTAGTGTAAATGAAGGCAGTGCATAGCCGGCACTGCATTGCCACTTAGTCTATAATCAACCTAAATTTTTGAACTCATACACCATGATGAACTTTAGCAAGACTAAAAGCACCATTCTTCAAATTATTTTTTTATATACCTAGGTTTAAATTTTCAAAAGAATAGGTAGAACATTTGCAATACCTAAACAAACAGAAATCCAAGTTTGTGAACAAACCCATGAGCTCTAAAGGGAGAATCACTGAAAGTTTAAGCAACTGCTAGTTAAAATCTGAATTCCAAATATCCCCCACACATATAAGCAAAAACAACACGACAATGAAATAGAGCAACAACTTTCAGAACATAGACAGTGCAAGTGATTTCATCACAAAAGATACGAGAATCTAAACAATGCTGACAAATGTTGAAACTATGGGTATAAATGTAAAAAAATAACATATTTAAGCAAGATCATATAGCCTTTTGTTTAATACCGAAAACACGTACCAATTATAAAGGAGAAAACACCCTCATCAAGGGTCTTTTTAAATGCCTTCAACATGCTTGACCGATAAGCCTGATGAAGAGACATAATTTCGAAGTTAGAATTGATAAAAAAAACAGTTTGTCATAAAATGGTAAGTTGGCCGTAATTTTCAGTTGGATTAAAGTCAAAATTCATTTATTTTTATTTTTAGGACTTATCAAAAATCATATAGTTAATGTCCAAAACCTTAAATTGGACAACAAAATGAAACCAAATATCAACTAGCAGTGCACAGTTACAGACAATGTTAACAGAAGCTGCACAGATTTATCGTCCAGCAGGCAAGACAAACTCGTGTTGCGTGCACAAATATTATATACCTCCGTCCCCAAAAAGGAAAAAACTCTGCCTCAAAAGCATGACAAATATTTTCAACATAAAATTTTGCAATCTAATTTCCAAATCCATCTTAAAACAAATTAATCAATCATGTCTTTAATTCACTCTCTCTCCACAAACAAATGTCAATTAAAACATCCACTCCACACATCAATAGCACTCCAAAGAATAGAAAATAAATTTATAACTCCACAATCCCCAAGCAACGGACAATGTAGAAATAAATGAGTATGTGTCTTCAAACTAAAATCAAAAACAAGAAAACACTTACAAAAAATGTAGCCCTCCCCGATCTCTACATAAATCATTAACGGTGAGATACTCTAAAAACCCCGAAGCCCAAAGAGAAAAAAAAAAATAACCCTATCATTCAATAACTTTAAGGATAAGTAAATTTTTCTAAACCACCTAGCATTACGCAGTATAAATATCCCACAAGATAGAAAGCACATAAAACAAATGTCCTCCAAAGAGAGAGCTGCGACCTTGATAAAGATCATTAGTATTTATCCTTTAAAAGATAAAACCACCACAAATTGGAAGGGACCTTAGCTTTCTTAATTCTGAAACCAATGGAAATCAATAGAAATGGATGAAGAACATTGAATCTAAATACCAAATACATTTATCAAAATAGTCAAAAAAAATCAAGCAATGTTAACTCTTACAAAAGTCCCAGAGAATCAATTGAATCCCATAAGATACCAAAACATAGAGGCCATTATCAAAATAGATACATAAATGAACCGAATCAAACAATGTTAGCAAAGCTACAACAACCTGTTTATGTCTCATTAGATTCCAAATCCAAAAAGTGAGTCTATTTTTCAAAAAAAATAATTGGAGAATATAGTTAATAGAAAATCCCAAGAAAGTGAAATTCCCTTAGCAGGCAATAATCAATCGCTTTTATTTGAGAGTTGGAAATAGGAGCATCATGAAGAACACCAATGCGAAGAAATAATTATACGATAATGTACGATTAAAAACAATAGAAAATAGTTATCTCCAAACCAATAATCCTCCATAGAATCGATAAAGACGATTGGATATCTCCCACCATCCTCTTAGAATCGTATTGGATAACCAACTCCATATCTCAAATGTCAAATAAAGAAAGTATAACCTTGGAACATGACTTTCCAAGGACTTGAGTAACATAAATAACGAGTCTCAAATCCCACCTATTCAAATGCATGCCAAATTTGCTCCTACTAATGTCAACGTTTAAATAGGTGGAAAGGTGTGTGCGTCCTTGGGGATAGGATTACTTTGATTCAGGGCTTGCTTGTCTAGTATACCTTTATATTATCTTTCTCTTTTAGAATCCCGATTAATGTAGCTAACACACAAGAGATTTTCTTTAGTTGGGAGTTGGTGATAAGAGAAATGATCATTTTGTTGGGTGGAAACAATGTCTTTCTACTATGAACCATGGCATCAGCAATTTGTGTGAAATTTGTCCTTAAGCCATCCTTTTGGAAGCGGAGGAGTACTACTATGAACCATGACATCAGCAATTCACAATATTATATATGGAGCAACCATGTCTTCAGGGACAGCAGGGTTTAAGCTTTCTGAGTGAAAAGAATTGCAGAAGTTTTAAAATATAGAGTTACCATAGATTAATGATAATTATGCTTGGTTCTATATTTACAAGTTATATCCAACTTTTAATATGGTAGGATTTTCTCAGTCAATTTCCTCTTTAGTAACTAATATAGAATACTTGATCTTTGTATAGGAGTCTTTTGCCCTTATAAACAAAGGCCTATACATGAATTGAACCTACTGCTGTACCTTTCAAATATATATTTGTTGGTAGTCAGAACATTGAATAGAAAAGAATGACCCTGCTATCTTAAGAAGTCGCTGCTTGAAGTAATGTTCTAAAATGTACAATAGAATGCAACAAAAATATAAAAACTGAACCAATACAAAGACAAACTGATATCAGCTTAAAAAAGCCTGGTATCTTTACTGTCAGGATCGGGAGATGGAAGCTTTCTGTAGTTCAAGTAACTTTTTGAACATTCAATAGGCATCAAAGGTGTGACTATTGGTTTCATATTTAGTGTTGGCTCAAACTTAAAGAAACTTGTACTATTACAACAACAAGATCACCTTTTTATTTGTTAGATCCATTTGAAGCAGAGCTACTAAACCTTTCGGTCATCACTCATCAGGATGATGTAGCTCGCTCTGACTTTAATGGTAGAATAATTCATCCTAATACAATTAAAATCATTCTAGACAAAAACTATGCATGACTGCATAAGAGCAAAAAGCATGATATCAAAGGCTCAAGATATGTTAATAAATATTCTAAAACTTCAAAATGAAAATGATTTGGCTTCTTCTCCATTTCAGGTTCATAACAATACTCCATGACCTTCTTCATAACTGCTTTCTTGCCTCTAATGGAACCAGAAGACTTCAAAAACTCACTATCCTCGACCTTTAAAAAAGACAGGATAGTTAGACATATCCATTTCTTAGAGCCTCCAAGAGTTGTGGGAATAAATTAAAAGACAGCATCAGAAAGAACACAGATCCTAGGATAAACAACATGTTTATGTGTTAGACAAACCTTTTCAACCTCAGTCATGAAGTAATCATCCATGGAATGAATTCGCGGGGCATCACCACCATTTTCAACCTCAAGGTCACGCAAAATCTTTGCCAAGTAGCTCTTTCCACTACCTGGTAGATATAACAAAAATAAGTAAATTCTCCATAATCTCCAAGTGTGTCCTATGCAAACCAAAAAAAGTAGGACACTCATTTCTAGAAAGAAGGAGTATACTACATTCTTTAGCTGCGCGACTACAAAAGTACAAAATCAAAATAAGCTTAAAACAATGTCAATATCCACCATTCAGACTCTAGAGTCTAGCAAATAGAGGTTATGATTGGATATATCAATCAAACAGGGTACCTGGAAGCCCACGAAGGATTATCACTATATGATCAGGTCGGGTAGCTCGATGTGGCTGCTTAAAAATTTGAGAAGCATCAACAATTTTGAGCTTATCTGGAGCAATTTGCCTCAATGGAAAAGAATGAACTTCTCCTGAATATTTCGTAGACAATGTTTGGCGTGCTTCAAAACCCTGAAAAGCGTGATAAACTTTCTCTGAGTTATTTCAGGCATCGCATTGTTTTATAAATTTAGAAGGATAATCAAATACACAAATTCAGTGACAAGGGAAAAGTCTTGAACCAGATTATTCTGCAACCCCACCCCAACAAAAATTACAGATTTTGAATTTAACAAAAAAACTTAAAAAAGGAATGGAAAGAAAAAAGTGTGATATGACCCACAAAACACCTATATCCACCCAAGTGGTCAAAGTCCTCAAATGGCATGACAAGGAAGGAGAGAGGTCTGGGGCTCATCGTTAGAAAAAAACCAGCGTTGTTAACTTCCAACCTCATAATAAGAACTTCATCTCCATTCAAATCTAAAATGAAGTTAAGCTTAAAAACTTATCTAGCTCCGGCATTAGCCCAAATGAAAATAGGGAATAAATTAGAATAAGTACATTTAGAAGTTGGCTGTATGCTTTTGATGTGCCAAGCATAATATTTTTGGAGGACCCTTGGTTTTTACAGGAAACTCAAGATCAGGTACACCTTCCTAAAAAATATTTAAAGTCAATTCAAACAACTACCCACAAAGAGAAAAGGAGTTCAAGATAATTGTAGGAAGCTAGCAAGCAAGTGAAAGTAGTCTAGTGGTGCATATTGCCATATTCACACTTAATTCTGCTAAGTTTTGTTCCACAATGAAACCTTTATAAATCAATCTGTGAGGGCCAGTAATCAACTTTTCTTCCTAAGTTATTGTTTCAAGAATAGACAGGATATACACGTTTTTTAACTTCAATATATATATATATATCAAATTTATTCAGCTTATTTGTAGATGTACTTATTTGAAAGCTGGCCTGAGTTTCACTCGTTACTCATTATATGAACCTCTTGCAGGGGTTGCTATGATATTAGTAAATATCAGGTTTGGTAAAACAAAAACTTACAGTTCATCATTTCATGGTAGAATTAAATTTTAAAGTTCCTACTAATCCTATCCAAATATTAATATAAGAACCTTCACTGAACTAGGCCTACTATGACTACTGACTTTGGTAGTTAAGCTTTTTTCTAAAACCAAGAGATAATATAAAACTTTAAAAGATTATAATCTCATTTCTTTCCTCAGACACCAAAAGGAAAGTAGAATGCAAAGGTCAATATATTTTACCTTGAATGATCAGAACTCTCACAAAATGTGTTATTTAAACTCCATAAAATTAGAAAGGTATGTCAATGCTCAAAATAAAATTCTGCCAAGCTAAGATGAAGCTCAAAGACGTTACCAAGTGCAAATGCAATTCAAGCTAAAACTAACCAAACAAGCTTTAGACCTGGAAGCAGTACCTCAATAGAAAATCCTGTTGACATATGTCGATGTGGTTTATCGGTAGAGTAAGTCTGTGCAAAGGAGTGGGATTCAGCAACTGAAGGATATGATGATGGCACATCCATCGAAGAACTTACAGATATAGGAAACAAAGAAGAGGATGTTTTCGGTGGCGAAGATGAAGTAAATGGCTTAAGATAAGGGTGCCCTGGGGGTTCTACTGGAAGGGGTGGAGGTGGAGAAGCAGGAAGAGGAGGATGGGCATCAAATAAACGAGAAGCCTGTGTTGGACCTGCATTCGCACCACTGAACATAGGTAGATAACCTCCTTTATTTAAATTTTTTCGACCGTATGGGGAAGAAACATCATCCTCTGACAAAACATTAACCCTAAAAGATTGCCTAGAATCATGATTCGGCTGCACCGGATGTTGCACTATATATGAGCGTGGCATCTGATTGTCAAAATTTTGATTAACCACGGGAAAATTGCTTCTCTGTTCATTCATTGATCCTTGCATCCCATGCCAGTTTGTTCGATGTGAATAATTGGTTTCATTCATTGACAAAGAATCACTGGGGTGAATCCGTTTAATATTTTGATTCTGAAAACTTTCATTAGGAGATTGAGAACGAGGATAATGCACACTCTCAGACCCTACTGATGGCAGTTTCTTGTCACCCATCTTAGGAACGGACAAATAACCGTCAGCCATATGAGAATTGTACTGAATCCCTCCTTCACGATATGGAGCCACTCCATCCTGAATTTTCTGAGCCTGATCAATATTGGTGAAGCGTCCAACTGTTTGACTTATATTTCCATCTCTTCTGGAAGAATTAAGCACAGAATTTTCAACTTGACCATATTGGGAATGCCCAAGTTCTTCATTTCCACTTCCATTAGTATGCATGCATTGTTGTCCAACGCCAAAGCCTTTTTCCTCTCTATACTTGTGCGGATTGAAACCAGGCTTCGGATGAGAAGATACCCCTTTTTCAAAATAATCAATATTCGGATTCTGAAACTCATACATTTCAACATTACCATTCAGTTTTGAAGGCAATTCATCAATTTTTCCATGCTCTTCACCTTCAATAGTACTAAAATTCCTTTTTAAAATGGTTTTGTCTTGCATAGAACCATTATTTTCGTAATTAACTTGAGGCGAACTACCAGATATACTTCCGTGGTCACGAATTAATAATTTCAATCTCCGCTCATCCTCTGACACCAAATTAGAATAATTGTTCACGTGATTTCCACTAGTAAACAAGCCAGAATCATCAGCTCTCAATCTTTTAAATCCAACATTACCATGATCATAACTATAAGTATTAGGGTTTCTAGGCCAAGCCAATCGATCTCCAAAACCGTCATTGGGATGGAAATTATCAGTGGGAGCATGATGATTATATGGACGATAATCAAATTGTGGTCTTTCAGGAAAGAAATAATCATTGTTGTGTGATTGAATGAATCTATTAGGGTTTTCATTGATAGATGGGCGGGGTGGGCAAAATGGAAAGTGAGAAATTGAGCAGGTTGGGCAGATGGTGTTGTTACCTTGGATTATTGGCGGAGGACGAGCATGCCATGAATGATGATCCATCTCTTCTTCTAGCTTCTTGAATTTTGTCTTCAGACTAGATGAAGGGTAGAAAAATCTGATTTGGGTGGTTCAAACTAGGGTTTATATTGAAATCTTGCTGATGATGGAAAATATATGACGGGTTCTACACTTCTGGATTGATCATTGAAATGTGTAGAGGTAAATATAAGTCAAACTTAAAACTCATAAAAAGAGTTTAGAATGAAAGAAAAATTAATTTCAAAATTATAATAATTATATCTATTAAAGTTAAATACATTTATATTAATTTAAAATTTAATATCATTTCATTTGATTTCAAAAAAATAAATTATATCTTTAATTTTAATTAGAATTGATCGAGTATTAATTATTATTTTATTATTTTAAATCTATTTGAATAAAATTATATCTATTTGAATTTTAAAATTAAAAATATATCTAAATTTTAGAATATAATATATCTTTCTCGCGATAGACAAGTGAAATTAAGGTGTGCTTGTTTTTTTTTTACTTTCATTCTCTTGAATATAAATTGCTAAAAAATTTAATTATATTTTTTACGTATACCCTTTGTTGTAAAAATTATAAATTTAATTAATTTAAAATATATTAAATTTAATATTTATTTATTTGTTTTAGTATGAATAGCCATAATTCATTATTTAATTAACAAATATTACGAATTACTACATTTGTTCTTCCAAAACTAAAATATATTTACATTAAATTTGAATTTAAAAAGTAAAAATTAACATATATAAATATAATGTATTTCTAATCTAAAACAAATAAAATATTAAAATAATTTGTTGAGTTGTCTAATTTAATGTTAGGGAGTTTATCATTGACAAGCTATTTTAATTTTATGCTTCTTCATGCTCATCTAAATCAATTATGTTGAATTAAAATTTTATCTTATTGTATTTAGAGTCCGTTTGATGTAAAAGAGTAGATATATTTTTAATTTAAATATAAAATATATCATATTTTGTGACTATTCAAAAGTGATTTTAGTTAATCTCCTCCGTCCATTAAAATAATTCTTTCAATTTTGACCTTTTAAAATCAAATTATTTATTTTAGTATTAATAATTAGCAATATATAAATATATTTTTAAAATTATAAAAATTGGGGTTAGTAATAAATTGTATATACTTTTCTTTTGGTTATAATCTCTTCACCTATATTTTAGCAAAATAGTAAAAAGATTAGTTTTAAAATGGTGATTTATTTTAAAAAAGTCAATAGCAATTAATTTGAGGGCAGGATGGAGTATTAGTTTATGCTTAAAAGCACTTTTGGCAAAAAAAAATCGTTATTTATTGACATAAACACTATTTTGACCAAAATACAATGTTTGACCTTTATTAAAGACTCAATTCGTTCAAAATTAGATATATAATTTAATTTTTAAGCGACAATATATTAAACTTTAAAATTGATAGAATTAAGTAAAGTTTAGAATAAAATAAATTTTATGATTAATAAATTTTGTTATATATTATTCAATTGTAATAAATGTATGAACCAAAATGAAATAAATTGAAGTTTAATATATGATTGTTTTGATTTTAAAATCAAATTGTATCTTTAATTTTTAAGCGGATGTAGTAAAAATTAAAAAGTCTATATCACACATTTTGTATAATTTTTATTTTATTTATTTAATGTTACTTTTATAATTGTGTAACGAAACACAGTTTTAACTTTTAATAAAATAATTAGACTAAAGTTCTAAATGTAAAATTTATTAATTTCATTGCATCATAACTCTAAACACGCAATTAAACTAAATTTAGTAAACATTTCCACATAAAAATAAATATTATATATATATATATATAATACTAAATAATAATATAGAGTGGCAATCTAGAGCATTGCATATTAGTAGGTTTAATGACTATGGTTATGAGTTGGTTTTGGTTTTTAAAATATGGTTATGGTTAGTTTAAAAACTAAAACTATATTAACCATTTTAATATGGGTTGTGTGAGTTGGAACTATATGATTATGGTTAAAAACCATATTAACCATATTAACCATTTTAAGATGTTTTGACTTTTAAAAGCATAACTTTTGGAAAATGAAATTGTAACCAATCACAATTAAATTAATTAAGTAATAATATGATATAAAAAATTATTAATATAAATAATAAAATGCTAAAAACTATACTAATAAAATTTTAAACAAGTAGTACTCCATGATTGTCATATATTTATATTAATTATGTAAAATTATGTTTGAAATATTTTAATTATTAGTGATTTATTTGAATTAATTATTTAAATTTATTATACTTTCACCTAATTAGACCTAACAATATAGTTAGAAATTGTATTCAATTAAGATTTTAAAGACTTTTTAAAGATTTTAAAAGTTTGGTTGTATTCAATCAAGACATTTAAAAGTTTTATAAAAGTTTAGTGGTATTCAATTACAACTTTTTAATGTCTTTTAAAAGTTGGGTGGTATTGAATTAAGATTTTCTGAAAGTCTAAAAAGTATTTTGGTATTCAAAAATTCATGAACTTTTCAGATTTCTATTAAATGGTAGAGTTTAGCCGATGTAACTTTAGAAGAATTATAACTATCATTTCATATCCAAAAGTCCGACATTCATCTCTAAAGATTTTTAAAGACTTCATATCTCATCTTAATAAGCTAAATAAATTTAAAATACAATTCACATGAATCTAATATTTGTAATTACTTCACATGAATCTAATATTTCTAATTACTTTATAATCTAGAATAATTAATATCATTTTGTACCCACAAAAATAAAACATTTATTTTGTTTTTAGTAGTCAACGTCAAAATTCAAAATTTTTAAATTTTGAATTTATTTGTTATTTAATAATAAACACACGTTATTATTTCAAAAATAAAAATAAATACACAATATTTTAAAATTTTATAATTTAGTAAATTAACTTAATCGAGTTAAATGAAGAATATAAAAAAAATATTTTTATTTGAAAATAACTTTTATTTAAAATATATACATGAAACAAGTATATATTATTTTTATTTGCAAATTTTAATACTAAGGCGAGTAATATTCAAATATTTGAATGGAAATCGATATATATATTGCAAATGTTTATATTAATTTTTTAATTATTGAATTACGTAAATAAGTATTGATGACAACTTTTGTAGACCAGGAATGAAAACAATAATTCCAAATAAGCGTGCGTTATGTCATAAAAGTATATATAGCTTTCGATAAAAAGTGAAACTTAATTTTTGTATTGCATTTGTAGTTTTAAAGTTTTATTGGTGTCCGAAGTATCCAAATATATTATGAAATGAGTAGAATAATATGAACGCTTTCAATATATAAAATCTCATGACATGATAATATAATGAGATTTACTCTAGTTCATGAAAAAAAAGGGAGATGTTGTACACGTGGGTTAATTAACAATTAATATAAGTTCAAGATATATTAAAGTATACAAAAAAGTCTATCATCTTGATAAAAAAAGTTTATAAAAAGTCTATTACTTATTTCATAGAGTTTATAAAAGTCATTTTAAAAAAGTCTTTAAAGTCTTTGAAAGTCATTAAAATCCCACAAATTCTACAAAAGTATGTCATTTAAAAAAAGTCTTTAAAAATCTTAATTGAATACACCCCCCTTTGTTAACTGTTGGGTCAAACAATATTAACTGAAACCAAATGGGTTGATTAACCATTTTTATTTATTCATGTTGGTTAAAGTTTGAACCCATATTTTTTTAAAACAAATATAGTTAGTTAACCGGTTAACCATTTTTCAACCCATATTTCATACCATACCATTTTTAGATTCACGTCATGTCTTATTTTTCTCTCTAATAAAATGTCATGTCTTATTTTTCTCTTTCTGATGTCTTGTCGAAAAAGTGATGCTCAATTTGACTTTTTTTGGAGAGAAGGTTTATTTCATTTGATCATCAAAGCTTGTAATAATTAAAAGGAAAATGATATCTGAATCTCACATGAAATGAGAAATTTTTGTGAAAATATTAATTTTTTATCTCTAATTAATATTGGTTTATGAACATTTGTAATAGGATATTGGGTGCTTGCGTTTTGGTGTATAACTCTGAATATTTAATCATGTTTTAGAGCTTATTGTCAATATTACTAGTGTCTTTATTTAAGTGCAGGATAGTTAATTATTGTTAATTTCCTCCATATACAAAATATATTTTCTACTAAATTTAAAAGTATAGCTGAAAAAATAAACAATTTCATGTCTTAATTTAAAAGTCTAGTTGAACAATAATACACTATAAAAAAAAATTCAAAGATTATGATAAAATTTAGTGAGACAATTTTTTTAAAAAAAGGTGACAAAGTAAAGTGTTTTAGAGATATTAAGTGAAATTTTTCATAACTTAATATCATTTCATAAATAATTATATTTTATAAATTAATATAATTGCACAAATAATTTATTTTAAGTAGAATTAATAATTTCAATTTAAAATTTTATTAGTATAGTTTTTTAGTAATTAAGTAGAATTAATTTCAATTTAAAATTTTATTAGTATAGTTTTTTAGCATTTTATTATTTATATTAATAATTTTTATATCATATTATTACTTAATTAATTTATTTGTGACGGTCACAATTTCATTTTTCAAAAGTTTTGTTTAAAAGTCAAAACATCTTAAAATGGTTAATATGGTTAATATAGTTTTGAACCATAACCATATAGTTCTAACTCAACCCAACCCATATTAAAATGGTTAATATGGTTTTAGTTCTTAAATGGAACTATAACCATATTTTGAAAACCAAAATCAGCTCATAACCATATTTTGTCAGGCCTAACCCTAATTAAGATCATATAAATTGATAATAAGGATAAAATAGTAAAACATTATATTCGGACCTATTGTGACGTCCCAAGAAAATAGGTATCATCACCACCCATTCACGAGGTTGTCGATACGTAGTGCGAAACAACTTCTGACTTTATTAGTCTGACAACATAAAAAAGCAGTGAGTTTAAATACAAATATTGTCATCTGATAATATCATGTACCCAATTAAGTCCTCATTACAATTATTGAAATATTATTTTACAAAAATAGTGAGGACTACTAAACAACTCTCTTACAGAACCATCATTCCATACCTCGACTGTACTCACTACATTTTCGCCTCACAGAGAAGAAAAATGGAATAAAAAAGAAAAGGTGAGCTCAACTACCCAGGTAAGAATATTATGACTAAGATAATATAAAATAAATTATCGTTAGTCTTCAACAGGAAAAATCGAGAGAATATAATAAACAACAAGTTTTAGATCAATATTATAATGAAATAATAATTCATAGAAGAGTTACGTGAGAATGAAATCTACTATTATCTATGAATTTAACAGGTCCATCAACGGTATTTTTATCCCCTAACATCAATCAATGCACATCTTGAATCATATATTCATCTTTACACTACAAGCCAAAGATATTCATCACCGATCATGTTCATCTCAACACTGCTCAAATCTTTTACACTACGGGCCAAAGATATTCATTATATAATCATCAATCTTTTTGCTTTCTGACAGCCAAATATATTCAATAAGTATCATCATTTAGGGTGAGGATGATGAAAAATATTTTAAAGAAAAGCGAATCCAAAGTGAAATAAAAGAATAAATATTAAGGATTCAGTATTTGACCTATTTCATGTCCAAAATACCTCATAAATAATCATAGTGGTGTAAAATTCAAGAATGATCAAAACATGGATCTGATCAAAGCTAGTATCCATAATAGATATTTTGGATGAAAAGAAAAATTTTTATTTTTTTTATGAATAATTATAGATATCGTGAATAGTCTTGATATCGTGAATAAGAACTCCCAACACAAAAGTTCCAAATTTGATTAAAAGTTCAAACCAATATTTCGGCATAATGATATTGAAGAAGATAATATCATTTAAGAAGAAAATAACATCCACTTACCTCGAAAGAATAAGATTTCATAGTGGAATCACGGGTATAGTCTTGAAGGGAACTTGCCGCAGTATAACAACACTCAAAGTATCAAAATACTCACAAGAATACGCTCAAAATATCAAGAAAAAGAGAGAAACTTGAGTTTACGGTGTGATTTTCAATTCTAACCTAAGCACCCTATTTATAGAAATATCTTAGAACACCAAAGCGAGAAAATTTAATAAATTATTAATATAATAAATTTAAATTTCTCATACCACTTTTTGTTCAAACTTGACAACACAAGTAGCCCACCTTACAAAACTTACAAAAAACATTTTTCATAATTAATTAATTTAAAACTCCAAAAAAATAATAATTAATTAATCCGGAACTTCAATAATTCACAATAAATAACCCTTTTGTCAGAAAAATTCGAACCTCATGTCTTTTTCATAGAAAATTTCATTCTCTACAACTTTAAAGCAGACATTTTTTCCAAATTCCAAACAGAAATTGACCGAAATCCACAAACGGGCGATTTTACAAGCTAAAATCAAATTTCAGTCAAGAAATGGGGTCCACCGACATGTTTAACATGTTTTAACATTTATTGCAACAAAAATACTCTTCCTCCTCATATACTCATATATCCCACATTCATTGTAAAAATATCACCATTATTATATTATTAAAATATAATAATATAATTAAATGAATTATTTTATCAGAAAAAGATAAAATATTAATTTTCAACAATTGTCACATTAAAAATTTTCTCCATCTATATCCACATAAAATCAATATTTTCCTAATCATATAAATCAATAATTAATTATTCATAAATAATATTACGTAATCACAATCACGTGACCCGGTAGTTCCTCCTGTGATGGGGCTTTCCAATAAGGATTTCTCCTTCTTGGCGGCGCAATTAGATGACCTAACCTCTCCTTAGACAGAACTTTCTAGACATTGCCAATAATGTTATCCAATAATATTATTCAGATAATATGAATTATTGCTCCGATAATGGAAAATACTGTGTAATGACAATTATTGAAACAATAGTAATATAAAATATCAACGCAGCAATTATTGAATCAATAAAATAAAATCTTTGAATCAATTACTTTGTAACAATTATTGAGTAGTGTCTTAGCATGTAAGAATCAATAATTGGTGCAATCTGGTGTGTCAACGTGTTTTAACCAATCGAGTATTTCAACAAAGATAATTGATAATAACTTCTGCCAGATTATTTATAAACAACTTATATTTATGCGTTTTTTCTTCATCCAATCGCTTTCCAGTTATGGGGCCCATAAGGTCAAGGCTGTAGTCCTACGAATATTCCCCGACAAGTAAGAATATTCCACGACCAATAATATTTTATAACCACTTCGCTTATTTGAAATATTTGCGTATTTTACCCATAACTATCCACATTAATCAAATCAACCCTTACTATTTCAAAATAATAAATGGAGAAATTCAATTTTATTTATAATAATTTGGGGCTTACAACCTCCCTCCTTATGAAATTTAAGTCCTTGAAATTGATGTACGCATTACAGTGTTTGAAAAGGTGAGGATACCTCGCTTTCATTTCCGTTTCCAACTCCTGGTCATTTCATCTATAGCATGGTTCCTCCACAAAACTTTAACTTGTGGTATGACCTTCGTGCGTAGGACATGCTCCTTTCTATCCAAGATCTTGACAGGTACCTCCTCATACGTTAAGTCTTCGGCTATCTCATCCGGTTCTAACTCAATAATGTGGTTCGGGTCTTTCACATATTTACGAAGCACAGATATGTGAAAAATATTATGAACACGAGACATACTTGGAGGTAACGCGAGTCTATAAGCTACATTTCCTACTCGATCAAGAATCTGAAATGGACCAATAAACCGTGGATTGAGCTTTCCTCGTTTCCCAAATCTTGTAACTCCCTTCCATGGAGCTACACGCAACAATACGTGATCCCCAATACTAAATTCCAAGTCCTTTCGATGAAGATCCGCATAACTTTTTTGTCGATCCTGTGCCGTTTGTATACGTTGTCAAATCATTTGGATCTTTTACGTGATCATACGTACCAACTCGGGTCCCAACAATGTTGCTTCACCCTTTCATCCCAACATATTGGAGAGCGACACTTTCGCCCATATAATGCTTCAAATGGAGCCACACCTATACTTGCACGATAATCATTTGTTGTAGGAGAATTTCACCATGGTAAATACTTATCCCAATCGCCTTGAAGTCTAGGACACAAAGTCTTAATAAATCTTGAAGAGTTTGAATAGTCCTCTCACGATTGTCATTCTGGTTTGAGGATGGTATGCAAACCCAATCAATCAAATCGTGCTTGTAGCTTTTTGCAAGCTAACCCAAAATCTTGAAGTGAATCTTGGGTCACAATCAAAACTATGGATCTTGGTGTGAGACCCCAGATTTTATCAATAAAGATTTAAATTTTGTTGAAATAATTTTTAATATTATGGTGTGAATTTAAGATAATATTATAGTTGTGGGTAGTATTTATAAATTTTGCAAAGTATGCAGTGGTTATATTATATTCGATTAATTGGGAAATATTAGGTTTAGCAGAAATATTAAATATAACTACTCAATCATTGGTGGACCCTATGAAAAATTATTGTTTGATTGAAAGAACGACAAAAATATTTTATTAAAATAACGGCGGAAGTTTTACTGGTAGTTCTTTGTTGAACTACTCGGTAGTAAAAAATGCGATGTCACGTGTGGTTGCATAATAACAACACGGTATTGATTATTGATGCTTATGTGAAAGTCACTCGGTTTGATTCCATTATTGTCGATTAATAATAGGAATTATTATAAATATAATAACGTTTTGTTTTATTCAGTATTATTAACGTAATAAAATGAAACATCTTTTTATATAAAATAGAATACTTTATTAAAGTTATTCATAAATAGAATATATTATATTTTATTATGCATAGTGTTGCATAGTGTTTTGCATAGTATTGCATAGTGTTTGCATAGTAAAATGTTTTATATAAATAGAATATATTATATTTTATTTAAAAGATTTTCTTTAAATATGGACCGTCGATTAAAGTAAATCAATCTGGACTGTTCATGGATTAGTTATTATGCATTCCATTTTCCTATAAATAGAAGCTCATTCCTTCATTATTTTCTTTACGAATTCATTGAAACTCTGAGAGAAATTATGAGAGAAGCTATAGAGAGAAAATAGAAAGAAGAAGAGTATTCTTCTTCTTCACTACTTCTATATTCAGTTCTTTTTACTGTAAGGGTGTTATTCTTTCTTCTTGAAGAGAACTTCATTATTCCATTCACTTTATTATTACATTGGAATAACTTTTGTAAAAGTGGCATACCTATACATAACTTTTGTACGCTGTGGCGTACCTATACTTGGTGAAATCCTTATGTTATTCCATTGCTTATTATTACATTGGAATAACTTTGTATACGTGGTTTACCCTATACTTGGTGACATTCTTCTATTATTCATTGGAACATCACATGCATGTGTTTTACACCGGACCGGTTCCGCTTTTTATTATTCTGTTGGAACATCACATACATGTGTTTTACACCGGACTGGTTCCGCCTTTATCATTCTGTTGGAATATCCCATGCATGTGTGTTTTACACCGGATGCCGTTCCATCTTTATTATTACATTGGAACATCCCATGGGTGTGAATTTCACCGACACAGTTCCGTTATTATTATTCTCATTGGAATAACTTTATTTGTCATCTGCATGCATGGTGATTTCTTTTGTTATTCCATTCTTTATTATACCCAAATAGTTAAAACTTTGACTTATACTCCATGAAATTAGTAGAATATCCTTGATATTTGCGTTTCATCCAAAGATATCTTTTCATGGAAATATTCTTCCCGATCATTCTTGAATTTTACTCTACGGCTTGATCATGTTGACAATTTGGGCGTTAATAATTCATGGATTAAATAATTCTTGAACTTGTTTTATTGAATTATTATGTCATTGTCATCATCCTCATGTTATATTATGTTATCTTTGCTTTACGTGCATAGATGAACTTAGTATGATTATGACCGAGGATCATTCTAAGTATAATCATGTGACTTGATATAAATGATGTGACAAAAGTCCTCGGTGGCTGTAATGCGATGATGGATAGTTTTGGTATGATTATGACCGAGGGTGATTCGGTATAGTCATGACCATTGATAATTTGATGAAAATCCTCGACCGTGAGTACATGGATGATTAGATGTGGTGGTTTATTTATTAAGTCGAAGTCTCGTGATAAAATTGATGAAAACCTTTTAAAACCTAAAAGATAGTAGACTTTATTCTCTACTTGACTCTTTTAATGGATTGCTTATTCGCACTTGCTTAAACTGGTTGTCTATTGTATTTTATCGGTTTAACATCATTGTTGAAGGCTAATGATAATTTATTACGCATTATCTTAGTCATAATATTTCTTCTTGGGCTAGTTGAGCTCACCCTTTCTTTCACCGTTCTTCTTGAGGAAATGAGAACATAAATGGGGACGAGTCGGGAACGAAGTAATGGTCCGTAGGATAGCATTAGTAGTCCTCACTATTCGTGAAATAGTGTGATAATAGTTGTAATGAGGACTCCTTTTGAGTTTGTATAATATCTAGTAGACAATATTTGTATTCAAACTCACGCTTTATGTCGTATTATATACCTACGCTTATATTAAGAAGTTGTATTTGAATTTATGTACCATGTAGGTGGCGACCCAAGATGGGTGACGTATACCTAATTTTGGGGGCGTCACAACTGGCATGCCATGCAATCTCACAATCTCATTTACATACATATTAGCAAGACGTTCAAGGGAATAAGTCTCCCGTATCGGCAAGAAATATGCAGACTTGGTTAATCTATCAACAATAACCCAAATAACATTTATGCCTTGAGAAACCGCAGGAAGACCCGTAACAAAATCCATGGTAATGTGTTCCCACTTCCATTTTAAAATCTCAAGTTGTTGCAAAGGACCCTTAGGCACTTGATGCTCCGCCTTTACACGTTGACAAGTCAAACACATCGAGATAAACTTTGCAATCTCTCTATTCATATTGTTCTACCAAAATGTATGTCGAAGATCACGATACATTTTGGTACTTCCAGGATGGATTGCAAATGGTGTATTGTGTGCCTCCATCATGATCTTGTACTTCAAATCAGAATCGTTAGGAACACAAAGTCCGAGTGGACTCAAGTATTCCTTCTTCATCGATTCTCGCCTTAGTAATAGCACCTTCTTGTACTTTATTCTTCATACGCATCGATTCAAGATTGGGTGGCTCGAGCAACCTTAACTTTTTCTATTAAAGTTGGCTCTATCGCGTATACTTGACATCATCTCACTCGTTCCTCGCGATATGATCTTCTACTCAACGCGTCACTACCACGCTCGCTTTTTCCGGATGGTATTAAATAGTGTGGTCGTAATCTTTCAACAACTCGAGCCAACGTCGTTCTTAGCATGTTGAGTTCTTTTTGGGTGAAGAAATATTTGAGGCTTTTATGGTCTGAATATATCTCCACTTTCTCCCCGTATAAATAGTGCCTCCAGATCTTTAAGCGCGAAAACAATCATGCTGACCTCTAGATCATGAGTAGGATAATTCCTCTCATATTCTTTAAGTTGTCGCGAGGCATAGGCTATGACTTTCCCACGTTGCATGAGAACACATCCTAACCCTTTGCCTGAAGCATCACTGTAGATAACAAATCCATCCGTACCAGATGGTATTATCAGAACAGGTGCCGAAATGATTCTCCTCTTGAGCTCTTGGAAACTCTTCTCTCATTCCTCGCTCCATACGAATTTTGTATCCTTCCGAGTCAGATGAGTTAACGGAGTAGCGATTCGAGAAAACCATTCCACGAATCTCCGATAATAACCAGCTAAGCCCAAAAAGCTACGTACTTCGGTCACCGTCTTCGGTTGTTCCCAACTTTGTATTGCTTCAATCTTCGTCGGGTCAACAGATACTCCATGTTTTGACACCACGTGCCCAAGGAATGTTACTTCCTCAAGCTAGAACTCGCATTTCTTCAACTTGGCATATAACTTGTTTTCACGAAGCCTTTGGAGTACCAACTTCAAATGGTGCTCATGATCTCACGACTTTTGGAATATATGAGGATGTCATCAATAAAGACAACAACAAATTGATCCAAATATTCCTTGAATACTCGGTTCATCATATCCATGGAAGCCGCAGGAGCATTAGTCAATCCGAAAGACATGATTAAGAATTCATAATGCCCATACCAATTTCAAAAGGCGATCTTTGGAATATCCTCGATTAAATCTTGGTGATGATATCCGAATCGAAGATCGATCTTTGAAAAGAATTGTGCTCTTTGCAATCGGTCAAACAGTCATCAATACTGGTAATGGATACCTATTCTTGATGGTGACATGATTCAATTCCCGATAGTCAATACAAAATCGCATACTCCCGTCTTTCTTCTTTACGAATAAAACAGGGAGCACCCCAAGGAGATGTACTTAGGGCCGAATGAAACCGATGTCCAACAACTCACGTAGTTGGACTTTTAACTCTGAAGTTCAATAGGAGCCATTCGATATGGGGTTTTAGAAATGGGCTTTGTACCGGTTCAAGATCAATAAAGAATTCAACTTCACGTTACGGGGTGAAATCGGAAGTTCTTCAGAAATCGTCGGAAAATCAATAACAACAGGAATATTATTCAAATTTGACGTGTCTTTATTCAAATCCATAACATGGGCTAAGAAAGCTTGACATCCGTTTTTCAATAAATGAATAGCCTTATGACTTGATATGACAGTGATTGATTTTAATGGTTTAGTTGCTTAAATTCGAACAACAGGTTGTTTAAGAATATAAAAACTAACAACCTTACGAAAACAATCAATTTTGGCATGATGAGTAGTTAACCAATCAATCCCTAAAATCACATCAAAAGCAAGTATCTTTAAAGAGATAAGGTCAACAGGTAACGTGATGGTGCCAACTTGGATCAAACAAGATTTATAAACAGTGGATGTGATGAAAGTTGCTCTAACTAGTCTCCATGAGATAGGTCAAAGTTTAATTTCTCCCAGAGTCAAGTTTAAACGTTGAGCACAAGCAGAGAGATAAATGAATGGGTAGCATGCTAGATTCTAGTAATGTATAAACTTCACAAGAATTTATGATTTGCTTACCGTGATCACCTCGTTTGGGTTCCTCGATTTTGACCCGATCACAACAAATGCTCTTCTTAGAACAGATTGACTTTGACTTTTCAGGGACGACGCTTTTGAGTCACCGTCCTCATTGAACTAGGTTTCTGCTACCGTACAATCTCGAGTGATATGTCCTTCCTTTCCACAATTATAGCATACCTTGAACCATTGTGGGCGGTTTGGTGATATGTCCCTCTTTCCGCATTTGTAAGCATCTGACGGTGGTCGTCGTTCTCCTCCCTTAGAACCGATTCTTCTTTGGTCTTTGATGTCTTCACATTGTCATTATTGAATCTCCTCTTTTAAAATCTCCCCAGGCTCGCTTTTCTATTTTCATGGCCATGATTACCACCGGAGTGGTTACCATTTTGTCCTTCTTTTCTTTCTTCACCGGGTTATCGTTATTACATTGGTTTCTTATCTCGGATGATCCTGGTTATGGTCCCTCGGTTGAATGTACTCGTTATCTCTCTCTAACAATTGAGCTCTGTTGACAACATCTGAATAGAGAGAAAATTTATAAGAAATGAGATACTGACGTATGTCGTGTTTCAAACCTCTTAAAAACATCCGCGTCATACGTTCCTCATTCTCCACCAAATGAGGTGCAAACCTGGATAACTCTGCAAACTTTGCCTCGTACTGGGACACCGTCATGTTATTTTATTCCAGTCTAATAAACTCCACTTCCTTCATATGATGAATACTTTCAGGAAACTACTTGTCATTGAAAAGTTTTTGAAACGTCTCCCAAGACATGCTGAGTGCGGCTGATGGGTATGCTTCACAAATTACCACCAATGTCCTTTCATTCACGAACATAAAGGTGGTGAATGGAACCTTCGTTCCTCCGTGCATCCCAAGACATCGAATATCTTGGTGATTTGTTTGACCCACGTTTACGCTTTAATCGGATCCGCTTTCCCCAGTGCACTCGTGGTCCCAACTCTTTGAATCGCTTGCTGTAGTGACAAACCGTGCGTTATTATCATTTCCACCGGTATTTTGTGCACGAGTCTCCCTCGTCTGATTTTGCATGAACTGCAAAAAGCTTCTAAACATCCCGTCGTTCATCATCTGCTCAGTGGTGTTGTTCGCAGGAGGAACATTGTCGGCTTGTTGCACGTTCTCCTCGTTGGTAAGTACATGCATCTCCACGGTCTCATTTACTCCACTGTTAACATTCTCGGTTGCCATTCTTTAATACTGCCATAAAACAAGGGTTAATTAAACCAATTAATATATCACATAATATCCCTATATTATGACCGACCTGAAAGTAGTATGCACACAAGCCAATCATGTTTGATGATAAAGCATATACTTTGTAACAATCTTATTCATTTATTAATAAAAAGTATTAATTTATTAAAGGCTTTTTAGTTATCTACATGATCTTTGTTTATAATATGTGATAAACCCATAGTTTTAAGCAATGCTTTTAGAATAATGATGATGATCATTCTAATGAGATATAAATTCTTAGAAAGCTTAAAACAAAAAATAGTTCCCAATCGATGGATTACTAAATTGGGGATTAGTGAATCCGGGATAGATTGGTACATCGTTGGTTGCTTTCATTGGATGAGGATGATTGATCTCATGATCATTTGTGTGGAGACACTAAAGCAAGTATGTAGGTGCTTATTAGAGAATAAGTTCAATTGAGCGTGGGCTCGCTAAGGAATACCTAATGGAGTTTTATTTGCTGTCGAATAGGAATTCACCGTAGTGATAGTAATCTCTAGTGATCCTTGGACTTGAGATCATCATAGTATCTTATGTATGAAGAGTTATACTTTGACTTATTCCTTAAGACCCTTAGGGTATATCAAAGGGTATGCTTGGGTATAACAAGTTGTATATGGAGATAATATATAATCAATAAAAAATCTACCACTTCAATAAAAGAAGAGAATGTCCTATGTGATTCGATAAATGACAACCCAATGTAGTCCTTGGCGGCGGCGAATGAAATTAGAAAGGAGTTTCTAATTTGCATTATTTGGAGTTGTGCATTTAAGGATCGAAATACATATAATTAAATAAAATAAGACTTGACAAGAATTCCATGTCTTATATTTAATTGGGACATTGTATGGTGGAAGGATTGAATTGTATGGTAACTATTTACTCAAAGGTTCTTTTATGATTAATGTTGAAATCTATATTATCCGGAAAGTCGTTGATCGCTTGGGGAGGCTTATCCCATTGTAGAATAAATATTATTTATTTAAATAAATTAATTATTTAATTTATTTATTTAAATAAGATTAGAATTGTTCTAATTGATTTATTCACAACCTTTAATATGGAGAACCTAAAGGGTCACAATTATAAAAGGAAGAATAATTATATAAGAAGTTAATGGCATAATCGTAATATAATGTTATGTATATTTAATTTAATCTATGGTGATAGAATAAATTAAATAACTTAATATTTATTATTTAATATTTTAGAAATATTAAATATAAATTAATAAGAGGAGTCTTATTAATATTATTACAATTATTATTATTTTAATTTCTAAAAGAGTTTAGAAATTAATTTAATATAAGTACTTCTCATTTATTCCTAATTGGATTAGGAAGAAAAATTAGTTAAAGGAGTTTAATTAATTATCCCTAATAAGATTAGGAGCTTAATTAATTAAAAGAATTTAATTAATTAATTAAAACCCAATTCCTTAATTGTTAAGATGGGTTACCCACATCTATAAATAAGTAGTAGTCTTATTATGGGTGGTGGGGGTTGTTGACTTTAACAACTACGTAATAATTCTAATTTGTTGGAAATGACGCCTTTTCTATAGAGATAGAAAACTAGGGTTTGAGCCAATACCCTTTTTTCTTGAATCTTTATTTTTCCTTGGTGGATCACCTCTGAGGCCAAACATATGGGTGGTTAACGTTGATCAAAGGAAAGGAACCAAACCCGTGGATTCAAGTTGAACGCGAAAGGATTTGGAGGTGAACTTGTACACGAGGAAGCTTTCGATCTTCAAGGGTATGATTTTATTCTTTATCTTTTCGTTTAATTAATAATTATGCATAAAGGGTGATCCGTTATATGGTTTGTAAATTTTTAAACTCCGATTTTCCACGTTTTTTTTAATTTTTTGCAATTTGATTGCGTAGCACATGAATATTACAAACCTAACAGTGGCATCAGAGCCAAACATTTATGTAAATTATTAATTGTTCAGATTTGATATGTATATTGATATGTATTTAGAACAATTTAATTGAGCATAATTTGTTTGTAAAATAAATAAAAAAAAAAGAAAAAAAAAGAAGAAGTTAGCAAACAAGATCAAAAATGACCACCCAATGCTTGGCAAGATTCCTTTTATTAATATATACTATATATATATATATATATTTTAATTATATATATATATATATATATATTAGATATATTATCTCCCACGTGATTCGCCAGCAAAGAAATCTAATGAAGTCTGGTTTTCATGTTAATAGTTTTTTTTTTAAAATAAATAAATAAAAAAAAAAAAAAAAAAAGGAAGCATGAAGCATGCACGGAATTCAAGGCCACGGTTAGATTGGTGGACGTGCAAGGAATTCACGGAATTGGTATATATATATATATATGATAATATACGGTTATTATATATATATATAATAGTTATATATATATATATATTATTCTTACTTATTTTATAATTAAAATAAAAAGTTTATTTTAATTTTAAAATAAAAAGGTTTATTTTAATATTAAAATATAAAATTTATTTTAATTTTAAAATTAAATTTCATGCTAACTAATTAGAGTTGGAATTGGATTCCATGATAACTAATTGGAGTTGAAATTGGATTATATTTTCCTTAAATAAAGGAGTTTATTTAGATATGAAATAAGATTTCATATTATTCAAAATAAAAGAGTTTATTTGTGAATAGGAAAAGAAAATCCGTGTTTCCTTAAATAAAGGAGTTTATTTAAATATGAAATAAGATTTCATATTATTCAAAATAAAGGAGTTTATTTGTGAATAGGAAAAGATAATCCGTGTTTCCTTTAATATTTTTTTATATGGAATTGGATTCATAATTAATTAAAATAAAAGAGTTTATTTTAATTAAAGATTTTTTATATATTTTTACATGGAATTGATTCCATAATTAATTAAAATAAAGGAGTTTATTTTGATTAAAGATTTTGATTAAAATAAAATAGTTTATTTTATTCAAAATAGGATAAATTAAAATAAAATAGTTTTATTTTGATTTAAATTTGGATTAAAATAAAGGAGTTTATTTTGATTCAAAAATAGATTTTATACTAACTAAATTTGCCCATTAAATGATATCAATATATATATTAAATGTTTATTATTCATAGGATGAATGTTATTTATTGATGCATATGATGATGTGTATGATAATAAATGGGATTGATTATGGATTATCGACCAATGCGATTGGATTTTATTTTAGTTGGATGCATGAATGTATGGGTTTTATTAAATGGGGTCTGCATAGATTGTCTTCTCTAATTTTTCTTAATGTAAATTCTATTCCCTCCTATGTACTTCCCTCGATCACGATCAAGGTTTCTATTTATTTTAAATAGTTTTGTAATAGAATAGTTAGAATTAATTTTGAAAAATTGGAGATCAAGGAGCAAGAGCCTTGAAGACCCGTTTGTAATGGAGCCCGGTTTAAATGTAATAGTTATATTTAAATATTATTTCTTGCACCCTTGGGTTTGACCTTTTGGTTCACTTGGTGGCTCTAGTGAACCAAACTAGAATAAAAGTCCATAATCAATCCGGAGTAGAATATAGTATTCTATATGCGTGCATGCTTATACTATATATATTATATATTATGCAAACATGCTTCGCATGTTTATTAATATAACGCGTATTTTATATATATATGTGCAATGCAATGCTAAACAAGATGAGACAAATTAATAACAAACCCCTCAATTTTTATATTAAGTCCTAAGCGTTCAAAGATATTTGGAATATCGAACGTCGCTTTCTAACATGATAAAATTAATAGAGTATTAAATATTTAATATGAGTTTGTTGTGTCACCACAAGGCAAGTATTAAGTATTTAAGATGTTAATTTATCACATTTGATGCTTATAAAGAAAATTGAACAATATTGTTTTGTTGTGTCACCACAAGGATGATATTTTCTTTTTTGAATATATGGAGTGCTAGGTCTGACTTAACTTGGATAATTTTGATTCGGATGTGCCACCACTTGATCAAAATAATCTAAGAGGCAAAAGAAAAGGAGTTGCATAGTTGATGTAATTGACAAAAGTTGTCTCACCTATTTATTTATATATAGTTTGTTGTGTCACCACAAGGCTATATACATTTGAAATGGGATCCTTATTCTCACTAAAGAAATCTTTAATTAGATTTTGTTGAATTATATAAGTGAGGTAATATATAGTTTGAAGAAAATAATGGGAGATACCAATTTAAAACAAGACCTAATTTATTTTGGTAATTAATAAAAGAATGTATGTTAAAATGTTGTTAATTACAAATTCATTTACGTAATTTTACAATGTCTAAATTACTATCAACATGCGAAACATATTAGATGTTATTTAACCAAACCGTATTAAACGAATTGGTTAAGGAATTTGAGAATAGTTCTCATAGTGAAAAAGCTATCTTATGTCCTTAATATGCGCCTATCCTCGCAATGGTTGCGCATACATGCCTCCGAGGAAGAGATTGCTACTTTTAGAAAGTGTCAAGATGATGCACGATTGGCTCGATGCATCATGTTCGCATCCATGAAAGAACGAGCTTGGCAGTCACAAGATGAAACTATGGATGCTCCTACTATATTCCCGCATATCAAGTAGTTGATGGTGAGGAAAGTAGAAGACGATAGATATCGATATCTAAGGAGCTCTTCCGATCTAGAATGACCAATACTACCTACAAAGATGCATAAAAAAGTCCTTAATATTATCAATTTGATTGATCAATTAGACAACGAGTTTTGTCGTGGATGGAGAGTTGAGCCAAGATTTGATCTTGCACTCACTCCCTTACTCCTTTCACAATTGTTGTGAATTTTCATATAAACAAGCTAGATATCATCACTTACTGATTTGCTTAACATATTGAAAAATGATGAGAGTCACTTTCCAACCAAAAGATCAAGTCTTCTTGGTAGGGGCCAAAGGATCTTCCTCGAAAGAAGAACGATTCAAAGAAGGTAAATAGAAAGGCATAAACAAAGGATAATAAGAACAAAAGCGTCACGGATAGCAAAGGAGTTTGCTTCCACTACAATAAGCTCGACATTGGAAAGAAATCGCAGAAGCATCTTGCAGAGGCTAACCAAAGAAGCTTAATGATGTTTCTTGGTTCTAATCGCTTTTTGTTCATGATTGAAATAAATTTTCTTTAAGTCGAGGTTCTACTTGGGTATTGGATACTGACTTTGGTTATCATAAATATAGATTTATGAAGGACCAAGGTATAGTAGAAAGCTAAACAAATATAAGTAATCCTATGTGTGGAAAATGAAGCAAAGGTTACTTGCATTAGCCATAGAACTTATAGTTTAGCAATGCCTACGGGCAAATCTATTAAGTCAATAAGTTGTTATTGTATTCTAGTTCTTGTTAAAAATATTATTTCCATTTTATTGTTGGACAATGAAATCTTTGGTATTATAATTAAGAACAATTGTTGTTCTATTTATAATAATAATGTTTTGTATAGAACTGGAATATTACTTAATAAATTTTGTATACTTGACTTATGTGAAAAATAATTTTGCAAATTGAACAAACTAGTACAAGAAAAAGGAAATGATTATTCAAAGAGTTGAAGGTGTGTATTTGTTGAAATACAAGTGTGAATTATTTGAAAGGTTCAAAGAATTCAGAAGTGAAACAAATTGACAAAGTATTAAGATTCTTTGATTAGATCAAGGAATAAATACTTGTGCAATAAGTTTCTAGATCATCTCAAATGGTTTTCTCATAATGGACGCCTCTCGATACATAATAATTGATTATGTATCTAAAAGGAAAAATCGTACCTATTTGAACACGAAAGCGATCCATAATGATTTTACCGACATTCCAAAGATTCTTCCGGGATAATGTCCTAGAAATGGTCAGCATATCTCTAAAAATGGTAACCTCAAAATCCATTTTCAAGACTCCATAAAAGTTATGGGCCGGGGAGGATTCCTAATCTTAAGTATGTTAAGATAAGGGGTTGTCCAACTTATGTGAAAAGGTTTCAAAGGATAAGTTTGGGACAAGATTTGACATGTCTGATTTGTGGGACATCCTAAAGTAAGTTTAGGGTATATGTTCTATAATTCTACTTAGCAAGAAAAGGTGTTTGTTACAAAACACACGCTTTCTAAGATAAAGGTGTTTATCATTAAAAGGGGCTAGTGGGAGGATAATAGATCTTGAAGAGTTCAAGAACTACAAAATACTATAAGTCAAATAAGAGGAACTCAGTAGATGTAATTTATTGTACCACAACCAGAATCATAAATGAATAATCACCAAGATACACGGGGTATGGATTCATCATAGATGATGATGATGAGGTAAACATCATGTAAGATGATGATCCAGATTACATCTGATGAGGTAAGTGTTGTAGACACTCGGAGAAATTGATTGAAGCAAGTTTCTCAAATATGGAACATTTATTTTGATTAGGCAATCAAAAGAGTTTGATTTTATCAAAATAAGAATGAACCTAGTGTGTACACAAAGGTTCGGTGGGAGCATCGTGACATTCCTAAGATTATATGATGATATACTACGGATAAGGAATGACATACCAATGCTTACAATCGAAGAAAGATAAAGTTGTCTAAACATTCCTCTATGAATGATTTGGAAGAGTATCTTAATTGGGGATATAAATCTATATAGATAGATTTAAGAGGATGCTCGACTTAACCCAAGGAACGTATATTCATTTGATGCTAAAGTCGTTTAGCATGGCAAACTCAAGAGATGTCTCATGTCGATGAGCTATGGAGTGTATCTCTTTAATAGTCCCCACAGACTCACGAAAGAGAGGTCGCATGAGTGATAATCATGTATGCAATGAAATGTACGAGACCTCGATGTTGATCGGTCATATTATGGAGAAGTTCACTATGAGTCGTTGAAAACATCTTAAAGTGCTTAAACCTAAGACCAAGATGTGATCATATTCACGGTGGGTCTTAATTAAAACTAGAGGGCTTAACTGCACTCAAGTTTTTCGAGACGCACCAAGACGACGAAAAAAATCCACTTTAAGGTAAAGGTTACCTTGAGCAATTGGTGCGATGAATTGAAAGGTTCCAAACAAAGAAAGAGTTCTTGGTTTTAGTGATAAAGACAAAGTATATAGCTATAAATGAAGTCGCAAGTTGATTGTTTGGATTAAAAGTTCATTACAGAACTAGGAATAGTTCCTAAGTCTCATCTTGGATCTAAACATGTGTTGTGGCACTTTCATTTGATTATTAGAATCATTGAAAGATGAGAAATCACTATAAAGATGGTGGATTCTCAAGAACAACATTACATATCCATTAACTAAAGCTTATCCAACAGCAGGATAATTGTAAGACCCCGAATTTTTTTAAATAAAAAGGAATTTCCTTTATTTATTATTTTGAAATAGTAAGGGTTGATTTGATTAATGTGGATAGTTAAGGGTTAAATACGCAAATATTTCAAAATAAGCAAGTGGTTATAAAATATTCATTGTTGTTACGGGGAATATTCGTTTGGTCGTGGAATATTCGTATCTTTGTCGAGGAATATTAAATTTGACGGCACGAGCATGACCATGTGTGGGCCCATAACTGAAAGCGATTGGATGAGGAAAACGACAAATATAAGTTGGTTAAAAATAACGGCGTAGTTATTCTTAATTAAGGTTTGGAATACCCGGTGGTTAAAATACGATGTCTACGCGTGGTTTCACGAAGCACCACGGTATTATTACAGTAATTGTTGAATTATTGATCCTTACATAAGAAGGCACTACTTTCAATAATTGTTACAGAATTATTGTTCAATATTTTATTTTATTGATTCAATAATTCTTTGCGTTGGTATTTTATATTATTCTTGTTTGAATAATTGTCACTTTACAAAGATTTCCCATTATCGGATCAATAATTCATATTATTTGAATAATATTATTAGATAACATTATTGGCAATGTCTAGAAAGTTCTGTCTAAGGAGAGTTTGGTCACCTAATTGCGGCGCCAAGAAGGAGAGATCCTTATTGGAAAGCCCTCTTCTCTGAGGAGCCGTTGGTTGTCGTAATTGTGATTCATGTAATATTATTTGTGAATAATTAATTATTGATTCATATGATAAGGAAATATTTATTTTATATGAATATAAATGATGGATTTATTTATGTGGTTATTAATGAAGGAATTAATGTTGAGGTGTTTTATCAGTATTTTATCGGATTGAGGTATTAAAAAAATCAAATCGGGGTTTTGAGATATATTGCGGGGGTTATAATTTTTAATCCGACCATTGGATTGTGGTAATTTTTGGGTATGTTATACATACATAAGTTGAGTATATGTCCACAAATTTTGAACCGTTAAAAATGCACGAATGATTTGTTGTGAATTTTAAGAGGTGTCGGATTGAAATTAGGTTTATAATTGATTTTGGTGGAAAATTCTAGAATTGAGTGGGCCCCACTTGTGGTTGGTGAAAAAATGTGCTGAATTTTATTTCAAATGTGGTGGGTGGCAATAGTAGCGAGTAAAAAGCCATCGGTGCTTGGTCAAGTCTGCTTGGTAAAGCTAACATTTTCCTATAAATAGAGGGCTAAGTTAAATTGAAAATCACACCGTAAAACAAAGTTTTCTCTCTTTCTCTCTATATTATTGAGCGTATTTTGTGAGTATTTAGATACTTTGAGAGTTCTTTGTCAAGATAAGTTTCATTCAAAGATCACTTCCGATCTTTCCTTAGAAATCTTGATTCTTTGAGGTAAGGGATGTTATTTTCTTCTCAAATGATATTAATTCTTCAATATCATTATCTTTGAAATATTAGTTGGTACTTTTTATCAAATTTGGAACTTTTTCATGTCGGGGTTACTATTCATGAGTTCTTATTCACGAGTTACTATTCATGAGTTACTATTCACGATTCTTATTCACGAGTACTATTAAGTGAAGCGTGAAAATGTTTTTTGTGGAATTTCTATCTTTTGGTGTCGAGTTACTATTCACGATACGGCCTTTATTCACGATACTGACACTATTCACGAATCTTGACTTATTCAATAGAAAAATGAAAATTTTTCTTTTAAATACTAAAATATCTATTCGGATACTAGCTTTGATTGTATCCATGTTTTGATCATTCTTGAATTTTACTTCACTATGATTATTTATGAAGTATTTTTGAACTCCGGATTGTTTAAAGTACGAATCCATAATATTTGTCATTTTGTTTCACCGATTAGATTTCTTTAAAAGTATTTTCATCATCCTCGGTCTTAAATGATGATAGTATTGAATATCTTTGGCACCAGAGTGCAAAGATGAATGATTTCTGAAGAATATCTTTGGCTTTGTAGTAGTACAAAGATGAATGATTTCTGAAGAATATCTTTGCTTTGTAGTAGTGCAAAGATGAGCAGTGTTTAAATGAACATGACCGATGATGAATATCTTTGGCCTTTAGTGCAAAGATGAGCAGTGTTTAAATGAACATGACCGATCGATGAATATCTTTGGCCTTTAGTGCAAAGATGAGCAGTGTTGAGATGAACATGACCGATTGATGAATATCTTTGGCACAGTAGTGCAAAGATGAATATTTGATTTGAGATGAATATTGATTGATGTTACTGAGGATAAAATATTGATGATGGATATTAAATTCATAGATTATAGTAGATTTCATTCTCTACGTAACTCTTACATGAATTATTATTTCATTACTATGAATATTGATCCGAAACTTGTTGTCTATTGTATTCTATCGATTTTTTCCTGTTGGAGACTAACGATAATTTGTTGTATATTATCTTAGTCATAACATTCTTCTTGGGCTAGTTGAGCTCACCCTTTTCCTTGTTGTTCCATTTTTCTTCTCGGGGAGGCGAGAATGTAGCGAAATACTAGTCGGGGTATGGAATGAAGGTTCTAGAGAGAGTTGTTTAGTAGTCCTCACCATTTTTGTAAAATAATGAATCAATAATTATGATGGGGATTTATTTGAATGTGGATATTGTCTAGAAGATAATATTTGTATTTAAACTCACAGTTTTATTGTTGTGATAATAAAGTTGTAGTTGTTTCGCACCATGTATTTGGCGACTTCGTAATGGGTTGGATGGAATGGACCTATTTTGGGGTCGTCACGGTTGGTATCGAGCTTAGGGATATGATCTCTCAAGCGGAGATCGAGGAATAGAACTAGGAGGAGGCAGAGTAAATCCTTCGCTTAGTGTGTCCTACCTAAGCTTATTTGTTAGTTGGTCAAGATATAGGGATATTATGTGATATATTGATTTCCTTAATTAACCCTTATTTTATGATGATTTGAGAATGTCGATGAGAATATTAATAGTGGAGTAAATGAGACCGTGGAGATGCTCATTTAACAACGAGGAGAACGTGCAACAGGTTGGCAATGTACCTCCCCGATGAATAACACCAATTGAAAGCGTATGATGAACGAGGGGATGTTTAGAAGCTTTTGCGCTTCATGCAAAATCGATTTAGGAGACTTCGTGTTCAAAATACAGAGGAGATGATAGCAATTCACGGGTGGTCACAAACAAGCGCCTCGAAGAGTTGGGACCACGAAAATTGCAGGAAAGCGGATCCGATCATGGCGGAAACATGGGTCAAGCAAATTACCAAGATATTCGATGTCTTGGGATGCACGAAGAAACAGAAAGTTCCATTCGCTACTTTTATGTTCCGGCGGCGCATTCATTGGTGGGAATCAGTGAAGCGTACCGATTCATTTCACCTTCATCATGATGTCACGGAGACGTTTGAAGCGATTCAATGACAAGTACTTCCCGAAAGTATTCGTCATATGAAGGAAGTGAAGTTTATTAGATTGGGCGAATAATAACATGGCGGTGTCCCAAAGACGAAGGCGGTTTATGGAGTTATCCAGTTTGCACCTCATTTGGTGGAGAATGAGGAACGTATGACGCGGATGTTTCGAGAGGTTTGAAACCCAAGATACGTCGAGATCTCATTTCTCATAAATTTTCTCTATTCAGATGTTGTCAGCAGGCTCAATTGTTAGAAGCGAGATAACGAAAATGTTCAACCGAGGGACCATAACCAGATCATACCAAAGATAGCGAATATCGAATAACGATAACCAAAGGGAGAAAGAAGAATACGGACAAAGCGCCAAACCACTCTGGTGGTAATCGTAGCCATGAAAATAGAAGCGAGTCGGGAGGAGATTTTAAAAAGAGGAGATTCAACAACGACCATGTGAAGACGTCGTACCAGAAGTAACTAGTTTTAAGGGAGGAGAACGACCACCGATCATATGCTACAAATGCGGAAAAGAGGGACATATCGATCAAACCGCCCCTGGCAGTTCAAGGTGTGCTATAATTGTGGAAAGGAAGGACATATCGCTCGAGATTATGCAATGAATAAACCTAGTTCAATGAGACGGTGACTCAAAAGATCGTCCCGAAAAGTCAAAGTCAACGATTCACGGAAGAGGCGTTTGTCGTGACCGGCCAAAATACAAGGAACCCGAAGGAAGTTAGCACGGTTAGTTAATTATAAATTCTTGCGAAGTTTATACCTTACTAGATCTGGGGTTCTACCCATTCTTTTATCTCTCTTGCTTGCGCTCAACGTTTGAACTTGACTACGGAGAAATTAGACTTTGACCTATTTATGGAGATTCCGTTAGAGAAACTTTCATTACATCCGTTGTTTAAAAAATCTTGTTTGATTCAAGTTGGCACCATTACCTTACTGTTGACCTTATCTCTTTAAAGATACTTGCTTTTGGGGATTGATTGGTTAACTACTCATCATCGCCAAAATTGATTGCTTTTGTAAGGTTGTTAGTTTTCATATTCCTAAGCAACTTTGTTATTCAACTCAAGCAATCAAACCATTGTAGTCAAACATTTTCATATCAAGCCGTGAAGTCATTCGTTTATTACGGATGTCAAGTTTTCTTAGTCCATGTTATGGATTTGAATAAAGACACGTCGATTTGAATAATATTCTTGTTGTTATTGATTTTTCCCGACGTATTTCAAAGAATTTATTGGCTTACTCCCAAAGATCGATATTAAATTTTGTATCGACTTTGAACCCAGACAAAAACTCATTTCTAAAATCTCATATCGAATGGCTCTATTGAACTTCGTGAGTTAAAAATTCAACTATAAATTTGGTACATGAGCCTTTATCTTGTGACTTCCTTTGTGGAATTCACCTAAGCCGCATTCTCCGTAGGGGACGTCGTATTCGATGCGATAGTAAAGCGATAGGTGTCATTGTGACGTCTTATCCAAGGTTGTGATATGAGTCACGATTGAGAACAACCTAAGTTGGTAATCGAAATACGTAGCTTTCTAGGCTTAGTTGGTTATTATCGAGATTCGTTGAAGGATATTCTCGAATCGCTATTCCATTAACGTAGCTGACTCATAGAGATACAAAAGTCAAATGGAGCAAGGAATGTGGGAAGAGCTTCGAAGAACTCAAGAGGAGACTCATTTCATCATATGTTCTGACCATGCCATCCTGGAAAAGCGAACGTGGTAGCTGACGTGTTGAGTAGAAGATCGTATACAAGTACGAAAGTACAATATTTTCAAAGACTCATTTCAGATAATATACAAATAATAGAGATGGAGATGAAAACTCTAGGTACCCACGTGATGATATCGAGTGCGTGATGATATACGAGTATAATCGACTTTTAATCGATAAAGTTAAAGTTGTTCAAGCTACACACCGAGGTGATGAATTTGAAGAAGGAGGTGCAAGAAGTTGTTATTTTAAAAGCGAGAATCGGTGAGGTGAGGAAAGCTCAAACCTTCGATTTATTAATCCATTTGAAATTCTCGATTGAATAGGAACGTGGCCTATAGACTCGCTTTTACCACCAAGTATGACGCGTGTTCATAATGTTTTTCACGTCGATGTTACGTAAATATGTGGACGACCCAAACTACGCTATTGAGTTAGAACCCATTTAGATAGATAAGAAACTTAACGTATGAGGAGGTACCACAAGATTTTGGATAGGAAGGAGCATGTTCTACGCCAAGAAAGATCATACCACAAGTTAAAGTTTTGTGGAGGAATCATGCTATAGAGAAATGACACGGGAATTGGAAATGGAAATGAAAGCGAGGTATCCTCATCTTTTCAAAACACTGTGTACGTCGACGTCGTCAATTTCGAGGACGAAATTTCATGGGAGGAGGGAGGTTGTAAAGACCAAAAATTTTTTAAATAAAAGGAATTTCCTTTATTTATTATTTTGAAATAGTAAGGGTTGATTTGATTAATGTGGATAGTTAAGGGTTAAATACGCAAATATTTCAAAATAAGCAAGTGGTTATAAAATATTCATTGTTGTTTGGGAATATTCGTTTGGTCGTGGAATATTAAGATCGCATGTGGAATATTCGTATGCAAACGACAAGCGACCAATGTGGGCCCCATAACGGAAAGCGATTGGATGAGGAAAGCGACAAATATAAGTTGGTTAAAAATAACTACGTAGTTATTACCAAGTAAGATCGTTGGAATACCCGGTGGTTAAAATACGAAGATGTCTGCGTGGTTTCACAAGAAGACACCAGTATTACGTAATTGTTGAATTATTGATCCTTACGTAAGAAGGCACTACTCAATAATTGTTACGATAATTATTGCTTCAATATTTTATTTTATTGATTCAATAATTCTTTGCGTTGGTATTTTATATTATTACTTTATTTCAATAATTGTCATCCGCATTATTTCCCATTATCGGATCAATAATTCATATTATTTGAATAATATTATTAGATAACATTATTGGCAATGTCTAGAAAGTTCGCTTAAGGAGAGGTTTGGTCACCTAATTGCGCGCTACCAAAGAAGAGAGATCCTTATTGGAAAGCCCCTCTTTCCGAGGAACGGCACGGTCATTATCATAATTGTGATTTCGTAATATTATTTGTGAATAATTAATTATTGATTCATATGATAAGGAAATATTTATTTTATATGAATATAAATGATGGATTTATTTATGTGGTTATTAATGAAGGAATTAATGTTGAGGTGTTTTATCGGTATTTTATCGGATTGGAGGTATTAAAAATCAAATCGTGGGTTTTGAGATATATTGGGGGTTATAATTTTTAATCCGACCGTTGGATTGTGGTAATTTTTGGTATGTTATACATACATAAGTTGAGTATATGTCCACAAATTTTGAAACCGTTAAAAATGCACGAATGATTTGTTGTGAATTTTAAGAGGTGTCGGATTCGTAAATTAGGTTTATAATTGATTTTGGTGGAAAATTCTAGAATTGAGTGGGCCCCACTTGTGGTTGGTGAAAAATGTGCTGAATTTTATTTCAAATGTGGTGGGTGGCAATAGTAGCGAGTAAAGCCATCGTGTAAGTGGTCAAGTCTCGCTTGGTAATTTAACATTTTCCTATAAATAGAGGGCTAAGTTAAATTGAAAATCACACCGAAACAAAGTTTTCTTCTCTTTCTCTCTATATTATTGAGCGTATTTTGTGAGTATTTAGATACTTTGAGAGTTCTTTGTTCAAGATAAGTTTCATTCAATCACTTCCCACTTTCCTTCCGAAGCACCGATTCTTTGAGGTAAGGGATGTTATTTTCTTCTCCAAATGATATTAATTCTTCAATATCATTATCTTTGAAATATTGGTTGGTACTTTTTATCAAATTTGGAACTTTTTCATGTCGGGTTACTTATTCATGAGTTACTATTCACGAGTTACTATTCATGAGTTACTATTCACGATTTACTATTCACGAGTACTATTCATGAAGCGAAAAATGTTTTTTTTGTGGAATTTCTATCTTTTGGTGTCGAGTTACTATTCACGTATACTCAAGACTTTATTCACGATATCTGACAAGACTATTCACGAATCATCTGGCACTATTCAATCTAAAAATGAAAATTTTTCTTTTCGTCTAAAATATCTATTCGGATACTAGCTTTGATTGTATCCATGTATTGATCATTCTTGAATTTTACTTCACTATGATTATTTATGAAGTATTTTTGAACTCGGATTGTTTAAAAGTACGAATCCATAATATTTGTCATTTTGTTTCAATTGGATTCGTTCTTTAAAAGTATTTTCATCATCCTCGGTCTTAAATGATGATAGTATTGAATATCTTTGGCCCAGAGTGCAAAGATGAATGATTTCTGAAGAATATCTTTGGCTCAGTAGTACAAAGATGAATGATTTCTGAAGAATATCTTTGGCTTTTAGAAGGCAAAGATGAACAGTGTTTAAATGAACACGACCGATCGATGAATATCTTTGGCCTTTAGTGCAAAGATGAATGTGTTTAAATGAACATGACCGATCGATGAATATCTTTGGCCTTTAGTGCAAAAGATGAACAGTGTTGAGATGAACATGACCGATTGATGAATGTCTTTGGCTCAGTAGTGCAAAGATGAATATTTGATTTGAGATGAATATTGATTGATGTTACTGAGGATAAAATATTGATGATGGATTTGTTAAATTCATAGATTATAGTAGATTTCATTCTCTACGTAACTCTTCTATGAATTATTATTTCATTGCGAATATTGATCCAAACTTGTTGTCTATTGTATTCTATCGATTTTTCCTGTTGGAGACTAACGATAATTTGTTGTATATTATCTTAGTCATAACATTCTTTATTGGGCTAGTTGAGCTCACCCTTTTCCTTGTTGTTCCATTTTTCTTCTCGGAGGCGAGAATGTAGCGAGTACTAGTCGGGTATGGAATGAAGGTTCTAGAGAGAGTTGTTTAGTAGTCCTCACCATTTTGTAAAATAATGAATCAATAATTATGATGGGGATTTATTTGAATGTGGATATTGTCAGAAGATAATATTTGTATTTAAACTCACAGCTTTATTGTTGTGATAATAAAGTTGTAGTTGTTTACGCACCATGTATTTGGCGACTCGAAATGGGTTGGATGGAATGGACCTATTTTGGGGTCGCCACAATAATCGCCACTTAGAGAAGAAGAGTATGAGATACCATGACGATTGGCTTTAGTGCAAGTGGGAGATTGAAAGTAGTATATGCACACAAGCCAATCATGTTTTGATGATAAAGCATATACTTTGTAACAATCTTATTCATTTATTAATAAAAAGTATTAATTTATTAAAGGCTTTTAGTTATCTACACGATGTTTGTTTTATAATATGTGATAAACCCATAGTTTTAAGCAATGCTTTTAGAATAATGATGATGATCATTCTAATGAGATCTAAATTCTTAGAAAGCTTAAAACTAAAATAGTTCCCAATCGATGGATTACCAAATTGGGGATTAGTGAATCTGGATAGATTGGTACATACGTTTCTTGCTCATTGGATGAGGATGATTGATCTCATGATCATTTATGTGGAGACACTAAAGTAAGTATGTAGGTGCTTATTAGAGAATAAGTTCAATTTGAACGTTGGCTCGCTAAGGAATACCTAATGGAGTTTTATTTGCTGTCAATAGGAATTCTCAGTAGTGATAGTAAGACAAGTGATCCTCGACTCGAGATCATCATAGTATCTTATGTATGATGAGTTATACTTTGACTTATTCCTTAAGACCCTTAGGGTATATCAAAGGGTATGCTTGGGTATAATAAGTTGTATACGGAGATAATGTATGATCAATAAAGAATCTACCACTTCATAAAAAAAGAGAATGTCTCTATGTGATTCGATAAATGACAACCCAGTAGTCCTTGGCGAAAGCGAGAATGAAATTAGAAAGGAGTTTCTAATTTGCATTATTTGAGTTGTGCATTTAAGGATCGAAATACATATAATTAAATAAAATAAGACTTGACAAGATAATTCCATGTCTTATATTTAATTGGGACATCAGATGGTGGAAGGATTGAATTGTCTTTTAACTATTTACTCAAAGGTTCTTTTATGATTAATGTTGAAATCTATATTATCCGAAAAGTCGTTGATCATTAGGGAGGCTTATCCCTATCAGAATAAATATTATTTATTTAAATAAATTAATTGTTTAATTTATTTATTTAAATAAGATTAGAATTGTTCTAATTGATTTATTCACAACCTATTTAATATGGAGAACCTAAAGGGTCACACCATAAAAGGAAGAATAATAATTATTTAAGAAGTTAATGGCATAATCGTAATAATATATTATGTATATTTAATTTAATCTATGGTGATAGAATAAATTAAATAACTTAATATTTATTATTTAATATTTTAGAAATATTAAATATAAATTAATAAGAGGAGTCTTATTAATATTATTACAATTATTATTATTTTAATTTCTAAAAAGAGTTTAGAAATTAATTTAATATAAGTACTCTCATTTATTCCTAATTGGATTAGGAAGGAAAATTAGTTAAAGGAGTTTAATTAATTATCCCTAATAAGATTAGGGAGCTTAATTAATTAAAAGAATTTAATTAATTAATTAAAACCCAATTCCTTAATTGTTAAGATGGGTTGCCCACATCTATAAATAAGAGTAGTCTTATTATGGGTGGTGGGGGTTGTTGACTTTAACAACTACGTAATAATTCCAATTTGTTGGAGAGTACGCCTTTTCTATAGAGATAGAAAACTAGGGTTTGAGCCAATACCCCTTTTTCTTGAATCTTTATTTTTCCTTGGTGGATCACCTCTAGAGGCCAAACATATGGGTGGCTAACGTTGATCAAAGGAAGGAACCAAACCCGGTGGATTCAAGTTGAACGCGAAAGGATTTGGAGGTGAACTTGTACCGAGAAGCTCGATCTTCAAGGGTATGATTTTATTCTTTATCTTTTCGCTTAATTAATAATTATGCATAAAGGGTGATCCGGGTATATGGTTTGTAAATTTTTTAAACTCTGATTTTATCTCGCTTCCGCTTATTTTTGCAATTTGATTGCGCACATGAATATTACAAACCTAATACGACCAACAAATAAGCTTAGGTAGGACACACTAGCGAAGGATTTACTCGTCTCTCCCCTCCTAGTTCTATTCCCCGATCTCCGCCAGAGATCATATTCCTAAGCTCTGATACCAACTGTGACGCCCCCAAAATAGGTATACATCACCTATTCTGAGTTGTCAATACATGGTACAGAAATAACTACAACTTTATTAATGCAACATAAAAACTGTGAGTTTAAATACAAATATTGTCATCTAGACAATATCCATACCCAACTAAGTCCTCATTACAATTATTGAAACATTATTTTACAAAAATGGTGAGGACTACTAAACAACTCTCTTCTAGAACCATCATTCCATACCCCGACTCGTACTCGCTACATTCTCGCCTCCTGAGAAGAAAAATGGAACAAAAATGGAACAAAAAGGAAAAGGGTGAGCTCAACTAGCCCAGTAAAGAATATTATGACTAAGCTAATATAAACAAATTATCGTTAGTCTTCAACAGGGAAAAATCTGAGAGAATATAATAAACAACAAGTTTTAGATCAATATTCGCAGCGAAAATAATAATTCATAGAATAGTTACGTAGAGAATGAAATCTACTATTATCTATGAATTTAACAACCCATCAACAGTATTTTTATCCCTGTAACATCAATCAATGCACATCTTGAATCATATATTCATCTTTTGCTACAAAGCCAAAAGATATTCATCACCAATGTCATGTTCATCTCAATACTGCTCATCTTTTGCACTACTGGCCAAAGATATTCATTATATAATCATCAATCTTTGCACTACAAAATAAAGATATTCAAGAATATCATCATTTAGACCGAGGATGATGAAAAATATTTTAAAGAAAAACGAATCCAAATGAAACAAAAGAATAAATATTAAGGATTCGTATTTCAGCTATTTCATGTCCAAAAATACCTCATAAATAATCATAGTGGTGTAAAATTCAAGAATGATCAAAACATGGATACAATCAAAGCTAGTATTCATAATAGATATTTTGGATGAAAAGAAAAATTTCATTTTTTATGAATAATTAATCGAGATTCGTGAATAAATCTTAGTATACGTGAATAGTAACCCCGACACAAAAAGTTCCAAATTTGATCAAAAGTTCAAACCAATATTTCGGCATAATGATATTGAAGAAGATAATATCGTTTAAAAAGAAAATAACATCCTTACCTCGAAAGAATAAGATTTCCGTAAAAAATATCTGGGTATAGTCTTTGAAGGAACTTGCAAGACCAGATAACAACACTCAAAGTATCAAAATACTCACAAGAATACGCTCAAAATATCAAGAAAAAAGAGAGAAAAACTTCGGTTTAAAGGTGTGATTTTCAATTCTAACCCAAGACCCTATTTATAGGAAAATGCTTAACACCAAAGTAGAAAATTTAATAAATTATTAATATAATAAATTTGAATTCCTACGCCCACTTTTGTGTTTCAAACTTCAAAGAACACAAGTAGCCCACCTTACAAAACTTACAAAAACGTTTTTCATAATTAATTAATTTAAAACTCCAAAAAATAATAATTAATTAATCCTAACTTCAATAATTCACAATAAATAGCCCTTTTGTCGTAAAAAATTGAACCTCATGTCTTTTTTCATAGGAAGTTTCATTCTCTACAATTTTGCGTAAGAAAATTTTTCCAAATTCCAAACAAATTGACCAAAAATCCACAAACCAGACGATTTTACAAGCTAAAATCAAATTTCGGTCGAAATGGGGTCCAATGAAGCATGTTTTTAACATTTATTGCAACAAAAATACTCTTCCTCCTCATATACTCATATATCCCACATTCATTGTAAAATATCACCATTATTATATTATTAAAATATAATAATATAATTAAATAAATTATTTTATCGTAAAAAGATAAAATATTAATTTTCAACAATTGTCACATTAAAATTTTTCTCCATCTATATCCACATAAAATCAATATTTTCCTCATCATATAAATCAATAATTAATTATTCATAAATAATATTACGTAATCACAATCTCGACAACCGTGCGCTTCCTGGATGAGAGGCTTTCCAATAAGGATTTCTTCTTCATCGACGCCATGATAGATGACCTAACCTCTCCTTGAGATGTAACTTTCTAGTCATTGCCAATAATGTTATCCAATAATATTATTCGGATAATATGAATTATTACTCCGATAATGGAAAATACTTGTGTAATGACAATTATCAAACAACAAATAATATAAAATATCAACGCAAAGAATTATTGAATCAATAAAATAAAATATCTTTGAACCATAATTATTGTAACAATTATTGAGTAGTGCCTTTCTTACGTAAGAATCAATAATTGGTGCAATACTGGTATCATCAGTATTTTAACCATTTGAGTATTTCAACAAGATAATTCTGAATAACTACGCCTGCTTATTATAAACAACTTATGCTTGTCGCTTTTCTTCATCCAATTGCTTTCAGTTATGGGGCCCACATTAAGGCTCAAGGCGTCTATTGCATTTAATATTCTCCTACAAAGAAGAATATTCCACGACCAACCAATATTTTATAACCACTTGCTTATTTGAAATATTTGCGTATTTTACCCATAACTATCCACATTAATCAAATCAACCCTTACTATTTCAAAATAATAAATGGAGGAAATTCAATTTTATTTATAATAAGTTGGGGTCTTACACCTATTATAAAAATTGATTATCAAACAACTCTTTTATATTTAATTAAACTCTGCTTGAAAACCTTAATAAATATTTGTATTTTATATAAAACCTCAATTTTAATAAACTTTCATTACACAATTTTACCAAATAGTAAAATTTTAATTATTTATTTGTTTAAGAATCTAAACATAGTCTAAAAATACATTATTTGTGTGGTTAGATAGAGGAATGAAAGGTGATACTGTAATGGTAAATAGTTCCATCTCCTTAGACCTTAAGGAAGAAAATAATTCTCTAAGAAAAAAGAAGTTGAATTGAGCTATTTATTTATTTATTTAGGTAAAGCGGGACTGCGTTGTTTTAATTCTTCAATGTTAAGGTTTCTTGTGGTCATGTAGTGCCACGGCCCATGAGTGTTGATTTTTTTATAAAAGTGCACACATTAATGCTTTGATGATTATGAGAATGAAATATGGGTTAAAAAATGGTTAACCGGTTAATTAATTATATTTGTTTTAAAAATTATGGGTCCAAACTTTAACCAACCTGGATAAATAAAAACAATTAATCAACCCATTTGGTTCTACCCAACAATTAACTAATTATATTGTCAAGTCTACATATAAGCTTAGCAATTATAATCAAATTATGTATCTATCTATCTATCTATCTATATATATATATATATATATATATATATATATATAGGATATATATATATATATATAGTGAGCCATGCACCTAGGTAATTTTATTATAATACTTATTCACTGTCAATTTGAGATCCGTTTCAAAATAGGATAGATTCCCTATATAGTAAGTTTAATTTTATTATAATTAGTTTTTTTTAAAAGATTATTTTTTTAATATTCTCCACTTGCCAACGAGCTCTACCTCAACTAGTATAAGACTACCCGTTTCACAGATTTTAACCTCAATGGTTATGGAGGCATTATTTGATCCAGCTTTAGCGGAGACATTATCTTGTAACCCGCTATGAGCTATTTCCTTGTAGGGTTTGAGGTTAGGTTTTATGCTATAGAGATGGTGAACTGCAGCTAGGAATTTTTGCCATAATAGTACTTATTTGGCTATTTTTAAATTACCATATAATTTCTAAATAATTATTAATGTTAGTTGGGATTTTATAGCTAGATCTATTTAAACATATTGTTACTAATGTAAAGACTATTTTATACTGATCAGAAGTAGAAAAAGAAGTTTGGAGATTGATGAAATAAAAAATTTAATATTCAAATCTCAAGATCTTATTATTAATTTTAGTATCTAACACTGTGAGGTTTATATTTTGACAGGTTATCTACGCTACAACCAGTGCCGAAGCCAGAAAATATTATCAGTGGGACGAAATTATTAGTGAGTTATAAATAATTTATGCGGGGGTTAAAGCAGCTTCCCGAATTTTTTTTTTTACTTTTACTACTTTCAATATATATATATATATATATATATATATATATATATATATATATATACTATATTACAATAAAAATATAATGAGTAATAATATATAGTACATATACACTATATTGACTCATAAAAGACTTTTTAATCACAATTGTTCATAAGTAAATAAATCATTATTTATTTTAAAAGTAATATAAATTAGATTATTATTTAGTTTAAAATATTATAGAGAGATACGTATATTGAGAGGATATGAGTATATGCTATTAAAATTTGATTAACAATTTTAGTGTAAAAAGAGTGGGTGCAAATTTCAGTGGTGCAAATTGCTTTGAAACGGGAAAGTGTAATACCCAATTTCAAAGAAAGTGTAATACCCAATTTCAAATGTCTGAAATCGACTCTCCTGACCCTCAAAAAAAATCTATTTATCATATATTAAAAAAAAAAAAATCCAGTGGGTGCAATTGACCCAACTGGCTAACAAGTGGCTTCACCCCTGACTACAAAAGAAACTTAAATAGCTTTTACAGGTGACACAATGTCTGACTTCATTGTTGATGATGCTAATAGTGATGTTTTGAAGGCAAATGTTGTCATCATGGAGGTAATAAACTTAAAATGATGCTTAAGCTTATTGGTAACACTATTGACACAACATTCAGAACTAAAGGTGAACTTTATGGTATGTTGTATCTGCTCGGCTTAGTGTTGCTCTTTTTATCTGTCTCTCTCTCTCTCACACACACACACACCTCTACGACTTTCCAATTTATTTGCTTACCTCTCAAGGGTCGTAGATACTTCTATAGCTAGAACAAGGAAACAATTTTAAAGTATTCCTTGGTCCCAATATTTTTTATTTTCCAAGCATTTTATTGATTTCTGTATCAAATGCAGAGCACCTATGTTGATAATTCAATTACTAAAAGTACTCGGACATGCAAGAGATATGATTATGGGCACATTCATTTGTCTGAGGTGATATTCGTCGTCACATTATTGTCTCTGTATTTCATGCTACAACCTTGTATTCTTATGTATGTATGTTTATGCTGCACGTTTGGATAAACTTCTACTACTAGATTATCAACTATGCAAATAGGTTTCAGAACAAAGCAATTCTTCTGATCCATTTTTCTGCTCGCTATCAAGTATCAGTTATTTTTTCACCCCACTTTTTTGTATTATTTTTTTTACGTAAGAAATAAGATATAATATATTCCATGTGTCCTAAAAAATTAAATAGTAACAGGTTCTTTGTAATTTACGATGGAAACAGTTGAGTAGTTCACTATTTTTAGGATGGAGGAAATATATCTGCCGCCACGCGTGGATAATTGTTATCATGAAATATATATATATATATATATATATATATATATATATATATATATATGATAGTAAGAGATGGAGTGCGTGATTGATTAGTTAAGGTTAATTGTAAGTAGGTAGTATAGTGGCTTTTCCATATAATTCTCTGTTAGATTTCTCGATCCCCAGATATAATTTTTAAGTTATATATAGTCGATCTGCTTATATTTAATTTATCAGGCTATTGAAGATACTCGATCTGTCTGCATAGGCTGGCCGAGTTTTTGCTCTTGCTGAAGCTAGGGTTCTGATGAAAGCTGGGATTCGTACGTTTTCTGAAACCATACAAATACAATTATCATTAGTTGTGGGTAGTTATTGTATCAGTTGCCTTTCCAATAGAGCACAGATCATAAAACTTGGCTTTCCCATTCTTTCCTCACACTAACCTTACTATTATATATATGCATCGATCCAGGAAATTGTTCAGATGATTGAACATGTACACGAACGTAACTATCATCAAACCAAATTAATCCGATCTTTGTTTTTGAATTAAATTACAAACCAAGTTCGAATTAATACCCAAACCCATTAAAATCCTAGTTTTTCAATCTATCAAATTATCAGTGTAACCCACACTACACTGATGCATCAATACTAAATGAAATTCAAACTATTTTACCATGCATTTTCCTCCAAGTACGAAATCAGCATAAAATTCTTCCTTACTGAATGCATTAGGGTTTTTGACCTTCCGGTTCAATCTTTTGTCAAAACCATCAACACGTTTAACTGGTGCTAGCTGTACCATTTGAATCTTCAGTTTGGGATTTTAACTTGACTAAAATTGCCAATTTAGTAGTAGTATGTATGAAATATTGGTCGAAGCCTTTTTTATTGACTTACATTTGTCAGAAAAATGGTTAGAAATGTTTTCTCAGGATCCAACCAAAAGTGAAAAGCCAAGCGAACTCCCACATAAAAATTTCTCATTTAATACTACACACTTTTTCTTTTGGTGCTATATATAAAAATTTTGTTGCAAGAGTAGCTGCTGCATGCCCCACAACAGAATATATATGGCGCCGCGCGCGGATGCCCACCACTCAAGAGCCACGGAAGAGGACGAAGGTGATGTAAATTAGTAACTAGTATGAAATAAAAATGCATCTTTAATATTTACAAATTAATGAAACTCTTATTAATTTATTTATGCTGAAAAAGTTCCAAAGTTACTGAAATAAAGTCTGTGTTTTTAATATTGATGTTAATACCCAAAAAATAAAGTGTTAACAAAATTGTAATAGGTTTAAATTATAATTCGAAAAAACTTAAGGGTTGACTTGATTGATTCTAGCTATTACTCCTAAAATTTTACTCTCAGATTCATCATAATAAGATCAACCAACCATATTAATTAATCACATTGCGTAATGAGGACGTGATAAAGATAGCTCCAAAAGTTTGCTATTAATTTGAAACAATATATATATATATATATATATATATATATATAATTATGCCACAAGTCAATCACAATAAAATAAAGTTCAAGATCAACCCTGCAAGTGATTGGTACATTAGGAATCTCATTTTTTTGTTCTTAATTTCCTCTCTTTTCCTGAAAATGTTAAATTTTTGACCTTGTCCGATGGATGGAGTCCATAATGTACCTATCAAATTGTACACACGCATATTGACATTAATTCAACAACTCCTCCTCCTGCCTTTAATTTTAGATTAATAAATACAAATTCAACCAACTCTAAATCTGAAATCACACATATTGCAATTGTATTGTTCTCATCAGCTGTCTTCATGTGTAGGTCAGATGGACACATGATAAATTTGATAATTTGACAAAATTATCTCTCACATGAAATGGACCCACTTATTATTTATATATGTTGTGAGGAGAAGCTCGGGAAAGTATCAAATTTACTTGTGAAATAAATATATATTATTTAATATGAATGTAATAAGCTAGTACATGGCTACATGCATTGAACCTAATTTAGTAACATGCATGTATGATTGACTTCTTTTTTCCAACAAGCAATTGTTTCATATGAGTAATAAATTGTGCGTGCGTCTATGACTGGTTCATTTCTAGTCGTCATTGTATATATGACTTAGTAAACAAAGCAATTTGTTACTCCAACAAGGAGTATTACCATTACAAGATGAGTACATGAACAGACAGTTGACTTAATAAGATCTACGTACCCTTTTTAATTATTGCTTAAATACATGGTTAATTGTTCTGATTCTCTCTTTTAGACTTCTCTCGATCCATCTCTCTCTACATGTATAAATAAAATATAAGCATATATTCCTAATTATATAAATAAAATTTTGATATAAAATAATATATATATATATATATATATATATATATATATATATATATATATATATGAAACTACTAAGCTAATCTCTATGGCCATTGTCGACACACTAAAATATCCTTACTACCCTTCAATTATAGTAATTTATAGGGACAAAAATTTGCATCAAGTAAGAACTATTCTATTTTTTAAAAAATAAAATAAAGAAAAAGTGAAGGACAAACTACTTGATAAAAGCAAGATCATATCAAGCAATACTGTTGTTCATGATAATAACTACTCCCTCCGTCCCTAATTATTTAACGTTTTAGAATTTTTCATTTCTTTAATTATTTGACGTTTGTTAAAATTTAGGAGAATTAATGACAATTTTTTCAAAATTACCCCTCATTACTCTACTTATTTTTTTGATACTTTAAACTCTTTCTCTCTTCTTATCCGAACAAAATTCTGTTTATCCCAACAAAAAATTTAAAGATATTATAGACAATTGAATACTATATTTAATGATTTTTAATCATTATTTTAATTCTTGTATTCACCTATAAAACGTCAAATAATTAGGGACTAGGGGTATCTTATAACAAGAGTTGTGCATGTTTAGCTCTCCCGATATACATATATTTAATTAATACTCTCTTTTAGATCACATGCACAAACATACTGTCTGACGCCATACTAGGATTTCAATTTTAGCCTTCCAGGCCAGGCTCGCCTCTGGCGCCTAATGCTTTGACTAGACTAAGTTTTTTCGGGCCATACCAAGCCCAAGCCTAAGCCTCACGCCTTTTGTGTACTCGTTTTCTCACTGTTTCAATTTATTTGATCATTATTAACTTAATTTTAAAAATCAATTTAAAATATTTTTAAACTTAAAATTGAGACTATTGGTCAAAAATATAAAACAATAAGTAATACTATTTAGATAGTTTATGATATTTATCATTATATTGACTAAAATTAAAGAAATTTATATTAATTTTGATGTTGAAAATATTTTAAATTAACTTCAAAAAGTCAATATTAATGATTCTATAATTTGGAATGAAGTATATGATATATATATATATGGGTTATATGTATATCTGCTTATTATATATGTATTATCTGATCGGGCATTATGTGACAGACGTTTTGAAATATGATGACGGCGGTTCAATCGTCAGTCGTAGCTAAAAAAATATATTGACGGATCCGTCATATATCCCAAAAAAACCGTCATAAGATACCGATCAGATATCTTACTGTATCAGTCATATATATTTTTCTATATATATATATATATGAAAGTGTTAGGCTATGCATGCAACCATTCGACGGACCTTTGAGAATTCTAGGCTTCTACCATGCCAAGTTGCTTTAAAGTTGGGAAACAAGAAGAAAGTTTTTTTCCCACTCCACTTCCGGCTTTCTCATCCAATTCGATCCGATCCGATCCATGTTAGCGAAATTAAAACAAGAGGACTTGTTAGCTTGACCACTCCACTTCCGGCTATATATGATAATAAATTTATATATCGATAAAAAGTATCAATGGTAAAAAATAAATAGGGACCCGAACACTATTGTTTTTTCCTACCTCTTAAAATTTTATTTTATTCGTTATCCAACTTAAATTTGTCAATATTCTCCCGAGGAGACTATATGAGTTAAAAAATAAAAATGTTACTCTGGTACTACTTAATTTGTAAATTTATAAATTTAAATTGTAATATGAATTTATTTTAATTTTTAAAATAGCAATTTTGTACTTAGTAAAACCAATAATAACCATTATTTTAATCAAAATAAATAAACTCTAATTATCAGTTTTAAAATTTCAATATAAAATAAATAAAACTGTTTTTATAAGACCCATAATATATAAATTAATTATAACTTAAAATAGTAATTAACATGAAACAAACTGATAAACGGGAAGGGTAGGAAGAGTTGAATTGTTGAACACCTTCAATTCATGCTTGTGCGTACGAGTAAGTCCATGTCCATTAAAGATACGTTGTCCAGATTTAATTCAATGGCGGCTTTTTCTCAAAGGTCCTAGACATTAAACTCTTATCCAGGCAAACAAAATTATTAAAACTTAATGGCTCTGTACGTCTGTATATAAAGATATCGTCAACGTGAACAACTTCTTCGGAAATTCATCACGTGAATGCTATAATGACCAACGTATATACATATCGTACTGTTCGAATCTAAATTTTTTTATTCTATTTTTTGTAAGTGAATGCTGCTAGGTCTAGTTATTTTATTTACTTATTTACGGTTATATAAAATTTAAATAACAACAATTAATGAGACAAGAAATTAAGGAGACGGAAAAAGAGATCTAAATTCCCTCATTTTGATCTTCATCTTTATTATTTTCACTATTTTTTTTTTTAAATTGATTAAGGTGTTGATATATGCACGCCCTACATTAATAGTTGCACACCTAAAAGTAAAAACGTGACTAACTTAATTATCTTTATTTAATGAGATTCTAATTTACATATTTGTTGTCTACCTACGTATCCATGCATGTTATCTATGAACCTCTTACACAATAACTACAAGATAAAACAAAATTTAATTTTATATTTTTTTTAAATTTAAATTAATTTTATGTTATTTATAAATAATATTATTCAAAAATACGCACAAACATAAAAAAAATGAAATCAAAGAAGGGAAGATTATTGTAATATGAAAAAATCTTACAATCCATTGTTAAATGAGCATTACAAACTTGTATGAAAACGCCAATAAACTATTTTATCTGCTGTTGAGTTTTAAAAAAAAAATAATAATCAGCAATTGCTTTTTATTTAAAAAGTTATAAACAATTAATAATTGTAAAATAAAGTTGTGTTTTATCCCGTACTTATTATGTGTAATATTAGGTCCAATGATAAAATATTTAAATTATTATTAAGTGAGTTGGAATCTTATTTATTTAAAATAAACTTATCACTTTCTTATTTAAAATGTACAAATATTAATTTAAAATATTGTAAATATATCAACATATATCCATTGATTATCGTGAGGGCTAGTTGGTAGTTTCTGACCTTGAATAACCATGCGTGTAATTCTTGTATACAGAAAATCTAGTCCTCATATATCAACTCGGATCATAAGCCAAAATAACTAAAGCTATAAAAGTAGAAAATATTGACTACCACGATTTGAATTCACAAGGACTTTTAAGTGGCGTATTAACACGCGCTACGCGCGTGAGAAAAAGTTATAAACAAAAATTAAAGGTAAAATTATGTGATATATAAAATTACAGAAGAAAAATAAAATATAAAAATACATTAGAATATGAAAAAGGAAAAAAAAACTGTAAATTAATTGCGAGTAAAAAATAGGACAGAGGAAAGTGGAAAGAAAAAAAGGGTGTGATAATTAAAATATTGATGAAAAATAGGAGAAGAGAGAGAAAAGTAAATAAAGCTCTTAATTATCATGTAGAATTGTTACCCAATTCAAAAAAACAGTTACATAAAAAGTTGAACGCTTCAAAATATAATCACCTGGCCTGGTACACATGCATGAATCATGATGTGTGTGCTTTAATTTTTTTTATATAATTTAAAATAAAAAATAAAACTAATGATAAATGTAAGACCCTAACTTATTATTAATGAAATTTAATTTTCTCTATTTATTATTTTGAAATAGTAAGGGTTGATGTGATTAATGTGGATAGTTAGGGGTAAAATAAGCAAATATTTTAAAATAAGCAAGTGGTTATAAAATATTCATTGTTGTCGAGAATATTCGTTTGGTGGTGTGAATATTCGTCTGCATCGGGAATATTAATATTCGTGCAATGGCAGCAAGTAAAATGGAGCCCATAACTGAAAGCGATTGGATGAAGAAAGCGACAAATATAAGTTGGTTAAAATAACAGTGTAGTTATTCACAGTTAATCTTTGTTAAAATACTTTCGGTGGTTAAAACACAAGAAGATTACCAGTATTGCACCAATTATTGATTCTTACGTGAAGAAGGCCTTCTTCAATAATGGTTACATGATAATTCTTCGCTCAATATTTTATTGATTTAATAATTCTTTGCGTTGATATTTTATATTGTTGTTGTTCCAATAATTGTTATTACACAATATTTTTCATTATCGAAGCAATAATTCATATTATCTGAATAATATTATTAGATAACATTATTGGCAATGTCTAGAAAGTTTTCTAAGGAGAGGTTTGGTCACCTAATTGCGGCGCAAGTGAAGAAGAAATTTATTGGAAAGCCCTCTTTCACGGGAGGCTATGCAGGTTGTCGATATTGTGATTACAGTAATATTATTTGTGAATAATTAATTATTGATTCATATGATGAGGAAAATATTAATTTTATGTGGATATAGATGGAGAAAATTTTTAATGTGACAATTGTTGAAAATTGAAATTTTATCTTTTTACGATAAAATAATTCATTTAAATATATTATTATATTTTAATAATATAATAATGGTGATATTTTTACAACGAATGTGGGATATATGAGTATACGAGGAGGAAGAGAGTTTTTTTGTTGCAATAAATGTTTAAAACATGTTAAACATGTCGGTGGACCCCATTTATTATTCGAAATTTGATTATAGCTGTAAAATTGCCCGTTTTGTGGATTTCGGTCAATTTCTGCTTTGGAATTTGGAAAAACTTTCTTACTGCAAAGTTGTAGAGAATTGAATTTCCTATAAAAAGTCGCGAGATTCGAATTTTCTGATAAAAGACTATTTATTATAAATTATTGAAGTTAGAAGCTCAAAATAATTGATTTTTGGAAGTTTTAAATATTTATATTCACAAAAACGTTTTTTGTGTTTGGTGGGCATCTTTAACACATGTCATGTTGCTGAATTCAGATGCTTGATGCGTGGGAGGATGTAGAAAAAAATTATAATATTAATTTATTAAATTTTCTGCTGGTGTTACAAGCGATTTCCTATAAATAGGGTCTTAGGTTAGAATTGAAAATCACACCGTAAACCTCAAGTTTTCTCTCTATATTATCGGCGTATTCTTGTGACTATTTTGAGTATACTTTGAGTATTGTTAGACGGTCTGAGTTCCTTCAAAGACTATAATACTAGATATTTGGCCAAGTATCTTAATCTTTCGAGGTAAGGATGTTATTTTCTTCTCAAATGATATTATTTCTTCAATATCATTATCTTTAAAATATTGGTTGGAACTTTTATCAAATTTAGAACTTTTACATGTCGGGGTTACTATTCATGAGTTCTTATTCATGAGTTACTATTCACGAAGTTCTTATTCACGCAGTACTATTCATGTAAGCGTGAAGATGTTTTTTTGTGAAATTTCTATCTTTTGGTGTTTGAGTTACTATTCACGTATACTGGCCTTATTCACGTACTCTGACTACTATTCAATAGAAAAATAAAATTTCTTCTTTTTGTCCAAAATATCTATTCGGATACTAGCTTTGATTGTATCCATGTTTTGATCATTCTTGAATTTTACACCACTATGATTATTTTGAGGTATTTTTGAACATGGATAAAACAAAATACTGAATCCTTAATCCTTAATCCTTGTCATTTTGTTTCACCGGATTCGTTTCTTTTAAAAAATATTTTCATCATCCTCGATCTTAAATGATGATATTATTGAATATCTTTGGCACCTGTAGTCAAAGATGAATGATTTCAAGAATATCTTTGGCCCGTAGTGCAAAGATGAGCAGTGTTTGGATAAACATGACCAATGATGAATTTCTTTGGCTCAGTAGTGCAAAGATGAATATTTGATTCCGGATGTATATTGATTGATGTTACAGGATAAAGGATGAGCGATGAACTTTTAAATTCATACATGTAAGATAGTAGTTTGCATTCTCTACTTAACTCTTCTAATGAATTATTATTTCATCATAGAATATTGATTTAAAATTTGTTGTCTATTGTATTCTATTAGATTTTCCTGTTGAAGACTAACGATAATTTTTGTATATTATCTTAGTCATAATATTCTTTATCGAGGTAGTTGAGCTCACCCTTTTCCTTTTTGTTCCATTTTTCTCGGAGGCGAGAATATAAGCGAAAGACGCAGTCTGGGGGTATGGAATGAAGGTTCTAGAGAGAGTTGTTTAGTAGTCCTCACCATTTTTGTAAAATAATGTATCAATAAATGTGATAAGGATTTCTTTGAGTATAGATATTGTCTGAAGATAATATTTGTATTTAAATTCACAGTTTCTTGTTGTAATAATAAAGTTGTAGTTGTTTACGTACATGTTGACAACTTCGAATGGGTGATGTATACCTATTTTGGGGGCGTCACGGTTGGTATCGTAGCTTAGGGATATGATCTCTGGCGGAAATCGGGAATAGAACTAGGAGGGAGAGGCGAGTAAATCCTTCGCTAAGGTGTCCTACCTAAGCTTATTTTTTTAGTTGGTCAAGATATAGGGATATTATGTGATATATTGATTTCCTTAATTAACCCTTGTTTTATGACGGTGTTCGAGAATGTCGATTGAGAATATTAACAATGGAAATGAGACCGTGGAGCGCTTTGTACTCACCAACGAGGAGAACGCGTAACAGTCGGCAATGTTCCTCCCATGAACAACACCAATCGAAGCGAGAGATGATGAACGAGGATGTTTAGAAGTTTTTGCGATTCACGCAAAATCGAGACGAGGAGACTCGTGTTCAAAATACGAGGAGGAAATGATAGCAATTTACGGGTTGTCACAAAAGCGATTCAAAGAGTTGGGACCACCGAATTTAAGGAAAGCGGATCCAATCATAGGCGGAAACATGGGTCAAACAAATTACCAAGATATTCGATGTCTTGGGATGTGCTGGAAAACAGAAGGTTCCATTCGCCACCTTTATGTTCCGTGGCAAAGCGAGACTCTTGGGGGAGTCTCATGAAAGCGCACCCATCCAAATACCACTCAAAGCGTGTCTTGGGAAACGTTTGAAACTATTTAATGACAAATACTTTCACGAAAGTGTTCGTCGTATGAAGGAAGTGGAGTTCATCAGATTAGAGCAAACAACACGAATTGTCTCGATGACGAGACAAAGTTTGCAGAGTTATCCGTGTTTGACCTCATTTGGTGGAGAATGAGGAACGTATGATGCGATGTTTTCTTAAAGGTTTGAAACCCAACATACGTCGATATCTCATTTCTCATAAATTTTCTCTATTCGGATGTTGTAAACAAGGGCTCAATTATTAGAAGCGAGATAACGAATACTATCAACCGAGGACCACAACCGAGATCGTATCACTGAGATAGCGATCAGCATGAATAATGATAACCAAAGAGAGAAAGAAAGACGGACAAAAATGGTAACCACTCGGGTCTTAATCATGGCCATGAAAATAGAAGAAGCGAGTCGGGAGGAGATTTTAAAAGAGGAGATTTAACAACGACCGTGTGAAGAGACAGCGGTCTTGGCGTGAATCGGTTCTAAGGGAGGAGAAACGACCACCGGTCATATCTTACAAATGCGAAAAAAGAGGACATATCGGTCAAACCGCCTGAACAGCTCAAGGTATGCTATAATTGTGGAAAGGAAGGACATATCGCTCGAGATTATCTGCGATGGCGAAAACCTAGTTCAGCGATACGGTGACTCAAAAAGATCGTCCCCAAAAAAGTCAAAGTCAACGATTCCGGAAGAAGCGTTTGTTGTGATCGGTCATAATCGAGGAACCCAAACGAGGTGATCACGGGTAAGCTATTTATAAATTCTTGCGAAGTTTATACCTTACTTGATATCGGTGCTACCCATTCATTTATCTCTCCTGCATGTGCTCAACGCTTTAAACTTGACTCCGGAGAAATTAGACTTTGACCTATCTGTGGAAACTCCGTTAGGAGAAACTTTCATCACATCCACTGTTTATAAATCTTGTTTGATTCAAGTTGGCACCATCACCTTACTCGTTGACCTTATCTCTTTAAAGATACTTGCTTTTGATGTGATTTTAGGGATTGATTGGTTAACTACTCATCATGCCAAAATTGATTGTTTTCGTAAGGTTGTTAGTTTTCATATTCCTAACCAACTGTTGTATGCGAATTCAAGCAACTAAACCATTAAAATCAATCACCGCTATATCTAATCATGTAGCTATTCGTTTATTGAAAAACGGATGTCAAGCTTTTTAGCCCATGTTATGGATTTGAATAAAGACACGTCAAATTTGAATAATATTCTGTTGTTATTGACTTTCCGACGTATTTCAAGAACTTCTGGTCTACCCCAGGCGTGAAGTTGAATTCTTTATTGATCTTGAACTCGTACAAAGCCCATTTCTAAAACCCCATATCGAATGGCTCTATTGAACTTCGGAGAGTTAAAGGTCCAACTACGAAATTGTTGGACATCGGTTTCATTCGTCCCCAGTACATCTCCTTGGGGTGCTCTGTTTTATTTGTAAAGAAGAAAGACGGAGTATGCGACTTTGTATTGACTATCGGGAATTGAACCATGTCACCATCAAGAATAGGTATCCTCACCTCGTATTGATGACTTGTTTGACCAATTCTAAGAGGGCAATTCTTTTCAAAATCGATCTTAGCTTCGGATATCATCACCGAAGATTAGAATCGAGGATATTCCAAAGACGCCTTTAGAACTCGATGCGGGCATTATGAATTCTTAGTCATGTCTTTCGGATGACTAATGCTCTAATGACTTTCATGGATATGATGAACCGAGTATTCAAGGAATATTTGGATCGGTTTGTTGTTGTCTTTATTGATGACATCCTTATATATTCCAAAGTCGTGAAGATCATGAGCACCATTTGAAATTTGGTACTCCAAAGGCTTCGTGAAAACAAACTATATGCCAAATTGAAGAAATGCGAGTTACGGCTTGAGGAAGTAGCATTTACGGGGCACGTCGTATCAAAACATGGAGTATCCGTGGACCCGTGAAGATTGAAGCAATACAAAGTTGGGAGCAAAAAGTCGGTGGCCAATCAAGCGTAGCTTTTGGGTCTAAATGGTTATTATCGGAGATTCGTGGAAGGGTTTTCTCGAATCGCTACTCCATTAACTCAAATTAACTTCGGAAGGATACAAAATTCGTTTGGAGTGAAAAATGCGAGAAGAGTTTCCAAGAGCTTAAGAGGAGACTTATTTCTACTTTGTTCTAACAATACCATCCGGTTCGGATGGATTTCTTATCTACGATAATGCTTCACGCAAAGGTTAGGATGTGTTCTCATGCAACGTGGGAAAGTCATAGCCTATGCCTCGCGATAACTTAAAGAGTATAAGAGGAATTATTCTACTCATGATCTAGAGTTGGCGGCCCGAATCGTTTTCGCCGCTAAAAATATGGAGGCACTATCTATATGGGGAGAAAGTGGAGATATATTCGGACCATAAAAGCCTTAAATATTTCTTCACTCAAAAAGAACTCAACATGCTGCGGCAGTGACGCTGGCTCGAGCTATTGAAGACTACGACCACACTATTCAATACCATCCTGGAAAAGTGAACGTGGTAGTACGGCGTTGAGTAGAAGATCATATGTGGGAACGAGTGCGATGATGTCAAGTATCGCGTAGACAGAGCCAACTTTAATAGAAAAAGTTAAGGTTGCTTCAAGCCACCGACCGGAGTCGATGCGTATGAAGAAGAAAGTCTGAAGGAGCTATTCCTAGCGAGAATTGATGAAGAAGGAATACTTGAGTCCACTCTGAGACTTTGTGTTCCTAACGACTCTTATTTGAAGTCAAGATTATGATGGAGGCACACAATACACCATTTGCAATCCATCCTGGAAGTACTAAAATGTATCGTGATCTTCACATACATTTTGGTGGAACAATATGAAGAGAGAGATTGCAAAGTTTATCTCGATGTGTTTAACTTGCCCAACGTGTAAAAGGCGAGCATCTAGTACTAAAAGGTCCGTTGCAACCACTTGAGATTAGAAATGGAAGTGGGAACACATTACCACGGATTTCGTTACGGGTCTTCTACTACGGTTTCTCAAGGTGTAAGACCGAAAATTTTTAAATAAAAAGGAATTTCCTTTATTTATTATTTTAAAATAGTAAGGGTTGATTTGATTAATGTGGATAGTTAAGGGTTAAATCATGCAAATATTTCAAAATAAGCAAGTGTTTATAAAATATTCATTGTTGTCGGGGAATATTCGTTTGGTCGTGGAATATTCGTCTTTGTCGGGAATATTAAATGCACCAGTAGCGACCCCATGTGGGCCCATAACTGAGCGATTGGATGAAAAAAAAGCGACAAATATAAGTTGTTTTTAAATAACGGCGTAGTTATTCTGAATTATCTTGTTGAATACCGGTGGTTAAAACACACTAATACGCGTTGTTGAACAAGAAGACACCAGTATTGCACCAATTATTGATTCTTACGTGAAGGCTTTACTCAATAATGGTTACGATAATTACCGTTCAAGATATTTTATTGAGTTAATAATTCTTTGCGTTGATATTTTATATTGTTGTTGTTTGATAATTGTCATTACACGGTATTTTCATTATCAAAGCAATAATTCATATTATCTGAATAATATTATTAGATAACATTATTGGCAATGTCTAGAAAGTTACATCTCTCAGGAGAGGTTTGGTCACCTAATTGCGCGCCAGATAGAAGAAGAAATTCTTATTGGAAAGCCCCTGCTCTGAACCTGCTTTTGGTTGTCAATATTGTGATTACTGTAATATTATTTGTGAATAATTAATTATTGATTTATATGATGAGGAAAATATTGATTTTATGTGGATATAGATGGAGAAAATTTTAAAATGATAATTGTTGAAAATTAATATTTTATCTTTTTCTCGATAAAATAATTCATTTAAATATATTATTTTAATAATATATTAACAGTGATATTTTTACAACGAATGTGGGATATATGAGTATCTGAGGAGGAAGAGTATTTTTGTTGCAATAAATGTTTAAAACATGTTAAACATGTCTAATTGGACCCCATTTATTGACCGAAATTTGATTATAACTTTGTAAAATCGCCTGTTTGTGGATTTCGGCCAATTTACATTTGGAATTTGGAAAACTTTCTTCTTGCAAAGTTGTAGAGAATTGAATTTCTTATAAAACTCGAGAGATTGAATTTTCTACGATGAAAGGGCTATTTATTATGAATTATTGAAGTTACAAGCTCAAAAAATAATTGATTTTGTAAGTTTTAATTATTTATTTTATGAAAAACATTTTTATCATTTCTTTCTAGAAGGTTGGCATGTGGGAAATGTTGGGATCTGATTTCCAAAGAGGCGTGGGAAATTTATTAATAATAATATATTTTATTAAATTTTACTCTTTTTGGTGTTCTAGCGTTTTCTATAAATAGGGTCTTTAGGTTAGAATTGAAAATCACACCGAAATCAAGTTTTCTCTCTATATTATCGAAGCGTATTCTTGTGAGTATTTTGAGTATACTTTGAGTATTGTTATCTGATTAAAAGTCCAAGTCATAGCCTTATATCAGGTGTTTAAATTTAAAGACCGATCTTTCGAGGTAAGGGATGTTATTTTCTTCTCGAATGATATTATTTCTTCAATATCATTATCTTTGAAATGTTGATCTGAAGTTTTTATCAAATTTGGAACTTTTTCATGTTGGGGTTACTTATTCATGAGTTACTTATTCACGATTCTTATTCATGAGTTCTTATTCACGAGTTCTTATTCACGAGTACTATTAAATGAAGCGTGAAGATGTTTTTGTGGAATTTCTATCTTTTGGTGTAGAGATTCTTATTCACGATATCTGGCCTATTCACGTATCTGATCTTATTCAATAGAAAAATAAAATTTCTTCTTTTCGTCCAAAACATCTATTCGGATACTAACTCGATTGTATCCATGTTTTGATCATTCTTGAATTTTACACCACTATGATTATTTTGAGGTATTTTTGGGCGTGGATAAAACCAAGTACTGAATCCTTAATCCTTAATCCTTGTCATTTTGTTTCACCGGATTCGTTTCTTTAAAAAAAAAATATTTTTCATCATCCTCGGGTCTTAAATGATGATATTATGGAATATCTTTGGCACAGTAGTGCAAAGATGAATGATTTCTTAAGAATATCTTTGGCTTTGTGGTGCAAAGATGAATGATTTCGAAGAATATCTTTGGCCGTAGTGCAAAGATGAGCAGTGTTTAAATGAACATGACCAATGATGAATATCTTTGGCACATAGTGCAAAGATGAATATTTGATTCGGATGTATATTGATTGATGTTACGAGGATAAAAGATGAGCGATGAACTTTTAAATTCATACATAGAAGATAGTAGTTTGCATTCTCTACTTAACTCTTCTAATGAATTATTATTTCATTGCGAATATTGATTTAAAATTTGTTGTCTATTGTATTCTATTAGATTTTTCCTGTTGAAGACTAACGATAATTTGTTGTATATTATCTTAGTCATAATATTCTTTTCTTGAGCTAGTTGAGCTCACCCTTTTCTTTTGTTCCATTTTTCTCGGGAGGCGAGAATATAAGCGAGTACGAGTCGGGGTATGGAATGAAGGTTTTAGAAAGGATTGTTTAGTAGTCCTCACCATTTTGTAAAATAATGTATCAATAAATGTGATGAGGATTTATTTGAGTATAGATATTATCTGAAGATAATATTTGTATTCAAACTCACGGTTTCTTGTTGTAATAATAAAGTTGTAGTTGTTTACGTACCATGTATATTGACAACTCGAATAGGTGATGTATACCTATTTTGGGGCGTCACACAAGGCATCAATCTTATTTGGGTTATTGTTGATAGATTAACCAAGTCTCGCTCATTTCTTGCGATCACGGAGACTTATTCCTTGAGCGTCTTGCTAGTATATACGTGAATAAGATTGTGAGGTTGCATGGCATGCCATTATCCATAGTTTGGGATCGTGACCCAAGATTCACTTCAAGATTTTGGGTTAGCTTGCAAAAAAGCTATGGGCACGCATTTGCGATTTAGTTCGGCATACCATCCCCAAACGGACGAACAATCGAGAGGACTATTCAAACTCTTGAAGATCTATTAAGACTACGTGTCCTGACTTCAAGGCGGCGATTGGGATAAGTATTTACCATTGGTGGAATTCTCCTACAACGATTATCGAGACAAGTATAGGTGTGGCTCCATTCGAAGCATTATATGGACGAAAATGTCGTTCTCTAATATGTTGGGATGAGGTGGGTGAAGCAACATTGTTGGGACCCGAGTTAATACGTATGACTACCAAAAGGATTCAAATGATTCGACAACGTATACAAAGCGGCAGACAAGATCAACAAAAGAGTTATGCGGATCTTCATCGAAAGGACGTGGAGTTTAGTGTAGGGGATCGTGTATTGTTGCGAGTTGCTCCATGGAAGGGAGTTACTGAAGATTTGGGAAGAGAGGAAAGCTCGATCCACGATTTATTGGTCCATTTCAAATTCTTGACCAAGAGTAGGAAATGTAGCCTATAGACTCGCGTTACCTCAAAGTATGTCTCGTGTTCATAATGTGTTTCACATATCCTGCATTTCTTAAATATATGAAAGACCTAAACCACGTTATTGAGTTAGAATCAGGACGAAATAGCCAGAAGACTTAACGTATGAGGAGGTACTGTCAAGATCTTGGATAGGAAGGAGCATGTCCCTACGCCTTGAAAGGTCATACCACAAGTTAAAGTTTTGTGGAGGGATCAATGCTATATGAGAAATGACACGGGAATTAGAAAGCGGAAATGAAAGTGAGGTATCCTCACCTTTTGAAACACACAGTACGTCGTCGTCGATTTCGAGGGACGAAATTTCATAAGGAGGGAGGTTGTAAGACCCCAACTTATTATTAATGAAATTTAATTTTCTCTATTTAATATTTTGAAATAGTAAGGGTTGATGTGATTAATTTGGATAGTTAGGGGTAAAATACGCAAATATTTCAAAATAAGCAAGTGGTTATAAAATATTCATTGTTGTCGGGGAATATTAGTTTGGTGGTGGAATATTCGCATGCTTGTCGGGGAATATTAAATGCGACCATTGTAGCAGACCATGTGTGGGCCCATAACGAAAGCGATTGGATGAAGAAAGCGACAAATATAAGTTGGTTAAAAATAACTTGGCGTAGTTATTACAGTTAATCTTGTTAAAATACTTGGGTGGTTAAAACACAAGAAGACACGGTATTGCACCAATTATTGATTCTTACGTGAAGGCACTTTACTCAATAATGGTTACGATAATTCTTATTCGATATTTTTATTGATTTAATAATTCTTTGCGTTGATATTTTATATTGTTGTTGTTCCAATAATTGTTATTACACAAGTATTTTCATTATCGAAGCAATAATTCATATTATCTGAATAATATTATTAGATAACATTATTGGCAATGTCTAGAAAGTTTTGTCTAAGGAGAGGTTTGGTCACCTAATTGCTTGGCGCAAGATGAGGAGAAATTCTTATTGAAAGCCCTCTCTTTCGTAGGAATCTACGCCTCAGTTGTCGATATTGTGATTACAGTAATATTATTTGTGAATAATTAATTATTGATTCATATGATGAGGAAAATATTAATTTTATGTGGATATAGATGGAGAAAATTTTAATGTGACAATTGTTGAAAATTGAAATTTTATCTTTTTCTGATAAAATAATTCATTTAAATATATTATTATATTTTAATAATATAATAATGGTGATATTTTTACAACGAATGTGGGATATATGAGTATCGAGGAGGAAGAGTATTTTTGTTGCAATAAATGTTTAAAACATGTTAAACATGTCGGTGGACCCCATTTATTAGTGAAAATTTGATTATAACACAATAAAATTGCTTCGTTTGTGGATTTCGGTCAATTTACTGTTTGGAATTTGGAAAAACTTTCTTACGCAAAGTTGTAGAGAATTGAATTTCCTATAAAAAGTCATGAGATTCAATTTTCGATAAAAAGACTATTTATTATAAATTATTGAAGTTAGAAGCTCAAAATAATTGATTTTTGGAAGTTTTAAATATTTATATTCACAAAATGTTTTTTGTGTTTGGTGGGCATCTTTAACACATGTCATGTTGCTGAATTCAGATGCTTGATGCGTAGGAGGATGTAGAAAAAATTATAATATTAATTTATTAAATTTTACGCTTTGGTGTTACAAGCGAATTTCTATAAATAGGGTCTTGGGTTAGAATTGAAAATCACACCGAGAAACTAAAGTTTTCTCTCTATTATCGAGCATATTCTTGTGAGTATTTTGAGTATACTTTGAGTATTGTTAGGCGGTGAAGTTCCTTGACCTTATATATCTTGGTATTTCGGTAAAATCTTAATCTTTCGAGGTAAGGGATGTTATTTTCTTCTCAAATGATATTATTTCTTGATATCATTATCTTTGAAATATTGGTTGGAACTTTTTATCAAATTTGGAACTTTTTCATATCGGGGTTACTATTCATGAGTTCTTATTCACGAGTTCTTATTCACGAGTACTATTAAATGAAGCGTGAAGATGTTTTTGTGGAATTTCTATCTTTTGGTGTTTGAGTTCTTATTCACGATATCACGACTATTTCACGATATCTGACACTATTCAATAGAAAAATAAAATTTCTTTTTTTCATCCAAAATATCTATTACGGATACTAGCTTTGATTGTATCCATGTTTTGATCATTCTTGAATTTTACACCACTATGATTATTTTTGAGGTATTTTTGAACATGGATAAAACAAAATCGAATCCTTAATCCTTAATCCTTGTCATTTTGTTTCACTTGGATTCGTTTCTTTAAAAAATATTTTCATCATCCTCGGTCTTAAATGATGATATTATTGAATATCTTTGGCTGCAGTAGGTGCAAAGATGAATGATTTCTGAAGAATATCTTTGGCCGTAGTGCGAAGATAAGCAGTGTTTAGATGAACATGACCAATGATGAATATCTTTGGCTTGTGAAATGCAAAGATGAATATTTTTAAGGATAAAGGATGAGCGATGAACTTTTAAATTCATACATGAAGATAGTAGTTTGCATTCTCTCTTAACTCTTACAATGAATTATTATTTCCGTTCTGAATATTGATTTAAAATTTGTTATCTATTGTATTCTATTAGATTTTTTCTGTTGAAGACTAACGGTAATTTGTTGTATATTATCTTAGTCATAATATTTTTCTTGAGCTAGTTGAAAGCTCACCTTTTCCTTTTGTTCCATTTTTTCTCGGGAGGCGAGAATATAAGCGAGTGCAGTCGAGGTATGGAATGAAGGTTCTAGAGAGAGTTGTTTAGTAGTCCTCACCATTTTGTAAAATAATGTATCAATAAATGTGATGAAGATTTTTTTGAGTATAGATATTGTCTGTAAGATAATATTTGTATTTAAATTCACAGCTTCTTGTTGTAATAATAAAGTTGTAGTTGTTTACATCACGTATATTGTTACAACTCAGAATGGGTGATGTATACCTTATTTTGGGGCGTCGCGATAAATTATGTTCAAAATAAAATAAAGAGAGGATAAAAAAGAAAATGATTTAATTATGTGAGAAAGATTGATATAGATAAAATAGGAGTTGTGAGAGATTAATATAGTGGCCGGGTTGGGAGATATTTAGTTGAGATAAAATAGTAGATTAAATTATATCACGTGAAAATAGTTTTTTGATGTAGACGTGGGGGTGGGGGTGGGGTTGGGGTTGGGGTTGGGGTTGGGGGTGGGGGTAGTGCCGAATTCAAGATTTATATTTAATGGGGTCAAAATATTATGATGTTATAAATAATTTAGTGGAATTTAGCTAATTTTTTAGATAAATTTGTGTTTTTTAACCGATTATATATGTAAAAATATGTATTTAGTTACATATTATTAATATAACAATATGTAATAACATTATATATATATATATATATATATATATATATATATATATATATATACACACACACACACACACACCTTATTGACCTCTAATACGATTTTTTAATCACAAATTTGTTAATCAATATTTAAATTTCTTATGTTATAAAAATAATATAAATTAAATTATTATTTATTTTAAAAATATTAGAGGAAGATGTATACATCAAGGAGTAGAAGTAATATGAAATTAAGAAAGTTTTAAAAAATCAATTTGACATCGTATATTAAAAATTTATAAAATTTCAAAGAGGTCAATTTATTCGTTACATTTAATTTTTTTTTAAATTTAACATATATTATAAAATAATTTTATTCCCAACAGAGTTAATTGATCACACACTCTCCTATGTGACTTCACCCCTAGGTGGAGTAGTGAGAGTAAATATGTATTTTTTAGGATAAAACTTTACCCATATAGATGAATTAATTTGATTTTGTTAAATTTTACCTGACCCAAAATCACCGAGTTGACCGTTAAAAAAGGTAGATTTTATATATAGGGATACATATTACCATATATTTTATTAAAAATGTCATGTTAATAATTTTTATGATTATATATATATTAATCAAGAGACAGGAGGTAAAATAGATTAAAGAGATTGTATTTACACAAATAAAAATGTTAGATAAACAACATTTCATTTCACATAAATATAACATATGAGTCTCAAACTGATGTAAAAGATAATTTTGTGGAATTAATAAATTTACTTAAGCATATAAAACTTTCTTTATAAACCCTGTGTTTATAAGCCTTATAAACCTTAACCTAACCTATATATATATACACATAAATTTACTTATTAAGGGCCTTAATAAGTAAATTTACTTAATTTAAGGCTGATCAATTACTGTTGATTAAATGCGTGAACATGCTAAAAATTATATATAAAAAATAAGGCAAGACCCTAAAATATTAAAATGATAATTGTTGTTATTTTTAAATGTGATGTATCCCATATCATCACCTATCAATTTCTAATTATCCATCCTAAACATAGGCTTCGAAAGCGTAGTACTATGTTTTGGCTGAATCATAAAACAGTGCTGATCGCATTCCTAATTACTACATGCATGCTTAATTCGAACTGTATATATTTAATATATTGCAATTTTTATTTTATTTTTTTATAAAAAATTAGAAAATTCATGAATACGGTTGTTGTGGAAATATGAGTTTGTCATATACTCATATGCATAGGTTACCATTTTCAAGAGTCAACACTACATTAAAAGTCTACAAGTAAAGCTAATTTATTGATCTACAACGTCCATGAGAATCGAGATCATCCGTGTTTAATTAATGACATCTTTATTGTCCTGTCCAGTCTTAGAAAAAAAATCTCTCTCTCTATATATATATATATATATCTGTAACATGTATTTCTAAAAAATAGGTATCTGTACACACATTCATTCTCGAAATAAATAAATACATCGATACAAAAAAGAACTACAACTTCATAATACAAATGTAGGTGTGAAATACGACATATATATATGATGAGTTTAAATATAATATTATCTTACAGACAATATCGCATCTGAAATAAATCCCATCATAATTATTGATTCATTATTTTACAAAATGGTGAGGACTACTAAACAACTCTCTCTAGAACCTTCATTCCATACTTCACTAAGATTTAATTCGTTCTCGCCTCGAGAAGAAAAAATGGAACAACAAGGAAAAGGGGTGAAATTTCAATTGGCCCAATAAAGAATATTATTACGACTAAGATAATATACAACAAATTATCGTTAGTCTTCAATGAGGAAAAAAATCGATAGAATCTGATAAACAACAAGTTTCGGATCAATATTCATGATCTTAAATAATAATTAATAAAAAGAGTTACGTAGAGAATGAAATATACTATAATCTATGAATTTAACGATCCATCATCAATATTTTATCCTCAGAACATCAATCAATATACATCCGGAATCAAATATTCATCTTTTTTGACTACGAGGTAAAGATATTCATCATTAATGGTCATGTTCATTTAAACACTGCTCATCTTCGCACTACTGGCCAAAATATTAATCAATCGGTCGTATTAAATCTCAACACTGCTCATCTTTGCTACACTGCCAAAGATATTCTTCAGAAATCATTCATTAAATGCTGCTATGCTGGTAAAGATATTCAATAATATCATCATTTAAGATTGAGGATGATGAAAAATATTTTTAAAAAACGAATCCAGGTGAAACAAAATGACAAGGATTAAGGATTAAGGATTAAATCTTTGGTTTTATCCACGTCCAAAAATACCTCAAAAATAATCATAGTGGTGTAAAATTCAAGAATGATCAAAACATGGATCTGATCGAGTTAGTATCCGGAATAGATGTTTTGAGACGAAAAGAAGAAATTTTATTTTTTCTATGAATTGAATAGTCTTGATATCGTGAATAGTGTCAGATATCGTGAATAGTCTTAGATATCACGTGAATAGTAACTCACACCAAAAGATAGAAATTCCACAAAAACATCTTCACGCTTCATGAATAATACTTTAATGAATAGTAACTTCGTGAATAAGAAGCTCGTGAATAAGAACTCGTGAATAATAACTCATGAATAAGAACTCACTTGTGAATAAGTAACCCATACATGAAAAAGTTCCAAATTTGATAAAAACTTGGATCAACATTTCAAAGATAATGATATTGAAGAAATAATATCATTACAAAAAAATAATATCCTTACCTCGAAAGATCAAGATCTTAAATTAAACACAGGATAAAGGCTATGACTTGGACTTGCACCGTATAGCAATAATACTCAAAGTATACTCAAAATACTCACAAGAATACATTCGATAATATAGAGAGAAAAAACTTCGATTTACGGTGTGATTTTCAATTCTAACCCAAGCACTTATTTATAGGAAAATCTTTAAACACCAAAAGCGAAAAATTTAATAAAATAATAATATAATTAAACAAATTCAAGCCCACCTTAGACCAACTGAATTCAGCACATTTGTATCACATGTGGGATTGCAAAAACGTTTTCTTAAATAAAACAATTAAAACTTCCAAAATTAATTATTTGAACTTGAGCTTCAAAATTCATAATTAATAGCCCTTTCATCAGAAAATTCGAATCTCGCGAGTTTTATAGGAAATTCAATTCTCTACAACTTTGCAGAAGAAAGTTTTTCAAATTCCAAATGAAATCGACCAAATCCACAAACGGGCAATTTTACAGCTATAATCAAATTTCATCGAATAATTGGGGTCCACCGAACATGTTTAACATGTTTTAAACATTTATTGCAACAAAAAAATACTCTTCCTCCTCGATACTCATATATCCCACATTCGTTGTAAAAATATCACCGTTAATATATTATTAAAATAATATATTTAAATGAATTATTTTATCGAAAAAGATAAAATATTAATTTTCAACAATTGTCATTTTAAAATTTTTCCATCTATATCCACATAAAATCAATATTTTTCTCATCATATAAATCAATAATTAATTATTCACAAATAATATTACGAAATCAAAATATTGACAACCAAAGGGTTCCTCAGAAAGAGAGGGGCTTTCCAATAAGAATTTTTTCTTCTTGGCCGCAATTAGGTGACCAAACCTCTCCTTAAATGAAATTTTCTAGACATTGCCAATAATGTTATCTAATAATATTATTCAGATAATATGAATTATTGCTTCGATAATGAAAGATCTTGTGTAATGACAATTATTGAACAACAATGATATAAAATATCAACGCAGTAAATTATTAACTCAATAAAATCTTGAGCGGTAATTCTTAACCATTATTGAGTAGTGCTTTCTTACGTAAGAATCAATAATTGGTGCGATAGCAAGTCTTCTTGCTCAACAACGCGTATTAGTGTGTTTTAACCACCATTATTCCAACAAAGATTAATCTGTAATAACTACGCCATTATTTAAAAACAACTTATATTTATCGCTTTCTTCATCCAATCACTTTCCAGTTATGGGCTACACATATTTGCTACTGTGATATTTAATATATTCCGACAAAGCGATTTAATATTCCACGACCAAACGAATATTCCCTAATAACAATTTAATATTTTATAACCACTTGCTTATTTTGAAATATTTATGTATTTAACCCTTAACTATCCACATTAATCAAATCAACCCTTACTATTTCAAAATAATAAATAAAAGAAATTCCTTTTTATTTAAAAATTTCGGGGTCTTACACACACACTCCATCCGTTCCTTAATACTAGTATAAGTTGTTTTAGATAAATATTTTTGTTCTTAAATATAAGTCGGTCGAGAATTTTAAGTAAGCATTAATAACAATCTCTTTTTCCAATATAAGAACAATATAGATAGTTGATAGTATATTTAATAATTTATAAATTTTTTTTAATATTTATGTACAACTCTAAAACGACCTATATTAAGAAACGGAAAGAGTATTAGAGAAAGAATATTGATTCGAATATTTTTTTCCCCCAATAATTTACGTCTTTCATGATTTAGAGTTGTTTGAAAAAGAACTCTCAATCTGACACACGGATATAAAGAAACTGAAATAGGAAGGAAGGATTATATTTCTATTTTTTATGTTCAAGCTCAAGGCTTAATCGTAAATCCTAACTAACTAACTAACTATATATATCATCGATAAGATTATATTGAAAATTACTAGTAGTAATGAATATGTATTTACTAATTACATGTAAAGAACACATATACTCTCTCCGTTCTCAAACGGATAAAAAAATATAATTTATTCGCATATTAAGAAAAAAATTTAAATTTATCTTTAATGATCTTATAATATTATTTTTATTAAATGATAAATATTTTTATTTTTTTATATTAATGACCCTGTCAAATAACTCTGACTATCTCATTCTTTTATAAATAAAAAAATTCAAACATTTAATTAGTCATTTTTTTGGGAAGGAGATTTTTAGATGAAAACCAATAATTAGATAGATGTCAACGCTGGCTCTTGATCCAAGGTTGGATTATATAGGGGTTGCTGCCGTTGAATTTAATTACACGTTTACTACGGGATAGGTCTTAATTTAGTAGTGGTATTATTTCATTTAGCTTCTGAATATTATTAATTTATTATATGACCTTACTTTATCCGGTCCTTTTAATTAGGGTTTCAACTTTCAAGTTGAGTGAATGATATACTATATACTATATATATCATAATACTATAATAATGACTTGGAGTTCCAAATTCTTAGTCTTATGTGACGTTTTAATAAGTTAATCATATGGCCAACTACCCTTTGATTTCTAATAGTAGTATTTCAATATATAATAAATTATTCTGCAATATTCATAGCTTTGGATGAATGCATGCTGTAATGTATCTAGTGAAATTAAAAATAACTTGTAATTTTAATTGATATTTTCTTTTGACTATTTTTTTATAATCATCAGAGGTGTTCTCCCTCTCATACAAGTCACCTTATTATCTTATAGATCATGTTGATAACTACATATAATATATATGTGTACCTGGTCTAAAATAAAAAAATATAAAATTCAACTAATGAAGAGCTTTAATTTAAACACATCGTTCTAACTATTTCTATTTTCAATGCTAAAAATTGCATGAGAAAACCAGATCATCACGAGTACTAGTACTGCATGTGCTGTATATATCACTATAAAATTCAATAAAAAAAATTAAATTTATTTTAGAAACCAAATTATAGTTAGGTGGAGAAAATTATATATAAACATGATAAAATTCTTTCCGTTTCTGATCCTATACTTAAAATGGTTGGGGTGAAAAAGAACCAACCATTCGCAAATCAATACTACTACTACTACTACATGGCAAGAAATCAATACCTAGTTGATTAATTAGTGTGAATGAGGTCAATACAGAGTCGGCCAATCAATTAGAGACTTCACAGAAGTCAATATATAGCATGGGGCCGACAACTGAAACCCACATTAGACCTAACACACAATGAAACCTTAAAATGCATGCAGTAATGCACAATATATACCTCTGGACAATCATCGCCAGTCATCGGACGGTGGCCTGCTTAAGTTTGACCGGTGAGCCATGCATAATGACTTTTGCAATATTATTGTAAAATATTTCAAATTTATAGGTATATATATATAGCTGCCGCATGCAGTAGAATTAATAAGAATACAAATTAAGTGGGGACCGACGAATGCGGTTCAAACCTCTCTCGCTTTCTCTCTGACATGTTATCTTAAAGACTTAAAACGTTGAAGTTGAATTCCTCAACTTGCATGTGTTTTTATATACTTCGTATATATATATGGTAATTAATTAATAAGTAAGCATTGAATAAAAATATATATATATATATATATATATGGATATTGTTTCTTTGAGCGCAATTGGGCCATTGACATTATGTGCTCGATAGGTGAAGCCAGCAAGTTTGAAATAGTTTAGAGAGGAGTCAATTTCTGCTGGCTGCTCTTAATTATAAGAATTCCTAAGCCCTGTCTAGCAAATAGAAAATTTTACACACATAAAAGACATACATGAGAAAGATGGAAGCTACCTTAGGAAAAATATCAGGTCATGAAGGTGAAGTCAAGGAAGAGAAAAGGATTACTGATTCTGATTTTGATGAAGAAGAAGATTACAAGGTCGATGAGATGCTCATTAAGGTAATTAAATTAAGTCCATAAAACTTAGATTCCATCTATATATGCTTTCCTTAATGATTGTTTCTCAAATGTTTTCAAGTATAGTTCTTTCATTAAATTTATTTTTTACGATATTCAGTCTTTAAGATTTGAACTCAAATTAATTAAGATTATTGATTTTTTTTTTGTGGATTTGATAAAAGGGAAAGAAAAAATTTTGTGGGGAGAGTCAAAAGGGTGTGAATACTTCACATATATATATATATATATATATATATATATATATATATATATATATATATATATATGAACTTAATTAGTTTTGCCATTAAAAACAGTGGTTAATTAGGGAGACTAAATTTCCACAGTTTACATATTGACATAATTAATGAAGTTTTCCGAGTATTTACATGTTGAATTCTTCCATTCTTCTTGAATATTGATTATGGAGGATATATAGTATTAATATAGCATGCTTGATCATAAATTAAGGTTGATAATGGAAGAAAGGATCAGATGGACTGCAATATGAGGCTTCCATCACCTAATAAAAAGGAGTTTATCAGTTGTGTAAAGCAGGTAATAGAACTCATATCTGTAAATGCCGGATCCTTAAACGATCTAGCTAGCTCTTCAATACTAAATTGTGGATTTAAAATAGTTTTCAGAATATTTATTTTGTTGGTTTTCATGCTTTCCAGCTAGCATGATTGGATATATATCCTTAATTATAATATGTATTTCTTATGTGGCATTTTAATGTTCATATCTTTTGGACTTAATTGTGACATGATGTAAAGTTTCGGTGTTAATAAAAATTTCTTTTGCTGATGAAAAAATGAAAAAATAAAAAATTATATAGCAATAGTACAAATTAAAAACAGTTTGAATATGGATAAATACATGCAGGATAATGAGCTTGAATTGGCAAAAGCCGAAATGGACAAGGTGAGACAAGAGAACCAGAGACTTAAAATGTACTTAGATCAAATGATGAAGGACTACAAAAACCTTCAAAATCAATTCCACAAAATTGTTCATCAAGAGGCATCTATGAAATCTACAGATACAATAACGAATGATGACCAAATGGCGGCGGAGGAACCCGAGTTTGTGTCCCTCAGCCTTGGAAGGTCATCTTCAAGTGAAATAAGAATGAGGGATGATCATGATCAGATACATCGAAAAGTTGAATCTGCACTGAATCATATTGAACAAGATAAAGAAGAAGATGGTTTGGGGCTTGGACTGGACTGCAAGTTTGAAGTGACTGCTCCTTCGGTGCCTAATAAATCGGGACGGGCTGAATCTTCGGCAAATCCAAGCTTAGAAGAAGAAGTAAAGGAAGAAACTGGACAGAGAATATTGCCATCCCAAAAGATTATGAAAACAATGAGATCAACTGGAGATGATGATGATGATGAAGTAATTTCACAGCAAAACCCTGCAAAGAGAGCTAGGGTTTCTGTGAGAGTTAGATGCGACACCCCAACGGTGAGCATATATATGTAACAATTAATCATTTGCATTTATATATGAACTTTATGATTATTTTTGGATGTTTAATTTCTTCATGAATACTCCACATAATATTGTACGTTATATATACATATCTATAATTATCAATCTAGCTACTAGGTTATATATATATATATATATATATATATATATATATATTAATTACCTTGGAATATCTTCCTGCATGATAAAATATATTGACGAAAATTTCTTTTTATTTTTATTATAGATGAATGACGGGTGTCAATGGAGAAAATATGGACAAAAAATTGCAAAAGGAAATCAGGTAATCGCGGCGTATTATCGTTCTTGTTTATCGCACCTCTCATCTTGTCCAGGTAAAAACAATTATAATACTCTTAACCCGATCTTATATCTTTATCCTTCTCATAAAATAATTATAAATATATATACTGACATTAATACTCCCTCCTATTCTGTGACTTCTCATAAAATAATTATATATATTTCACAAATGAGATTATGTGACTTGTGGCCCTAATTAAGTATTTTAAATCACTTTTCCCTTTTTATTTTCGAATACTATCATTGGCACATTAATTTTTTTGGAAATTCTGTTTAGTTAAAATTAGTTGTATTTGTAAAACATTTCACCTTCACCTCACAAGTGTTGCATAATTTTGGATATTTGTAGGTACAAAGATGCTCAGACGACATGTCCATCTTGATCAGCACGTATGAAGGAACACACAACCACCCACTTCCCAATTCAGCCACCGGTATGGCCTCCACCACTTCAGCCGCAGCCGTCATGCTATTATCCGGCTCATCCACCTCTGGATCAACTGGCCCCAACCCTTCATCAACCGCCAGTAGTACCACCACCGCTGCTCAGCTCCATGGACTAACTTATTATCTCTCCAATTCAAAACCTCAATTTTCCCTTCCAAACCCTTCAAACTCCTCTTCACCTTCATGCCCAACAATCACTCTTGACCTGGCTTCAAATTCCTCTTCGTCTCATTTCAATCGAATGTCGATGACAAATTTGACTGCAAGATATAATAATAATAATAATAATTCATCCACTACTAATCTCAACTTCAGTTCTTCTTTGGAATCCAACACCTTACCCATTTCTTGGAGCTATGGAAATACTCAATTACCACCTTCATACAAGAATTCGCTAAACTTTGGCAGACTGCCACAAGAAAATTTATACCAATATTCTAATTACATGCAAAAGAACAACAACAATATTAGTGTTGCTCCAAGTCAACCAGATTCAATTGAAGCTGCAACAAAAGCAATCACATCCGACCCGAGTTTTCAATCAGCCTTGGCAGCCGCTCTCACTTCAATAATTGGTGGTCAAAATGTGAATGTGGAGCAAACATTTCCGGTGCTTTCTAGCTTCCAGTCGACGTATAATTCTCAACAAACAAGCCAGAGCTTCCGCTCACCTCCATTGCCATTTTCTAGCTCCAAGAGTAAATCTACATCTCCTGAAGATAATTAATAGAGACCATGCTAGATGATTTAATTTGTTTTCCTAGTAAAGATTAATTTGTACAATATTGCGGCTGTTTTATGCTTGTTTTCTTTATGTACGTACAATGTAAAATTTTCAGGTAGTGATGTATTATGGAGAAAATTGTGCATGTAGATGGTGACTGGTAGTGGGGGGAAATTGAATAGCCGCCATTGTTAATTTGTCCAGTAGTTACTTGCATATAAATCAAGCATGTGAATAAATATAGGAGCAAAACTATTTTTATATATGTTTTTGATATTTTTATATATTTTCTTCTTATAAAAAAAAATTCACTATTAAAATATTTAAAAATATCAAAAACACATATAAAAATATTAATTTCCTAAATATACGCGTACTTTATACATTGTCTAGACTACTATGAGTACTTTTAAACATCGAGTTGACCTTAGTTGTATATTTTGACCGGAACATAAAAATTCTCCTTTGTTTATAAATCATATATATATTGGGCATCAATCATGTAGGACGGACGGATTTGTATATGTGCCAGCATAAGAAGTTGTCCTTCATTGGAAATATTTTATAGGTATGAGGAGGGCATATATAAATTAAAAAATTTAAATGGGTAAATTAATAGAATAGTTAAATTTGGAGGGGATAAAAAATTTTATAAACGTACAAAATTTTTATTTGTTTTAAGATTTGGTGAAATTTTAAAAATATTTTTTGTATAATTTTTGATTTTGAATATTCATCAGGTGTGAATCGTGAGGTATTGTTTGATTCAAGTTTGCTTCTTTTTTTTGGTTATTGATTTGGTTAATTATGGTTATTGTTTGTTTGATCTAATTGGGTTTTTGTGTTTGAATTGTTTGATTTTCAATTGAAAATGTGATCATTTTGGTTGGATAGTTTATGTCTTTTATTGTGACAACTTACAATGCTTTTATTGCCTTACTTAATAACGGGAAATGGAAAATGAAAAATGACTATGAACTTTTAACAGCACCTTATTTTTAGTTGTTATAATCACTTTACTTTCCTGCATCTAGCTAATGGACCCTGTATAATTTTTGTTATTCTGAGTATAAATTTTGAATGGTTTGTTTCTCTTATTTTAAGTAAATCTTATTTGAAATTTATAAAAAGATATCAAAACTAGTTTATGCTTTAAAATTTATTCATGATTTTGTTTGAATATAGAAAATAAATATGGTTTAAGAGAGAACATTTAGAGAATCATTCAATATTGAACTATGACAAGTAACTAAAGTAATTTTCTATAAATTGTATCTAAATATTTTTTATTTGAAATTCCTGTTTTTTTTTAGTTTGGATTATGAATATTTATTACAATTTATAAATATTATTATGATTAATTAATATTATAACTAATTCAATTTTTTTATTTAATTTCAACAAAAAAGTAGTTAAAATTCACCCAGTAAAAATTCTTATATCTGCCGCTGATCTAAGACAAATATTGCACCCTCACATTAAAATTTAGAATGCAAATTATTTTGATGTAGAGAATACAAAGTGTGTAATATATATATATATATATATATATATATATATATATATATATATATATATTATGATAGAGTTGAGGTATAGAACCTCGATCTTTTATCCAAGAATGAAATTTGATAAATAAAAAAGTCATATATCTTGTTAAGCGAATGAGTTAAAAGTGTTATCATCTCGAGCAAGATATATATATATATATATATATATATATATATAAATATAAAAAAAAGAAAATCTGATATGAGAAAGACAATCCTCAACTAAGTGACCAACAACATAGACGTATCCATGTCCGGTCTAAAAAAGATTAATTTTTTTATAACATTCAAAATTTAGGATATTTTAATTGAAAATAAAATTTAGGGTGAAAATCAATTTGAACCTAAATTATATTGGATTAAGTCTTCTTAATGCAATTGTAATCTTTTTATTATTTATAACAAAATATAATTTTATACACAATTATGTTTGATTAATATATATATATATATATATATATATATATATATAGGAAGGATCGATCGAGCGTAATCCTTAAATAGCATAACGTCTTAAATAAAGATAATTTTATCAAACGACGTAGTTTTGGAGGGAATGTGGTGGCATTTTTGTAAATACCATGCCAGCGTATTTAAAAATGTCATAAGTAATGTCTTATCAAAACTACGTCGTTTTGATAAAATTATCTTATTTAAAAGCGCTTATTTCTTATGATCATATATATATATATATATATATATATATATATATATATATATATATATAATTGGATCCAGTGATATAATCAACCATTTTTTGCCATTGACTATTTCATAAAAAAAATAAAATTAAGAAATAGACAGGAATCCATCAATTTGGTAGTTAAAGCAATAAGAGTATTCATGGCTCGTAACTTTATATGTGAGAGCCCATGACGTAACGGGCCTAAGGCCATTGGCCCATAGTAGGCTTTTTTTTTCAGGATTATATGTAGTTAGTTATATTCATATCAGTAATACGGCACGTATATAGGGAGAATCACTCACTGCTAGGCGCCAGCAAGCTATAGGGAGAGAGAGAGTGCCCTGCCCTGCCCCACTCCACTCATTTAATTCTCTCTCTTCTTGTCAATATTATCCTTCATTCCTTTTGGTCTTTGCCAACTCTGGTAGAGCTCCACTTCCAGGGCTCTAACCAAACGCTGACTGGTGCCTGGAATCTACTCATAGGTATCTTATCTCTCTCTCTCCAATTATGTATGAAATTCACCTTTAGATTTACTTTGTTATCGACCCTTTTCAGGTAGATATTGATAATTATGGGTATGACCTCAAATTTGTGTTTTGATGACAAAATAACCCTCACTTATGCTTACTCTGGCTTAATTGTAAACCATGCAAAGTATTATATGAAATACACTTAGTTACTTATTATGTTTGATTGCCTGGAAGTGCAATCAAACATAATGAACCAGCTAGGTATATCCAAGGGGTGTCAGATTTTCTTGTAAAATGAATTTTGAACTTAGCTTAACTGTGACCAAAACCCTAGTAATGGTCAATTTTTCTCTGTTACTGTGATTCTATCTGCTGGTAATTTGATCTTTCGGCTTTGAATTACGCTAATGCACCTGTACGTGTACCTGATTCAATCAAACCTTGTAATATTTTGCATTTTCTTGCTGATGTCTGTGAAACTTGTATGTATTGCAAGTCTTCTGTATCAGATTGAACCAAAAAGACCTTTTATATTATTGTAATTCTCGAATGCTCATACCACTTAAAATTATGGGTATTAGTTTTATTTTCTGTTAGGTTTTATCAAATAAAAGGTTACTGCTTTTCATTTGTCATGGTTTCCATTTATTGGATATCCACTGTGATTGAATTGGTTCACTTGCCTGGTAAATGTCTAATAAATACAGGTGTTGACAATGTCGACTCCAGCTAGAAAGAGGCTTATGAGGGATTTTAAAAGGTTGCAACAAGACCCTCCTGCAGGAATCAGTGGCGCACCCCAAGACAACAATATAATGCTTTGGAACATGAGTGATATTTGGGTAAGTTTAGGTATGGGTGAATATGTTCTTAGGATTTTATTTTGCCTATACATCTATTTGTTTCTGTTATTGAGTATAGTTGGATAAGTGATTTTCTGGTTTCTTTTGTGATGATGATTGCAGTCCTGATGATACTCCCTGGGATGGAGGTGAGTTCATTCTTGCACAAAAGCTTACATTAGGAGTAGTAATGTACCACATGCCAGATTGATATCTGTCTTTCTTTTTCTTCTTTTGGTTAACTTTAATTTAATTATTTTATAGTCCCTTTCATGAAGTACGTGAAATGAGTCTTATCATGATGTCATTATTCACCTTTGGTTACTTGTATATTTCTTTATTTAAATTCAGTTAAAACCTACCAAACCAACACCTATTAATTTACTGTGTTATTAAAAGGAAAATAAATCATTGGTTCATGTGTTATTCCAATTAAATTCATTTGTTTATTTGTCATAATAATTTCTTCTTCTCTTTTTTTAAATTTTTTTATTTATTTATATTATCTTACATTTTAAGTGACCAGAGTGTAAACCATGTTCATATTTTGTAATTTTTCAATATATATGGTACTTTCTGCATTGCAGTTCTATGACGTAGTTTGTTGTTTGTCAAGTTGCCTGATCATTGTGTATATATCATCCTGTATGCAACAAAATGTATTTTATTAGTTATTTATATGAAATAACTCATGAAATTTGGCAAAGTACTTCACGTGAGGCAAATTTTGTCTGTTCAATCTGTAATGTTTTATTTTTATTTGTGGAATGTAAGTGAATCAGATTTAAATTGAAAGTTTTAGTCTGACTGCTTTGTTGTTGTATATATCAGAGTCAAAATGGATAATTTTATTATAGTTGGATTAGTTATTTTAACTTTCATGAATATGTTGGAATATTCTATGTTTCTAATGCAGCAGATCCTTTTTATGCTTAGTTGAGGTCTTAACCTGCTTTGATATCTATTCGGTCTTCACCTGCCTAGTACTCTGCACGAAGTTATAAATTTCAAACATTAGCTTTTGCATTATATTGCTTCTTTATTTCTTTTTTTATTCCGTCAATGATTTGTTTTTAAACTGTTTACTTAGTAGCATAGTGATTTTCCAGTTTAAATATACAAAAACATTGTTTGAGCACATCAGGTACGTTTAAGTTGGCGCTTCAATTCTCGGAGGACTATCCAAACAAGCCACCAACAGTGCGATTTGTTTCTCGGATGTTCCATCCAAATAGTAAGTTGGAGTTGAAATCTTAAATTTTCACTGTCATTTCTACTTCAGTATGGGAGTCACATTAAAATCTTTTACTGACCTCCAGTTCTACTCTTTGAATTCTACAGTTTATGCAGACGGAAGTATATGTTTGGATATCCTACAAAATCAGTGGAGTCCAATATATGATGTTGCAGCTATCCTCACATCTATTCAGGTATAAAGATTACCTTGATTAAGTAGGAAGGAATCAGAGTGTGTTCAGCATTTTACAGAAATCATAATGAGGGAGTTTTTTTACAACTGTGAGAGAAATCATAAAAAGTACTTTGTTTTAAGTGGTGTGTGTGTGTGTGTGTGTGTGTATAATATGTTTAAAACTGCATATTTCCATCTACATGAATAAACCCAATGGTGGAGTTGAAGATTTTCCCCTGACCATACAAAAGAAGAGTATGCTTGAAGCGAAGCAAAAGACACCTTTTGTAAAGAGTTCTTTTTACGTAGTGTATATTTTAAACTACAAAAAATTCATGATGCAAACAATTTACTTCGTGTTTCTGCCAATGTTTAATTTGCAGTCACTGCTATGCGACCCCAACCCTAACTCTCCTGCAAACTCAGAAGCTGCTAGGATGTTCAGTGAGAACAGGGTGAGTACAATCGTAGAGTGAGGGGAATTGTGGAGCAGAGCTGGACTGCAGACTGATGTGGTACTAGTACACCAATGCTCCTGACCACATGTACTACTGTAAGGGCTATTTGTATTCATGACATGATAATTTGCTATTGTGCCTTACTAAGCTAGAGATGTATGAATTTGCTTTAATATACAAATGACTTAAATAAACTTTACTTTTCATTCTACTGATTATTAGTATATCCTCAAAAACATTGCTATTATCCCAACAACCCCGAGGTCCTTCTGATGTTAAAAATTATTGTTGAAGTAAATTGCTCTCAAATTCAAGTTAAAGAGTCTCTAATCTTATTTATCTAACCAAGTCCGAGTCCGAGTCCGAGTCCATATGAAACACATTAGTTGTTTATGATTGCCTGAAAGCTGAAAAAGGTGTGGTGTCCGACATCAGGATTCAAGTGTTTTATAAAAACAATAACATTTCGAGCATATACAGGGAAAGGAAAATAAAACAATTTTCCAATTCCAGAAGGCAAAAGTTGAACTGACAACAAACACCCTGCGTTTAACACAGTTTTTTATTTAAAAGTTTCAACTCAAACCCTTTCTGATCATCCCGCGGTTTAATAATTTAGAAGTCTTATATTAATCCGAAATGTGTACCCGGTGGATTCCAAGTATATCTGTCAGTACCTCTATACTTTGTCAGCTTTATTCGGTTAACGGAAAATTTCGCAAGCACGCGTTCGTTATAAGCTCAAATTTGACAATTCAGAAACTACAAAAAGGACGGTTATTATGTATTACTACAGTACATATTACCATGACAAATGCTAGATCGATTTTGATTGTGACAAGTATTTCCCAATATACACTAATCCACTAGTAGACCAAGCAACAACCAAGAGTATTTTGAGGGCCTGTTCGTTTTTATGGATTCAAAAAATGTATTTGGGTGGCTTTTAAACTTAAAAAGCCTATGCTTGGAATAGGCAAACGATCTAGACATTTAAATCTAAAAGCCACGAGCTCCAAAACCTCATACCAAACATGCACTCAGTACCATTTTTAAACAGATGGCACAGCAGGTTCTGCTATACCGCTCAAAAGACAGTTTCACTTTTCAAACATATAATAATGATCACGATTCAATCCTTTAGCATCATCAAGTCAACTAATATAATAACATTACTGCATCAATTGCTATTGCAGGCCAGGTAGAAATGAAAGGAAAATGTAACGTTTGCACTTCCACACCAAACTGAAACACTTCTGTTTTTGCTTTATCAATCCATACCAAGGAAGCCCCACAAAAAAAACAGTAAAGACAACCAAACAACGCAACAAAATTATACTCCATTTCCGCAAATTGTTGCCGTTGGTGTATTTCTAACCTTCTGTCAAACTGGTCTCTTTCATCTGGGGAGCGTCCTACAAAACAAAATGAAATTCTCAAGAAAGTGCTAACAATCAAGTAGAAGAGGCATCTACTGAGGAGTATCCTACAAATTACCAACTTTAAACAACCCTCATCCTTTTACCATCTATTGATCCAACCTTATAATGCAAACACAATAAAAGCCAGAAGCTGCTTTAAAGAACCAAATATAAAGAAAAATTTAGAAATGACAAATGGATGTCGTGAATTGGTATATAGTATCCATTACCATGTTCTCTTTGTTTTCTTCAGTTGTTTCCTCTGCAGCCAAAGAGCTGGTTGGGACTGTAAAGATAGATAGATTGATTTACACCTTGTAATAAGCATGAACGAGAGAAGAAAAAGGAAATTGAACAAGCAGACTTACCTTCTCCACGAGCAGATTTCTTTTCCGGCTTCTTAACCTTGTGCTTCTGCATATTGGAGTGTTCCTTGCTTGGCTTCTGGGATTTCTTCTATGCTTCATGACCCGCAGCTGCTGAAGCAGATTTTGAATTTGCAGAATTCTTACTAACCGAAGCCCGGATCCTAGGTGCAGGGTCACTTTTCTTAACAACATCCTTCACTGATCCTTTGATTGGGGAACTGGTGTTCAAGGACTTTGGTTTTAGTTTCTGAGTCCCAATAGCAGAATAAGAACTATGTACATCGTCATCAGAAGATTGAGTTCCCTCTTCAGGAACATGGGAAAAGGTTTCGGACACCTGCATCTGCTCGAAGCATTCTACTATGTTATAGCTTTCAAATAATTCTTTTGCAAGTTCTCCAAGTTCAACAAGGTTGTGCCTACGTGCATAGGATTTCAGCTCTTCTCTCATTGGCTGAAGAGGCTACTCAAGGCAATTACAAACAAGAAAACAAATATATTGTCAACATTAACTATTTGAACAACTAAAGATGCAAGATAATTCATGTAGATATCAAGTGTAGAGTGTGGAACTGTGGATGTATAAGTTCCATTTCAAATACCAGCACAAAAAGGACTATCCACAAAAGAATGTAATGACATTTAGAGAAGTGCCAACACCATCAATACTTGATACAAATTTAATTATATTTATGTGTGTGTATATTAATAAATAACAATAATAAAAAGAGCCATATGCAGGAAACTTCATATATGAAATAAGGCCTCCACTCAGGGTGGGGTGTCAGAATCAATAAGTAGCAAAACAGTATTAAAAATATGCCAAGTATTCTAACCAGTAGCCATATATCCCTTAATTTAGCAAACCACGCCCTAAGCAGAAAACAGACGGAAAGAGCTATACCTGCCCATCAAGCTGAAACAAGCATCGCATGTGAGTACATTACTTTTTGAATAAAGTTCAAAGTACATTTCCCACACCTCTATGGTCTAAAAAGTTAATGTAACTGATACAAATATGACATGTCACGCGAATATAAATACAAAAAGTTAACAAGCTCATAGGAATGTAAAATGTTAATCCAAAAAAGTTTAAGCAAGGTTTAACTCCCCTCCATGATAAATTGATTGAATCATAATGGAAAATATATGATCTAGCATACCTCACATCCAGCTTCCAAAGCAAGTTTAAAAAAACCAAGGGAGATTGAATGCTTAGCAGAAGCTTCAGAAAGCTTAATCTGAGAAAGCCAATACGAAGCTGAGGAGAGTATGATGAACTTCTTTCGGCTTAATGATTTGGAAACATCAGAAACTGGTGTGTCACTTTTTACTCGACTGCTAACAGACCTCTTTGCTCTAGTCTCGCTAATTGGAGTGATATTGCCAACTGGTTTTGGAGCAGGACTCGAGGTTGCCTTTGTCGGAATAGATAGCCTTCTGGCAGTCTTGGCAGATTTCCCTTTGTCAAATAGATCAAGAACACCCATGCTTTTACTCACACTTGATGGAGTTCTTCCCCTAAATATGTACATGCGACAAACATATCAGTTGATACAGTTAGCAAACCAAAATTAGATAAATGCACCAACCCAACATAAAGAGATCCTTTGTCTATATTCTTCAATTGTACGAATATCATCGAGCTTCAGTAATATGGTTTGCAAAAAGATTTATATAGAAATGCACAATATCAAGTAGCAACAAGCTCATATTATATCAACCATGTATTCTCGCAGGACCAAACCAAGGAATGAGAACCCAAAATATAAATTTGACTTTTCATTCCCAACCCTGCACCCATCATTGGTTAATATTCTTAAACTTACTTGATAATGTGATTACTCTTGCTAAAAAGTTACTTCTAGTTCCCTAATTTACAGAAAAAATAATTACAGACATTTAAAGTGAATCACAGAACATGATCAGTCACAGATTGGAAAAAGGCTATGAAAACCAGAATATTAGCGCTGAAAAGAGGATTTTAGCCAGTAGTACAGAGTTTGGAGTAAATTTGCAATTTCTATGTAGTACGCTAGAACAAATTAAATCAAATGGAATATAATCTGCATTATCATCAGGAAAACAAACGAATCATAATATTATAGTATCTATTCCAGTATCACATCATCTGAATTATTAAACCGCGACAATATAATGACTTATAAGTTAAAATAATATAAAGATTATTAAAAAAAATATTAATAAAAAGAGGGACAAAATAGACATTACATTTGGTTAAACTAACTTATTTTAAAATAACTTATAAATTATTTTAAAATAAGTCACAAATAATTACTTATTTTTTTTACTTAAAACCAACTTATAAATTAAAAATAAGTAACTCTCAAACACCCGGTGGCAAATGATTGGTTTGACCCTAAAGTGTATGATATTTCTAATTTTAGATTATTTTTTAAGATCATACCTAGGACTACAACACGATTAATATTTAAATTCTTAATTAATACCAAAGGTACATTTGATAACAATAACATAAATTTATCCTTCAAATTTTGTTTTAGAAAAATATCTCTAATCTCTAATGTTGGAACAGAGTCCTAAAGGAATATTGAAAATTAATAGATATATACATATGCATAGATATATATATAGAGAGAGAAAGAAATGCATCAATCAATAAAGGTAAACAAGAGATGAATTGTATAAAACCTCTTAGAAGCAGAAGAATTGGTTGAATCACCCACGGGTGTCTTCTCCTCCTTTGACTTGGTTGCAGATCGAAGTGGATATCGAAGAAGTTTTGAAGATGATCTCCCTGAATTACCTGCAAAACTCGATTTAATTACAAATATATATATGGAGAGAGAAAAAAAAAATGAAGGTAAGTTAGAGCAAAGCATATGTATTACCAGGGACAGACGATTGATCATTCATAGCATCCTCCATGAACAGAAGAATGTTAGAATTCTTCGAATTCAGAGAAACGAATGAAGAAGAAGAAGAATGGTGTGGGAACAGAGAAATTGGTAATAGGAGTGAGAGAAATAGACAAGTTTTATAAGGTGAATTAATACATATAAAACATATGTATTAATGTAGGGGATAAATGAGGTTTTGGCCATTCTACTTGGTCAGGTTTTCATTGGATTATCGAAACTTTTTTTGTTATAATCGAATAATTGTACTTTCAAAAATTTATAAAATGGTTTCAAAATCAGATTTTTTAGTCAAAAAAGCGTTAGGAATCTTGTTATCTGAAGTTGACTTGACTTTTTTTTGACGTGGAACAGAAAAAAAAAGCAAAGCAGGATTATTATAAAGCGCTGAATAGTACCAAAACTATTAACTACTTACTTAAACAATTCCAAAACTAATAATAATAATACTAATAATTTCAAAATAATAATAATAAAAAATGTTAATTTTAAAAATTTAAAAAAAGCGTTAATTTTCTAAAAAAAATTGAAAACGTTATTTTCTAAAAAAATTAAAAAACGTTAAATTTCTAAAAAAAATTAAAAAGCGTTAATTTTCTAAAAAATTAAAATTTTCTGTTTTATAAAAATTAACGTTTTTTAAAAAACAGTCTTTTTTAAAAATATTAGTTCAGTTTAAAAACAAATTAACGTTTTTTAAAAAAATTAAAAAATTCTGTTTTTATAAAAAATTAACGTTTTTAAAAAAATAGACTTTTTAAAAAAATTGAATTTTAAAAACAGTTTAAAATTAAAAAATTCTGTTTAAAAATTAACGCTTTTTAAATTTTTTTAAATTAACGTTTTTAAATTTTTTAGAAAATTAACGTTTTTAAATTTTTTTAGAAAATTAACAGTTTAAAAACAGTTTAAAAACTGTTAATTTTTAAACATTAATTTTTAAAAACAGTTTAAAAACATTAATTTTTAAACTGTTTTTAAACTGTTTTTAAAAAACGTTAATGTTTAAACTGTTTTAAACTGTTAAAATTAATTTTAAACTGTTTTAAAAACAGTTTAAACTGTTTTTAAAAAATTAATGTTTAAAAATTTTTAAACAGAATTTTTTAATTTTAAACTGTTTTTAAAATTCAATTTTTTTAAAAAGTCTGTTTTTTAAAAAACGTTAATTTTTTATAAAAACAGAATTTTTTAATTTTTTAAAAACGTTAATTTGTTTTTAAACTGAACTAATATTTTTAAAAAAGACTGTTTTTTAAAAACGTTAATTTTTTATAAAAACAGAAAATTTTAATTTTTTTAGAAAATTAACGTTTTTTTATTTTTTTTTAGAAATTTAACGTTTTTTAATTTTTTTTTTAGAAAATAACGTTTTCAATTTTTTTTAGAAAATTAACGTTTTTAAATTTTTAAAATTAACATTTTTTATTATTATTATTTTGAAATTATTAGTATTATTATTATTATTAGTTTTAATTGTTTAAAAGTAGTTAATAGCTTTTATTTCAGGCTATAATAATCCGTTGTCTTTTTTTTTCTGGTTCCACGTCAAGAAAAAAGCAAGTCAACTTTGCATAAATAAGATTCCTAACGCTTTTTTGACGGAAATCAGACAGAGCCCATTTTGTAAATTTTTTGAAAGATAATATTCGATCATGATAAAAAAGCCAATAATTCATAATAAAATCTGACCAAAGATAAATGGATTAAAACCTCATTTATCCCATTAATGTAGTAATTGGCGAATTCACCAGTTAAGTTAGGGCCACCTGGCCTACCTCTGGTGCCAGATGGACTACTGATGATGGTATGGGCGGGAAAAATATATGGGCTTATTTTCAAATCCAAATAATCCGAGAAAATACACTCCCAAACACACAATTGATATTTTCAAACGTAAATTTGATAGCTCTTCCCATATAAAAACTAAATGAAATTTACCTTGTGAGACCCCAGATTTTATCAATAAAGATTTAAATTTTGTTGAAATAATTTTTTAATATTATGGTGTGAATTTAAGATAATATTATAGTTGTGGGTAGTATTTATAAATTTTGCAAAGTATCACAAGTGGTTATATTATATTCGATTGGTGGGGAATATTAGGTTTAGCGGGGAATATTAAATACAATGACTCAATCATTGGTGGACCCATGCGAAATTATTGTCGGATTGAAAAGCGACAAAAATATTTTATTGAAATAACGGCGGAAGTTTTCTGGTAGTTCTTGTTGAACTACTTTCGGTAGTAAAAATGTGCGATGTCGTGTGGTTGCGTAGTAGCGCTACGGTATTGATTATTGATCTTTATGTGAAAGTCACTTTCGGTTTGATTCCATTATTGTCGATTAATAATATGAATTATTATAGCGATAATGACGTTTTGTTTTATTAAGTATTATTAACGTAATAAAAGCGAAACATCTTTTATATAAAATAGAATACTTTATTAAAGTTATTACATAAATAGAATATATTATATTTTATTATGCATAGTGTTGCGTAGTGTTTTTGCGTAGTGTTTTGCGTAGTATTGCATAGTGTTTGCATAGTAAAATGTTTTTATATAAATAGAATATATTATATTTTATTTAAAAGATTTTTCTTTAAATATGGATGAGTCGATTAAAGTAAATCAATGCGGATAGTTCATGGATTAATTCTTATGCATTCATTTTCCTATAAATAGAAGCTCATTCCTTCATTATTTTCTTACAATTCATTGAAACTAGAGAGAAATTATAGAGAGAAGCTATAGAGAAAATTATAGAAAGAAGAAGAGTATTACGCTACTTCACTACTTACATATTCGGTTCTTTTTACGGTGAGGGTGTTATTCTTTCTTCTTGAAGAGAACTTACATTATTCCATTCATTATTATTACATTGGAATAACTTTTGTAAAAGTGGCATACCTATCATAACTTTTGTATATCTGTGGCATACCTATACTTGGTGAAATCCTTATGTTATTCCATTGCTTATTATTACATTGGAATAACTTTTGTATCTGTGATTTACCTATACTTGGTGACATTCTTATTATTACATTTGGAACATCACATGCATGTGTTTTACAGGACTGGTTAGTTTTTATTATTACATTGGAACATCACATGCATGTGTTTTACAGGACTGGTTAAAATCTTTATCATTCTGTTGGAATATCTATCATGTGTTTTACAGGATCTGGTTCCATCTTTATTATTACATTGGAACATCACAGCCGATTGTGAATTTCACACGACACAGTTAGTTATTATTATTACATTGGAATAACTTTTGTCATCTGCAATCTTCGCATGCATGGTGATTTCTTTTGTTATTCCATTCTTTATTATACCCAGGTTGGTTAAAACTTTGACTTATACTCCATGAAATTAGTAGAATATCCTTGATATTTGCGTTTCATCCGATATCTTTTCATGGAAATATTCTTACGATCATTCTTGAATTTTACTCTCTGAAAAACAGATATCGTGTTGACAATTTGGGCGTTAATAATTCATGGATTAAATAATTCTTGAACTTGTTTTATTGAATTATTATGTCATTGTCATCATCCTCATGTTATATTATGTTATCTTTTTGGCTTACGTCGTAGATGAACTTAGTATGATTATGACCGAGGATCATTCGGTATAATCATGACTTGATATAAATGATGTGACAAAAGTCCTCGATGGCACATAATGCGATGATGGATAGTTTTTGGTATGATTATGACCGGGGTGATTCGGTATAGTCATGACCATTGATAATTTGATGAAAATCCTTGGCCAGTAGTGCGGGGATGATTAGATGTGGTGGTTTATTTATTAAAATTTGAGTCTCGTGATAAAATTGATGAAAACCTTTTAAAACCTAAAAGATAGTAGACTTTATTCTCTACTTGACTCTTTTAATGGATTGCTTATTCATTGCATTAAAGCTGGTTGTCTATTATATTTTATCGGTTTAACTTTTTGTTGAAGGCTAATGATAATTTATTACGCATTATCTTAGTCATAATATTTCTTCTTGGGCTAGTTGAGCTCACCCTTTCTTTCCTTTATTCTCTTGAAATGAGAACATAGGCTTGAGACGAGTCGGGGAGCGAAGTAATGGTCGAGAGGATAGCATTAGTAGTCCTCACTATTACGTGAAATAGTGTGATAATAGTTGTAATGAGGACTCCTTTTGAGTTTGTATAATATCTAGTAGACAATATTTGTATTCAAACTCACGATTTATGTCGTATTATACCACGACGATTATATTAGTAAGTTGTATTTGAATTTATGTACCATGTAAGTGGCGACCCAAGATGGGTGGCGTATACTAATTTTGGGGCGTCGCGGTTGGTATATCGAGCTTAGGGATATGATCCACAGGCTAAGATGTGAGAATAGTACTAGGAGGGAGGCGGCAGAATTCCTTGTTAGTATGACCTACCTAAATTTATTGATGGTATTTAATTGGTCGGTCGAGTATAGGGATAATATGTGATATGTTAATTAACCCTTATTTTGTGGCGGTGTTTGAAAATGGCATCAGAATGTTGAGAATAGCAATGGAGCACGGAGGCTGTTGATTCTCCACATATCGATAATCGGAGACAATGTGCAACGGGATGGCGATAATCCTCCATAAAAAACAACAACGATCAATTGATGAATAACTGAGATGCGTTTAAAGGTTTTAGAATTCATGCGACATCGGTGAAGCGACTCACATCCAAAAGCGTGGGGTGGAAACACGAGAAAACTCTCGGGCGGTCACCGCTAAACAATTCAAGGAGTGGGACCACCGGAGTTTAAGGGAAAGCCAAAACCACTTACGGCGGAAGCATGGATAAAGCAGATTACAAGATATTTGATGTCTTGGGATGCTCCGAGAGCAAAAGGTTCCTTTTGCGCCTTTATGTTCTTGGCGGAGAGGCTGATTCTTGGTGGGAATCGGTAAAAGCGTACTCGACTTTCTTTGTCTTGAAGATATCTTGGGAGAAGTTCGGGAGGCATTCAGCGACAAATACTTTCTGAAAGTATTAGCCACATGAAGGAGGTGGAGTTTATCAAGTTGGAACAAAACAATATGGCCAGTAATCATGATACGAGGCAAAATTTGCGGAGTTATCACGATTCGTCCCACTTGGTGGATAATGAAGAGAGAATGGCGAAATGTTTTTAAGAGGTTTGAAGCGGGAGATCGTCGACATCTTATTTCTCATAAAGCGTGTTTTTTATTCGGATGTTGTAAATAGGGCTCGATTAGTGGGCGCGATAACGAGTCAGCCTTGACTAAAGAGAGAAGCGTAAGTGAAATTATAATACCGGTAAAGTAGTCGTCGAGCGGTGACAACAAGCGTGGAGGAATCAACGGGCGGATATGGTAACCACTTGGTGGTAATCGGGGCCAAAATAATAAGAATGGACATTTCAAGAAAGGAGATTCAACAATGATGGAAAGATGTCGACACCGGCACTTGTTGTTAAGGAAGGAGAAGGACCACCTATCGTATGCTTCAAATGCGGAGGAGAGGACACATCGATCCGAATGCGCCATGCCATCAAAGCATGTTATAATTGTGGAAGAAGGCCACTTAGCTCGATTTTGTGGATTTACTGAAAAGCCAAATTCAACTAGGATGGAGGCACCAAAGGCATGTCCCGGACAAACGAGGCCGATAGTTTAAGAGAGCGTTTTTTTTTTTCGTGACGAGGAACACGAATAAAATTATCACGGGTAAGTTAATCATAAGCTCTTGCGAAGTCTATACCGTGTTGATACAGGTTCTACCCATTCTTTTATCTCTCTTGCTTGCGTTCAGCGTTTAAATTTGACTCAGAAGAAGTTAGACTTTGACTTATTAGTTGAAACTTCGTTAGTAGGAGCCTTCGTTACCTCTACTATTTTTTTTAATCTTGTTGTTTCAAATAAACACTTTCACGTTACTGTCGATCTTATCTCTTTAAAATACTTGCCTTTGAGGTAATTTTTGAAAGCGATTGATTAACTACTCATTATTCTTTTTGTAAGGTTGTTAGCTTTCATATTCTAACCAACTTTGTTATCTGAATTCAAAGTAACCAAACCCTAAAGTTAATCAACATTATATCAAGCCATAAGTAAAGAGCCCCGAACCTTTCGTTGTTGACTTCCTTGTGTGGAATGCACGAAGCCGGACTTTACGTAAGCGACGTCATGAATGAAGATGGCAAGTTTATAGGTATCATTGTGAGGTCTTATCTAGGTTAAGGGATAGAAGTCACGATTGGTATCGATGTGACGTCTTATCCAAGTCTTGGATGAAATGTGATTTTGAATGATATTTCTATCATTAATAAATTTCTTGGCGTATTCTTGAAGATTTCCTAGCCTACCTAGGCGTGAAATCGAATTTTGTATTGACCCGATCTGAAAACCCATTTCTTAAACCCTCAAATATTTCTTCAACTAAATGAACAGTTTACGTGGTTTATGATGAAAGTCATAATAAAAGCATTGGAATAATGAAAATCATGGGTATATGAAGTATTAGTAAGTTTTATGATGAGTTATGTTGGTTGGTATGTGAAAACATGAAAGTTTCTTAGAAATCACAAAGAGTTGAAAATCAGATTTTGGTGAAAAACGTAACATGAAATTCAATTGACCATATCTCCTATTATATTTTGAATTTTTGAATGTGGTCAAGTTCTAGAGTTAGATCTATGAGTTACCTAACTAATCCAAGTGGAATTACTGGAAAAGGTGTTGTAGATTTTTGTGTGGACTGATTTTAGCAAATGAGGCCAAAGCTGTAAATTTTGAAAATGCTACTGCCCAGAAACTTTAAGGGACTGTTTCGGCCACTTAAATTATGAGAAAAATTCTGGCCTTTTGGGACATGAAAGTATATGGTATAAAGTACCTCCTGTCCAAAAATGAGCTCATTACGACTTAAAATGAGCAAGTTATGACTATTTCAATATTTAGGTTTTTCGAATGAAAAATGCTATAACCGGAGTTCTATAACTCAGGATGACCATGAAATTTAAACTGGAAGCTCACGTTAACATGTGTAAGAGTCCTGCCAAGATTTGGGAATTTTGGAGTTAAACTTGAGGTAGCTAATTTCTTAAGGAATTAAGTGAAATTGATTTTTAAAAAATAGTAAATGAATTTTAAAATTCCGAGAAAATATATTTTCATTATGGGACTATATTATGCTAAATCCCAGAAAAAGAAATATTTTTGGGGCTGATTTGGTATTTTCATGAAAATAGTTTAATTCTGAACATATGAGTTAAATATGTTATGTGAAGTAACAAAGTTGAAAATAGGATTTTATGGCTAGAAATCCTATATAGAGTATATGCATATTTTTTGATGAGGGATTTGATAATTGGTGATGATATTTTATGAGTATGACATTTTGAATGATTAAATGCATTATATGGTAAAAGCGTAAACAATTAAGATAAATTGTTTATAAATTTAAGAAGTGATTAAAATATTGTTATAATATTAATGATATTAGATTATGAGATTATTAAGTGATTGAAAACATGGGGATATTCTTGAATCTGGATAAATTATATTATAAATGTTTAATATTTATCCTTTATCTCATTTGATTGATTCTTTATATCATTATCCTCATGCTTATATTATGTTGAAAGTCATACGTGGCACGTAGATAGATGGACTTGGTATGATTATGACCGAGGATTATTCGGTATAATCATAGCAGTAAATGAATACACAATTATCTTTGGTAGTAGTGCATATAATTTGTGGTCGTGATACTAATGAATACACAATTATCTTTGGTAGTAGTGCATGGATAATTTGTGGTCGTGATACTAATGAATACACAATTATCTTTGGTAGTAGTGCATGGATAATTTGTGGTGCGTGATCTTAATGAATACACAATTATCTTTGGTAGTAGTGCATGGATAATTTGTGGTCGTGATACTAATGAATACACAATTATCTTTGGTAGTAGTGCATGGATAATTTGTGGTGCGTGATCTTAATGAATACACAATTATCTTTGGTAGTAGTGCATGGATAATTTGTGGTCGTGATCTTAATGAATACACAATTATCTTTGGTAGTAGTGCATGGATAATTTGTGGTCGTGATACTAATGAATACACAATTATCTTTGGTAGTAGTGCATGGATAATTTGTGGTCGTAATCTTAATGAATACACGATTATCTTTGGTAGTAGTGCATGGATAATTAATGGTCGTGATCTTAATGAATATCCTTGGCACGTGAGTGCGGGGATGATTCGATGATATGGATTAATTATTGAAATGAGTCTCGTGAATGAAATATTAATTCATGGATGTGGTAAAAATCGTCTTTGGTAGTAGTGCATTGATAGACTTGGTATGATTATGACCACGGATTATTCGGTATAATCATGGTAGTAATTGAAAACACGAATATCCTTAGCCATGATGTGCATGGATGGATAATTCATGGTTGTGATACTATTAAAATTTGAGTCTCGGTATTATTGGTTTTACTGATTGTATATCTTTGGCACGTAGTGCAAAGATGAATTGTTAATGAATATCTTTGGTAGGGATTGCAAAAATGAATTTAATGTTTTCAACGATAAAAGGTATTCAAGGTATCCTCACCTCTTTATCATATCAGTCGTACCCTAATTTGAGGCGAAATTCCATAAGGAGGAGATTGTGAGACCCCAGATTTTATCGATAAAGATTTAAATTTTGTTGAAATAATTTTTTAATATTATGGTGTGAATTTAAGATAATATTATAGTTGTGGGTAGTATTTATAAATTTTGCAAAAGTATCTGAGTGGTTATATTATATTCGATTGGTGGGAATATTAGGTTTAGCGAGGGAATATTAAATACAATGGCTCAATCATTGGTGGACCCCATAGCAGAAATTATTGTCGGATTGAGAAAGCGACAAAAATATTTTATTGAAATAACGGCGGAAGTTTTACTGTAGTTCTTGTTGAACTACTTTCGGTAGTAAAAAAATGCGATGTCGTGTGGTTGTTGCGTAATAACACCGCGGTATTGATTATTGATCTTATGTGAGAAGTCACTCGGTTTGATTCCATTATTATTCGATTAATAATATGAATTATTATAAGCGATAATGACGTTTTGTTTTATTAAGTATTATTAACGTAATAAAAGCGAAACATCTTTATATAAAATAGAATACTTTATTAAAGTTATTACATAAATAGAATATATTATATTTTATTATGCGTAGTGTTGCGTAGTGTTTTGCGTAGTGTTTTGCATAGTATTGCATAGTGTTTGCATAGTAAAATGTTTTATATAAATAGAATATATTATATTTTATTTAAAAGATTTTTCTTTAAATATGGACCGTCAGATTAAAGTAAATCAATACAGATAGTTCATGGATTAGATTCTTATGCATTTCATTTTCCTATAAATAGAAGCTCGTTCCTTCATTATTTTCTTACGAATTCATTGAAACTACAGAGAGAAATTATAGAGAGAAGCTATAGAGAAAAATTATAGAAAGAAGAAGAGTATACTAACTACTTCACTACTTACATATTCAGGTTCTTTTACGGTAAGGGGTGTTATTCTTTCTTCTTGAAGAGAACTTACATTATTCCATTCATTATTATTATTACATTGGAATAACTTTTGTAAAAGTGGCATACCTATACATAACTTTTGTATCTGCAGCATACCTATATACTTGGTGAAATCCTTATGTTATTCCATTGCTTATTATTACATTGGAATAACTTTGTATCTGTGATTTACCTATACTTGGTGACATTCTTCTATTATTACATTTGGAACATCACATGCGTGTGTGTTTTACAGGACTGGTTCCGATTTTATTATTACTGTTGGAACATCACATGCATGTGTTTTACACCGGACTGGTTAAAATCTTTATCGTTACATTGGAATATCTATCTGTGTGTTTTACAGGATGCAGTTCCATCTTTATTATTACATTGGAACATCACATCGATTGTGAATTTCACGACTGGTTCCGTTATTATTATTACATTGGAATAACTTACATCTGAATCTGCCGCATGCGTGGTGATTTCTTTTGTTATTCCATTCTTTATTATACCCAGTTGGTTAAAACTTTGACTTATAATCCATGAAATTAGTAGAATATCCTTGATATTTGCGTTTCATCGATATCTTTTCATGGAAATATTCTTACGATCATTCTTGAATTTTACTCTCTGAAAGCAATATCATGTTGACAATTTGGGCGTTAATAATTCATGGATTAAATAATTCTTGAACTTGTTTTATTGAATTATTATATCATTGTCATCATCCTCATGTTATATTATGTTATCTTTGGCTTACGTGCGTAGATGAACTTAGTATGATTATGACCGAGGATCATTCGGTATAATCATGACTTGATATAAATGATGTGACAAAAGTCCTCGATGGCTTGTAATGCGATGATGGATAGTTTTTGGTATGATTATGACCGGGGGTGATTCGGTATAGTCATGACCATTGATAATTTGATGAAAATCCTTGGCCAAGTAGTGCGGGGATGATTAGATGTGGTGGTTTATTTATTAAAATTTGAGTCTCGGCGATAAAAATTGATGAAAACCTTTTAAAACCTAAAAGATAGTAGACTTTATTCTCTACTTGACTCTTTTAATGGATTACTTATTCATTGCTGCAGTTAAAGCTGGTTGTCTATTATATTTTATCGGTTTAACTTTATTTGTTGAAGGCTAATGATAATTTATTACGCATTATCTTAGTCGTAATATTTCTTCTTGGGCTAGTTGAGCTCACCCTTTCTTTCACTTTGTTCTCTTGAGAAAATGAGAACATAAATTTGAGACGAGTCGAGGAGCAAGTAATGGTCAGGAGGATAGCATTAGTAGTCCTCATTATTACGTGAAATAGTGTGATAATAGTTGTAATGAGGACTCCTTTTGAGTTTGTATAATATCTAGTAGACAATATTTGTATTCAAACTCACGATTTATATCGTATTATACACCTACAGTTAGGTTAGTAAGTTGTATTTGAATTTATGTACCATGTAAGTGGCGACCCAAGATGGGTGGCGTATACCTAATTTTGGGGGGCTGATAGTTGTATATTTAACATACCTATAAAATTCAGGAATTGTAAATAATGCATTGTAATATTGTAAATTATTAGTAGTAATTTTAATACATAAAAAGTGTACCCAGTTATTAGTGAAATTAAATTACCTTAACTTGATTGTAACTAATCCTCAATTATTGTTTCTAATCATCTTGTATGGCACTGCTTAGAAAATAAAAAGTAACTATATATGAGTTTGAAATTTTAGCTCATAATTGCAATAAATAAATTATAATAAAAATAGAATTTATACAAAAAAAATAATCTTACTCATTTATTTTTTCAATACAAACATAAAAATTACTATCAAAATTCGCACAACCACATATTACAAATGTCAAGGCTAAACAATCCAAAATGTAAGGATAAGTGTTTGCATTACCTATTATTTTGAAATTCAACCTTTTGCACTTTTTTATTATTATTATTATTATTAATATTTTCACAAGTAAATTTTATAATTCCACAATATCCGAACCTCACTTACCATCCATGTGAAGAGGAACTTATAAAAACTATAAAATTTATTTTTGAAGAAATATCAATTCTCTTAGAGATTGAGAAGTAAGAGATTTTGCCGCCAAAATTTGAAGGTTTATTATAATTAAAAGTTTATAAAAATGTTTACATTTAAATTTTAATAATGCAACGAAAGTATTTATTAAAAAAAAACATAGGGTACCTGAATATACTAGTAAGTATAAAAAAATAATAATAATCAAAGCATAAGGTTCGAAATTCCCAATATTTGAACTGGTGGCCCTGCTCCAGGCGAGGATTTGAAAAAGAGACCTACATTCGAATCCTCCTCCTGTTAGAACTGAACGAAGGATTAGCGGTTATAAAATAACTGTTTGGGTCAAACAATTTCTCGCTTTCTGGTCACCACATAAGTCTCTTTGTACGTATATGGAGCGTAATGTCATAAGCTTACTACACTCTACTCTGCACTCAAACCAATTCAAACAGGTTCACGCAATCATCCTCACAAACTGCTTCAATCTCATCCCATTATTCACCAAAAAGCTCTTAAATCGCCCGTCTTTCATTGACTATGCTCGCAAGGTGTTCGATCAAATTCCTCATCCGGATCAAATTCTATATAATTCCATTATATCCGCGTATTCCAGACTTTCTTTTAGCGAAGAGACCATTGAAAAATTTGTTTCAATGCGTCGTAGAGATATCCAGATAGATTATTACACTATTCCGCCTGTTCTCAAGTCGTGTTCTTCGTTGCCAGCTATAGAATTAGGAAAACAGATTCATTCTTTAGTCACGAGTTCTGGGTTAGATTCAACTGTTTATGTTCATACAGCTTTGATTGATTTCTATGCTAAAATTGGCGATATAGATTCTGCTAAGCAAGTGTTTGACGGGATTATTGTGAAGGATCCCATATGTTATAATTGTTTGATTTCTGGGTATTCAAAGTCTGGTGATGTTATAACAGCAAGAAAACTTTTTGATGAGATGACTGAAAAAACCGTTGTTTCGTGGAATTCTATGCTTTCGTGCTACGCGCATAATGGGGATTATTTAGAGGGTTTTAGAATTTTTGAAAGAATGCAAATTGAAGAGTGTCGTGCTAATGAATATACTGTGGCGACTGTCCTATCTATATGCGCTAAACTTGGAAATTTGGAAATGGGATCGAGAGTCAAGATTTTCATTGATGATAACAAGTTGTGCACCAATATCGTAGTTTCAACTGCATTGTTGGAAATGTATGTAAAATGTGGAGCTGTTTATGAGGCACGTCGAGAATTTGATCAGATGGTTGAAAGAGATGTTGTCGCGTGGAGTGCAATGATTGCTGGTTATGCTCAAAATCGGGGATCCAGCGAGGCACTGGAGCTTTTTGAACTAATGAAAACTGAACAAATTAAACCTAATGATGTCTCCATTGTCAGTGTTTTATCAGCCTGTGCTCAACTGAGCTCGGTGGAAGCTGGTGAGAGCATTGGCAGCTATGTGGAGAGTCATGGTTTGGATTCAAATCTTCATGTGGCATCAGCACTTTTGGGCATGTATTCTAAATGTGGAAACATAGAAAGAGCTCGTCAGGTATTTCGAAAGATGCCTCAGAAAGATGTTGTTACTTGGAATTCGATGATTATGGGGCTTGCCATAAATGGTTTTGCAAAGGATGCCATTGCTCATTACGAGAAAATGAAAGAAATCGAGGTTAAACCTGATGAAATTACATTTGTAGGGTTACTAACAGCTTGTACACATGCAGGACTTCTTGAAGTGGGCCTCAAGTTCTTTGAAACCATGAGATTAGGGCATGGAATTTCGCACAAGATAGAGCACTATGCTTGTATCATAGACCTTTTTTGCAGATTCGGGAAACTTAAACAGGCCTATGAATTTATATGTAAGATGGAACTGCAGCCCAATGCTGTGATATGGGGAACTTTACTGAGTGCATGTAGGATTCACTTGAATGTGGAACTTGCAGAAATCTCCGTCGATAAGCTAGTAGAACTAGAGCCTGAAAACTCCGGAAACTATGTTCTTCTTTCTAACATTTATGCCAGTGCAGGTAGATGGCAAGAAGCTTTGAGGGTGCGAAGCTTGATGAGAGGTAAGAAATTGCAGAAAACAGCTGCATATAGTTGGATAGAACTCGAGAAGATGGTACACAAATTTTTAGTTGATGACACATCTCACCCTAGACGTGAAGATGTCTACAACACTGTTTGTGGGTTGGCAATGCATTCAAGTTGGACTAGTTATGAATTTGACTCTGAAATAGTGTACTAAATAGTAAATATGCTGAACTCTAAGTCAGAATATGCATGCAGATGATGTGGTTAGTTATTTGTACCAGATACTGGATGAAGTCTCCGCTTGTAAGACACGCTTCTCTTGTGTTTACTACTCAATTTTAAACTACAAAACAGAATGTAGCTGGAGTAGCCTGTCAACAACACATTTTTATTCTACCATTAACTTTCAAAATCACCATGTTTATAATATTTTGGAGCACACAGTTTTCCAACTCCTGGTTCAATCCAAGTGCTGAGTGTGGTTTAGCTTATACTAAAATCAGTTTTATTGGGGGTTTACTACATGCACTGCTGATGCCTCACATTATTTGTTTGCATGACTTTTTTTTCCTCTAGCCTGCCATCAGAGTAGATTGGCAACCAGAATGACTCTGCTATGATTGTGGATAGTGTCTCAACTAAATGAACCAAGGAACTTGAGAAACCACCATAAACTGCATTATGGTAATTACGAAAAAGATTTTTGGTCAAATTGCAGCAGAGTGCAAGTAGGAGAGGCGCTAATGTGAAGTAAACATTTTCCTTTACTAAGAAGTGTACACTAAATTAGGAATATATTTCATATTCTTTGACTATGAGCTAATAATCTTGTGTGGTAAGTAGGCGCAGTATCTGTGTGTTAAATAGAGCTTGGGTCCTATATCTTCTTTGCATGCAGGTGATGGGGAAACTGTTGTGCTGAATTTTCAAATGCTCTTAGCTGAAGTTTCTCACCGAGACCTTGCTGGGATCTAAATATTTGTTCCAGTGAACAAGATCATGCTTACTGTTGGGACTCAAAAAAGGATGGTGACCTAATAGTTGTTTCATTCATTCATTGCCAAATGGATATAGTTCATAGTTAATATTGTGATCTGATGTAGATATCATTTACTAGTAAATGTACACCTGATTATGTATCTAGTTAGTGCTAATAAAAAACTGTGCACTTTAAACACACAAAATTTAAGCATAACTAGAATTCTTAAATGTACTGACTGCTGTATACTCCCCTTGTTAAGATAGTTGTAAACGTGTAATTTGCAGCTATTAGTCTATCGGAAACAATTTCATAGTAGTCCAACCAGAAGTCGGGTCAAACAATATAGTCGTAATGTTCACGATAAAAGAATTAAGACTTATACAGTAAATGATATAGCTTTGTGTATAATTCTTCCCTCCCCAGTCCCCACCACCTAAAAAAACACCATTTCTTTGTACTACGCTACCGCTACCCTGTACCATACAGTATCACGTACCATACAGTATCCAGAATATCTACGAACCCCTGTAGTTTCTACTAGTATCTTAACATTAAGAATTTGCCCTACCGATTTCCGTAGGATCAATCACACTTCCATAAATCGGTCCTTCACGACCTAAGAATATTCTGTCGGAAGTGGGTGTTGAAGAAACCACCGGTTGAACATGATGCGGTATCGGAGCTTCTGCAGAGTGTCCAGAGATACAAAGGGTTCCAGAATCATCTTGCTCCCAGTATACTTCTACCATAACACCTCTAGGATTTTCTGTCGACTCTGTTCCTGGTATCCCTATAAATCTTGCTCCTGTAGGTATCTGCATAAACATCATAATAAGAAATTAAAAACGAAAAATAGTCATAGTAATGGTCAGTTTATAGACAGTAGTTGCAATGTAGCTAGACAATACAAATTTAATACAAGATCAATCAACCAGCGCACTTACTTGTACTGAAGCTCCTGAAGTCAAGGATAGAGTAGCGAACCTCCCCTCAGCTGCAGCGCTTTCTAGCTCTGCCTGCTTTGCAATGTTCAAGAAAACTTCTTCAAGTGTTGCAAGACCGAGTTGGATGTCCGCAATACCGAATTCACTTGCTCTATCTTGGAGCTCCGCAAAGAAATTCTAATAGGGGTAATTGCCAGATAAAGAAAAGAAAAAGCACCAAGTACATTAGAAAGAATTTCAGCTGTGTGTACATATTTAAAATATATTTAAAGATTCATTTTAGTGCAAATCAGGGAATTATAGCCTTACCTCTGAAGTAAACTCTGCAAGTGTTAATCCATCAATTTCAAAATAAGTCTCCATTTGACTTGTTCGAATCAATTTGTGAGATTTTTAATTTTAAATTCATTCAATTTTAGTCAATATAATTGAGAATATCTAAAAGTACTACTGATTAAAAAATTTGTTATTTTCAAAGTATTCACATTAATTTTATTAGACTTGTATGGATATATCTATGTACACACTCAAATTGTAATTTGTACATACACCAAAGTGTAAAATATTTCTAGGGAATTGTTAAATCCACAACACTTTTTGTTATTTCCACAACAAGTGTCGCTATAGATGTATAGTGACGGTAAAAACCGTCGCTATAGGATCTATAGTGACACTTTTGTTGTGGAAATAACATTTTATGTTGTGAATTTAACAGTTTCCTATTTCTATCTTCTCTCCACCACACTCTCTCTCTCCTCATCTACTATTATTTTTCACTTGAGTATTTCTTTAGATGTACAATTTAGGTGTGTACATAGATATATCCATAATTTTATACTCCCTCTGCTCCAAAGAATGACTACTACCTTGAAAGAAAATGCCAGAAGTATTCCAAACCAACAACATAGTTAAACTGAAGCAACTAATTATTCTAGTCAATGGACTTAAGAAACATCCAAAAACAATGTTGACATTTTATAGAGTGAGATGTGTTTTACCGTCAATAGCTTCTCCTTGTCATGGGGAATAACAAACGTCAGAAAGGACTTGTTCTCCTCTTTTGGTAACACATCCAAATGCTGTCAATGTAATCCGCAAGTCAAAAGCAAGTATTTTTTTTGTACTATTATTATTATTTCAATCAACTGACATTCAACTTACATATTTAAAGAACTGTTTCACGGCCTCATGAAATTTTGCATCCCCTTCTATAGGAGTTCCTTTGTTGCTCTCGGAGAAGCTTACATTGGCAATAAAACCAGTTCCAAACTGTGACTTTAACCTGATTGAGGTTCCAATACATCTAAGCCTACCCTTCGCCATAATTCCTAAGCGGTCGCTTAAAATATCAGCTTCCTCCATTGAATGTGTTGTTAGGACAATTGCTCGCCCTTTCTTTGCATTCTCAATAATGTCCCAAACATGTCGTCTAGTTATTGGATCCATACCGGTCGTCTGCAAGATGAAAGTTTTATGACCGGACGAAATAATTTAACATAAATGAAGAACTAGGATTTTGCTAATCTGCCTACTGGTTCATCCAAGATGACTAGCTTTGGTTCACCAATGAGAGCAATTGCTACACTAAGGCGGCGTTTCATTCCTCCACTATAGCTGCCAGCTCTCATTCTAGCTGCCTCAACAAGTCTCACCTCTGCTAAAGATTTCTGTGCAACCTATGTAATAGTAAAATAATCCATCTTAGAATATATGAACCATCAGACAATGGATTGAGTCAGCTCATCCAAATTTTAACATCATTAAATGTAATTGACATAGGTAAAAAAAAAAGAGAGAGAGAGAGGCAAAAACAAGTTTCAGGTTAGTATAGTGCAGACCGTTTCAAGTGAAGTAGGGGGCAGACCCTTGATACTTGCGAAGAGGTAGAGATGTTCTTGACCAGACAATGCATCCCAAAGAATATCGAACTATGAAATATGGGGCTCAAATAAGTCTTCAATTTGGAAAAGTTATTAAACTACATAAACAGTATTTTAAATTGATGGGAAAAACCAGAAAGTCAAAGAGTCACCTGGGGACAAACCCCTATCATTCTTTGAATATTTGACATGCCAACAGAGCTTCGAATGGAATTGCCATATATCAATGCTGTTAAAAAAACAAATACATTAATTCTAACTTTTTCTAGATAAGTTGCAATTTATAAACATGAAAATCTGAACATAGTAATACCATCTCCACTAGTAACCGGCGCAATTCCAGTTAAACAATTGATTGCGGTAGTTTTCCCAGCTCCATTAGGTCCCAGAAGACAAAATAGCTGATCCTTTGCAAAGTTCACCCACAAACCCTGAAGGTAAAGTCCATCTTATATGGTTATATACATCACTTTGTTTCTTAAAGTGATACTGACGAATAACAAGAACTGGATTTAGATGAAAATGATAGTCAGAAGATCTGAAAAGAACACAGATATTGATGTGAATTCTTCATTGCCTCTATGTCTACACACCAATACAACAGACTATGAGGACGCAAGCACAATTGAGTATGAGGGATTGAACTTCCACTAAGGAAACTATGAACACGGAATATCAAACCATCACACCTCTATTTCAGGTATAAAAGCTGCACATGCTTTTTTCACCCAGTGGATATCTCTTTTCCCCAACACAAACACTGAAGCTTGATTGTCTATACTCTTAATTTATTTTTGGGAGTATAATCCAATAATCTGAGTAACGACACTAAATGCTTTGGCCCCGGGGAGGGGGGGGGGAGGGAGGGAGGATGAGGTTCTGGGATGTGAACTAGGTAACTATCTGACAGTGGGGTCTCGACACTAAATTAAGATGAAAAATTTGAATGCTGCAGTACAATATTTATTTCATCATGAAATCCTTTTATCCGACAGCAACTAAACAAAATGGTACGGAAGGTAATATGTCAACCTTAAGAGCTTGGTAAGGTGAAGACCTCTTGCATTTACAGCAACCAATTTTGGTCGTTCCAGGATATATCTTTACAAGGCCACGTATCTGAACTGCGACAGTTGGATCAATCACACCATCCATAGCTTGCTGTTTCACGATGTTTTCCTCCTTGAGGACATCTTCATCATCTGGAGACATATGATCTAGTGGTGGAACAGAACTTGTGCAACTACATATGCTGCCCTCTAAAAAAATTAGGCAAGAGGTTAATCATCAACAACAGCAGAAGAACAAGAAAAGAATGACAGAAATTGTATTTGAATTCTGTTACCTTCCACCTTATTTCCACCTTTCCCTGTCCAGTAGCCAGGGTTCAAAAAGTAAAACACTGATTTTCTAACACCGGCTTTCGGGATTATATTGTCGAAATAGATAGCCAGAACAAACCACAGAACAAACGTTGATACAAGCCAAATATATATATCATTCTGTCAAAGACAAAAATTGAAGAAGTAGAATGTGAGTCAACAGCAATGAAAAGGGTCAAGCTTTATATGAGATAAAAGTGAATATATAAGCTTTAAAGAATAAATTTGGAGTAAGAGGGGGGAAAATATAAAAGGAAACAATGATTAATGAATGAAATGGGGACCAAAACTGAAAAAAAAAATATAAATAGTTTAAACATACAATTGTGATCACACACTCTGTATCATTTGACGCACACTTTGTTCTTCCGCTCCAGCTGATTCCAGGATCTTCAGGAGTAGAAGTTGCATCAGCAAGCAATTGCAGACCTTCAGCAAGAAGATTAGGTGGGAATAATGACCAAATGATCCGATAGCTACTTGAGAAGTTATCGCTGTAAGGAAATCCAAATGCTGTGACAAGCTGCGCAATAAAAAGATCTGTCAGATGACTGGGCCAGTAATTCCTGTTCAAAATTGTGAAGAGAGGAACTTGCCTGAGTAAGGAAACCGATGATAAATACAGAGAAACCCACAGTTGTGGACGAAGATGACTTGCTAATGAAGGCTGATAGCATGAATGCAAAACCGATCTGGCATTGGATTATAAGAAAATCATTTATACCTGATATCTTAAAGATAGAGTTTCACCAAAAAGAATGCTATGCCCAATTAAAAATAAGAAGTTTGATTTTGGAACAAAGGAACTTACCATATTTAATTGGAAAAGAAAGAACAAAAGGAACAGAACCGCAAAGTTGTTGTTCAAAAAAAAATCGAACTGAAACATCATTCCAAAGAGAACTGTGAAAAGGGATGAAAAAATTGCAATAATTCCCTCCCATGAAAGCCATGACAACCAATATGCAGTATCATAAAGACCCATCATAGTCATTGCCTGTTAAGAAAATGTGAGATGAAGAGCATAAGAATAGTTTCACATGGTTTCTTCTTGAGATCATAACAGTGACACGCCATTACCTGCCGAAGTTTGAGTTCTTTCTCGGTGATCAAAGAACTAATTTGAAACACAAAACCAAACATAGCAATTGCGAGGAAAAAAGTTGGTCCAATTGCACCCACAGCAGAGAAATTATCAATTGCAGGGTGTGCAAATTCCTTAAGACTGACGATCCAGCTGAAGTTTGGATCTGGATATATATGAACAAAGAAAAAAAATGAGAGATTTAGATTATTTAGTCATTAGGTGAAATGAAGGTCAAAACACTCATAATGTAAATGAAGAAAATATAAGGACCAAAATGAAATGTGTTTAATATCTATCACCTCCTATCAAAGATCTTGCTATTTCACGCTCTGCAGCAAGTTGAAGTGGAATCTGAAATTTCAGTGTGGGATCTTCATAATTCCCTCTCTTGCTAACTGATGTTGAATTAGTCTGTATGCCATAACTTATTACAGTATCACTTGTCTCATTAAAATGCAGTGCTCCCGCACAATGCATAGGATCACTGAAAAGCCACTCATCCACTTCACTGCTTGTTCTAAATGGTTTTACCTGCACAAATCAAGGAAGGATAGATTATCCAGTGATCTCAATCATATCAGCCATTCTCTCGTAGTAATATATCTTCCCTTTTGTGTTTAAGAAAAGTATACCATTGTAAGGATATGTCCAGTACAACTGTTAGTAGAACAAAGAAAGTAACAAGTAGTTTTCCGGACCAGATGATTTTACAGGAGGGGAAACTCATGGTAAGAATTGTTAACTTCATCTTGGATGTTGAATTAAAATAATACAAAGTTTTTTTGTTTTTTTTTGTTTGCTTATATATAGTATACACACAAACACATACACTATTTATATAAATTTTTGTTAAATCTCCAATACCAGCTTGTTCTCAAGGAAAAACACCAACATTAATAGTGACATCTTCTTCGCCTTTCTCACTTAACAGTAACTTTTTATGAGGGTAAAAACCCAGTAAATCCTTCGTTTTTTTTTTGCTCCTAACTTGATTTTGAGTTTGTATAATGATTAATCTAATGAAAAAGCTAAGTGGGCCTATAATAGTTCTACTTCAGGAAGAACAACTTTATGAATCAGAGCATGACAACCATATCATAAAATTTTCCATCATCTCTACAACTTGCAGAAATATCAATCCAACTACAAATAATAACACTACAAATTATAGAAATATAACAACTCTAAGAAAGAAAGAAAAAACTACACAAAACATTATTCAGATATTGCTAAGTTATTTGACTACTTTAGGACAAACCCCAGACTTTGCTCTTGAAAAATTCAATGGATAATTAAATAGCTTTGGCAGAAATTATTTGATAATAACTAATTGGACTACTTTAGGACATTCGCCTCCTTTGCAGTATAAAAATTCAGTGAATAATAGTTGAATATGTTCGACAGAAGCTAACTAAACTTTGAGAATGTGATGTATTTAGAAGCAAAGTTGAAGATTTTTTACCTACTGTTATTAATGGGAGAAGAATAAATATACTTTTCAAGAGAAACAAGAACAAATTTTCAAGATTATACATAAAATGATCGGACTAATGTTCAATGGAAGTTTTTTTAATTAAAAAAAAAATTAGTTACACGGAAATTAAACTCGCACCACTGCAAAGATTTGAACTCCCACGTCTTGGTACACAAGGGGCCATTGGATCAACCGACCAAGGCCCTAGATTAAATTAATTGTTCTTTTTCACTTTATATTATCTTTTCCTTTTCATTCTCTTTCCTTGCATTTACCAAGTTCCGGAGGTAACAAAAGTCTTTTATTAGTGGTGATCCTAATTTAAAACAGCAAACCTCACAGACTTGGCTATCAATTTCTAAGAATTTAAACAGTACATACGAATTCTAACTCAAGATAACTTCATTAACAAGTAGACATATCAAATTGTACTACTTGCAACAAATGCAATTCAATCAGAAAGAGTAGGAAACAATAAATCAATGATATTATACCTTGGTGGAAGGAATAGGTCTTCCAGGGTTATTTTCCATGATTCGGCTGACGATGTTGGCAATTTTTGGGGAATCACTGCCGCTCCAAGCGAAGTCATAACACGGGAGCTTGATGTAATACTTATCCTCGCACGGAGGAATTGGATGGGAGAAAACTGTTTGGGGATCAAATACATTCTCAAATGATGTAGAAGATCCGAAACGAGCTTCGATAGCTTTTTGGATGCAGAAGATTAGGAATATGAAGAAGAGTGAGGAGAATAGTTGAAGGAATGTGGCCCGCTTGTTTCGCCATGATAGAATAAAGTTTTTAACGAACAAAGCTTTGAATTGTTGGAACAGTAGAGGGAATCCCCTCTGTAATTCCATTCTCTCTCTCTCTCTCTCTCTCTCTCTCTCTCCTCTCCTCACCTTAAGTACGTACGTATGTATGTAAAGATTGTATAAATCTCTGTGACGCTTCAGTTTTAGAGAGACTTACTAGTTGTTTGTCCTGTGAGAACAGAACAGAACAGACCAATAACGATGGGGGAGGTGATGGAATTAAATTGGACCATGTTTTCAACTGAAATAACAAGATCTGCCATTTGTTTATTTTATGAAACGCGTAGTATTTTATTATCTTTTTGACTTTTGTTTTATTCAAGACAAGATTATCGTATTCTTAGTGGAGTATATACCTATGCGTCGTTACTTGTTGTATTAACTCTTCACACTTGGACGGAGGAAGGAGGAAGGAGGAAGGAGGAAGGACAGGCAATTACTATGTGTTTTCATTTGCCTAATCAATGTTTTGAATGTTTTTCTCAAAAAATGCCATGGACGGACCATTTACTAGTAATTTTTTACAATCTCCAGTTTTTAATATAAGGGATACGCAAAATAAATATTTTAAAACAATGGGAGCATTAATTATTTTTTTTTTGTTTTGTGGAGTCTTTTTGTTAGATCGAGTTTAATTTTTTTAGGGAGAATTAATTTTGTTGACAAATTCTTGTAAAAAAAAAAAAACTTTTATAATTGGATACTTTAATCATTAAGCTTTTCACCGGTGAAGGGTACTCTAGTCAAGACCAAGAAAGCATTTGGAATAATCCCAATAATAATAATAATAATACGATATGTTTTGAATATAAAATAAAATTAATTCCAAAGTCAGCGTATGAACAAATTAAATTATTTGGTAGTCAAAATTATACTACTAAAATTTTAAAGTACGTACGTTGTGACCACAAATACATTATCCATACTAAGGTTCACAAGGAAACTTTGCTTCTACATAAAGCCAGCGTGCATAATAAGAGGATAGAAAAGGAAAATTCTAAGAAACTTTGCTTTGGGTTGACTCTTTGTACAAATACTTTCCTTTCACAATTTGGGGTGGATAGGATTCTCAGCTAGCTTTTGAGCCCATTTCATTTTACTAACCTAACCTAATTTATTTATTATTCCTGTATAGCTCATCTCATCCGTTTCATATAATTTAATTGATGGTCTTAAAATTCACATTCAACTATTGAAAATAATAAATATTTTTCAGTTAGTTACAATAAAAATATTATCTTAATCTAAATTTTAAAATGGAAAAAAGTAGTAATTAATTATACGCGCTATTCTGGGACCGAACAAATTATAATAGAGACCGTCATATAATTGTTGTCCCCACCAAGTATGGACCATCTTGCAGTCGCGTGAACGATAGAGATGGGCAGCCGCCATAATGTAGATGCATGCTTAGTGACGAGTTGAGAGCAGATTTTCTGTCTCCAATATTTTATGTTCTCCTTGTGTCTCTTCACTTAAATTTTGATATATATTTTTTTATTTAATTTTAAAATTAATTAGTATTAAATAAAAGATTATGTATTAAAATTTAAATTAAGAGACACAAGAAAACATAAAATTTAGTGACAGAAGATCTGCTCTCGTGACGGGTTACAATCACACGGTTATGTGTTTGAATTGGATTGTTAGTTCGGCCCCATACCTTTGACTATTTTAGCTTGCTTTGCACATGCTAATTCCAAGATAACTTACACTCTTGTAATGGTCTACACCCACATCGGCCCTACGCGAGTGAAATCCAATTTTTCTTCCATATTTATAATTTTAAAAGTCATTTTATTATTTTGCTTTAAAAAATTAAGTCATTTTGAATGAAATTTCTTTGAGAATCATAAATTATATCATTTTGTTCTTACTTGGTCATTATTAAATTCACACGAAATAACATGATTTATTCTTAAAACATATATTTTCCTACTAAATGAGTTCATTCAAATTAAATTTTATATATCAAAATACTTTACAAACGTTGATTCATCAATATAGTTGTATTTTAATTTAGGAGAGTTTCAAATGTGATCTAATAAATTGAGTTAGCAATAGTTTTCCGCCCACAACAAAAATTAATTATTCGGTGACTCGGCAGTACCATTTCAAAAACTAGTTGGCCATTGACATTTGCTTTGTGTTTTTTTTTTTAATATTTATTTTAGCCTTCAATTATTTTTTTAAATATTTATTTCATTCTAAATTTTCATGAGTCATCTCAATTTTAAATTTTAATATGACGTAAATATGTTTGAGATTGGATTATTTGTCTAAATTTAACACTATTTTTGACTATTTTATTTTTTAAAAAGGAATTAATAGTCCTATAGATTTTTATTTTTTTTTCATTTTTAAGGTTACTTATATTGAAATATAATTGCATGATAAGTGTGAGAGTAATAATACACCCATTTTAAATTATCAAATAATTTTATAAAATTAATTATCTCACATTAAGAGACTAATAATTTCATATTTTTAAAGAATTAAACAGATTTAAACAAATAATTCAATTCAAAACATATTACGGTCCAAATCGATTCTATTTCCCATTTTCAATGTTGATAACATCGATCTATGTATTTAAATTGTATATTGGCTGCCATGAATTGTTTTGGTAACGCTAAATAAGACTTTGTTTGATTGATGGATGACGTACGCTATTACGTCCGTAAACTATTAACCTATTAGTAATATTACGGTCATAAACTATCTATTAATACTACTACCAACATAGCGTCTAGCGTGTATTGGCTGCGCCTCCTTCTATGCGGCTTCTGCTGTTGTGCATATAAATGGAAACTTTTCGTTTTATGCTTTGGAATTAAAATATAATATTATATTAATAAGAGAGAGATAATTTTAAATTTAAATCATAAAATAGAGAATTCTTATTTATTTGATATGGAAAAAATCTTAATCCAAAATTTTAGTACCTTGATAAACAATTAAACACTTTTAATCGTAATACTTGCCCATAAACATATATATTGAAAGTTTCAATTTTCACAAAAGAAAACTATTTTTAAGTCCAAATTAAGAAAGAACTACAAGTAAAATTAAGTAAAATCATACTTTTTTTGTTCTAAAATTAAATATATAATTTTATTTTTAAAAGTCGAACAACGGTATATTAAAATTCAAAATTAGTATAACTCATAAAAGTTTATAATAAATTTTTTTTATAATTTATAGTTTTATTATATACTAAACAATTATAATAATTGTATCAATTAAAGTTAAATAAATTTAAAATTTAATACGTCATTGTTTGAATTTTAAAAATTAAATTATATCTCTAATTTTGGAATAAAAATAATAATATTGAATTAAATCTTACATAACGAACTAAATAAGCCTGGCATAAAAAAATCACATAAATGTAAATTAGATATGATATCTAAAGTTCATTGGGCTAAAGTAAACTGGTAGAATGGTTTTTGTAGCTCTCTCATAGCCTCACTCTTTTTAAACGAAAAAACCTTAATGTTCAAAATACAAACATACGAATCTTATTAGTGTAATTATTATTGAGTATGTGCATGTGTCTATCAAAAAAAAAAAACAGGGACTAATGATAAAAATGTCTTTCAAGTTTAGATAAAAATAATAATTTTGTTCTTTTTAATGTTTCAACCAAATTAATTATCAAAAATAGACACGTGCCAATAAATTATGAATTGACTACAAATTGTGTATGTATATGTTATTTTACATGCATAAAAGTATATAAAATTTCACTTATTATTGTTGTTTATTTTAATTAATACCATTAACATTAATAATTTCAATAGTATATTAACTTTAACAGTAAAATAAAAATAAAACTAAACTATAAAATAAACCTAAATGATATAGTTAAAACTAATTAGTTTGTTAAAAAATAATAAATTATAGTAGTATTAAATTAGAACTACATAAATACTTGAAAACAAAATACCCAAATCAATTTTATTACAGCCAACAAGTTCTTCTTTCCGGCGAGGAGCATTCGTTATCGGATGAAATTTCTCACCATCTTTCCAGCGAGGAGCATTTATTAGGGTAATTCCGGACTTGTACGGTAGACGCGTGAAGGACATTATAGTCATCAGAACAAGCAGTTATCGTCAATAATACTGAAAAGAGTAATAAGAGAACGGGTTCGTCATTTTGCAGGGCTCAGTGATTCCTGTTGACAGTCTATACTCCCAGACATACATTTCATAAATTTCATGCGAAGGGGAAGAGGAAAATTGGCTCCTTCATTGAAGCAGAAAGACAATTAAACATATCATTCGCTTTACTTTGACGCCAAGTCCCATTCTAACGTTCGAATTTGTATTCCATATATACATATATATATATATATATATATATATATAGAGAGAGAGAGAGGGGGAGAACGACAGAGGGCCTATCAATGGTGGATTTATCACATGGACCTTCTAGCTTCTGGACTCAGGCCAACGCTTTGCTCAGAAAGAATTTGACATTCCAGGTAGTCACTATGTGTTATTTCAATTTTGTAACCTTGATATTTTCATCATTCATCTCGAGTATTTTTCTTTCTATATTACTCTCTATAAGTTTGAATATCACTGTTTGATGTTTAATTGATAATCGATTTTTATGTAGGAAAAGATTTTAAGTTCTATTTCTGACACCAGAGAATTCACAACCAACTATTGGAAGAAATTTGTTTATTATTTGGTCAAGTAATTATGCATGTTCACTTGTTTTTGATCAGTGTGTTTGTGTGTGAAAAGTATGAGAATTTTGACACAGTTAATGGCAAGTTTTGTTAGTGATAAAATTTCCCCTCAATAATATTGTACAAAGGTTGAGATTTATGATGATTTATTTCTGTCACTATTATTGTTGATTTGGACATTCCCCCATCAATTTTCAAGGAATGCCTAATGTCCAGGTGGCCAATATTTATCAGATTTATATATATTTACTTTTTGATAGAAAAAACTTTGGCTCAGCTTTTTCTTTCCCCTTGTGATTTGGCTCATCTTTGTTTGTTTGCTACTATTTTTAAAGATGAATTGATTCTATGAAGCGTAGCTGCTTCAGTGCTGATTCAATACAAAATACTAAAACATGCAGTTCAACGAATGACTGATTGACTGTTTGAAGCTAGTATCTCGCACTCTTTCTGAAAAATAACTAATAATACCAAGATAAACTCCATGATAAACTCTTCTCAACTCATTACCTTTTTACCCATTCTAGTTCCGGTGTACGAAACACATGTGTAAGAGTAAAAAAAGAAAGGCAAGGACAAAACTAAATAGATAATTATTTGAACTTTCATGATCACCATAAAAAGTTAATTGTACCTATTAGAAAATCCCGATGTGAATATTTTTAGGTTATATTATATATTAACAAGAAAAGTTTAGTTTCTAGTATTATACATACTAATCAAGGGTGCTATGAGATGAATTGTTTTATAGGTCTAACTTATCTTCATTTCCATAGTTTTGATGAACTTATCAGAGTTATTGTTATTCAATTGAAAGAGAATAAGCTTGAAAGCTGTTACTATGGTTCTTAAATCACTGAGATTATTAAGTAATTAAATGTTGATAGTTTCTAATGATTTTCAGTACTTCTTGTCTTCATCATTCTTTTGTTGCAGAAACGGAATATGAGAACAAATGTCCGACTAATCTTATTCCCATTTGTACTCTGCTTGTTACTTGTTCTCATCCAAAGCTTAGTTAACACTGAATTGGACAAACCCTCAAACAAATGTGGCTGCACTTGTATTGATACCAATGGGGATGGCCAATGTGAAAGAGTGTGTGGGATTGAATACTCGACTTTAAAACAAGGATTTAGCTGCCCCATTCGTAGCCCACCACAATGGCCTCCTTTGTTACAAATACCAGCTCCTGAGTATCGTGCAGTGAGAACTGACTTTTTTTCACATGGAGACTTGCCCAATGAGTCATGCAAGATTACAGGGTCCTGTCCCGCCACTATTCTTCTGACTGGGAATAACCATTCTCTCGGACAAAGTATGCAATTGTTTTTCTCTGACCCTTAGTAGTTTGGTAGCATTAATTAATTTATCTAGTGTGGTATTACCTTGATAATCCTTATTTTCGATCGTACTCTTTCATGCTTGATATGGAACATGATAGGCCTGGGCGCAACTATGTTCAGACGTTTTGTCCCTCAGAATTTCTCCAATGATAATTTACCCAACATTGCTTTGGTTAGTTTCGGTCCTATCCTTCACATTTCGTTTTATCTAACATACTTAAATTATTGAGAAACATATTAATCTTTATTTTGTTTATAATTTATGTTTTTTCAGCGTTGCTTTGAGTATGACTAATTGAATCATTTCAGGGATCAGAGTCACAGACAGAAGAAACCAATTTTCTTGATCCGGCTTTCTTCTCAAATCTGCCAGTCTATTATCTTCAAAATCAGTGTGCTCCTAACTCTACATTTTCTTTGCCCATCCAAGTAGCATCCATTGCAGTGCAGCAAGGTATGGAATTAAAATTCATGACTATGGCTTCAATTTTCTATCGTGTTCAATACTTTGAGGTCACATCTGTAATTGCATTGACATAAGCAAGATATATAGACTAACTCTGTTATGTGTAGTGAACAAGCAATTTGGAATGAAATAGGGCAAGAATTAGGCTGGCTCATAGATCTAATTGGGTTACCTAATGTTTTCTGGTCTCTGCTTTCAAGGTTTTTTGGTTTCTCGTTCATGAGATTATGTTTGATGAGGAATTAATCCTGGAAACTAGATAATTTCATTTGAAAATAAAGTTTGTTTGCTAGTTTAATTTGGTGAAAGGAATTTCATTAGACATTTGTATCTCATAGACAGTAATACTCTGCATGTGTGTGTGTTCCTCTCTCTCCCTTGTGTAATTGTTTTTAAATTTTTTGTTGTCGATAAGTTCTCACCATGTTTGATATTATCTGCAGAGTTTCCTTAACCTTCATTTATTTACTTTTTTGCTTTTTGTCTTACATTTAGAGGTAAGATGTGCTCAAGGTTTACATTTATGGCGCAATAGTTCTTCTGAAATTAATGATGAGCTATATAAGGGTTACAGGAAAGGAAATTCTGAGAGGAAGATTAATGAGATAATAGCAGGTTTGTATTCTGGCATATATATATATATATATATATATATACTACTAGTATTTATATATAATATATCATAATAAGCAGCAACAACAACAACAGTAGCAGCAGCAGCAACAACACTACTTCATAGTTTCAATCCTTATGAGATTGACCTGACCTCTAAATTGTTTTCCTTACAGGTTATAATCTCTTAAATTCGAATGCGAATAATTTCAATGCGAGTATATGGTATAACTCCACCTATAAGAATGACACTGGCAGTAGTCCTATTGGATTGACGCGGGTTCCTCGCTCAGTAAATTTGGTATGTACTCTGAACTTGATAACATTCATACTTGGCTTTTAACTCTGTGAGCTTTTTTCTAGGCTCCAAATATAATCCATTTACGTTATTTAACTACTCCCTCTGTCCCAGGATAAAAGTTACGGTTGACCTTTTGTGTATATTAAGAAACATGATAAAATGACAAAATTTTCTATATTTAAGTTTTCATTTAATTGCATACTTTTTTTCATATGACTAGAAATGCTCCATAAATATGCATAGATAATAGAAATATGACAATTAATACCAAGGGTATTATAGGCAAATTATTGTAAAAAATAAATTATGTGTTGGCTCAAAGAAGTTTTATTTTGATTTATTACATAAAAGTCTTGTTAATTTCATATGGTTTTATGATGTTGAATGAGAAAACTACAGGAGATAATACCTTTCCGTATATTATGCAAAAATAACTTGGGACCACATTAGAATATAGTTTAACATAAGTGACAAAACCAGTATAAAACAAGTCAAGGAGATGAATGGGAGAAGAAGAAAGTGTAAGATTGTCAACATCCTATGATGTATTGTATTTGGCAACTTGAATTCTTCAAATCATCAAATGTAAATTGTAAATGATAAGAGTATACATTTGAAAGTCCTACTCATTTAGACATAATTTCTATTACTTGAAATGGGAAAGTATATCTTCTTTATCACTATAAGGCCATTATACATGGTTGGCTGGATGCCCTTTAAGTTGAAGCATAGAGGAAATATAAACATGTAAAGATAATTCATCCATCTGACTTCTATTGAAAGAGAATGTGAACGTGTAATAATTTAGAAGTTTATAATGATAAGATTCTCCTTTCTCAATTCTTTGGAGATTTTTCCTTTGGCATTAAAGACCACCAAAAGGGATCAAGACTTTTTCTCCGTCAACTTCTCTTTAGTGCCAATTATGTCTTCTCTGTGTGTTGGTCAGTAATGTCTACTAATTGGAGCTTAATCACTTATGCAGGAAAAAGCTTCCTATGGTTAAGGGAGCTTACTTTCTTCTTTTGTTGAACTAATACATGCTTCACTAATACCATAGCTAAGATATATTGATACTCGATAACTATAATCACCTCGATAACTATAATCAAAGAAGGTGTAATCGTCTTTCTAAATCAAACCCCCACAAGTATGACATGGTCTTTCAACTTTTGCTGCCGCATGTCATATTGAGATTGGGCCCCTTTTGGAAGTGTGCAGTACAATTTCGTCTTGTGGCTAAATATGCCTTCTTTTGTTGATCTTGAACTAAGTTTAGAATATTTGACTAGTTTTATTTATTTATTTATTATTAAAAATATAAGAGCCTATCAAGAGTCTTTTACTTTTCTCTCTTTTTTGTCAATTCTTTTAGTTAAACTATGTTATCATACTACCCCTGTAAGCATCATAAACTTATGTAACACCCCAATCCCACATTGAAAGATATGGGAAAATTTGTCTGTATATAAGGAATTAAGTTACTAATAATATTACCTTCAGTCATGACCTTTTGGGTGAGCCTGTGGTGGGCTAAGATGACTTAAGAAGATACTATTGAGTCAGTGGTTTAAGACGTTATTTGGATGGATTTGATTCAATTTGGACTTGGGATTTGACCCGAGATTTGTTCCGAACTCGGGATTTGACTTGGATTGTTTCATATAGTATCAGAGCCGACTCTCTAAAGCTCAGGTCGGGTTATCCGAACTGGTTGCCGGAGGTGGGGACACGAAGACTTGTGGTGTTATCCCACATTAGAGAGAGGGAGGTCCGGAGGTAGGGACACGAAGCTAGTCAATATTATCCCACAATGACGAGAGAGACATAGTACCTTCAGTCATGATCTTTTTGGGTGACCTGTTGGACCAATGGTTCAAGGTCTTATTTGGATGAATTTGATTCGATTCGAACTTGGGATTTGACCCGAGATTTGTTCCGGACTTGGGATTTGATCCGGGTTGTTTCAAGTTATCTTTTCATGGAATAAATAAACATGTGCTATTATTAGTTAGGATTATCGTTAGTTCTGTGACTTCTGTGCTACATTATCTGGTGAAATTCTAACATGATGCATCTCATCCAATCAATTTATATAATGAACAAGAAGGATTCATCTATTGCACGTTTTCTTTTACGTAGTTGACATTTTCTCTACTTTCCACAAATTATTTCATTTACTGTTTAGCTGATATATTTACTCCTTCGAGTTGGAAACTATATAAAAGTTGCTGCATCAATGACAATAATGAGAAAACTTCACCTTTACATTACATATTTCTACAGGTGTCAAATGCCTACCTCCAATTTCTGTTGGGTCCTGCCACAAATATGCTATTTGAATTTGTGAAAGAAATGCCCAAGCCTGAAACTCAACTTAGACTGGATTTCTCTTCTCTCCTGGGACCTCTCTTTTTTACATGGGTCATTATACAACTATTTCCTGTAAGTGAAGTCTGTTGCTTGTGGTACATTGGTTTTAATCAAAGCATTTGGTTTCAATTTGTTGAGGTTTATACAATTGTTGAATTTCTTATATGTTCTTTTTAAGTTCTATTTTTATCTGTGATCAAATCTAATAAGAATTGGAATAGCCAAGGGTCTTCCATTCTATTGTTGTTAGTTTGATGAGTCCTATTTTTATGAATATACATTTTCCTTGTAGTGTTGTTTATTAGTTGATTCCTGAACCTTGATCTGGATCTTTGAAGTTTGGAAATGAGAGGAAATGCATGATACAAAAGCCACCAAACTATAGAAGTAGACTTTAAAAGAGTGGTGAAATAATATTATACTTGATCTTTATGTGCAATACACCTCAAAAAGTAAGTCAAGGAACTAGATGCATGATAGGTAGGATTATAGTGGCAAATTGTTATAAAAATTGTAGATATATGGATTATAGAGGCAAATAGATTTAGTTTATTAATGATTAGCCGCATCACTTTGTTTTTTCCTTCTCCTGTTGGAGCTCTTTTCTCAGAATCAACGTGATTAGTCTAATTAAATGTTATACAAATGCACTCATCTTTTTCATAAGAACACACATTTAGTTCCCTCTATTGTTCTTTAAGAGACATGATGATTGGTTTAGTAATCTAAGTAACTATGGTCACCCTTAGAGAAGGGATTCATGCTAAATGAATGTTTTAATTTCTCATTAATATAAATCTCTAGATAATCAAGAGCTAGTTAGTTATCATAAATAGACAATTATGAGCTAGTGTGCTCCTTATTATAGATAAGGGAAGTAATTGCGTATAATAGCGTAGCCATTTTTCGATAAGTAATTGTTTATATCTGATAATTTTTATGAATATATACCTATTTCATTTACTTACCTCTTCATATGTAGTCATTGAGCATTCTTTCTGTTGCAGGTCGTTTTATCATCTCTGGTTTATGAGAAGGAACAAAATTTAAGAATTATGATGAAAATGCATGGGCTTGGTGATGGCCCGTATTGGATGATTACTTATGCTTATTTTCTTGTCATATCTTCAGTGTATATGTTATGTTTTGTGATATTCGGCTCAATTATAGGTAATAACACAACCAATGAACTCTTCCATGATTTGGATTCTGTTATAGTTATTTTAATGCATCTCATTCTTGTAGGGTTGAAATTTTTCACGCTTAACGACTACAGCATCCAATTTGTGTTTTATCTCATCTACGTGAACTTGCAAATTTCGTTGGCCTTTCTAGTAGCTGCAGTATTCTCCAACGTGAAGACTGCTACAGGTTGGATCTAACCTAGTTGATGTTTTTAGAGTCCTGATAATAAGAAATGCATTTCGTCCAGGAATATTCAAACATCCTGATTCATTAACTCCTTTTCGAATTTTGGTTATCACAGTTATAGGCTATATCATGGTCTTTGGGACTGGACTCTTGGGAGGATTTCTTTTCCAGTTCTTTCTTCAAGATGAATCATTCCCAAGTAAGAAGAAATTTTGAACCTGGCTAGTAACTTTTTCGCACAGTGCCTCTTCCATATATCTATATACGCTTAGCTTTCCTCCTATGGGGATTGGGAAGCGGACAGCATTTAATAAAAACACAATGTTTTAGATGGTTACCTCTTCATGATATTGTAATATGTCAAAGCTCAAAATCCAAAGAAGACTTTCAATTCAAGAGTAACATACGGAGCCATGTGATCTTTTATGCAACCAAGTGTTTACTGAGTATACCAACAAATAGTTTTATGCTTTTGACTAAATGTTTTCTTATTTTACTCTTATACTACCTTTTTGTTGACTATTATCACTATAATTTTTTGTAGGAGGCTGGATTATAGTTATGGAGATATATCCCGGTTTTTCTCTATACCGTGGATTATATGAGTTCTCACAATATGCATTCACTGGAAATTATATGGGGACTGATGGCATGCGATGGAGAGATTTAAGTGATGGTACTAATGGGATGAGAGAGATCTTAATTATCATGTTTGTGGAATGGTTGGTGGTGTTCTTTGTTGCATACTATATAGATCAAGTTGTAGCATCAGGAAGTGGTGTTGGAAGAAGTCCTCTATTTTTCTTGCAAAAGTTGCGAAAGAAGCCTTCGCCTTCATTCCGAAAACCTAGTTTGCAAAGACAGAGATCTAAAGTTATTGTTGAGTTGGAGAAACAGGATGTTGCCCAAGAGGTACTGCTTATATAAATATACGCATATGTTGTTAGTATTTGTTGAGAACGTGCTAGTTTACCTTTGAAAAAAGTGGTCGACCTGGTCCACCATGGAGGATTATGCATATTGCTCCTCTCATTTATAGTCCATATAGATGGGAGAAGTTAAAGGAAGTCGGGATTGGGAAGGGAAACACAGGAGAATAATCACTTCTCCTTTGTATATAGAAGGGAAAAAGGAAGGGAACACAAAGAGGAAGAGTCCTTTCTTCTGGTCCACCATTTCCTTTCCACCTAAGATTTGGGGAAAGAGGAAGGAAAAATACTTTCTGGCCCTTTACATATTAGCATTATTAATAAGCGCATAATTGTAGTACTCCCTCCATCCCAAATTGGGACTCCAATTTCCTCTTTTGGACAATCTAAAATGAGAGTCCACTTTGGGATGGAGATAGTACAAAGTTTCCTTCTTGCTCTTTCTTAGTGGTACACCTTAAACCCTCTTGTCCTTACATTCTATATTGAAAAGGGTTGCAGATATATAACATTGGAATATCAAACCCTTAAGTTATTTGTACACTATTAAAGCATTTAGTGGTTATAATACCTAGATTAAACTCCGACTATGTAAGATTTAAAATCCTTGTTGATGATTCCTGCTCTTTCAGGTTGTGTTTAGTTCAGGCTAAATGAAGAAACAAAGTCATCATAACTAAAATCCAAAAGCGTTACAATTTACATTATTTTCTTTTAGACCAATTGAAAAAACAGTCTGAGAAACTAAAAGAAGGTGTCATGCTGAACTTTTTGAAGTTGCTCTTTTCTTAAGCATCACAAAAAAAATAAAAAAATGTTGGGCTATAAATGTTTGAAAAGAGGCATTTCTTTCATTTGACTTTCCATACAGGATGGAAGTTACCATTCAAAAAATACGATAGCGAAGATGACTTGTATAATCTTTGTTTATTGTCCAAGAAATTCTCGCTAATTTTATTACTCTTCCATGTTTTAAATTATGACAACATTCATAAATCTGATTGATACCTTGTATCTTTTTATGGTTACTTCTAATTGACTTTATTTTGCTTATTGTGACATCTTCTAAATGTGGCTATATGACTGATTCCCCCCCATTCCCCGGTGGTCTCTTTTTTCCCCCTCAGACAGAGAGGGTTGAACAGTTACTACTCGAATCAAGCACAAGTCATTCTATTGTCTGTGACAACCTCAAGAAAGTGTATCCAGGGAGAGATGGAAACCCTGAGAAATTTGCAGTGAGAGGGTTGTCACTTGCTTTGCCTCAAGGGGAGTGCTTTGGTATGCTTGGTCCCAATGGTGCTGGCAAAACCTCTTTTATTAGTATGGTTAGTACAAAATTACACTAAATCTTCTATTTTATTATTAATAATAAATTCTTATTTATGGAATCATCAAATAAATTGGTTTCAGGGAACTATCTTGATTTGGTGGCTCGTCTAATAGTACTTTTTCATAATATCAACTACCCTTGAACCTAGAAAGCTTAGAAATTGGTTATTTTTCAAGTTTTGGGTTTTTTAGTAGTTGAGCTTGGCATTCCTGCGACTGAATATATAATGTCTGCAAACAGATGATCGGGCTCATAAAGCCAACCTCTGGCACAGCATACATCGAGGGCCTGGATATACGTACCAATATGAACAGAATATATGCCAACATGGGTGTGTGTCCTCAACATGAGTAAGTGTAAATGTTATTAAACATCATGAAGACAAGTTATAGTTTCTGTTGTTTTCACCAAGTAAAGTCCAGAGGATGTTAATGGCTTATTTTACATTTTCTGCACAATTATACAGCCTGCTCTGGGAAACCCTAACAGGAAGGGAACACCTGCTATTTTATGGAAGGCTAAAGAACCTTAAAGGGTCTGCCCTTGCCCAGGTAAGCTGTACTTGCCTTCACTTGAGATAGTCTCTTTATCTTCCTTTTGCATTGTAGAACCATTTATTCTTATAAGAGAGACTTCTAGGTGGAGCATTACCATGATTATCTGTATGTTTAATATTTATTAGTTTTAAGAAGATGATAATAAATGTGGGAGGAAAGGATATGAGCTTAAACTTGTTCAACTATACACAAGCTCATCTAAGTTTTGCAAGTATATCATTGCAACAGATTTAAAACCCTAAGTTGGAAACTGCAACCAATTCCTGAAATAATGAATAAAGAAGGTATATTTATCTCAAGATACGTATCTACTTTCTGATTCCACTTTTTTGTAGGAGTTTCCTTGAAAATTCAACCACGTGTGTGTTAGTTCGTGAGACAGTGTATATAAGTAGCAGTATGAACAGTGCTTTTGTTTACTAAACTAGGCTACAAAGCTAAAAAAAAACTATTTTAATTCTTTGTTATGTTATTGCAGGCAGTGGAAGAATCTCTTAGGAGTGTTAATCTTTTCAATGGAGGAGTTGCTGACAAGCAGGCTGGAAAGTACAGTGGAGGTATGAAGAGGAGGCTCAGTGTTGCCATATCACTAATTGGGGATCCCAAGGTATGTCCAATCTGTTCATGTTGTATATGTCATTAATAAAAAATGGTTTGAATAAATGTGTGTGTGTATATAAACTATATATACATATATTCTCCATTACATTCGAGTACTTGGGGTTAAGTGAACCTTCTGCCTCCACTTAGGTATTGTGGGACAGCCTCAGTTGCATTGTATCTTAAAGTATCAACATATATTTTAATTGTTGTAATACCATAATTTTACGGTTGTTGAAATTGTTGCAAGGTTGTCTACATGGATGAACCAAGTACAGGACTTGATCCAGCTTCAAGAAATAATTTATGGAATGTGGTGAAGCGGGCAAAGCAAGACCGGGCAATCATTCTCACCAGTACTCTCTTAACACACATTTTTCTGGACTTAAATAATTTAGATTTCTTTTTCTCTGTTCGATGTTGACCTGTAGTATGATTACACACTATTTCTAACACAATAAACAGCATCAAGCATGAGTTCCTTTATAATGCCTGATATATATCATCCAATTGATGACAGCACATTCAATGGAAGAGGCAGAACATCTTTGTGATCGTTTAGGAATTTTTGTGGATGGCAGCTTGCAGTGTATAGGAAATCCCAAAGAGGTACTATGAGTTTGATGCATTTGTATGTTTTTTTATTTTATTTATATTTTTGTCTTTTTTTTTTAAAAAAAAAGGAATAAAATCCCCCAGATTGCAGCGTACCTGTTAAGCTCAAACCAAGTTACTGAATTTGGTAGCAATAAGTATGCAGCAGTGGGAATCCAAGCAGTGTAGGTTAAGAACTTGTGATGATCAGTTTTAGATGCTAGAAATGGTCTTTGATACAGAGTAGGGTAAAACCAGAAATCAATGGTGATGTGAGTGCACTAACTAACAGTAGCTTTGATGGTGATGGTGCTATGCAAATTAAATATAGGATATATCTATGTAGACACCCAAATTGTATATCCAAAGACATACCCCAGTGTAAAATAGTAGTAAATGAGGAGAGAGTGTTTTGGAGGGAGGAGAGAAAAATATTTTACGACCATTTTACACCCGGTGTGTCTTTGGATGTATAATTTGGGTGTGGACGTAAATATATCCTTAAATATAAGGAAGTTTGAATAGTGCAACAATGGAGCATAAGAGACAAATCGTTAACTATTTGGAAGGAAGATAGATATATAGATATAGAGATACAGAGAGGGATAGAGAAAACAGCCAAGCTAATTCTTCGTTCAATGCATATTCAAGTTATATCCTTCGTCTCATTCATGCCTTCTATATAAGAGCTCTTATCCTAAGCTACTTCTCTAATTTGCACCATGTGGTAAAAAGCTACCCACGTGCTATCTATTTCTGGATAATAACCCCCCTCACCCCCAACACCTTCAAAAAGGCGATATAATGTATAAGCACCTTCACCTTGAGAAGTTATAGTGTAATGACCACACTGATTAATTACTAGAAAAGTAATCAACCGTGTCTTATGGAGTTATATGTGGAGTAAAATTAACCCCGTTTCTCCTTAATGACTAATCAAATGTGTAAGCATGCATTATGGTATGCTAAATGTGTAGCACTATATTGTGGTTTTGATCCCAAAATTTATTGAAAATTTTGTACACAAATCTTTTGAAGTGCATGTTACCTTATTTACTTGGGCAAAATTAGTTCAAGGCATCATAGATACTATAGATAAACGAACTATCTTGTCTATAATAGCAGAAAATTTCCTGAATGCCCTCCTCTTGTAGCAAGCAACATTCTGCATTGTTTTTGCCCATTCATAGTCTCTCTCTCTCCTCTCTCCTCCCTCCTCCCTCCCTCTCTCTCTCTCTCTCTCTCTCTCTCTCTCTCTCTCTCTCACTCTCTCACTCTCTCACTCTCTCACTCTCTCACTGCATTGCAAGTTTTCCTAGCTCAAACTGATTTTTAGTATGGATGTCTCATCCTTTCATGGCACTCTCACTGTCCCCAATTTCAAACCTCTGGTGAAGTCTACATGGTAAGAGCTGCATATTACTTGGTAGTTATCTAAACAAGTTTTATAGTTCATTAAGTCAGGATAATATGGAATGACAGCAGATCTGTAATTTATGGCTGAGTTGCTAACAGAGCAGCGTACTACATCATTAACTACTAGTCGAGCTACTAGATCTACCTAAACATGTTTCCTTGAGCAATTTCTTATTTGATCAGTAAAAGTAGAAAATGCGTATAGGGACTATTTATTACAAACACGTTCCATTTTAAGTAACAACTCCTTTTATCATTTCTTACTATTAAGAAATAGCATTGTAATGGGTTATGGCAGTTAAAGGCTAGATATGGAGGCTCTTACGTGTTTACAATGACAACATCATCAAATCACGAGGCAGAAGTGGAGAATTTGGTTCGCTGTCTTTCCCCTAATGCTAACAGGATATACCAAATATCTGGGACTCAGAAATTTGAGATTCCAAAACAAGAGGTACGAATTGCGGATGTTTTCCAAGCGGTCGAGAAGGCAAAGAGTAAGTTCACAGTCCATGCCTGGGGTTTGGCGGACACAACTTTAGAGGACGTCTTTATCAAGGTTGCACGCGGCGCACAAGCATTTAACGTTCTCTCGTGATTGTCTTGTGATCATATCAATGTTGGTCGGTACATATATACATACTGTAGTACTACATGTTATTACTAATAACTTATTAGGAAAAAATACACTAATTGGTTAGCTCAGGTAGATTCATTCAAGTATAACTTGTATTCTTTGTAAGAGTTAAAAAATATTAGATGTTACGTTCCTATATGTTTGGAATAGTATTTGAAATCTTTAATTCCACTGCTCTTAATAATAATTAATACTAACTAAAAGAAAATAAATTTTCTTCATAAGAAAACCTCCAAAAGTCTTTTATGGTAAGGTAATGGTGGTCACGCGGGACGAGCTAACATGGAAGAAGAAGAATTCAATTTGATGAAAAAGGTCTAAAGTTGGATTAATTTAAATTGAGTAGGAGGAGTAGGGGTAGAAGTAATAAACTTTTACTTCAAAAAGAGAAAGATCCCAACAGATTTTGGATTTTACCTTTTAAAAAGCCTTGAATTAATATTGTTTGGTACGTAGAGTCATAGTCTTCTCTCTCAAGTGGCAAGTATATCTTTATCCTTTTATCATCTGATTTTATAAAATCAACAAAATTCCATCCGTTACTATATAAGACAATATACCACCTACCTTCGGGCTTCGATCATGATTTTCCAAATCAATATAATAATTAATAATAATTTGTGATATTTGTTCTGCGGCAGCACTGCAATCCAATGGCGGCCAAACTATCAAAATTATTATGTTGGTTTGTTTTGATAACTGCTTTGTTGCTATTATGCAAAGCAGATGCAAAAGGAATCGGTATATATGAGTTGAAAAGGGGAGGATTTTCTTTTAAGGTCACCAACTATGGCGCTACTGTTTTGTCTGTTATACTCCCTGATAAGAATGGTATACTAAATTCTTTATACTTTTACATGCTAATTAATATATTGATTTGATGAAATATATATATATATATATATATATATATATATATATATATATATATAGTATCTTCCATAAATTCTTTATCAGTCTTTATCATCTTGTAACACCCCTTTTGAATAGTTGATAAATTAAATTGATGGTACAAGGATTAACTTTTTTATTTTGATAAAGCCGTACGATAGTTGTTGTCTTTTATTATTTACTACCTGTCTTAAACCTATTTTAATAAGTGAGATCCACGTAAAATTAACTTGTCGAGATAGTTATAAAAATGAATATTTATTATTAAAATAATCGTAGGAAGAGCTTTGTCTAAACTTACATATATATTTTTTTTAATTTTTTTTTTTCTCCATTATATGTCATGACTCAGCACATTAAAATGGAATAAAAAAATAAAATAAATTTCGACCGGTACAGGCTGATACGGCTGGTATAGTTATAAAAAATGAATATTTATTATTAAAATAATCTGGCCGGAAGAGCTTGTACCAGCTTACACATTTTTTTTAATTTTTTTTTATTTCTCCATTATATGTCATGACTCAGCACATTAAAATGGAATAAAAAAATAAAATAAATTCAGTAAATCAAGACAGTGACGATCTACTGTCATTAAAATAATATTAAAATGGTAGACTGCAGACAGTCGATACTACTTCTACAATAAAAAATTGAAAAAAATGGCCGACATAAACATTTGGTCACAATGACATAGCCACGGTTTTATCACTACCGACAATAAAAATTGAAAAAAATGATTTTATTCAAGCAATTCGCTGCTAAACAGATTCGAACTCACAACCTCAAACTCCATACACTCGTCATATGATTACCCAAGCACCACGGGCCTAGTTGTTAATTTCAACCAAGGATATATCTTTATATTAAAACTTCACCATCCCCCAAAATCTATATTCTTGCATTATTATTATTATATTACGATTTATTATTATTAATAAGTCTATATAATACATATGGGGGTTTTCTATTTAGAAATAAGTTAATATCTATATTTATTATTATCCCCTTTAATATTTTTTCTTATTTTTGTAATAATATCAATAAAAGGATTATTAATATATTAAAAAAATATCATTCTTTAATAAAATATAAAGTGATCATTATAAATCTTGCATTATTAGTATTAATAATTTTATTATTAAGCAATGATTATTAGTAATGATTTTATATATTAAGCAATGATTTTATTATTAAGAAATGATTTTATTATTAATAAAACTAGTTCAATTAGTCTAATAAGTAATGATGATAATTTTTCAAGTCATTTCGTGAAATTAATTTACTTATCAATTTATAAAAGTAGTGAAGTATTATTATAATAATAATAATGTGATTATCAATATTAGAAGTCAGATTATACCAATACTAGTCTTTGCGTAACATTAAGAGAAATAAGACATATTACATGTTCATTTTCATAAAATAAAAAAACATAGAATGATTAATACAACAGACGCCTTTATTTTTTTGGCTTAGGAATCCCTAGCACTCGATAGTGATTTCGCTTTATCGTGGTCGGTTTCAAAGCCACAAATTGCACATTTTTCGATGAGTCTTAGAAGGAATGATTTTCTCGAGTGCATTCTTGAATCTAGATTGTTTTTGCGGCCCTTTGTTTGAGAAATATTAGGCGGCAAAACTCTTCTTCTTCTTCTTCCTCCTCTGCGTCTTCATTGTCATTATCGTATCCCATATCATGATTTGGATCTCCAATCGCTGCAATTAATGTCTTCATCTCGCCGCCCGATAATATTCTCATCCGGATCATCTTTGGTCAACCAACTCTTTTCCTCGTGCATTCAATTTAAAAACAGTTTTGTAATCTCGACCGAAAGCAAGTCGCTTTTTCGCTAACTCCTGGTAATCACCCATTAAATGATTATAAGCGCATTGCTTGATTTTGTTCAAGTCGTGAGATGTGGAGTTAAAGAGTAAGTCTTCACCATTGCTTTTGTTCGTGTCTCTTGTCCAATCGATGAAGGATCATGTTATTTAATTTGTGAAATACTCTTTCTTTATGAAATCTCTCAAGATGTGCTGCATAATTCACCGAGTGAGAAAACATTTGGCGATTACATGTTACCGATCCCGCTTGTTTCGATTTTTGACAACTTCTTTATATCTTCCACCACTTTCGATTTGATTCGCATTATACAATTGCATAAACCTTAGTATCGGTGACACACACAACTCACTAAGTTTATGAACATTGTATTTCATGGAATCGACGAATTGACGTTGGAAACGTCTAAACATCTCTTTTGTGTACACTTGTGCGGTATGAACCTATAAATATAACCCGAGTACCATAATCCTTTTACGATGTTTTGTTATGTAGTCGGCCTTCCTCTCCCGATAAACCTGTCTTTCTACAAATTTGACTCTGCGGACAAAAACATAGCATACCTGTTGATGCATTAACATACTCATCAAAAAAGGCATTCATGCTCTCGCTTCTTCCAGTGGTAGTCATTCCCGCGGCAAAATATCTCTTTGATATCTTGGAATCCATTTACATCATTTTGTACATCATACAAACTTCCAAGCCATTCATTAGTATACAATTCATAGGAACTTATCGAGAATATGCCAATGCTCTTCAAATTCCTCGATGGACAATGAGTTATACACACGATTGTTAAAATCATTTTTTGAGCGATGGGTGCTTTCGAATAAACATAATGCAATTTTTCGGAAATTTATTGCTAATATGCTAAGAACACAATAAATGATAACTAGTTGGAATCTGGTAGAAATAGCATTTCTCATGGCTCTGTCTTGATCGGTGATGATGGTTGTAGGTGCCTTGTAGTCCACGGCTTCAAGCCACGCTCTGTAATACCCAAACGAAAGTGTCCTCTGCCTCGCCTCGTAGCGGTGAAAATCCAAACAATATGGATGATAATGGTGGTTGACCCCGTGAAAATGGAACAAACGACATGCCATACTTATTTTTCCAGACAGTATTATCAAATGTCACAACGTCTCAGAACCAGTTGATATATAAAAAACCTTGATTGGGCGTCAACCCACAAAATACAAGCTATCGATTGTTTTCACCGGGTTTCACTCGGAAAAAAAATTTGCTGGCACTTCCGGATGCAAGTTTGTTTAAATGATTGATGCAAACTTGTGCATCATTTTCATCTGCGTAATCACGCCTTAAATCTCGCACCACATTCTCAACATTAGCGAGTAGAAAAGGAACATTTTGCAACCCACCCCCATTGTGCTCAAAACATTCATCATCTTACTAGGACCAATCTGGGACTTATTTAAAGTGTCAATTAAATTTCTTGCAACAGAGTAATATTTACGTGAGTCTCGATCAAATCTACTTTGGTGGGGGTCACTAAGTGATGATTGTGCTCTAATTCAACAATGAGATATCACGCCCAATTGTCTTCTTTCTTATTGTCAGGACAACATATATTCTAGCTTTGCACATTGTTCATCCTATAAAGTCTCTCTCTGTCTAGTTATTTTATTACTACTATCTTCATCATCGTGTAAACTCTTTCCAACAATTGGTGTCTGAAACTTTCTTACATACATCATCTTTACTAGATCCGATATTTTTCAGTATTAGCATGTTTATGACTAGTTGCAATTCTAATCTCAAATCCATTTTTGCGAGCATATGATCTATAAAAATATTCAACCTCTTCCAACGTACAAAATAATTGACCAACGTACAGAACAATATCAAATTTATTACTTTCAACTTCACTAAAAAATTCAGATATATTATATGACATTTTGAAAAAACTTACTTGTGAATAATAGTGATGAATTTTGCTCGATCGAACTTCAACTTGATTTTCGGGAAGTGAAAGTGGGCAACCGGATGAAACAAATTATGAGTAGAGGAGAAAAGAAAATAATATCGAGAAACAAATTCTATGGAAGGATAAGAAGATGGGTGCTCGAATAAACATGAGAAAATAAAGCGACTTCTGAGACAATATTTAAAGGTAAAAAGACCAAATTTTAAGATGACTTATCGCTGTTAATGCTCAAGAAGTCAAACTAATGTACTTTTCCCATATAATCAATGTCAAACTTTTTTCTATTCCCATAGTGTTGTATTATTATGTTTGACTACTTATTCACCGAATGTGTTTATAATAATAATAATAATAATAATAATAATAATAATAATAATAATAATAATAAAATAATTAAAAGTACATGTCCTTTAGAATATGGAACGACTTTATACTCAATTCGTAATAATAATAGAATAATAATAATAATCGAATAATTATAATAAAATGTTGAGAAATTTAATTTGGGGGGAGATGGAATGTTTTAAGATATATACAAATCCAAGGTCTGATATGACAGCTAGGCCCGTGGTGCTCGGGTGGTCATATGACGAATGTTTGGAGCTTGAGGTCGCGGGTTCGAGCCTAGCTGGCATGTTATTACTGAATTAGTTATTACTGTCATTTTGCAGCATGTTACTTTCAACTTCATTTTGTCATGCATCTTAATACTAATATGGAATTGATGTATTTTTTTAGGTAAAACATGGATAGTTGGGAATATGGGCCAATTGATCCAAGTGTTCTGCATGATCAACAAGATCATGTATCGGATGACATATATCATGGAGAGATATAGGGAAAACTAGGCTCCGGTCGAATATATCGATCGTAAATATAATCGATGGGCTTTGTGAAAAGAACAAAAAATCCTTTTAGATAAATGTGGATTTGGAGTATTTAGTTTTCAAGGTGTTGTACACCAAACTGACCTTGGTCTGATATCTGCCTTAGTCGAGAGATGGCGCCCGGAGACCAATACTTTTCATTTAAACTGTAGAGAAATAACAATCACGTTAGAGGATGTTCACTTTATTTTTGGGTTACCGGTGGTGGGAAAGCCCTTAACGGGTCCCCTTGTTGTCACCAATTTGAATTATTTTGGAGATAAATTAGCTGGTGAATATTTTAGTTCAAAAAAATGCAGTGCAATTTCATTAGTGTGGTTGCACGAACATTTTAATAAATGTTCCGAGAATGCAAGTAAAGATGTTGTAGGGCGACACACAAAGGCATACATGTTGTGGTTGTGTGGGGCAATATTATTCCCTAATAGGAATAGAAATAGTGTGCACCCACGATATATGTCTTTTATTGCCAACGCTGAAGATTGTGTAACTTACTCTTGGGGCGCGGCAGTGTTAGCATATTTGTACAGATCTTTATATCTTATACTAGGAAAGGAGTTAAATACATTAATGATTGTGTTACATTGTTACAAATTTGGGCTTATGAGCGTGTAAGTATTGGAAAGCCAAACCCTTGGCCACAATCATCCTTATGGTTACCTAGGGCTTTAGCATGGTCCTATTTTGGAGCCCACAGTTACCCTGGTAGACGTGAGAATCCCCATCACCATTTGTCATTTTACCGAGGGGAGTTAGATATTAAGTCTATGTGGGATGTGGTTTGGCGGCCTTACATAATGTGGGATGATGATATCGATGGATTTAATTTTGAAGGCGGTTGTTGGGATTTGGTGGGGTCCCTTGATCCACTTTGATATTGTGGAATTTCGGATCTTTGGACCATGTGATGAGACAGTTCGGGTTCATGCAAGGCATACCATCAATAACCAAAACCACGGTGACCTTAGGAAGGAGAAAAAGTTTAAATTTATTTATGTCGAGGATCGTACGGCCTCGAGAGGGAATATATTTTGATGTGGGAGGCATATACGGATCATCTCGAAGAACAAATAAACCGAATTTTCTCGATTATGTCCCAATAGATGATTACGTGGTGCGGTATAGGAAAATTACACGTTGGAAAATCCACCCAAACCTCGGCAAATTAATGACTTACCACCTGGCAGGTTGTTATGAGCCTCGGGCCATTTACAACCAACAACACCTTATTCAAATGGTATAAAATTATATTCTTCTTTAATAAATCATGTATTGGAGTAAATACTTAATATTACATTTATTCATATTTATTGTTAATAATATTTGTTTGTGTTTATCTTCGTGACATGAGTTGAGAGTGCAAAATCGTTACTTGATAAATTTTCAAGATTTACTCACCGCTTCTTCAGAGTTGGTTTTGAAAAAAAAAATAATTGGGATTTTCAATACGCCTATATAACGACTTGAAGCAAGAGGTAAACAAATACCTCGACAGAGGGGTCCCACAAATTTTGGACCACATCTCTAATACACAACTCAATGAAGGGCTTGGAAAACAAACTGATTATGTTTGTAAGAGAGCTACATACCCACCCCACAAGTAATCGAGAGAGCTTCATTCCCACCACCCAAGCTACGAGGAGTGTTACATTCCAACCTTCCAAACCTATGAGAGTGTTACATTCCAACTAACTCTTCATTTCATGGGACTTTCGGCGCCAAGGATCTAGTTCACAAAAGGTATATATAGTTATGTTAATAGTGATGGTTTTAATTATTATTGCTATATAATAATAATGTACATTTAGGTCTCAATCGAATCAAGATCATGGGAGACCACATCTCTTATGGACCAAAAGGGTCCTTATCCAAAAGACTTAAAGATTGGAAGGAGACATTTCTAAATAAACATATGTTTGGAAACGTGGTGGCACCATAAGAGAATTTATATCCTTTATCACATCCGCGCCAGTTATATGAATTAGAACACAATGCAGTGCAATCCTTAGGGCCTGGGAGTTGGATATTCGAGAATGTCATCGACGCTTATATGTTGTTGCTACGAGACAGAGAGGAATACTACGTGTCGCGGGGAATACAAAAGGTGGTCCCAATTTGGTTTCATGAATTCATTCTTCATGACGTCTTAGGCGAGGGCTATGTGCCTCGCACTAACGTGAATCTTGCATGGAGTTTTTGCAATCCGTAACGCGAATATCGCAAGTTTTTAGCAAGATGTTAACCAAGATGTCCACCTTTACACGAATGCAAATACATATTCACGTATGATTGTGTAGTACCAATCAACGCCATTTTGTCTTGTTCTATTCGCGATTGAAGATTGGATGGTTACCATAATCGACATTCGCACTTCTGATGACACTATGTATATTAAGTTATATGAAATGTACTCGAGAATTCGTTAAAGTTATGCGGTATGTTTAGTTTTAAAATATTTTAATTTTATAATGTCCTTTAATATTAAAAATTATTAACCAACTACTTTGTATATGCGGGTACATTTGATACCATTTTGTTTGCGAAATGGTAATCCGACATCAAATGAGTGGCCCGGGTAATCCTCACGTGCAGGACCTTAAAAGATTCGACCAAACAATACAACAACTCAGACTATGGCATTTTTGTATGCAAGTATGTTGACTGTTTCATTAGGGCCAATGGTAATATTTCCGAAGAGAAGTGGTACTTGGAAGATGTCACAGACTTTCGTTACCGCGTCGCATGGGAGCTCTACAAGAAATCCATGAAGATTACTTCCTTGGTCTCTAAGATATAAAACTTATCCAACGTTATCTAATGTACATATTAATTAATAAGAATGTCTATTTGGTTTGAACTTTATGGGATTTTCAAATTCATAACTTAGTAATATGAATATTATTGAATCACATAAAACCACTTTATATTATTAATACTGAAAAAATTATCTATTTTGTTGAACTCAGTATGGATATTTTTATTCTGACTAATATTAATAACCACATTATTTATATTAATATTAAAATCATTATTAATATTATTTTAATAATAGTAATACATGAATATAATAATAATAATAGTAATACATGAATATAAAATCATTATTTATATTTTATTAAAGAATGATATTTTTTAAATATATTAATAATCCTTTTATTGATATTATTCCAAAAATAAGAAAAATATTAAAGGGATAATAATAAATATAGATATTAACTTATTTCTAAATAGAAAACCCCCCATATGTATTATATAGACTTATTAATAATAATAAATCGTAATATAATAATAATGCAAGAATATAGATTTTGGGGATGGTGAAGTTTTAATATAAAGATATATCCTTGGTTGAAATTAATACTAGGCCTGGGTGCTCGTAAGTGGGTCATATAATGAGTGTATGGAGTTTGAGGTTGCGAGTTTGAATCATTTAGCGTGAATTACTTGAATAAAATTATTTTGTGTTAGATCTATGAGTTACTAACTAATCCAAGTGGAATTACTGGAAAAGGTGTTGTAGATTTTTGTGTGGGTGATTTTAGCAAAGGAGTGCAAAGTCAGTAAAAGCAAAAAAACTCTTGCCCAGAAACTTTAAGGGACTGTTTGACCACTTAAATTATGAGAAAAATTCTGGGTTTTGGGACATGAAAGTATATGGTATAAAAGTACCTCCTGTCCAAAAATGAGCTCATTCGACTTAAAATGAGCAAGTTATGACTATTTCAATATTTAGGTTTTAAAATTAAAATGCTATAACCGGAGTTCTATAACTCAGATGACTATGAAATTTAAACTGGAGCTCACGTTAACATGTGTGAGGTCCTGCCAAGATTTGGAAATTTTTGGAGTTAAACTTGAGGTAGCTAATTTCTTAGGAATTAATTAAAAATTTATTTTGAAAAATAGTAAATGAATTTTAAAAATTCCGAGAAAAATATATTTTCATTATGAGACTATATTATGCTAAATCCCAGAAAAGAAATATTTTTGGGACTGATTTGGTATTTTTCATGAAAATAGTTTAATTCTGAACATATGAGTTAAATATGTTATGTGAAGTAACAAAGTTGAAAATATGATTTTATGGCTTGAGAATCCTATATAGAGTATATGCATATTTTGTGATGAGGATTTGATAATTGGTGATGATATTTTATGAGTATGGCATTTTGAATGATTAAATGCATTATATGGTAAAAGCGTAAACAATTAAGATAAATTATTTATAAATTTAAGAAGTGATTAAAATATTGTTATAATATTAATGATATTAGATTATGAGATTATTAAGTGATTGAAAACATGGGGATATTCTTGAATCACGGATAAATTATATTATAAATGTTTAATATTTATCCTTTATCTCATTTGATTGATTCTTTATATCATTATCCTCATTACTTATATTATGTTGAAAGTCATCTCATGGCTCATAGTGCATAGATGGACTTGGTATGATTATGACCGAGGATTGTTCTTGTATAATCATAACCGTAATTGAAAACACAATTATCTTTGGTAGTAGTGCATGGATAATTTATTGGTGGTAATCTTAATGAATACACAATTATCTTTTGTAGTAGTAGTCATGGATAATTTGTGGTCGTGATACTAATGAATACACAATTATCTTTGGTAGTAGTGCATGGATAATTTGTGGTCGTGATACTAATGAATACACAATTATCTTTGGCCGTAGTGCATGGATAATTTGTGGTGGTGATATCTTAATGAATACACAATTATCTTTGGTAGTAGTGCATGGATAATTTGTGGTCGTGATACTAATGAATACACAATTATCTTTGGTAGTAGTGCATGGATAATTTGTGGTGAGTGATACTAATGAATACACAATTATCTTTTCTTGTGTAGTGCATGGATAATTTATGGTCGTGATACTTAATGAATACACGATTATCTTTGGTAGTAGTGCATGGATAATTAAATAATGCGTGATACTTAATGAATACACAATTATCTTTGGTGCGTAGTGCATGGATAATTAGTGGTCGGATACTAATGAATACACAATTATCTTTGGCCGTAGTGCATGGATAATTTGTGGTCGTGATAATCTTAATGAATACACGATTATCTTTGGTAGTAGTCATGGATAATTAGTGGTCGTGATACTAATGAATATCCTTAGCACATGTCTGCAGGATGATTCGATGATATGGATTAATTATTGAAATGAGTCTCGTGAATGAAATATTAATTCATGGATGTGGTAAAAAGTCATCTTTGGTAGTAGTGCATTGATAGACTTGGTATGATTATGACCACGGATTATTCGGTATAATCATGGTAGTAATTGAAAACACGAATATCCTTAGCGATTAGTGCATGGATAATTCATGGTTGTGATACTATTAAGTCGAGTCTCAAGATTATTGGTTTCTACAGTTATATATCTTTGGCTTGTAGTGCAAAGATGAATTGTTAATAAATATCTTTGGCTTTAGTTCAAAGATGAATTGTTAATGAATATCTTTGGCGGATTCTGAAGATGAATTTAATATTTTTAACAATAAAAGGTATTCAAGGTATCCTCACCTCTTTATCATACTGTGTATCGTACCCTAATTTCGAGGGAAATTCCATAAGGAGGGAGATTGTGAGACCCCAGTTTTATCAATAAAGGTTTAAATTTTGTCGAAATAATTTTTTATATTATGGTGTGAATTTAAGATAATATATATAGTTGTGGGTAGTATTTATAAATTTTGTAAAAAGTATGCAAGTGGTTATATTATATTCGATTGGTTAGGGAATATTAGGTTTAGCGAGGAATATTAAATGCAACTACTCAATCATTGGTGGACCCTACAATGTAATTATTGCCGGATTGAGAAAAGCGACAAAAATATTTTATTAAAATAACGGCGGAAGTTTTACCGTTGATCTTGTTGAACTACTTTTAGTAAAAATACGATGTCACGTGTGGTTGCGTAGTAGCACACGGTATTGATTATTGATGCCTATGTGAGAAGTCACTTCGGTTTGATTCCATTATTGTCGATTAATAATATGAATTATTATAGCGATAATGACGTTTTGTTTTATTAAGTATTATTAACGTAATAAAACGAAACATCTTTTATATAAAATAGAATACTTTATTAAAGTTATTACATAAATAGAATATATTATATTTTATTATGCATAGTGTTGCATAGTATTTTTGCATAGTGTTTTGCATAGTATTGCATAGTGTTTGCATAGTAAAATGTTTTATATATAAATAGAATATATTATATTTTATTTAAAAGATTTTTCTTTAAATATGGACCGTCAGATTAAAGTAAATCAATGCGGACCGTTCATGGATTAGTTACTATGCATTCCATTTTCCTATAAATAGAAGCTCATTCCTTCATTATTTTCTTTAATTCATTGAAACTCTAGAGAGAAATTATAGAGAGAAGTATAGAGAGAAAAATTATAGAAAAGAAGAAAGAGTATTACGCTACTTCACTACTTCTATATTCAGTTCTTTTTTACGGTAAGGGGTGTTATTCTTTCTTCTTGAAGAGAACTTCATTATTCCATTCATTATTATTCTGTTGGAATAACTTTTGTAAAAGTGGCATACCCTATACATAACTTTGTATCGCCAGATACCTATACTTGGTGAAATCCTTATGTTATTCCATTGCTTATTATTACATTGGAATAACTTTGTCTATCTGAAATCTGCATGCATGGTGATTTCTTTTGTTATTCCATTCTTTATTATACCCAGTTGGTTAAAACTTTGACTTCTATACTCCATGAAATTAGTAGAATATCCTTGATATTTGCGTTTCATCCAAAGATCTTTTCACGGAAATATTCTTCCGATCATTCTTGAATTTTACTCTATGAAAACAAAGATATTATGTTGACAATTTGGACGTTAATAATTCATGGATTAAATAATTCTTGAACTTGTTTTATTGAATTATTATGTCATTGTCATCATCCTCATGTTATATTATGTTATCTTTGGCTTACGTGCATAGATGAACTTAGTATGATTATGACCAGGGATCATTCGGTATAATCATGACTTGATATAAATGATGTGACAAAAGTCCTCGATGGGCTCATAATGCGTTGATGGATAGTTTTTGGTATGATTATGACCAGGGGTGATTCGGTATAGTCATGACCATTGATAACTTGATGAAAATCCTTGACCGTGGTACAGGGATGATTAGATGTGGTGGTTTATTTATTAAGCTGAGTCTCAGCGATAAAAATTGATGAAAACCTTTTAAAACCTAAAAGATAGTAGACTTTATTCTCTACTTGACTCTTTTAATGGATTGCTTATTCCGCTGCAGTTAAACTGGTTGTCTATTGTATTTTATCGGTTTAACATCAAGAAGGCTAATGATAATTTATTCGCATTATCTTAGTCATAATATTTCTTCTTGGGCTAGTTGAGCTCACCCTTTCTTTCACCGTTATTCTCTTCGAAATGAGAACATAGGCGGGACGACAGTCGGGAACGAAGTAATGGTCCGAGAGGATAGCATTAGTAGTCCTCACTATTCTCGTGAAATAGTGTGATAATAGTTGTAATGAGGACTCCTTTTGAGTTTGTATAATATCTAGTAGACAAAATTTGTATTCAAACTCACGGTTTATGTCGTATTGTACACAGCTTATATTAGTAAGTTGTATTTGAATTTTTGTACCATGTAAGTGGCGACCCAAGATGGGTGACGATACCTAATTTTGAAGGCCACGGTTGGTATCAAAGCTTAGGGATATGATCCCTGCTAAGATGTGAGAATAGTACTAGGAGGGAGAGAGAAATTTCTTCGCTAGTATGACCTACCTAAATTTATTTGGTATTTAATTGGTCTGGTCGTAGTATAGGGATAATATGTGATATGTTAATTAACCCTTATTTTGTGGCGATGTTTGAAAATGGCATCCGAGAATGTTGAGAATAGCAATGGAGCACAGAGAGGCTGTTGATTCTCCACGGATCAATAATCGGGACAATGTACAACAAGATGGCGATAATCCTCCCATAAAAACAACAACACCGATCAATTGACTAACGACGATGCGTTTAAGAGGTTTTAGAATTCATGCAACATCGGTGAGGCGACTCCTCGCCCAAAACGTAGGTAGAAACACGGAAAACTCTCGGCGGTCACCGCTAAACAATTCAAGGAGTTGGGACCACCGGAGTTTAAGGGAGAGCCAAAACCACTTCGCGGAAGCATGGATAAAGCAGATTACCAAGATATTTGATGTCTTGGGATGCTCGAGGAGCAAAGGTTCTTTTTGCCGCTTTATGTTGCGCGGAGAGGCAGATTACTGGTGGGAATCGGTAAAACGTACTTAACCTGCTGTACTGAATATATCTTGGGAGAAATTCCAGGAGCTGTTCAACGACAAATACTTTCACGAAAGTATTCGCCACATGAAGGAGGTGGAGTTTATCAAGTTGGAACAAAACAATATGACGCGGTCGTAATACGATACGAGGCAAAGTTTGCGGAGTTATCACGGTTTTACGTCCCCACTTGGTAGATAATGAAGAGAATGGCGCGAATGTTTTTAAGAGGTTTGAAGCCGGAGATACGTCAACATCTTATTTCTCATAAACTGTGTTTTTATTCAGATGTTGTAAATAGGGCTCAGTTAGTGGAGCGCGATAACGAGTCAATATGAACTAAAAGAAAGTAGCAAGCAAAATTATAATACCAAATGAGAGTAGTCATCGAAGCGGTGACAACAAGCATGGAGGAATCAACAAAGCGGATATGGTAACCACTTGGTGGTAATCGTACCAAAACAATAAGAATGGACATTTCAAGAAAAGGAGATTCAACAATGATGGAAAGAGCGTCGGCACCAAAGACTTTTGTTAAGGAAGGAGAAGGACCACCTATTATATGCTTCAAATGCGGAGGAGAGGGACACATCGGTCGAATCGCTGCGCCATGCCAAAAAGCATGTTATAATTGTGGAAGAGAAGGTCACTTAGCTCAATTTTGTCGTTTCATCAAGACAAATTCAACTAGGATGGAGGCACCAAAGGTCATCCCGGACAAACCAAAGCCTGTAGTTTAAGAGAGCATTTTTTTTTCTCGTGACGAGGAACCTGAATAAGATTATCACGGGTAAGTAATCATAAGCTCTTGCGAAGTCTATACCGTGTTAGATACCAGTTCTACTCACTCTTTTATTTCACCTAGTTGCGTTCAACGTTTAAATTTGACTCCAGAGAAGTTAGACTTTGACTTATTGGTTGAAACTTCGTTAGTAGGAGCCTTCGTTACCGCTATTATGTTTAAATCTTGTTTGATTCAAATAAACACTTTCACGTTACTGTCGATCTTATCTTTTGAAAATACTTGCCTTTGATGTGATTTTAGGAATCAATTGGTTAACTACTCATCATGCTTTTCGTAAGGTTGTTAGCTTTTATATTCATAACCAACTTTGTTATCTGAATTCAAAGTAACCAAACCCTAAAGTTAATCACCGTTATATCAAGCCATAAGTAAAGAGCCCGATCCTTTCGTTGTTAACTTCCTTGTGTGGAATGCACCGCCGGACTTTTCTGAGGCGACGTCATTGGATGAAGATGGCAAGTTGATAGGTATCATTGTGAGGTGCCATCCGGTTAAGGGATAGAAGTCACATTGGTATTAATGTGACGTCTTATCCAAGTCTTGACGAGAGTCACGATTTTGAATGATATTTCTATTATTAATAAATTTCCTGGCGTATTCTTGAAGACTTCTTAGCCTACTTAGAGCGTGAAATCGAATTTCGTATTGACCCCAGTATAAAACCCATTTCTTAAACCCTCAAATATTTCTTCAACTAAATTGAACAGTTTACGTGGTTTATGATAAAAGTCATAATAAAAGCATTGGACTAATGAAACCATGGGTATAATGTAGTATTAGTAAGTGTTATGATGAGTTATGTTGGTTATTATGTGAAAACATGAAAGTTTCTTAGAAATCACAAAGAGTTGAAAATCAGATTTTGGTGAAAAACGTAACATGAAATTCAATTGACCATATCTCCTATTATATTTTGAATTTTTGAGTGTGGTCAAGTCCTAGAGTTAGATCTATGAGTTACCTAACTAATCCAAGTGGAATTACTGGAAAAGGTGTTGTAGATTTTTGTGTGGACTGATTTTAGCAAAGGAGTGCAAAGCTGTAAAAACCGAAAAAGCTACTGCCCAGAAACTTTAAGGGACTGTTTCGGCCACTTAAATTATGAGAAAAATTCTGGGTTTTTGGGACATGAAAGTATATGGTATAAAGTACCTCCTGTCCAAAAATGAGCTCATTCTGACTTAAAATGAGCAAGTTATGACTATTTCAATATTTAGGTTTTTCCGACAAAAAATGCTATAACCGGAGTTCTATAACTCCGATGACCATGAAATTTAAACTGGAGGCTCACGTTAACATGTGTAAGGTCCTGCCAAGATTTGGGAATTTTTGGAGTTAAACTTGAGGTAGCTAATTTCTTAAGGAATTAATTAGAAATTGATTTTTGAAAAATAGTAAATGAATTTTAAAAATTCCGAGAAAAATATATTTTCATTATGAGACTATATTATGCTAAATCCCAGAAAAGAAATATTTTTGGGACTGATTTGGTATTTTTCATGAAAATAGTTTAATTACTGAACATATGAGTTAAATATGTTATGTGAAGTAACAAAGTTGAAAATATGATTTTATGGCTAGAATCCTATATAGAGTATATGCATATTTTGTGATGAGGGATTTGATAATTGGTGATGATATTTTATGAGTATGGCATTTTGAATGATTAAATGCATTATATGGTAAAAGCGTAAACAATTAAGATAAATTGTTTATAAATTTAAGAAGTGATTAAAATATTGTTATAATATTAATGATATTAGATTATGAGATTATTAAGTGATTGAAAACATGGGGATATTCTTGAATCTGGATAAATTATATTATAAATGTTTAATATTTATCCTTTATCTCATTTGATTGATTCTTTATATCATTATCCTCACGCTTATATTATGTTGAAAGTCATCTGATCATCATGGCAGTATGATGGACTTTGTAGTAGTACATAGATGGACTTGGTATGATTATGACTTAGGATTATTCGGTATAATCATATCACCGTAAATTGAAAACACAATTATCTTTTTAGTGTAATAATAATAACCTCGTCTGCAATGCGATTATATCGCATAGTGCATGGTGATTTCTTTTGTTATTCCATTATTTATTATACCCAGTTGGTTAAAACTTTGACTTCTATACTCCATGAAATTAGTAGAATATCCTTGATATTTAAGGTGCGTTTCATCCAAGATATCTCTTTCATGAAAATATTCTTCCGATCATTCTTGAATTTTACTCTACAAAACAATATCATGTTGACAATTTGGACGTTAATAATTCCCTGGATAAAATAATTCTTGAACTTGTTTTATTGAATTCTTATATCATTGTCATCATCCTCATGTTTATATTTTTTTGAAAGTCATCTCGTGGCTATCTGTAATGCATAGATGGACTTGGTATGATTATGACACAGACTATTCGTAATTGTGTCATGGCCGTAATGTTACAAATGATGTGATAAAATCCTCGAAGTAGTAGTGCATTGGTGGACGTTGTTGTTGGCATGATCATGACCATTAATGAATACACAAATATTCTTGGCCGTAGTGCATGAATAATTGGTCGTGATACTAAAGAATATCCTTGGTCAGAAAGGTAATGGGGTGATTCGATGATGTGGAATATTTATTAAAAGTTTGAGTCTCAATAACAAAGTGATGAAAAACCTTTTAAAACCTAAAAGATAGTAGACTTTATTTTCTACTTGACTCTTTTAATGGATTGCTTATTCCGTTGTAGTTAAACTGGTTGTCTATTGTATTTTATCAGTTTAACATTGTTGAAGACTATTGATAATTTATTCTGCATTATCTTAGTCATAATATTTCTTCTTCAAGCTAGTTGAGCTCACCCTTTCTTTCACCTTTTTCTCTTGAAATGAGAATATAGGTTTACATGACGAGCCTTAGTCGGAAGCAGTGATGGTCCCGAAGATAGCATTAGTAGTCCCTCACTATTCGTGAAATAGTGTGATAATAATTGTAATGAGGACTCCTTTTTGAGTTTGTATAATATCTAGTAGAGCGATATTTTTGTATTTAAACTCACAGTTTATGTATTAAGTTGTATTTAAATTATGTACCATGTAAGTGGTGACCCAAGATGGGTGATGTATACCTAATTTTGGGGGCGTCACAGTTGGTATCAAAGCTTAGGGATATGATCTCTGGCTAAGATGTGAGACAAGAACTAGGAGGGGAGAGACGATGAATTCTTTCGCCATTATGACCTACTTAAGTTTATTTGTTATTTAATTGGTTGGTCAGAGTATAGGGATAATATGTGATACGTTTATTAACCCTTGTTTTGTGGCGATGTCAAAATGGCATCCGAGAACGTTGAGAACATCATGGAGCACAGGAGACCGTTGAGTATCCACAGATCAATAGTCAGGATAATGTGCATCATGAAGGCGACAATCCTCAGGCAAACAACAACACTGACCAAATGATGAGCGATGGAATATTCCGAGGCTTCATGCAATTTATGCAACATCGTTTAGAGCGGCCTCATTCCAAAATGCGGTGGGAACACCGACTCTCGGATGGTCACCGCCAAGCGCTTTAAGAACTGGGACCACCGAAGTTCTTTGGAGAGCCAAAATCACTTAAAGTGCGGAAACGTGGATTAAAATGTATCAACAAGATATTTGATGTCTTGGGATGCTCCGAGAGCAAAAGGTCCCCTTGCCACCTTCATGTCATGCGTGCGGGCGATTCTTGGTGGGAATCAGAAAACGACTCAACTCCGCCGCCGACCAAGATGTCTTGGGAGAAGTTCCAGGAACTGTTCAATGATAAGTACTTTCCCGAAAGTATTCATCACATGAAAGAGGTAGAGTTCATCAAGTTAGAGCAAAATAACATGACCGTGTCGCAGTACGAAGCCAAGTTTGCCGAGTTGTCCCGATTTGCATCCCATTTGGTTGATAATGAGGAGAGAATGACACGGATATTTTTAAGAGGTTTGAAACCTGAGATACGTCAATATCTTATATATCATAAACTATGTTTGTATTCATATGTTGTTAATAGGGCTTAGTTATTGGAGCGTGATAATGAGTCAACCCAACTAAGAGAGAGCAGCCGGCAAAATGATAATACCAGTGAAAACAGTCATCGAAGCGGTGACAACAAGCGTGGAGGGAATCAACAGGCCAGAAATGGTAACCACTTTGGTGGTAATCATGGCCAAAATAATAAGAATGGATATTTCAAAAAGAGGAGATTCAACAATGATGGAAAGACGTCAACATCAGCACCTGTCGTTAAGGAAGGAGAACGACCACCTATCATATGTTTCAAGTGTGGAGGAGAGGGACACATCAGTCCCATCTGTGCGATGCCATCCAAAGCATGTTACAACTGTGGAAGAAAAGGTCACCTGGCTCGATTTTGTCGTTCACCAAAGACAAGTTCAAAACCAGTAGTGCAAGGGAGAGCGTTTGTTGTGACCTCCCAGAAAGTAAGGAACCCGAATGATGTCATCACGGGTAAGCTAATCATAAACTCTAGCGAAGTTTATACTTTATTTGATACTGGTTCTACCCACTCTTTCATTTCTCCTACTTGCGCTCAACGTTTAAATTTGACTCCGGAGAAATTGGACTTTGACTTATCTGTTGAAACTCCATTTGGAGAAACCTTCATTACATCCACGGTTTATAAGTCTTGTTTAGTTCAAATCGGCACCCGCACGTTACCTGTCGATCTTATTTCATTGAAAATACTTGTATTTGATGTAATTCTAGGGATTGATCGGTTAACTACACATCATGCAAAAATTGATTATTTTCGTAGGGTTGTTAGCTTTCATATTCCTAACCAACCTATTATGCGAATTCAAGCAACCAAACCATTAAAATCAATCACTGTCATCTCAAGCCATAAAGCTATTCGTTTATTGAAAAATGGATGTTAAGCTTTCTTAGCTCATATCACGGATCTAAACAAAAATACGCCGCTTTTGAATGATATTTCTATTGTTAATGAATTTCTGACGTATTCCCCTGAAGAACTTCTGCCTACCCCGGGCGTGAAATTGAATTTTGTATCGACCTTGAACCCGTGACAAAACCCATTTCCAAAGCCCCATATCGAATGGCTCTATTGAACTTCGAGTTAAAGACCCAATTACATGAATTGTTAGACATTGGCTTTATTCGTCCTAAGTACTTCTCATTGGGGTGCTCTATTCTATTTGTGAAGAAGAAAGATGGGAGTATGCGACTTTGTATTGATTATCGGGAGTTGAATCATGTCACCACAAAAATATAGGTACCCATTGCCACGTATTGATGACTGTTTGACCAACGGTTCTGAAGGCACCAAATTCTTTTCAAAAATTGATCTTCATTCCGGATATCACCAATTGAAGATTAGAACCGATGACATTCCAAAGACAGCTTTCAGAACTCGGTACGGGCATTATGAATTCCTAGTCATATCTTTTGGATTGACTAATGCACCTGCTGCCTTCATGGATATGATGAACCGAGTATTCAAGAAATATTTGGATCACTTTGTGGTTGTCTTTATTGATGACATCCTCATATATTCCAAAACCCGTGAAGATCATGAGCAACACTTGAGGCTGATACTCCAAAAGCTTCGTGAATATAAGCTTTATGCCAAGTTGAAGAAATGCGAGTTAAGCTTAAGGAAGTAACATTCCTTGGGCACGTGGTATCAAGTCATGGAATATCTGTTGACCCAACAAAGATTGAAGCTATTCAAAGTCGAGCAACCTAAATCGATGGATCAAATCGTAGCTTTCGTTTTAAATTTGGTTATTATCGGAGATTCGTGGAAGGATTTTCTTGAATCGCTACTCCACTAACTCAAATGACTCGGAAAATCTACAAAGTTCCGGTTGGGCGAGGAATGTGAGAAGAGTTTTCAAGAACTCAAGAGGAGACTCATTTCAGCACCTGTTCTGACAATACCATCTGGTTCGGAGGGATTTGTCATCTACAGTTATGCTTCGGGCAAAGGGTTGGGATGTGTTCCCATGCAACATGGGAAAGTCATAGCTTTATGCCTCACGACATTAACTCAAAGAATATGAGAGGAATTATCCTACTCATGATCTAGAGTTGGCAGCTGTTGTCTTCGTATTAAAGATTTGGAGGCATTGCTTGTATGGGGAGAAAGTTGAGATCTTTACGGATCATAAAAGCCTCAAATATTTTTTCACTCAAAAGGAACTCAACATGCGACAATGACGTTGGCTTGAACTATTGAAAGATTATGATCATACCATCCAATACCATCCTGGAAAAGAGAACGTGGTAGCTGACGCATTGAGTAGAAGATCATATGCGGGTACGAGTGCGATATTGTCAACACAAAGGCCCATTTTGTGTGACTTACAAAGGATGGATATAGAGATAAAGACTCCAGGGACTCACGTGATGATGGCGAACATACGAGTAGAACCGACTTTAATTGATAAAGTTAAAGCAGCTCAAACTATATACTTGGAGCTGATGCGTATGAGGAAGAAAGTGCAAGAAGGTGCTATGTCGGAGGCAAGAATCGATGAAGAAGGAATACTTCGAGTCAACTCCAAACTTTGTGTTCCTAACGACCCGATTTAAAGTATAAAATCATGATGGAGGCTCACAACACACCGTTTGCAATCCATCCTGAGAGTACCAAAATGTATCGTGATCTTCGTCATACATTTTGGTGGAGCAATATGAAGAGAGAGATATCGTTGTTTATCTCAAGGTGTTTAACTTATCAACGAGTCAAGACAGAACATCAAGTACCAAAAGGTTCATTGCAACCACTTGAAATTCCAGAATGGAAGTGGGAGCACATTACCATGGATTTTGTTACTGTTCTTCCCAAGGTTTCTCAAGGCAGAGATGCAATTTAGGTCATTGTTGATAGATTGACCAAGTCTGCTCATTTCTTACCAATAAGAGAAACTTGTACACTTGAACGTCTTGCTCGCATGTACATAAACGAGATTGTAAGACTGCATGGTATGCCAGTATCCATAGTTTCTGATCGTGACCCAAGATTCACTACACGATTTTGGGTTAGTTTGCAAAAAGCTATGGGCACGGATTTACGATTTAGTTTGGCATATCATCCTCAGACGGACGGACAATCGAGAGAGGACTATTCAAACTTTGGAAGATTTATTAAGACTCGTGTCCTTGATTTCAAGGGAAGTTGGGACAAGTTCTTACCATTGGTGGAGTTTTCTACACAACAATGCTTATCAAGCAAGCATTGGCATGGCTCCATTCGAGGCATTGTATGAAAGAAAGTGTCGCTTCTCGAAAGATGTTGGGATCACTACTAGAAAATCGACTATATAAGCGATTGTGCCAACCGATCGTCATATATAGGCTATAACGACGATCGGCGACGACCGTTGTGGCCGTCATTAAAACCTATAGCGACGGTCTTTTGGCCTATAGTGACGATCGGCGACCGTCGCTATAGGTCATGCCAAAATCATGTTTAGATGTCTATAGCGACGCTCAGCGACCGTCGCTATAGCCTTTTATATTTAAAAAAAATTAATTAATAATGCAAATTTATTCAACAAACACAAATACAATATAAAATAAAATATAAAAAATATTATATACATCATTTAAAATCATTCACATTACAACATTACAATTAGTACAAAAGATATCGATTACATTAATTATACCCTCTCTAACTCGGTTTTGTGCTTTTCTAATTGGTCCTGTAATTCCTTCCTCCATACTTGGATCAGTCTTTCCTGCTTCTTGATAAGTTCAGTCCTCTCGCACTCCAGCCTACACCACACTCCTAGTGAAATAAATGAAAATAAACCACATCTTGTAGATAGAATTTGATTAAAAACGGAGTAGAATATTCTTTCTAAAAATTAGTGATGCTGAAACAATATGCATATGCAATTATGCATTGAGAAAATACTAAAGAAGATTTGAGGATGCAAGTCTCTTCTGGTAGCTTGTACATGCAACATATGATTTATTTGAGGCCACTAACATGTCTTGAAGATCTAAGCTCTGTCTTCTCTCCTTTGGTTTGGAGTTGTTCCTAACCTGCAAACAAGAAACCAAAATTGTAACTCTGTGATGCAATGAACTTTATCCAGTTGACATTCATATGTCACTTTCACATGCATTCGTGTTGTCTTCTTTTTCTTTTCTAGTTTTCTCAAGTTCTTTCCCCCATAATGCGGTGTGACTCCACTCTTCTCTGCTCTCCAATGGATTTGGGCATACGTAGTTCAATTTACTGCAAATCAACTATAATTTATCGAGCAATATAAATGGCAATTTTCACTATTTTTATTACTGGCGATTCGTTCTTTAACTTAGAAAGCTACATCTAGCATACTCTAGATAAGAATAAAAAAAAATGTGCCTCAGGATGGATGTAATGCATACCTCTATATTACCAACATCCTCCGTTGGTTGCTGCGATTATCTCGATATGTTCCCAACACTCTGCAAACTAAAATTTAAAGTCAAGACGCAGAAGACATCATTCGACCAACTTGGATTCTTGGAGGTCTTCTCCTCTTTCTTTTGCCAAAAGGCGCCTTAAGATTAGCAATCTAAAAGTACAAAAAAGCACAACAGTCATTTCAAAGCATGGACGAGTTAATAAGAGTGAGAAGAAAGAAAAAATTTTTACGCAGTAGAAGATATAAACAATACCAAGAGAATCTTGGAGCAACTGTGTGAGTTCTTCGTTTATATGGAACATGAGGGTTTTTTAAGGCAAGTCAATTTATAACATCTCCAAGAGCGAGATAGAGATATGTTGATATGTTGTGCTTCCTTTAATCTATCTCCTACAAACCTCGGATTTGTCTACTCTTTCACTTCCCCGCCAAGTCGACCAGATGCATATAACCACGAAGAAGAACTCCACCCGGATGTGGTCTCTTCCTTGAACATGAACAATCGTGCAACCGCAAAAATGTTATGCCATTAGAAAAATTAAGACATTATAAGACTACAATCAATGTCTTAAAAATCAAAATCGAGAATATAATAATAAGGTTGTTCAAGAATCGTGAAAAGTAAGCGGACTAATATCCGGTGATTTCTAAAACATTTTACCAACAAATCATTAGATTTGCATCTAATGATTTGTTGGTAAAATCGATGCCACTAAATTATATTTTGTACATTCTCAAATATAAACACCTAATTATACCGAGAAAAAATAAACACTCTTTGACTAAAGTATTATTGAAAAATTAAAATGTGAGATGTGTAATTGATGATATCGAGAATGAAAAGTGAAGTAATCACTAGCTAATTATATTTGTTTTTAGGAGTAGCGAGGTGGATCAAGAGTAAAAGAAAGTTACGGGTCGAGGCTTAGTTAATTTTAATATTCACCAAGAATATATAGGCATATAATCAAGAGGACATATCTTAACTTCTAACAACATCATTATTTAGATTTTTATTAATAAAATGGACTCAAATCATGTGAAGTAAGCGGCCAGGCTCTCTAATTAATGTTAATTGTTTCCTTACTACATTCAATTATGAACACCTAATTAATCTCCATACAATTGTTTTTAATTCCTAGCTAATTAAAATCAAATACCTCAAAAAATGTTGGGTACTTCCATTGTTTAATTATCTTACTCATGCTGTTCTTTCTTCTTCATGGATTGTTTATTGTTGTGCATCCAAATCTTGAACACTTGTCTCTTCATCCCCAATTCATCGTAGAGCTGTTGCACTTCTTCATCGTCTTCCTTTTATATCTTCCACCCCAGTTTCTCAGCCACTTCATGCATTCTATCTTTCTGTTCTTTGAATTTTGTCCTAAACCTCTTCTTAGATGCCACTGGTACAAGATTTGAATCTGGTACATTTATTCCAATCTGCGAACTATTACGAATTTCTAATGTGTTCAAGAGTTAAGAAAACAAAGTGTTTGAATTAGACTAGTATGCAAAAGATGATGATACGCTGCTGCTACCAGTGCTAATGTCTAATGTGTTCAAGAGTTAAGAAAACAAAGTGCTAAATCTGTCTACAAAGCTTTTCTGCTCACCTGTCTGCAAGAATCAGATCTTGACTTCTTGCTTTACTCACAAACTAAACCTGCTTACCCACAAGCACAATTTTATTGCTAACTTATTATCTTAACCCAAAACTATTGTACATCAGTTAGCACATCATGAAAAATTTCAACCACTTAATAATACCAACATTTCAATCCACGAGCACTTGTAGACAAAAGCCAAAACCATGTCTTGCCACTTAGTTTACAACGATTGAATTCCAGATAAAACAAATTCAAAAGGAACATAATCAAAAATGTAGCATCCGAATTTGTACCAATATACCGACTTCTTAACCTCATCATCAACGTAAACATAATTGATATACTTACCTAAGATTAAGGCTCTGCTAAGCATTACTTGTACCCACTGTGATTTGAACCACGAAAATTTTGGGAGTGAAAATTTAACTAATGCGCTTTTTAAAAATGAAAATCTGCAACTCCACAAAATAAGCTCTGCACATGTTACCCTAAACAACTAAAAGTCTACACATTCACAAAATAAGGGCTACGATATACACTGCACCCTAATATTGCATCCGGCATTCAAAATTTCAAAATGCATTTAGGATCGATTCTACCATAATCTCAACAACCATGTCTAATGAAGCACAAATCTTTACCCAATTACCAGAAGAGAAGTAAATTTGAGCAGCTTCAGCCCACCTACCACACGATACAGAGGTGTACTAAGTAGTAAATCAAATCAATCGACAACTAGAAATATTAAGCATACATATTATCTAAAATTCTCACCAAATTTATCCAAGGTATATTATGCTACATTTTATGTTTGAAAATCAAAATGAAATTACAAACTATAACTCTAGAAAATCCACAAATATCATTTCAGATTTTATTAATTATCAAATTTAGAAGCATATTATAAACACACAGGCGTCTACCCCAAGCCGGTGAGGTCGACGCCACCCGATCCAAAACCCTAGCCACGAACTCACTCAGTAGACCGACTCTCACTTGAGCCACAGAGTGAATTATCGGATCAATCACTTGTTTTGAGATGGGCTCAAATGTCAAAAAACGACAAAGGCGCTGACGAGAGGAGAGATGAGGAAATGAGGGTGGAAAGTGAGGAGGGAGTGAAGGAATTGGGGCTGAAAAAGCGCCTGAGAGAGCTGAGAGAGAGAAAAGTTGAAGATATGATTTGGGGATATGGGGGAAATTAAGTGGGAGGGTTTTATGTTAAAAAAAACCTCTGTACCGACGGTTCCGTGTTGTATAGATACCCTACAGCGACGGTTCCGTGCCGACCGTCGCTATAGCTCGTCGTTATATGTCAAATTTCTAGTAGTGGATGAGGTGAGTGAAGCAACGTTGTTGGGACCGGAGTTGGTACGTATGACTACGGAAAAGTTTCAAACGATCCGACAACGTATAAAAACCTCACAAGATCGACAAAAGAGTTATGCTGATCTTCATCGAAAGGACGTGGAATTCGATATAGGAGATCATGTGTTGTTACGTGTTGCTCCATGGAAAGGGGTTACGAGATTTGGAAAGAGAGGAAAGCTCAATCCTCGATTCATTGGCCATTTTTAATCCTCGGTCGAGTAGGAACTGTGGCCTATAGACTCGCTTTACCGCCAAGTATATCTCGTGTTCATAACGTTTTTCACATATCCATGTTACGTAAATATGTGAAAGATCCAAACCACATTATTGAGTTAGAACCGGACGAAATAGCGGAAGACTTAACGTACGAAGAGGTGCCTGTTCAAATCATGGATAAGAAGGAACATATTTTACGCTCCAAGGTTATACCTCAAGTCAAAGTTTTATGGAGGAACCACGATATTGAGGAAATGACCTGGGAGTTAGAATCTGAAATGAAATCAAGGTATCCTTACCTCTTTGATATACCAGGTACGTACCCTAATTTCGAGGGCGAAATTTCTTAAGAAGGGGAGATTGTGAGACCCCAGATTTTATGAATAAATATTTTTCTCGAAATATTTTTATATTATGGTGTGAATTTGATATAATGTTATAATTGTGGGTAATATTTATAAATTTTGCAAAGTATGCAAGTTGTTATATTATATTCGATTAGTCGTGGGAATATTCTCGTAGTTTGGAGAATATTCGCACGACGACAAGACAATCATTAGTGGACCCTACAACTAATTATTGTTGGATTGACAAAACGAAAAAAATATTTTTTATAAAAATAATGGCGGAAGTTTTACCGTTAATCTTTGTTGAACTACTTTCGGTAGTAAAGTACAATATGTCTGGCGTGGGCTGCGTAGTAGACACTTGAGGTATTAATTATTAATGCTTATGTGAAAGTCACTTTCCAGTTTTGTTTAATTATTGCTATATTAATTATTGCATAGTATCTCACGTTATTTGATTCAATTATTATCGATATTTTATATATTATTAAATCAATAATTGAAATGACAAAGCTAGTAATATTATAAATTGCAATATTAACGATGTCTGAAGTTCGCTGCATTGAGAGAGGTTTGGTCACCTAATCATGCCAATAGGGAGAAATCCTTATTGGAAAGCCCTTCTTTTCCAGGAACGACACAGTCGATTAATATTGTGAATTATAATAATGATGACAAATGTTGTTAAAAATATTGAAAGGATTTTTATGAGGTAGTTGTTGTAAATTTAACGTATTATTTAGACCCTCATTTACCTATTTTTCAACATTATTGATGAAAGTTATTTAAATATAATGGGACCCCATGATTATGACATGTTGGGGGAGGGGAATATGTGGGGCCCACGGTTTGAAAATTGAATGGATGGGAGGTTTTGATTTTTGGTTTATACGAAGGGAGTATTATTGTTATCATTATATATATATATATATATATATATATATATATATATATATATATATATATATTTTATTTAAAAGATTTTACTTTAAATATAGACCATCCGATTAAAAGTAAATCAATCTGGACCGCTCATGAATTAGTTAATATGTCAGATCCATTCTTCTATAAATGAAAGCTCATTCCTTCATTATTTTCTTACAATTCAATTGAACTCTGAGAGAGAAAGTTATAGAGAAAAATAAGAAGAAGTCTCGCTAACTTTCTTTCCTTTATCCAGCTTTCTTTTACGGTGAGGATATTACTCTTTTGTATTCAAGAAGAGAACTTCATTATTCCATTTCTTTATTATTCATTTGGAATAACTTGTATACGCTGAATACCCTATACTTGGTGACGTTCTTCTTATTTCATCTTTATTATTCCGTTGGAACATCATGTTCATGCATTTTTCCTTTAGGACTTGGTTCCGACTTTATTATTCTCGTCTTTATTATTATTACATTGAGAACATCCTCGTCGATTGTGATTTTCACCGACACGGTTCCGTTATTATTATTCTTATTGGAATAACCTCGTCATCACAAAGTCTGCATGCACGGTGATTTCTGTTGTTATTCCATTCTTTATTATTCTGTTGGAACATCCCGCTTGATTGTGATTTTTACGACACGGTTACATTATTATTATTCTATGGAATAACTTATCTATCTGTAATCTGCATGCATGGTGATTTTGTTTGTTATTCCATTCCTTATTATTCTCGGTTGGTTAAAATTTTGACTTCTATACTCTATGAAATTAGTGGAATATCCTTGATATTTGCGCTTCATCCAGTATTTTTCATGGAAATATTCTTATGAACATTCTTGAATTTTACTCTACAACGCAATAACATGTTGACAATTTGGACGTTATTAGTTCCTGAATAACTTAATTCTTGAACTTGTTTTATTGAATTCTTATATCATTGTCATCATCCTCATGTTTATATTTTTTTTTAATGTTATCTGTGGCCTATAGAGCATGGATGGACTTGGTATGATTATGACCAGGGATTATTCGGTGTAATCATGACCATAATGTTATAAATGATGTGGTAAAAATTCTCATTGGCAGTAGTGCATTGATGGACGATTGTTGGCATGATCATGACCATTATCGATGAATACACAAATATCATTGGCCAGTAGTGCGTGGAATTTGTGGTCGTGACCCTAATGAATATCCTCTGGCCGTGTAGTGCAAGGATGATGTGAATTATTTATTAAAATTTGAGTCCCGATGATAAAAGTAATGAAAAACCTTATAAAAATATAAAAGATAGTAGATTTTATTCTCTACTTGACTCTTTTAATGGATTGCTTGATCCAATCGCAGAGTTAAACTTGATGTCTATTGTATTTTATCGGTTTAACATTGTTGAAGGCTAATGATAATTTATTACAGATTATCTTATAGTCATAATATTTCTTCACGGTTAGTTGAAATTTCACCCTTTCTTTCAATCGCTTTTCTTGAGAAATGAGAATGTAAATTTAACTAGTCGAGATTTTATTGATAGTCCCAGATGGTGTCTTAGTAGTCTTCACTATTCTATAAAATAGTGTGATAATAAATGTAATGAGAACATTTTACGAGAGTGGATATTGTCTGTAGAAGACAATATTTGTATTAAAACTCACAAACATGTATTTTGTCTCTTTTTACATTTATTGTCAGTATAATTAAGTTGTATTTGAATTTTTGTACTCATGTATTTTAGGCGACTCAGATGGGTGATGTATACCTATTTTGGGGCGTCACAATATATATATATATATATATATATATATATATATATATATAATTAATGAATGAATGACCTTGTCAGAGCGGGTAGTACTGTGGCTATGAATCTGGTCAAGGAGCTGCTGCAACTTGGAGACAAGATCGTTGATTTGATCATCATTGATCCTCATTGAACCTCCTCCTCCTGCTGCTGATTGCCTGGACCGTGACCTTCTGCTACACATTTTCTAATTATTTAATGGTTGAAAATAAATTAATTAAAGGAAAAAAAATGTAATGTAGACGAGTAGGAACAATTAAGATGAAACTAAGAAATGATGGAGATCCAAGTAAAAGAAATTAGAGACAGAATTAAGGGGAAGGGGCGGGGGTTGTGAAGTTGTAGCTAGATATATATGGTATTAATGTCAACGAAGAGAAAGAATGGGCTAAGAGTGATGATGATTAATGTGAAAATTAATTAGAATGGAAATTAAGGAATTGAAAGAGATCATAAATTGGGAATGTAGTCAGAGACAAGTAGTGGAGGAACATACATATATAGTAGCTAGTGGTGGCTTAAAATTGTTTAGAGAGAGAGAGGAATTAACATGTACAAGTAGTGGTGGTGTTGTGTGAAGACCACAATTGCATGGGAGAACAAATTTAAATAGCTAGGACTAGGGAGTCTGGTAACAAGAGGTAGACTAGTAGTATCAAGTATGCAAGTTTCTAGAGAGAGAATAAGCTAGCTAGGGATCGAATTATTATTTATTTATTTATTAACTTAAATTAAATTAAAGTAATACAAACGCCATATTGTCGTCCTTGTTCTTATTCCCAATCCCAAATGTAGTTTCATCTCAAATGCTCTTTAACACAAACAAACACACGAGAGAGAAGAAGTGGTAGCCTGACAGATAAGACTGTAAAATGAGTAAATAGTTTGGATTCGATTCGTACTTATTCGATTAAAAATTCGATTTGAGCTCGACTCGAAATATAAATAAGTCAAATATGAGCAAATTTTAGAGTTTGATAAATTACTCGAACCTTCTCAAATTAAAATTTTCTATTGATATTCGGATCATATTTGTTTGAAAAGTTCAAAATACTCGGACTCGATTCGGGATCGTGCTCGACTCGGTAACTAAATAAGCTTCAATCAAACTTTATTTTATAATTGATATATTTTGTAAATCAAATCTGAGCAACTTAATAGTTGACTCGACTCGATTCATTTATACATTTATGTGCAGATTGATTGATTGATTGTTGTACTTGTACATTAGGGTAGGCGGTGTGCTAATTTGTGTCAGACTCTCCATGTTATTTTTATTTCTTAATTAATTTCCTAATATATACTCCGATCCTATTTCTGGATTATTATTGTTACTTACACACACACACACACACACACACACACACACACACACACACACACACACACACACATATATATATATATATATATATATATATATATATATATATATATATATAAACTTTATTCCCTATTTGTATGCATGTATGACTTGTTGATCATTTCGTCTTGATATATCAATCAATTTATAATTGATAGCCAGATGATGATATTTGGGTCGGTGTTTGGAGAGTGGTCACCTGAAAAGTGAAAATAAAGAAATTGGGGTAAGCGCGCGTTATGAGTGTCACATTCCAACGACGTCGTCTAACTTGGTAGATAACTTAAACAATAGGCAATCGGTCGATCGAGCATAGGGTTTAGTGAGTACCTGTTTAACCATCTCGATGTTGGCTCCAATCTCACATGCTTTGGGGCGTACGTACGTACGCATCTGGATTGTGATGACCCTAATTTTTTTGGTCATGCCGCCTCTCATGCTTAATTATTTTTTAGAGAATATTTTGGGATGATTATAAAATCAAAATTTGATGATAAATTTGATAATATATAAATTAATTACTTATATTACTATATACTTAAATTAATTTGGTTTAATAGGTTGGAGTTGGCAAATTAATTTATTAAAACCTATTATTGGGAGCAATTCATTAAGTGCATGGTTAAACAAATGCACACATTCTTCAGAAATGGAGCCAGCCAGATATATAGTCGATCAACACCTAGAATTAAGTAGATAGAATTTCATATATAGAGATAATGTACACATGAGTTGACCAGTCAAGATTTGAAGCATGCAACATGGTCTTGCCTCAAATATTTGAAGTGAAAAAACACGACACGTGGGTTCCTAATTCAAAATGCATAAGCGTTTACATGCACCGACCCACTTTCTAAGATATATATTTTCCCATATCTATTTCGTTTCTAAAATTAATTGCTATCTAGCTACTTTATTTGAACTCATTAATCCTTACGGACCGACCTTATTCTATATTACGTCGATCTCCTTTTGAACCCTAATATCTTTTCTGCCCAATTTTAATCTAACTAATGAGTGTTCCTTTTTGCAGGATATATGCAATTTGTTTTTAGATTATTTTTTCTGCATTTTAACGTAATTTAATTATTAAAAAGATGTTATACGAGGCTGTACGTACCACTTTTACTTGAAGATTGTTCAAGAAAGTAATTTCATGTAAAATTTAACTAGTGTATTTATTTTTTAAAGCACTTTATAGAGATATATTGATAAAATTTTAAATACAATTTAAGTGTAAATGTAATTTAATTTGTTTGTTCTAAAGAAATGAATATATTTAACTTTATCAGCTACCCGATCGAGGGGTTGATGCATTTTGCTGGTTAAACCTGGTCAGGATTTATAACGTACACTAACAGAGGCACTAATTAAGATTATACATTTGCGAGTGAAACAACTGATCATAACAGTACCAAGGTTTGGTTGTGTGTACAAAACTCGAATAATTAACTAGGTCTAGGTGTCGGTCGATCTTCTACAACTTAATTGTATTTGAAGAAAATCCAACGAATTAATGGCCGTAAGAAGAGGCTTAGTTTCATTTTATGGGTACTGGATCAATATGACTTCTGCTACTTCTATTCATGGGATCAGCTATTAATCAAATCTAAACTATAGTACTAAGGAATATATCCTGTACAGTACTTTCTTAATTCTAAACAATTAAGTAGTTCCTACTTTGAATCTAAATTCATCTATTATTGCCCAATTTACCCCATTTGACACAATATCCAACTCCACTTCCTCCCTCCCTTTTGCAACTCACTTTCTCTCTCCACCCTCCATTCCAGATCAACATGCACCAAGATCCAGATTAAAAGGGAAATTGTTTTAAGCAGATCTTCCTTTCAAATACATTCTAAAGCACTTAATTATATTCATGACCCACTTATATCTTGATTCCTCAAAATAATAGATTTCGGGCGGGTGAGAGAATAATATTTTAAGCATGTAATTAGTTCTCCATTCATCCAAAAATCTTAAAATTTACAGAATAGATGACCAGGGACGGACGTCTTCAATAAGATCTGACTATATGTCACACAGATCGATAGGAAAGATTAATGGGTGATTACTCTTTACCGATGGTGAATTTTGAATAGGTGGCAAATTAATAGTGAGAGAATTTGAGTGATTCTTATAAGTTTGGATGAAGAAAATGATATATAAACAATACTTTGCTTCTTTTTTTTCTTTCATGTGGCATGAGCGGCTAGGTCCAATATCCGCCTATACAGATATGGGTTCTATACAGTGGGTTGAGTTGGATTAAATGGTGATGTAGTGTTTGTTTTCCTGTTTGAAGTTATGTTATTGATTGGGATAATGAATTTTAACTCATAAAATAATTTAGAAAGTACGTATTGGAATGGTAGCTTTGTATGATGATTGAATGATGCAGGATGTGGAAGAAGAAGAGAGAGCAATGGGGTATTGCGGATAAGTTGGACATAAATGTATGAATTTAGTTAATAAATGGGGATCACGTGCGGAAATGACAAAAAGTCTTGCGCCCCTTTTTTAATTCTTGCTTAAATATTAACAGAAGAAAAAAAAAAGCTTTTGAAAAGGATTAGGTATTAATTAAAATAAAGAGGTTAGGTCTCTACTCTCTCCTGGGGATTTAAATTAAAAAAAAGGGATTATTCAGCAAGCATCTCGGGACACATGACCTTAGATCCAATGAACAGCGAGGACTGTACTCCACGAGGAACCCTAAATTTCATATCCAGTGGGCTGATCTTAATTAAATTCCAAGCAAAAGGTATATGTATATAATGATCTTCTTACTTAGTTCTTAGCATATGCACCCTGTACGTACCTGGCATGCATTATACTAACATAATAAAGACGTGATTATTTTTTCTTGCATTATTTAAATCTCGAAAACATACTAGATATTAAAATTAAATTAATCATGTTTCTCCCAATTTAGTCGGTGTGGGATGGAGCAGAGCTTAGGAATGCGAGCGCCAAAAAGCTTTTAATGGCCGATATAATTAAAGTGGCAAATCGAGCATTATGCAGGCAATTATATACTAATCTAGCTAGGTACTGAACATCTAAGGTTCAATTATAACAGAAGTATATAAAAATTACTACTATATACTTTTCTTCATTCTAGGGAGATGATGTTTTTACATATTCTCTTTCGTACACCATTTATGTGAGGGCAAGAGTAAAAATATAAAAATTTGAAAATATCATTTTTCTTAATTTTATTTCTAATATCCAAAGGGTTATAGATGCATGAATAATATAATGTTTAAATATGTATATATCTAATATAGTAATATGTACCAAAATATTAATTCTCTTTCTTCCACAGATTAGAGAGTTGCATTTTTAAACAACCTACTTTTTTTAAAAAATATTATAAAAGGTACGTAATTGTTGTGGCATGATATATATGATTCATTCTTCCTTGAATATAAGTAATGACATTTTACAATTTCGTTTCACTATAGTTTGGGATTGAATATATATAATTTTGGAATGTTCTCTAATTAATTTTGGAACAAAAAGAGAATAAAAGTAGAAATTAACACTTTCAATATATAAATATGTATATATTTTTGGAAATAGAAACTTAGACTGTTATGTAATATTTATTCGATCTTTAATTATTTTTATATATCTCCATCAAATGAAAACCAGTCCGAGAGAGATGGATGGTCTTAATTATTTAGCTCATTAGGGCAGATTATAGGGAGAATTAGCCTGATTTTTGGAGTTACAACTTACAAGAGATCAAACTTCAATTTTCTTTTCTTTTCTTTTGGTCCTTCTATACATATATCTTTGTTAGGAATTTGGATTTTGGAGCTTGAAAGTAACTGAAGTTGAAAAGAATGTAGTAGCATCTTCTCTCCGTGCATTATATATATATATATATATATATATATATATATATATATATATATATATAAGCGAACCGTAATAAAATTTGAGGGGTCAAAATTTGAGGCGATTCTGGGAGGTCGGAACGATGGCGATGTAGAGTTGCAAATGACAAGAGTTAATACTTTAATTATCACTTTAATACTTCTAATTCATATGATGGTTTACCTCCATTTTTTTTACATATAGCATATAGTATATGAGAGTATGTCTAGAGGCTTACTAGGCTGCCCAACACAACATTCAAAGTTGCTTTGACATACGACTTTTTAATTTTTTTTATTTCAATTTGCAGCTAACTGCTGCTGCAAGTGGGCAGCAACCCTCAACTCTTAACACTTGGTTTGCTAGCTAGCTTCTAATTCCCCATATCTTTAATCTATTTACGCTGAATTTTGAGTAATTAGATAGGTGATACAACTCACTCATAATAGAGCATATTAGTTGAGCATCTTAAGCAACATAGTTGCTACTTGATCGAAAAGTCTAAGGGAGCCCCCACCATCGCCTTCGATTCTTTCGCTGTCACTATTGGAGTCTTTGCAGCCGACACTTGTAATATCACCACTTTGAGACCTTATAACTGTTAGCTCGTATGTTAAATTATAACAACCTTTAAATATGATTTACATATCATATGAGACTGCATTTAAAAGTTATAACCTTTTCAATTCAACTTCAATAGGCTGCTCATAACAGTGCGTAAAAATAGCTTCACACACTTAATTTTAACTTTTGATTTTGCTTAAAAATTGCTTTTCGTTTCAATCTAATATACCCAAACTCTTTAATTATCATTTCATATGACATACCAATCTGATACAAGCCTTGATTCCATCTAATATTCGGTTTTTAGTCAAAACAGTCCACTTGAGACTTTTATTGAACAACTTGTGCACATTTAGTCTCTCTTATGGTTATTTATTTGAATTTCAAACCCATTTAGTCTCTCTTATGCCTCCGCACAACAACTTATCTCCTCTAATCTTGTTCCAGCCATAACAATTCATTGAACAACTATAAATATGCATAACCAATATATAAATCAACTTTAAATATATTCAAGTATTTAACAACTAACTAATTTCCCATATCAATGGTGAAAAAGTTAATGGGTTTTGCAATCCCAATTTGCTTATCCAATGCCAGTAGCATAAACTCACAAGTCACAAATCACCATAATCAAATACAAGATTAAATAGATCAAAGTGAGATAGATTACTTACCTTTGATAACCGGAAAGCTTAGAGCAAAAATCTTGATGTATCCCAGTCGAAACTTGACTGAAGAGGCGAATTAAGAAGAACGAAAGTTTGAAGAAGACCGAGAGTCGATGACCAGGAGGCGGTGGTGGCCTTCGCCTCGCCTCCCCCGCCCGCTTCTCTACCGGGGTCAAATGCCCCCTCCCCCCCCCTAGTTCGCTTATTTGTTTATATATATATATATATATATATATATATATATATATATATATATATATATATATATATAGGGAACCCATTCATGGCAACCAGTTGTCATGGGAACTGTGCAACAACCTCTTTTTATACCGTTGATAAATTGATTTGAAGGCTGAGATTAGAAGTTATATTTGATCAGCCGACACAGGTTGTTGTACCCAAATATTTATTTGTGCCGGCTTCTATTTTAATAAGAGAGGCCCACGTAAAATATTCTTGTCAGTATAGTTATACAATATGAATATTTATTATTAAAATAATCTGGCCGGAAGAGCTTATACCAGCTTATCTTTTTTTTTTTCGACCGGTACAGCTTGTATTGGCTTGTATAAGGAAATAATAAAAAAATATTTTGAACCCGACCGGACCAAGCTGTCACGGCTGGGAAATAAATAAAATTAAAAATAAGAAAATAATCCTTTTATTGATATTATTACAAAAATAAGAAAAAAATATTAAAGGGGATAATAATAAATATAAAAATTAACTTATTTCTATTTTAACAAACTCAATTAATAATATAGATTTATATAAAAAAAATCGTAATATAATAATAATATATAGATTTTGGGGGATGGTGAAGTTTTAATATAAAGATATATCCTTGGTTGAAATTAACAGTTAAACTCGTGGTGCTCGGGTAGTCTTATGACGTGGGTTTGGTGCATGAGGTTCCAAGTTCGAATCTGTTTAGCAGCGAATAGTTGGATATTTTTAATTTTTTTTATTTCCCAGCTGTGACAGTTTGGTCCGGCCGAGTTCAAAATATTTTTTTATTATTTCCTTATACAAGCTGTACCGGCCAAAAAAAAAAAAGGATATGCCGGTATAAGCTCTTCCGGCCAGATTATTTTAATAATAAATATTCATATTGTATAATTATACTGACAAGAATATTTTACGTGCATGGGTCTCTTATTAAAATAAAATGTAAGACAAGTAAATATTTAAAAGACAACAACCTATGCCTTACCGATCAAATATAACTTCTAATCTCAGCCTTCAAATCAATTTATTAACGGTACAAAAAGTAATTGCACGATTCCCACGACAAACCTATTATTATGAATGGATTTATATATATATATATATATATATATATATATATATATATATATATATAGTCTTAGTATGAGGACTGAATTTCGGGGTTTTAAATTAAACAGACGAACAATTTTGTCTTATGGGTTGATTCCATCCGTGGTTAATTGTATACAAGTGCAAGGCACAAAATTAGTACTGTAAGATCAGAAGATAAAATTGCCAAGTTTCAATAATGTGTGACTGGAGCCACCCCATTTCTTTTATAGTTTATACTTGTGGTGGTTCATGTGGATATATCGAGTAGTGCAAGTAATACTTACATTTTGACTTTTTTAAAAAATTTCAATTTAATATATATGCATTATATAAGTTTAAAATCAATAAACTTTTTAATTGGTAGTACATTTGATATAATTTTTAATATATTATATCAGTTATATCGGATCCAAAGCAGGGCGGGGCGGGGGCGGGGGCGGGGGCGGGGGGGGGGGGGGGGGGGGCACATGCCCCACTAGATTTCTAGGAAGTCATCTGAAGGTGGAAATGATGGATTGTAGTAGGTGAATGGAAGAACTTTGGACCAATACATTTGAATCTTACAAAATAGAACTTTGGGTTGGGTCCAATAAATGGTAATTTAGAGTTTAGACCAATACATAACTTTTTGTCACTCTTACAATAAACACAAATTTCTTTTCTTTTCTTTTTTATTATTTTCAAAATTTTATATCATTCATATCCTTAATATTATGATTCTACATTCGTTCCATAAAAAAGTCACCTCTTAATATTATGATGTCAATTTGTAAAATTCTAAAATTAAAAAGTAGTACGAATTTATTTGATTCAAACTAATAAATTGTGAATATTATAATCTATTTAAAAATTATAAATGTGGTTCAAAAATTTAAATTAATGTATGACAGAAGGTTGAAAAAACTATTTTCGTTATAGTAAAATGAATTTCTCACTAGATCAACTAAACCATCAAATCAATCACAACATTCATTCACACTCAAAAGAAGAAAGTTGGGGAATTTATTTTTTTTAATTTGACCCCAATAAACTTTCAGGCTGGATCCGCTCCTGATTATCAGAACTAGGTTTAGGATAGGTACCATTTATCATTCTTAATTTGTGTTTAGCTAAAAGAGCTAAAATCATATATTGTTTCCATTTAGAGTAATTAGCACCATTCAACGGTTGAGAAACTAGAATCAAACTTGGATGATCATAAGTTGCAAGAAAAACGCAACACAAATTGAAGAATTTGAACAAGAAGAGATTAAAATTCTGAGATTAACATACACAAATTTTGAGCTAATTCAATCACAGAAAATAGCACAAAATTCTAATTATAGAATTCATAAAATTGCAGATGAAGAGAAATTATGGAGAGGAAAGGAAAGTACACAAAGAAGAAGTCCAAAAATAATATAGAAAGATAGAGTTGGGTGAGATGAAGAATTTATGTGAATTTGCAGAAAAATAGAGATGGAGATCTAATCACAGACTATTGAGCAAAAAGACAAAGTAATTGAAGAGTACATGTTCCTATTTATACAGCTACGAGTATGGACTAATTCTCTAACTAATGTTAACAGTTGTAATTAGTATTACATCAACACTAACAAACTATCTAACAAAATTACAACACCTATTTACAATCTAACCTGACTATTATTGTTGCTGCTAAACTTGGATGTTGAGCTAAATAGGTTCATCCTTAACAGTTTCATTACAAGAATTATATTTTAATATCATTTCGTCATTTCTTTTCTTTTTTTATTCATAAAAAGGCCCAAGTTTGAAGTTTGTCTTCTCTTCTCTATATTTAAAAAAAACTCGGTAGCTATTTGTCTAGTGGGCTAACTTGATAAATATAATAAATGTTGTCTTAAGCCGAAAGAGCCAGCCCATATGCCTTACGCAACATACGCATACCATACTTACCGGTCACCAATAAATAAGGGTGTAAACGAGTCGAACTGAAGCGAACAGAGAGCTACTCAAATTCGACTCGAAATGATAAATTCGTACTCGAATTATATTTGAAAATTTCTACTCAGATTCAACTCGACTCGAATATTTATTACTCAAATTCGATTCGACTCGACTCGAATATTTATTCAAACTACTCACGAGCTTCAAATTCAAGCTCGAATTCGAATCTCCACATAATAACTAGTTTTATAATAAATATAATTATAAATTAAATTTGTTATTTTACTTAAAAAGAGAAAATATATTTATTATTACACTTTACAAATATAAAATAACAATTAAAATTAAAAACAAAACAAAATAATAACTAATTATCCTAATTTGATTTAAATTTGTATATATTATAAGAGAATGTATCGAACATCTAATCTAATATGTATTAACCGAGTATGTATCGAATCACAATCAAAAATTCGATTACTTTGAATCTTAAACTAATGAAGTATAACTCTTAGATTCTACTCATATTTTTATTCGAAACTATTTTAATGCTTTCGATTTGGATCATATTATTAATAAATTCAGCCTGCTGTTCAGATTTTTTTTCTAGCCTAACCCTAATCGAAATCTCGAATCGCTAAGTAATTTTATTTACGTACTTTTTACCAATAAGAAAGACGAAGTTAATCTTATATGAGAAGAACAAGACCCTAGACCAAGTCCTAGCCCAAGCCCAAGCCCAAGCCCAATATATAAACCGTTCTGCTATTTAATCGGCGAGTTCTTCTTTGACAACCGACTGTGCCGGATTTATATGAACCGTAAGCACCAGGCCACCACCATCGTTAACAAACTGCTTTTCGAAATTCAAATATATTTTCCGTTCCAAAACAGCTAAAAATCAACTTCTCCCACGATCTAGTTCTATTCCCAATTCATTCTATCTGCTCTTTATACTATACAAAATTGTACTCCAATAAAGATTAAAAGATTAATTATTATTTGTTAATTGATTTGTGTTTGGGAGAAGGCAGAAATTAATTTGGCAGAAAGAGAAAATGAGGGAATGCATATCAATCCACATTGGTCAGGCTGGAATTCAAGTAGGAAATGCATGTTGGGAGCTTTACTGCCTTGAACATGGTATTCAGGTAACAAACCAATTTGCTAAAAAAGAAAAACCTCATAAATTTGCCTTTTTCTTGATACCCTTTACACTAATTTTATCTTTTTTTAAATGATTTTCTGATGTAATTGTAGCCTGATGGACAAATGGCGAGCGACAAGAGCATAGAGAAGACGATGCCTTCAATACGTTTTTCAGCGAAACGGGTGCTGGAAAACACGTACCACGAGCGCTATTTGTAGATCTAGAGCCCACTGTGGTTGATGAGGTTCGAACGGGGGTGTATCGCCAGTTGTTCCACCCCGAACAACTCATCAGTGGCAAAGAAGATGCTGCCAATAACTTTGCTCGTGGCCACTACACTAGTAAAAATAACCCCCAATTTTGGCAATTTAATTACCAGTATTTTGTGTAAACTATGCTATTATGGGTGTTTAGATTTCCCCATATATGGTACTCTCTGTGTGCATCCTCATGCTACAAACATTACTTGAGATGGAAAAACAAGGAGCCCTATGATACCACCATATCCAGTATAAATAAGCAATATTAATGTCATCAAAGTTACCTTGTACTGCCTTCATCCGAAAAGAAAAAAATAAAATATATATATGAAAATAATAAGTACCAGTGAGCGTATAATGACAGCACATTGGTTACTAACATAAATAATAAATAAATAAGGTGGTGTCGTTCAATTGGATGGTCGGCCGGTGAACTTTGTTCACATGGGAATGTAAGTATGTTGTTGAATATTGGCAATTTGTGCGTGATGATGAATGGTGTTGTTTACATTATTCATTGGGTGCCCATTTGTGACTATGAATTTAAATACGTTTTGCTTTTCTTACTTGGTGAAATGAAAGGAAAGCAAGCCCTCCCTTGTCATGAGACAGATTATGAAGCATGAAAAAAATGCATTTATGATCAATTACAAATTATTAATTCATTATTTCTGCTTTCAGTTGGGAAAGAGATTGTCGCTGTGTGCCTAGACCGCATCAGGAAGCTTGCAGACAATTGCACTGGATTACAGGGGTTCTTGATTTTCCATGCTGTTGGTGGTGGAACTGGCTCAGGCCTTGGCTCTCTACTCCTTGAAAGGCTTTCTGTGGACTATGGAAAGAAATCGAAGCTTGGGTTCACTGTTTATCCGTCTCCTCAAGTTTCAACCTCTGTTGTTGAGCCTTATAACAGTGTTCTGTCCACTCATTCCCTTCTTGAGCACACTGATGTTGCAGTACTTCTTGACAATGAGGCCATTTATGACCTTTGCCGCAGATCCCTAAGCATTGAAAGGCCAACCTACACCAACCTCAATAGATTGGTGTCTCAGGTATGATTTTAAAATCTCTTGGAATATTATAACTAATGCGTGATTTACTGAATAATTTAAAGTGAGGGCAGTTGTTAACTAGTACCAAGAATATCACACCAAGAATTTGTATGGAATGATGAAATCACAAAGGAGTTAACTGAGTACTAGCTAGAGTGTGAGACCATATAATATATATGTAGACTTGTTCATTGGTAAAGTGGCCTCAAGTTCTGAAATGAACATTGCTTCTGCCTGTACGTAAGATTTTAATGCAAGTCTCTAGAATTTTATTGTTGCAGGTAATTTCGTCCTTAACTGCTTCTCTTCGTTTTGATGGTGCCCTGAATGTGGATGTTACTGAATTCCAAACCAACCTAGTCCCTTACCCGCGAATTCATTTCATGCTCTCGTCCTATGCCCCAGTTATTTCTGCTGAAAAGGCTTACCATGAGCAGCTTTCAGTAGCAGAAATAACGAACAGTCTGCTCGAGCCATCTTCCATGATGGCAAATGTGACCCTAGGCATGGCAAATACATGGCATGCTGTCTGATGTACCGCGGGGACGTAGTGCCAAAGGATGTGAATGCAGCAGTGGCCACTATTAAAACGAAGAGAACCATTCAGTTTGTGGATTGGTGCCCTACTGGATTCAAGTGTGGGATAAATTACCAAGCGCCAACGGTTGTTCCTGGTGGGGACTTAGCCAAGGTCCAGAGAGCTGTTTGTATGATCTCTAACTCCACAAGTGTTGCAGAGGTATTTTCAAGGATTGATCACAAGTTCGACCTCATGTATGCCAAACGTGCCTTTGTGCATTGGTATGTCGGGGAGGGGATGGAAGAAGGGGAATTTTCAGAAGCTCGCGAGGATTTAGCTGCTTTAGAGAAGGATTATGAGGAAGTTGGTGCTGAGGCTGTTGAAGGAGAAGAGGAAGAAGGTGAAGAGTATTAGGCTTGAAAGTTTTGATGGTGGTTTCTGTTATTTCAGTTGATATTCTTTGGGAACATTTTAATCAGGTTTACTATATGTAGTTTGTGTGGTTGCCAAGGGTTTGAATTAAATGGAGCCTATTATTGTTTGATGCTTTTGAAGACATAGCATGCATGCTCTTCATAAATTTGCTGAATGCACATGTCATCTACTCCATTTTAGTTTAGTATCTATTTTATTACTGTACTGTCTGTTCTTGGTTAAGTGTGAACTAGTTACGTGATGGAATTGGAAGGGAACTCCAAATTAAATAAATACCTATAATAACTACATAAATACTGTTTAGAATGCTCAGAAAACAAATCAGCATGTGCATTATGCACTCGTATTGGTTCCCAAATTAAAAAGGAGAATATCATTTTTACATGTATTTTTGATATTTTCAAATGATTCATTCTCACGTGAATGTGGGACCCACTGTATGCTCATGTGAGAGATGAACATGTAAAAATATCAAAAATATATGTGAAAATTTCAGTTCCCTTCTCAAGCTTTTGAATAAAGTTGCCGAATGTTAACTTTACCTCTAAACATAATTTAAATGACAATATATTATTGAACTATTTTATTTTATTTTTTGCTCAACCCCTAGGTGGTGTGTTATGGTTAAGAACTCGATAGGTTACTTTTGGGCCGGGGGATTCATCTGGTGCACACCCAACCAACTCCAAGGTAAGGAAGGGGGAGAAAAAATTAACACCAATTTTGGATAACCATATCATCACATTTGGTCTATTTTTAAAAAGGAAAACAACATTTTGACATTGAGGTAGTAGAACCCCGTTATTGGAGTTTAATGAACTAATTCAAAACGAGTGAGGCAGTGTCACATTCCATTTGTTAAAAGGGTCTGATATTTTCATAATTAGATCCTATTTTTAACTAAATTAATCTTTTTGTTCAGTAGACTAACAATTAAATTTAGTTCTTATGTCCAAATTACCCCATACTTAATAAATAACTAAACATCTAGTTGCTTAATTTTATTTGATTAGTGGCGTTGCTCAATTCATTTATACTACACTGTTAACCTTTTGAAACCAACTTTTATTTTTTTTAATTGTTATGATAGTAATAATGTTAATAATAATTAGAAATTTGTTAGGAAATAAGTGGGATTTACACATAAAAATTAGGATCTAAGGCTTTCTCCCACCAGAATTTTTTTATATTTTCAAATAGAACCAAGACAAGACAACACGTCGTCGTTTTGATATTCAAATAAATTCTAACCACCAAATTTGATTCGTACCCCCATACATATATTTTTTATTTAAAAATTGAGTGATTCTCTCTGTTTATATTTCTCTCCTTTCCTCCACTTAACATTCAAAAGAAATGGAGACCTCTCCTTCTACTCAAATTCTCAAAACTCATACACTTATAAATTGAAACCATGAAACTAACTAGCAAATAGTATGCAAACACCAGCACATTATAGAGGGAGGTCACCAGTCAACTCAGTAGCAAATCATTGCAATTAAGATATGCACACCATATTAGTGAGACTTGAAATTAGAAAAGCTAGAAAACGAATCTTTTTCCCATCCCTAAAATAAGCAGCACATAGAATTCATATTACATCCATAAAGACTAATGTACACTTCCTTAATGTTTAGTGGAAAAATTTAATTGATAAATAACCAAAAATAATAAAGAAAAGACCAATATCCACTAGCTTTCATAATGTTTTCTTGTTACTGTTCTAGGTCAGTCTCTTCAAAAGCCAAGGTTGCATAATCTAAATTCACTCACAACATTTTTTGATATTTTCACATGAAAAGTGTAGTTATAAATGTATAGCGACGGCCGTCGCTATAGGATCTAAAACGACGATTTCCATGTGAAAATATTATTTTTTGTTGTATATTTATCAGTTTTCTAAATAAATGAATCAAATATCTTTTGACTTTGATGGCGTTTCTATAAGGCAGCTTGTTCAAAACATTAGAAAAGAAAAAAAAAAAAAAAAAAAACTTCAGTGCTTTAAGTTCATTGAAAAACCAAATTAAAGTCTTGCAAGACTCTCTTGCCGTGTCCAATTATTAGTCAGATTAATTGCATATATATCTATATGCACACACTTTTACATTGAGAAAACTATTTCTCAATGACACAAACACCAACTAGGAGGACATCATTTAATAATTTCCATACAATGAATCTTATTATCAAGGCCAAAAAAAATATCTTACCATAAAAATTCCCAACTAGATATGAAAATCATTCATTTCTCCACTGCAAGTACCTAAGTGCATAAAAAATAGGTAAAGAAAACAGAGTTAATAACAAATGTTTGAATTTTCTTTGAAGATCTCATTTGCTCCATAATTCATTCTAGTTCAAACACCTAAATACTGAGTTAAAATAAATTAGAATTCAACTTTTACTAAGTACGAGCAAATTGAACATAAGAAATAAATCGAAAATATTAAATATGTTAAAATGAACATCATCAATTATCACGTCGGCATAAATTTTTTCAAGAGAGTATTTTTACATATAATTCATGAAGTTTAAAATTTTGACACGTGTATTTCGCATACTGATATATTACATTACATACATTACCATTTATAACAAAAATTAAAAGACAAATTAAACATTTGTTTAATGAGTGAAATAATTTTTCATTAATAATTTAGGGTGGGTATATTTCAACATGTTGGTCATGAAATTTGTAGTAATTTTTTAGTCCAGTCTGTTAAAAGAATTCTGTTCCCACGTCGGATGCGAGTAATGAGAAATGGTAGAGAGATGAGAATGAGTTTAATGAGAAAAGATTGTGAGTTTTGACTTGAGAAGAAAAATCTTGATGTATAGTTGAGAGTAAATTAAGTGTAATCAATCAATTGGATGGATTATACATTAATTATTAGTCTTAAAATTAGTTTTTCGGTTTCAAACAATAACTTTCCTTTCCTACTCTTTTTGGTCAATTGTCAACTTACTTTTCTAATTAATAATTACTCCTTCCTTTTCATTATATTATATAAGAATCTCTTTTTTTCATATATTTAGAAAGAAAAAAAACTAGTAATCATTTTCTACTTTGCCCTTAAAAATAGAGTAATTGAGATAGAGGAGGAAGAATAATTAATTAGTGCATGGGAGGGTAGTAATGAAATTTCAAACTAACATTAATTATCTAACATTAGAATTAATGAGATTTCTTAATATCTGTAATTAAATAATAAAAATGAAAGATTAATTAATTTAAGATGCCTTAAAATCAAACTTATTACCCAAGCTTAATTGCTTACGTGAAAACAAGTACTAGTAGCTTGCATGACCGGTAAGAAGACGAGAGAGTACAACCACCTAAAAACTACTATCTAAAATATTAATTTTCTAATTAATTACAAATAGAAAGTGCAAATTGTAACTGCCGTTAGGAGTTTAATTTACATTATTTGCACTTGTTAGGATATGATTATTTGGATCTAGCTATGGTGTAATTTAGTCTATTTAATGATTCAGATCTGGTGATGGCCCATATGTATTTATTATGACAATGGAGAGTCCTTATTAAAATAGAATTGTGTTTCCTTATTTGGTGGGATAAGGAAGTTTAATTAGGACTCCTACTCTTAATTGGATTCGGTAGTTATAAGGTGATTCTACAAAAGGAGTGCTTCTCCTACTTGGATGCGGATGGAGGTGACTTCTATATATATGACTACAAGCTAGGATTTGGGGGAGACAACACACAAGAGATACAACACAAATACACAACTTGTACTCCCTCCATATACACATCTTGTACTCCCAATATTATCATAGTGGGTTACTCTCTCTCCCCGTGATTTTTTCCTAATTGTGTTTCCACGTAAATTCGTGTGTTGATATTTATATCTCTTTATTTATGTTTGTGTGAATGTATTTTGTGAGTTTGATATAATCAACTACTCCATCAACCGTTAGCGCGATTTTAGTCTGCTGTTTTGGTGATTTCGTCAGGCGTACAAAATTTGGCGTTAACATTAGCGCCGTCTGTGGGAAACAAGACACTTGTTTTAGTGTCGATTTAAAATCACCGATTCACCGAAGAAGATAAGTGATTCTTTTTATTTACTTAAATAAATATTATATATATATAATATATATATATATATATATATATATATATATATATATATATATGCCAAAGAAATTCATGATTTTTCGTCAATTATTATATACGAATTTGCTCAAGTCTCAACCCATGAAAAAGAATAGTAGTGGAATATATGACTTTTTGTCAATTATTATACATGTGGAGTAATGATAATGTTACAATTTAGCATAAACAGATTAATTAATATGATGAATACCAATTTGTATAGAATGTGCTTTATCATTAACATGATTAATATTATAAAACTCATGCCTTGTATGCTTATTAATGTCTATGGTTGCCTTGTGTGCTCAGACTTAGGGTAAAGCCCATATACTTGCTTTTAAATAAAAGTAATGATAAACAACTGTGCATGATGTCAGGTTTAAAGTTTTTGACTTAGCCAGAATTAAGAAGTGAACAACAGGAAAGTGGAGTATTGCTTGCCAAAGTGGAGACTCGCAGCTTGAAATTAGTCGAGCAAAGGACGATTTCGCTGAAAGCGAAGCTTAGAACTTGAGCAATCGAAGATTCTAAGCATTCTGAAAAAATCCGAGATCTTACAAGAAGAAAAAAGAAAAATTGAAACGGAGAATGTAAGACCCCAACTTATTATTAATAAAATTTAATTTTCTCTATTTATTATTTTGAAATAGTAAGGGTTGATTTGATTAATGTGGATAGTTATGGGTAAAATACGCAAATATTTCAAAATAAGCAAGTGGTTATAAAATATTCATTGTTGTTTAGAATATTCGTTTGGTCGTGGAATATTCTTTATTGTTGGGAATATTCGCATTTACTGCAGCATCTTTTTGTGGGCCCCATATAACTGAAAAGCAATTAGATGAAGAAAACGACAAATATAAGTTGTTTAAAAATAACGGCGTAGTTGTTACCGTTAATACTGTTAAAATACTCGGTGGTTAATGTGACGCCCCCAAAATTAGGTATACGTCACCCATCTTGGGTCGCCACTTACATGGTACATAAATTCAAATACAAACTTAATTGTACATCTGTCGTGTAACATACGACAATACATAAACTGAGAGTTCTAATAGGAATATTGTCATTTAGACAATATCCATACTTAAGGAGTCCTCATTACATTTATTGTCACACTATTTAACAGAATAGTGAGGACGACTAATGCTATCCTCGGGACCATCACTCTTTTCCCCGACTGCTCCAAATATATTCTCATTTCAAGAAGAGAACAATGGAAAGAAAGGGTGAGCTCAACTAGCCCAAAGAAAAATATTATAACTAAGATAATGCGTAATAAATTATCAATAGTCTTCAACAATGTTAAACCGATAAAATACAATAGACAACCGGTTTAATCAGCAGAATATCTGCAATCCATTAAAAGAGTCAAGTAGAAAATAAAGTCTACTATCTTTTAGGTTTTAAAAGGTTTTCATCAATTTTTATCACTAAGACTTAGTTTAATGAATAAACCACAATATCTAATCATCCCCGCGTACACTTGTCCAAGGATTTTCATCAAATTATCAATGGTCATGACTATACCGAATCACCCTCGGTCATAATCATACCAAAAACTATCCATCAATCACCGCATTAGCCACTAAGAGACTTTTATCACATCATTTATAACAAGCCATGATTATACCGAATGATCCCTCGTCATAATCATACTAAATTCATCTATGCACGTAAGCCAAAAGATAACATAATATAATACGAGGATGATGACAATGACATAATAATTCAATAAAACAAGTTCACGAATTAATTTATTCAGAACTAATAACGCCCAAATTGTCAACATGATCATCGCTTTGTAGAGTAAAATTCAAGAATGATCGTAAGAATATTTCCATGAAAAGATACCGGATGAAACGCAAATATCAAGAATATTCTACTAATTTCATGGAGTATAGAAGTCAAAGTTTAACCAACCAACCGGGTATAATAAAGAATGGAATAACAAAGGAAATCACCATGCATGCGGTACTTGCGATGTATAAAAGTTATTCCAATGAATAATAATAACGGAACGGTCGTCGTGAAATTCACACCCATGGGATGTTCCAATGTAATAATAAAGATTTTAACCGGATCCTGTGTAAAACACACGAATAGATATATTCAAGCGTAAATGATAAAGATTTTAACCAGTCCGGTGTAAAACACACGAGCAGGATGTTCCAACAGAATAATAAAGATTTTAACCAGTCCGGTGTAAAACACATGCATGTGATGTTCCAAATGTAATAATAAAGATGTAATAATAGAAAGAATGTCACCAAGTATAGGGTAAACCACGATACAAAAGTTATTCCAATGTAATAAATAAGAATGGAATAACATAAGGATTTCACCAAGTATAGGTATGCCACAGATACAGGTTATTCCAATGAATAATAAAGAATGGAATAATGTGTTTCTCTTCATGAATAAGAAAGAATAACACCCCTTACGGATACAACAAATAATATCCCTTACCTTAGAAGAACTGAATATTGGAAAAGTGAAGTAGCAGAATACTTTTCTTCTTTCTCTCTATAGTTTCTCTCTCTAGAGTTTCAATGAATTCATAAGAAATAATGAAGGAATAAAACTTTCTTTATTTATAAAAACCGAGGGTGGCTCTTGAGTCATAACGAAGCGGTCAAAACGACTCTTGGTAATATCAAAGAGACAACTACTATTTCATGAAGGGGTAATTAACCTCGGAACAATCGAGAAGCGCTTAACTCTTGGTAATATCAAGGGACAACTACTATTATTGCGAAGGGGTAATTACTATTGACGAAGGTAATTACTATCGACGAAGGTAATTACTATTGATGAAGGTAATTACTATTCACAAAGGTAATTACTATTGACGAAGGTAAATACTATCGACGAAGGTAATTACTATTCACAAAGGTAATTACTATTCACAAAGGTAAATACTATTGAAAGGTAATTACTATTCATTAAAGGTAATTACTATTCACAAAGGTAAATACTATTCACGAAACGCCTCGTTGCCAGATCTTTGTGATTCTGTAATATTATTTGTGAATAATTAATTATTGATTTATATAATGAGGAAAATATTGATTTTATGTGGATATAGATGGAGAAAATTTTAATGTGACAATTGTTAAAAATTAATATTTTATCTTTTTCGATAAAATAATTCATTTAAATATATTATTTTAATAATATATTAACTATGATATTTTATAATGAATGTGGGATATATGAGTATATGAGGAGGAAGAGTATTTTATGGCATTAAATATTTAACACATATTTTGTGTGTTGGTGGACACAATTATTGATAAATTTGATTATAAATACAGTAAAATCGTCTGTTTGTGGATTTCGGTCAATTTCGCTTTGGAATTTGGAAAAACTTTCTTCCGCAAAGTTGTAGAGAATTGAATTTCCTATAAAAACTCTCGAGATTCAATTTTTCGATAAAAGAGCTATTTATTGTAAATTATTGAAGTTCTCAAGCTTGAAATAATTAATTTTAAAGTTTTAAATATTTTTAATAAGAAAAACGTTTTTTTTTGAGTTAGGCAAGGTGAGTCACTCTTGGTGGTACGATGGTTTAAATCAGATTTTGGAGTGCGTAGGAATTTAATAAATATATATTAATATTTTATTAAATTTTCGCTTTAGTGTTCTAAGCATTTTCCTATAAATAGGGTCTTAGGTTAGAATTGAAAATTACACTTAAAATCAAGTTTTCTCTCTATATTATCGAGCGTATTCTTGTAAGTATTTTGAGTATATTTTGAGTATTGTTATACGGTCTGCAAGTTCAAGTCATAGCCTATATTAAGTTGTTTCAAATAAAGAAAATCTTGATCTTTCGAGGTAAAGGATATTATTTTTTTAATGATATTATTTATTCTAATATCATTATCTTAAAGTATTGATCTGAACTTTTAATCAAATTTGGAATTTTTAGTGTCGGGTTACTTATTCACGATACTGGCCTTATTCACGATACTGATCTTTATTCACGAATCGACCTTATTCATCAAAAAAAATGAAAATTTTCCTTTTCGTCTAAAATATCTATTGTGGATACTAGCTTTGATTGTATCCATGTTTTGATCATTCTTGAATTTTACACCACTATGATTATTTTTGAGGTATTGTTGGACATGGATAAAACAAAGTACGAATCCTTAATCCTTAATCCTTGTCATTTTGTTTCACCGGATTCGCTTTTTAAAAATATTTTCATCATCCTTAGTCTTAAATGATGATATTATTGAATATCTTTGGCTCAGTAGTGCAATGATGATTTCGATGAATATCTTTGGCGCGTAAAGCAAAGATGAAACAGTGTTTAGATGAAACATGACCAATCGATGAATATCTTTGGCTCAGTAGTGCAAAGATGAATATTTGATTCCGATATATATTGATTGATGTTACGAGGATAAAAGATAGACGATGAACTTTTAAATTCATACATAGAAGATAATAGTTTGCATTCTCTACTTAACTCTTCTAATGAATTATTATTTTCACCGCGAATATTGATTTAAAACTTGTTGTCCTATTGTATTCTATTAGATTTTTCCTGTTGAAGACTAACGATAATTTATTGTATATTATCTTAGTCATAATATTCTTTACTTGAGGGCTAGTTGAGCTCACCTTTTCCTTTTTTTGTTCCATTTTTCTTCTCGTGATGCGAGAATATAAGCGAAAATGTACGAGTCGGGGTATGGAATGAAGGTTCTAGAGAGAGTTGTTTAGTAGTCCTCACCATTTTTGTAAAATAATGTATCAATAAATGTGATGAGAATTTATTTGAGTATAGATATTGTCTGAAGATAATATTTGTATTCAAACTCACGCTTTCTTCGTTGTAATAATAAAATTGTAGTTGTTTACGTACCATGTATGATGACAACTCGAATGGGTGATGTATACCTATTTTGGGGCGTCACAAATTGGTATCAAAGCTTAGGGATATGATCTCTGGCGAAGATCGTGGAATAGAACTAGGAGGGTAGAGACGAGTAAATCCTTCGCTAGTGTGTCCTACCTAAGCTTATTTGTTAGTTGGTCAGTATATAGGGATATTGTGAGACCCCAGATTTTATCAATAAAGATTTAAATTTTGTCGAAATAATTTTTAATATTATGGTGTGAATTTGAGATAATATTATAGTTGTGGGTAGTATTTATAAATTTTGCAAAGTATGCAAGTGGTTATATTATATTCGATTGGTGGGGAATATTCGGTTTAGCGAGGAATATTCGTACATAACACTCAATCATTGGTGGACCCACAACAAAATTATTGTCGGATTGAGAAAACGACAAAAATATTTTATTGAAATAACTATGGAAGTTTTACTGGTTGATCTTCGTTGAACTACTTCCTAGTAAAAAAGTACGATGTCGTTATGTGGTTGCATAGTAGCACACCAGTATTGATTATTGATGCTTATGTGAGAAGTCACTTTCGGTTTGATTCCATTATTGTCGATTAATAATATGAATTATTATAATGCGATAATGACGTTTTATTTTATTCAGATTATTAACGTAATAAAATGCGAAACATCTTTTATATAAAATGTAATACTTTATTAAAGTTATTCTATAAATAGAATATATTATATTTTATTATGCATAGTGTTGCATAGTGTTTTTTGCATAGTGTTTTGCATAGTGTTTGCATAGTAAAATGTTTTTATATAAATAGAATATATTATATTTTATTTAAAAGATTTTGCTTTAAATATGGACCGTCGATTAAAAGTAAATCAATCTGACCGCTCATGGATTAATTACTATGCATTCTATTTTCCTATAAATAAAAAGCTCATTCCTTCATTATTTTCTTACTTCATTTGAAACTCTAGAGAGAAATTATACGAGAGAGAAATATAGAGAGAAAATCTATAGAGAGAAAGAAGAAGAGTATTCTACACTTCTTCACTACTTTGATATCCAAATGTCTTTTACTAAGTAAGGGATATTATTTGTTGTACTCGTAAGGGGTGTTATTCTTTCTTATTCATGAAGAGAACTTCTGTTATTCCATTCATTATTATTCTGTTGGAATAACCTGTAAAAGTGTTGTTGCCTTATTTTTAATAGCACTTTACCACGCAAGTATACGCGTTCAATTATAATATTCAGCAAGCAAGAATATCATTCCCACGAGGAAATAGACTAATATTTATCAATTACTAATTCTAATGCAATTAATCCTATTTTAAACTACAAAATTTTGTTTTTGATTTGAAATTTAAACTTAACAAAACTAATGATTAAAAATCAAAACTTCACAAGAATAACTGCAGATTTAACAGGTTAAGATTACAACTTCCCTTGGTATTTCATTTAAATCAATTCACTTCCCATTTAAAGCAATTAATTAATATGAATCATTATCCAAGAATGATTTATAAAATTCACACACTTTTTCCAAATCACGTGAAACAAATCCTCCTAACTCCGATCCTTAAGACACAAAATTACAAGGAACACCCTTCTCAATTAATTCACTATATTCCTATGTGAATCAAGTTAATTAGGGTTTACGCACAAATTCTTTCAAAGGATACAAAAGACACATAGGTATATTCCTATCCTACATGCTAATCATATTAACCCTATTCGATTATATGAGCGGATGTTATCATATCCGGATCTTAATCTATACTCCATCTTCCAATTTTATATAGATTATCCAAATGATTGTTGGCCAAACAATTAATCAATAAGCAAAAGATATAATAAACAATTCAATAAAACCAACTTTCATTCAATGGGAAGGTTCAATTTAAACTTCATACCAAGTTTCCTTGAAAAAAAATTTAGTTAGTGAATAATAAAGAAAAACTTTTCTTAAAATCTCCTCCTAATTACAAAAGATAAAACTAGAGAAGAAGAAACTAGTCTCCCCAATACTCATTCTTGACCCTTGATTCCTTTTTTTTCTTCAACCACCTCTGCGAATCCCTTGAAGTAGAGTGAATCGTACGCCTTTTCTAAATCCTCCTTTTGTATTAGTCTCCCCCTCATTCGATTCCTTTTTGGCTTCAACCACCCACTTGGAAGTTTTCCTCCTTTTTCGCTTGCGCGGCTTTTAGGCGCTCAACACAAGGCGCTGGCGCTTGACTGTGACCAATGTAATTACAAAATGCCACTTTCGGCTCTAATTTTAATGATTTTTGACCTTTTCTTCTCCGAAAATGACCAATTTGTCCCTCCACTCCAACCTACACAAAATAAACACAAAAACAGATAAAAGATACTAAAAACAATTAAAGATAGCAATAATTAAGTTTAATAATATCGGATTCATAGGTATAAAACCTACTCATCGTGGGTGTTATTCTTTCTTATTCACGAAGAGAACTTCATTATTCCATTCATTATTATTACATTGGAATAACTCGTAAAAGTGGCATACCCTATACATAACTTTGTATCACGCCGGCATACCCTATACTTAGTGAAATCCTTATATTATTCCATTCTTATTTATTACATTGGAATAACTCAGATATCTGCTTAATCCCTATACTTGGTGATCTTCTTCGTTATTCCATTCTTTATTATTTTGTTGGAATATTCTCATGCGTGTGTTTTACTTGGACACAGTTCCATTGTTTATTATTATTCACATTTATTATTACTCTTGGATCACCTTGTTTGGTGTGAATTTCACCCGACTTTGTTCCGTTATTATTATTCTGCTTGGAATAACTTTATCTATACATCAATCTACCGCATGCATGGTGATTTCCTTTGTTATTCCATTCTTTATTATACCAGTTGGTTAAAACTTTGACTTATACTCCATGAAATTAGTAGAATATTCTTGATATTTGCATTTCATCGAAGATCTTTTCATGGAAATATTCTTCCGATCATTCTTGAATTTTACTCTACAAAACAAAGATCTTGTTGACAATTTGACGTTACTTAATTCCTGGATAAAATAATTCTTGAACTTGTTTTATTGAATTATTATGTCATTGTCATCATCCTCATGTTATAATATGTTATCTTTGGCTTACGTGCGTAGATGAACTTAGTATGATTATGACCAAGGATCATTCGGTATAATCATGGCTTGTTATAAATGATGTGATAAAAGTCCTCAATGGCTCGTAATGCGTTGATGGATAGTTTTTGGTATGATTATGACCGGGGGTGATTCTAGGTATAGTCATGACCATTGATAATTTGATGAAAATCCTTGACCGTGGTATGCGGGGATGATTAGATATTGTGGTTTATTCATTAAACCGAGTCTTAGTGATAAAAATTTATGAAAACCTTTTAAAACCTAAAAGATAGTAGACTTTATTTTCTACTTGACTCTTTTAATGGATTGCGTATTCACTGCAGCTTAAACCGGTTGTCTATTGTATTTTATCAGTTTAACACTGTTGAAGGCTAATGATAATTTATTCTGCATTATCTTAGTCATAATATTTCTTACTGGGCTAGTTGAGCTCACCCTTTCTTTCACTGTTCTCTTCAGGAAATGAGAATATAGCTGGGACGAGTCGGGGAACGGAGTAATGGTCCAGAGGATAGCATTAGTAGTCCTCACTATTCTGTGAAATAGTGTGATAATAATTGTAATGAGAACTCCTTGAGTATGGATATTGTCTAAATGACAATATTTTTATTAGAACTCTCAGTTTATGTTATGTCGTATTGTACACGACAGTTATATTAGTAAGTTGTATTTGAATTTATGTTCCATGTAAATGGCGACCAAGATGGGTGGCGTATATTTAATTTTGGGGCGTCCACGGTTGGTATCGAGCTTAGGGATATGATCCTGGTTGAGATGTGAGATAAGAACTAGGAGGGAGAGACGGGAATTCTTCGCTAGTATGACCTACCTAAATTTATTTGGTATTTAATTGGTCGGTCGAGTATAGGGATAATATGTGTTATGTTAATTAACCCTTGTTTTGTGGCGGTGTTTGAGATTGACATCCGAAAATCTTTGAGATAAGCAATGAAGTACATGAGAGTGTTGATTCACCAAACAAAAGGTAACGACCAACAACACGATAATAATCATCTTCGGTGGCAAATTGGGCTTATCGAACAATGATAACCATCGTGGGGAAATTATCATGCTAAGAATGGTAACCACTTCCTATTGGTAATCATGGCAAAGATAATAGAAGTGGAAATTGCAAGAAGAGAATGTCATTTAGCTCAATTTTGTTGTGCACCAAAGTCAAGTCTAGCCGGGGACGGTGGCACCAAAGGGTGGATATGGACAAAACAAAGTCGTTGGTTTTAGGAAGTGCATTTTTCATGACTTCTCAAAAGCGAGTAAACCGAACAAAGTTAGTACTGGGTTAGTTAATTATAAATTCAAGTGAAGTCTATACCTTATAAGATATCGGTTCTACACCTTATTTTATCTCTCTTGCTTGCGTTCAACGTTTAAATTTGACTCCGGAGAAGTTAGACTTTGACTTATTGGTCGAAACTTCATTAGTAGGAGCCTTCGTTACCGCTACTATTTTTAAATCTTGTTTGATTCAAATAAACACTTTCACGATCTTATCTCTTTGAAAATACTTGCCTTTGAGGTAATTTTGAAAACGATTGATTAACTACTCATTATTCTTTTTGTAAGGTTGTTAGCTTTCATATTCCTAACCAACTCATATACGAATTCAAAGTAACCAAACCCTAAAGTTAATCATTTGTTATATCGAGCCATAAGTAAAGAGCCCCGATCCTTTCGTTGTTGACTTCCTTGTGTGGAATGCAATCAAGTCGGACTTTACGTAAGCGATGTCGTGATGAAGATGGCAAGTTGATAGGTATCATTGTGAGGTCTTATCCAGTTAAGGGATAGAAGTCATAGTTGATATTAATGTGACGTCTATCCAAGTCTTGGATGAGAGTATGCTGATTTTGAATGATATTTCTATCATTAATAAATTTCTTGGCGTATTCTTGAAGACTTCTAGCCTACCCTAGAACGTGTAATCGAATTTTGTATTGACCCCAAAGACAAAAAAACCCATTTCTTAAACCCTCAAATATTTCTTCAACTAAAAGGATCATTTTACGAGGATTATGATGAAAGTCATAATAAAAGCATTGGACTAATAAAAATCATGGGTATATAAAGTATTAGTAAGTGTTATGATGAGTTATTTTGGTTATTATGTGAAAACATGAAAGTTTCTTAGAAATCACAAAGAGTTGAAAATCAGATTTTGGTGAAAAACGTAACATAAAATTCAATTGACCATATCTCCTATTATATTTTGAATTTTTGAGTGTGGTCAAGTCATAGAGTTAGATCTATGAGTTACCTAACTAATCCAAGTGGAATTACTGGAAAAGGTATTGTAGATTTTTGTGTGGACTGATTTTAGCAAAGGAGTGCAAAGCTGCAAAAAACCGAAAAAGTTCTTGCCATGATTTTAGAGGGGCTGTTTCGGCCACTTAAATTATGAGAAAAATTCTGGCCTTTTGGGACATGAAGGTATATGGTATAAAAGTACCTCTTGTCCAAAAATGAGCTCATTCTCGACTTAAAATGAGCAAGTTATGACTATTTCAATATTTAGGTTTTTTCGATGAAAAGCGCTATAACCTGAGAGTTCTATAACTCCGATGACCATGAAATTTAAACTGGAAGCTCACGTTAATATGTGTAAGGTCCTGCCAAGATTTGAGAATTTTGGAGTTAAACTTGAGGTAGCTAATTTCTTAAGGAATTAATTAGAAATTGATTTTTGAAAAATAGTAAATGAATTTTAAAATTCCAAGAAAATATATTTTCATTATGGGATTATATTATGCTAAATCCCAGAAAAGAAATATTTTGGGACTGATTTGATATTTTCATGAAAATAGTTTAATTACTGAACATATGAGTTAAATATGTTATGTGAAGTAACAAAGTTGAAAATAGGATTTTATGGCTAGAGAATCCTATATAGAGTATATGCATATTTTTTTTTTGATGAGGGATTTGATAATTGGTGATGATATCTTATGAGTATGGCATTTTTGAATGATTAAATGCATTATATGGTAAAGCGTAAATAATTGAAATAAATTGTTTATAAATTTAAGAAGTGATTAAAATATTGTTATAATATTAATGATATTAGATTATGAGATTATTAAGTGATTGATAACATGGGGATATTCTTGAATCCTGGATAAATTATATTATAAATGTTTAATATTTATCCTTTATCTCATTTGATTGATTCTTTATATCATTGACATGATCCTCATGCTTATATTATGTTGAAAGTCATCAGTGGCTCACGTACATAGATGGACTTGGTATGATTATGACCCAGGGATTGTTCGGTATAATCATGACCGTAATTGAAAACACGATTATCTTTGCACGTAGTGCATGGATAATTTGTGGTCGCGGATACTAATGAATACACGATTATCTTTGGCACGTGGTATGGATAATTGTGGTCGTGATACTAATGAATACACGATTATCTTTGGCACGTGGTGCATGGATAATTTGTGGTCGTGATACTAATGAATACACGATTATCTTTGGCACGTGGTGCATGGATAATTTGTGGTCCCGATACTAATGAATACGCGATTATCTTTGTACGTAGTGCATGGATAATTGTGATCGTGATACTAATGAATACACGATTATCTTTGGCACGTAGTGCATGGATAATTTGTGGTCGTGATACTAATGAATACACGATTATCTTTGGCACGTGGTGCATGGATAATTGTGGTCGTGATACTAATGAATACACGATTATCTTTGGTAGTAGTGCATGGATAATTCGTGGTCGTGATACTTAATGAATACACGATTATCTTTGGTCGTAGTGCATGGATAATTTGTGGTCGTGATACTAATGAATACACGATTATCTTTGGCACGTAGTACATGGATAATTTGTGGTCGTGATACTTAATGAATACACGATTATCTTTGTACGTAGTGCATGGATATTGAAAGTAGTATGCTTTGAAGCGCCAATCATGTTTTGATGATAAAGCATATACTTAGTAACAATCTTATTCATTTATTAATAAAAAGTATTAATTTATTAAAGGCTTTTAATTATCTACATGATCTTTGTTTTATAATATGTGATAAACTCATAGTTTTAAGCAATGCTTTTAGAATAATGATGATGATCATTCTAATGAGATCTAAATTCTTTGAAAGCTTAAAACTAAAATAGTTCCCAATCATTGGATTACTAAATTGGGGATTAGTGAATCCGGATAGATTGGTACATCGTTGCTTGCTCATTGGATGAGGATGATTGATCTCATGATCATTTGTGTGGAGACACTAAAGCAAGTATGTAGGTGCTTATTAGAGAATAAGTTCATTTGAACGTTGGCTCGCTAAGGAATACCTAATGGAGTTTTATTTGTGCATCAATAGGAATTCTCAGTAGTGATAGTAGTACAAGTAATCCTTGGACTTGAGATCATCATAGTATCTTGTGTATGATGAGTTATACTTTGACTTATTCCTTAAGACCCTTAGGGTATATCAAAGGGTATGCTTGGGTATAATAAGTTGTATATGGAGATAATGTATGATCAATAAAGAATCTACCACTTCTAATAAAAGAAGAGAAATGTCCTATGTGATTCGATAAATGACAACCCAATGAGTCCTTGGCGGTAGAATGAAATTAGAAAGGAGTTTCTAATTTGCATTATTTGAGTTAGTGCATTTAAGAGTCGAAATACATATAATTAAATAAAATAAGACTTGACAAAGAATTCCATATCTTATATTTAATTGGGACATTGTATGGTGGAAAGATTGAATTGTGCACGGTAACTATTTACTCAAAGGTTCTTTTATGATTAATGTTGAAATCTATATTATCCGGAAAGTCGTTGATCGCTAGGGAACTTATCCTTTATTGTAAAATAAATATTATTTATTTAAATAAATTTATTGTTTAATTTATTTATTTAAATAAGATTAGAATTGTTCTAATTGATTTATTCACAACCAGCTTTAATATGGAGAACCTAAAGGGTCACACCATAAAAGGAAGAATAATTATTTAAGAAGTTAATGGCATAATCGTAATAATATGTTATGTATATTTAATTTAATCTATGGTGATAGAATAAATTAAATAGCTTAATATTTATTATTTAATATTTTAGAAATATTAAATATAAATTAATAAGAGGAGTCTTATTAATATTATTACAATTATTATTATTTTAATTTCTAAAAGAGTTTAGGAATTAATTTAATATAAGTACTCTCATTTATTCCTAATAAGATTAGAAGGTTAAATTAATTAAAAGAGTTTAATTAATTATCCCTAATAAGATTAGGGAGCTTAATTAATTAAAAGAATTTAATTAATTAAATAAAACCCAATTCCTTAATTGTTAAGGTGGGTTGCCCACATCTATAAATAAGAGGAGTCTTATTATGGGTGGTATGGGTTGTTGACTTTAACAAAGTACGTAATAATTCCAAGTTGTTGGGAGTATGCCTTTTCTATGAGAGATGAAAACTAGGGTTAGCCATAACACCCCTTCTTCTTGAATTTTCTTCTTCCTCGGTGGATCACCTCTGAGGCCAAACATTTGGGTGGCTAACGTTGATCGAAAGGAAGGAACCAAACCCGGTGGATTCAAGATTGAACGCGAAAGGATTTGGAGGTGAACTTGTACCTGAGGAAGCTCGATCTTCAAGGGTATGATTTTATTCTTTATCTTTTCGTTTAATTAATAATTATGCATAAAGGGTGATCCGGGTATATGGTTTGTAAAATTTTTAAACTCTGATTTTTACACGCTTCCGCTAATTTTTGCAATTTGATTGCGTTATGAATATTACAAACCTAACATAATTTGTGGTCGTGATACTAATGAATACACGATTATCTTTGGCACGTAGTGCATGGATAATTTGTGGTCGTGATACTAATGAATACACGATTATCTTTGGTAGTAAAGTAATGGATAATTTGTGGTGAATAATGAATACACGATTATCTTTGGTAGTAGTGCAGTATGGATAATTTGTGGTGTGATACTAATGAATACACGATTATCTTTGGTAGTAGTGCATGGATAATTTGTGGTCGTGATACTAATGAATACACGATTATCTTTGGTAGTAGTGCATGGATAATTCGTGGTCGTGATACTCTTAATGAATATCCTCGGCCGTAGTGCGGGGATGATTCGATGATATGGATTAATTATTGAAATGAGTCTCAAAGAATGAAATATTAATTCATGGATGTGGTAAAAGTCATCTTTGGTAGTAGTGCATTGATAGACTTAGTATGATTATGACCACGGATTATTCGGTATAATCATATCAGTAATTGAAAACACGAATATCCTCGGCCAAGAAGTGCATGGATAATTCGTGGTCGTGATACTATTGTCGCGCGTCTCAAAGATTATTGGTTTTACGAGTTGTATATCTTTAAACGTAGTGCAAAGATGAATTGTTAATAAATATCTTTGGCACATGGTGCAAAGATGAATTGTTAATGAATATCTTTGGTAGGATTGCAAAGATGAATTTAATGTTTTCAACGATAAAGGTATTCAAGGTATCCTCACCTCTTTATCATACCAGTGCGTACCCTAATTTCGAGGGCTGAAATTCCATAAGGAGGGAGATTGTGAGACCCAGATTTTATCAATAAAGATTTAAATTTTGTCGAAATAATTTTTAATATTATGGTGTGAATTTGAGATAATATTATAGTTGTGGGTAGTATTTATAAATTTTGCAAAGTATGCAAGTGGTTATATTATATTCGATTGGTGGGGAATATTAGGTTTAGCGAGGAATATTCGTATAACGGCTCAATCATTGGTGGACCTCTACAAATGTAATTATTGTCGGATTGAGAAAACGACAAAAATATTTTATTAAAATATCGACGGAAGTTTTACCATTGATCTTGTGGAACTACTTTCGATAAAAGTAAAAGATACGATGTCGTTGGTTAAGAAAAGTAGCACGGTATTGATTATTGATGCTTATGTGAGAAGTCACTACGGTTTGATTCCATTATTGTCGATTAATAATATGAATTATTATAGCGATAATGACGTTTTGTTTTATTCGTATTATTAACGTAATAAAATGTAAACATCTTTTATATAAAATGAAATACTTTATTAAAGTTATTCTATAAATAGAATATATTATATTTTATTATACATAGTGTTTTGCATAGTAAAATATTTTTTATATAAATAGAATATATTATATTTTATTTAAAAGATTTTGCTTTAAATATGGACCGTCAAATTAAAGTAAATCAATCTGGACCGTTCATGGATTAATTACTATGCATTCTATTTTCCTATAAATGAAGCTCATTCCTTCATTATTTTCTTACGAATTCACTTTGAAACTCTGTAGAGAGAAAATATAGAGAAAGCTATAGAGAAAATCTATAGAGAGAAAGAAGAAGAGTATTCTGGTACTTCACTACTTTGATATCCAAAGGTCTTTTACTAGTAGGGATATTATTTGTTGTACGTAAGTAAGGGGTGTTATTCTTTCTTATTTATGAAGAGAACTTCATTATTCCATTCATTATTATTCTGTTGGAATAACTTTTGTAAAATGGCATACCCTATACATAACTTCGTGTACACGCACATACCCTATACTTGGTGAAATCCTTATATTATTCCATTCTTATTTATTACATTGGAATAACTTTGTATCACGCTTGAATCCCTATACTTGGTGATCTTCTTCATTATTCCATTCTTTATTATTACATTGGAATATCACATACGTGTGTTTTACACCGACACAGGTTCCATTGTTTATTATTCGCATTTATTATTCTCATTTGGAATATCACATGCATGTGTTTTACACCTTAACACAGTTCCATTGTTTATTATTATTCAAATTTATTATTACATTGGATCATCACATTGCGGTAATTAATTTCACGACTGGTTCCGTTATTATTATTCTACATTGGAATAACTTTGTCATGCAAAATCTGCGCATGCATGGTGATTTCCTTTGTTATTCCATTCTTTATTATACCACTTGGTTAAAACTTTGACTTCTATACTCCATGAAATTAGTAGAATATTCTTGATATTTACGTTTCATCCAATATCTTTCATGGAAATATTCTTCCGATCATTCTTGAATTTTACTCTACAAAACAAGATTCTTGTTGACAATTTGGGCGTTCTTAATTCCCGGATAAAATAATTCTTGAACTTGTTTTATTGAATTATTATGTCATTGTCATCATCCTCATGTTATAAAATGTTATCTTTGGGCTTACGTGCATAGATGAACTTAGTATGATTATGACCGAGGATCATTCTATATAATCATGGCTTGTTATAAATGATGTGATAAAAGTCCTCGATGGCACATAATGCGATGATGGATAGTTTTGGTATGATTATGACGGGGGTGATTCGGTATAAATCGTGACCATTGATAATTTGATGAAAATCCTTGGCCGCGTGGTACAGGGGAAGATTAGATATTGTGGTTTATTCATTAAACCGAGTCTTAGTGATAAAAATTTATGAAAACCTTTTAAAACCTAAAAGATAGTAGACTTTATTTTCTACTTGACTCTTTTAATGGATTGCATATTCACGCAGATTAAACCGGTTTATCTATTGTATTTTATCGGTTTAACATTTGTTGAAGGCTAATGATAATTTATTCGCATTATCTTAGTCATAATATTTCTTCTTGGGCTAGTTGAGCTCACCCTTTTCTTTCACTTTGTTCTCTTGAGAAATGAGAATATAGTTGGGGACGAGTCGGGGAGCGGAGTAATGGTCCGAGAGGATAGCATTAGTAGTCCTCACTATTACGTGAAATAGTGTGATAATAATTGTAATGAGAACTCCTTGAGTATGGATATTGTCTAAATGACAATATTTTTTATTAGAACTCTCGGTTTATGTTATGTCGTATTGTACACGTGATTTTATATTAAGAAGTTGTATTTGAATTTATGTTCCATGTAAATGGCGACCAAAGATGGGTGACGATATTTAATTTTAGGCGTCGCGGTTGGTATCGAGCTTAGGGATATGATCCCCAGGTGAGATGTGAGATAAGAACTAGGAGGGAGAGCGGGGAATTCTTTCGCTAGTATGACCTACCTAAATTTATTTGGTATTTAATTGGTCGGTCGAGTATAGGGATAATATGTGTTATGTTAATTAACCCTTGTTTTGTGACGGTGTTTGAGAATGACATCCGAAAATCTTTGAGATAAGCAATGAAGTACATGAGAGTGTTGATTCAGCTCAAACAAAAGGTAACGACCAACAACACGATAATAATCATACTGGTGGCATGTTAAGAATGGTAACCACTTGGTGGTAATCATGGCAAAGATAATAGAAGTGGAAATTGCAAGAAGAGAATGTCATTTAGCTCAATTTTGTTTGTGCACCAAAAGTCAAGTCTAGGCTGGGACGGTGGCACCAAAGGGTGGATATGGACAAAACAAAGTCGTTGGTTTTAGGAAGTGCATTTTCATGACTTCTCAAAAAGCGAGTAAACCGAACAAAGTTAGCGCGGGTTAGTTAATTATAAATTATAAGTCTATACCTTATAAGATCTGGGTTCTACACCTTATTTTATCTCTCTTTCAGCTTTGCGTTCAACGTTTAAATTTGACTCAGGAGAAGTTAGACTTTGACTTATTGGTTGAAACTTCGTTAGTAGGAGCCTTCGTTACGCTTACTATTTTTAAATCTTGTTTGATTCAAATAAACACTTTCACGATCTTATCTCTTTGAAAATACTTGCCTTTGAGGTAATTTTTGAAAACGATTGATTAACTACTCATTATTCTTTTTGTAAGGTTGTTAGCTTTCATATTCTTAACCAACTTTTATATCTGAATTCAAAGTAACCAAACCCTAAAGTTAATCATCTTTGTTATATCGAAGCCATAAGTAAAGAGCCCCGATCCTTTCTTTGTTGACTTCCTTGTGTGGAATGCACCAAAGCGGACTTTACGTAGGCGATGTCGGTATTTGAAGATGGCAAGTTGATAGGTATCATTGTGAGGTGCTATCCAGGTTAAGGGATAGAAGTCACTGTTTATAAATCTTGTTTGATTCAAGTTGGCACCATCACCTTACCTGTTGACCTTATCTCTTTAAAGATACTTGCTTTTGATGTGATTTTAGGAATTGATTGGTTAATTACTCATCATGCCAAAATTGATTGTTTTCATAAGGTTGTTAGTTTTCATATTCCTAACCAACCTGTTGTTCGAATTCAAGCAACTAAACCATTAAAATCAATCACTATCATATCTAATCATAAAGCTATTCGTTTATTAAAAAACGGATGTCAAACTTTCTTAGCCCATGTTATGGATTTGAATAAAGACACGTCAAATTTGAATAATATTCCTGTTGTTATTGACTTTCCTGACGTATTTTCTGAAGAACTTTCCTGGTCTACCCCGAACGTGAAGTTGAATTCTTTATTGATCTTGAACCCGTACAAAGCTCATTTCTAAAACCCCATATCGAATGGCTCTATTGAACTTCGTGGAGTTAAAGGACCAACTACGAGGAATTGTTGGACATCGGTTTCATTCGTCTAGTACATCTCCTTGGAGGTTGCTCCTGTTTTATTCGTAAAGAAGAAAGACGGAGTATGCGACTTTGTATTGACTATCGGGAATTGAACCATGTCACCATCAAGAATAGGTATCCTCTACCTCGTATTGATGACTTGTTTGACCAATTCTGAGGGCACAATTTTTTCAAAGATCGATCTTCGCTCGGATATCATCAAATGAAGATTAGAACGAGGATATTCCAAAGACGCGCTTTAGAACTTCGATGCGGGCATTATGAATTCTTAGTCATGTCTTTCGGATTGACTAATGCTCTTATGGCTTTCATGGATATGATGAATCGAGTATTCAAGGAATATTTGGATCAATTCGTTGTTGTCTTTATTGATGACATCCTCATATATTCCAAAAGCCGTGAAGATCATGAGCACCATTTAAAGTTGGTACTCCAAAGGCTTCGTGAAAACAAGCTTTATGCCAAGTTAAAGAAATGCGAGTTACGGCTTGAGGAAGTAGCATTCCTTGGTCACGTGGTGTCGAAAACATGGAGTATCTGCTTGATCCGTGAAGATTGAAGCAATATAAAGTTGGGAGCAACCAAGTTTGGTGATCAAGTACGTAGTTTTTGGGCTTAATGGTTATTATCGGAGATTCGTGGAAGGGTTTTCTCGAATCGCTACTCCATTAACCCAAATTAACTTCGGAAGGATACAAAATTCATTTGGAACGAAGAATGCGAGAAGAGTTTTCAAGAGCTTAAGAGGAGACTTATTTCAAGACTGTTTCTAACAATACCATCCGAGTACGGATGGATTTGTTATCTCAAATGATTCTTCTTCAGCAAAAGGGTTAGGATGTGTTCTCATGCAACGGGAAAGTCATAGCCTATGCCTCGCGACAACTTAAAGAGTATGAGAGGAATTATCCTACTCATGATCTAGAGTTAGCGTGATCGTTTTCGCGCTTAAAAGATATGGAGGCACTATCTATATAGGGAGAAAGTGGAGATATATTCGACCATAAAAACCTTAAATATTTCTTCACTCAAAAGAACTTCAACATCGCCAGCAAGACGTTGGCTCGAGCTATTGAATGACTACGACCACACTTGCTCAATACCATCCCGGAAAAGCGAACGTGGTAGTGTGACGCGTTGAGTAGAAAGATCATATGCGAGGAATGAGTGCGATGATGTCAAGTATACGCGTAGAGCCAACTTTAATAGAAAAAGTTAAGGTTGCTCGAAGCCACCGGGCCGAGCTGATGCATATGAAGAAGAAAGTACAAGAAGGAGTTATTCCTAAGCGAGAATTGATGAAGAAGGAATACTTGAGTCCACTCCGCACTTTGTGTTCCTAACGACTCTAATTTGAAGTACAAGATTATCTTTGAGGCACACAATACACCATTTGCAATCCATCTCGAAGTACCAAAATGTATCGTGATCTTGACATACATTTTGGTTGAACAATATGAAGAGAGAGATTGCAAAGTTTATCTCAATGTGTTTAACTTGTCAACGTGTAAAGGCGGAGCATCTAGTACCTAAGGGTCCATTGCAACCACTAGAGATTCCGAAATGGAAGTGGGAACACATTACCATGGATTTCGTTACGGGTCTTCCTACGGTTTCTCAAGGCATCAATGCTATTTGGGTTATTGTTGATAGATTAACCAAGTCTCGCTCATTTCTTACCGACACGGAGACTTATTCCTTGAACGCGTCTTGCTCGTATATGCGTAGATGAGATTGTGAGATTGCATGGCATGCCAAGATCCATAGTTTTGGATCGTGACCCAAGATTCACTTCAAGATTTTGGGTTAGCTTGCAAAAAACTATGGGCACGGATTCTGATTGATTGGGCATACCATCCTCAAACGGACGGACAATCGAGAGGACTATTCAAACTCTTGAAGATCTATTAAGACTCGTGTGTCCTGTGACTTCAAAGGGAGTTGGGATAAGTATTTACCATTGGTGGAATTCTCCTACAACAACAGATTATCGAGCAAGTATAAAGCGTGGCTCCATTCGAAGAAGCATTATACTGGACGAAAATGTCGCTTCTCCGAGATGTTGGGACGAGATGGGTGAAGCAACATTGTTGGGACCCGAGTTGAAAGCGTGTATGACTACGAAAAAGATCCAAATGATTCGACAACTTATACAAATGGCACAAGATCGACAAAAGAGTTATACGGATCTTCATCGAAAGGATGTGAAATTTAGTATAGGGGATCATGTATTGTTGCGAGTTGCTCCATGGAAGGGAGTTACAAGATTTGGGAAGAGAGGAAAGCTCAATCCATAATTTATTGGTCCATTTCAAATTCTTGACCGAGTAGGAAATGTAGCCTATAGACTCGCGTTACCTCCGAGTATGTCTCGTGTTCATAATGTGTTTCACATATCCGTATTTCAGTAAATATGTGAAAGACCCGAACCACGTTATAGAGTTAGAATCCTGACGAAATAAGAAGACTTAACGTATGAGGAGAATTACACAAGATCTTGGATAGGAAGAAGCATGTCCCACGCCAAGAAAGATCATACCACAAGTTAAAGTTTTGTGGAGGAATCATGCTATAGAGGAAATGACACGGGAATTGGAAACGGAAATGAAAGCGAGGTATCCTCACCTTTTGAAACACCAGTGCGTGCGTCGTCGATTTCGAGGACGAAATTTCATAAGGAGGGAGGTTGTAAGACCCCAACTTATTATTAATGAAATTTAATTTTCTCTATTTATTATTTTGAAAAAGTAAGGGTTGATTTGATTAATGTGGATAGTTATGGGTAAAATATGCAAATATTTCAAAATAAGCAAGTGGTTATAAAATATTCATTGTTGTCGGGGAATATTCGTTTGGTCGTGGAATATTCTTGCTGTCGGGGAATATTTATACGATGGCGCAGTCTTTTGTGGGCCCCATAACGGAAAGCGATTGGATGAAGAAAACGACAAATATAAATTGTTTAAAAATAACTGGCGTAGTTATTCTGGTTATCTTGTTAAAATACTTTCGGTGGTTAAAACACGAGAAGCTTTGCGTTATTGCACCAATTATTGATTCTTACGTAAGAAGGCACTACTCAATAATAGTTCTGATATTAATCTTTATTGATATTTTATTGATTTAATAATTCTTTGCGTTGATATTTTATATTGTTGTTGTTTCAATAATTGTTATTACACGATTTTTCATTATCGAAGCAATAATTCATATTATCCTAATAATATTATTAGATAACATTATTGGCAATGTCTAGAAAGTTCTATCTAAGGAGAGGTTTGGTCACCTAATTGCATGCTACCAAAGAAGAGAAATTCTTATTGAAAGCCCTCTTTCCTGAGAACTACACGGTTGTCGATCTTGTGATTACGTAATATTATTTGTGAATAATTAATTATTGATTTATATAATGAGGAAAATATTGATTTTATGTGGATGTAGATGGAGAAAATTTTTAATGTGACAATTGTTGAAAATTAATATTTTATCTTTTTTGATAAAATAATTCATTTAAATATATTATTTTAATAATATATTAACTATGATATTTTATAATGAATGTGGGATATATGAGTATATGAGGAGGAAGAGTATTTTATGGCATTAAATGTTTAACACATATTTTGTGTGTTGGTGGACACAATTATTGACCGAAATTTGATTATAACTTTGTAAAATCGCCTGGTTTGTGGATTTGGTCAATTTCTCGCTTTGGAATTTGGAAAAACTTTCTTCTGCAAAGTTGTAGAAATTGAATTTCCTATAAAAAAAGCGAGATTCGAATTTTCTGACAAAAGGGCTATTTATTGTGAATTATTGAAGTTCAAGCTCAAATAATTAATTTTGAAGTTTTAAATATTTTAATAAGAAAACGCGTTTTTTGAGTTAGGCAAGGTGAGTCACTCTTGGTGGCTGATGGTTTGAATCAGATTTTGGAGTGCGTAGGAATTTAATAAATATATATTAATATTTTATTAAATTTTCGCTTTTGTTGTTATCGTTTTCCTATAAATAGGGTCTTGGTTAGAATTGAAAATTACACCGTAAATCAAGTTTTCTCTCTATATTATCGAGCGTATTCTTGTGAGTATTTTGACTATATTTTGAGTATTGTTATACTATGCAAGTTCAAGTCATAGCCTTTATATTCGATTATTTCATAAAGTCTTGATCTTTCGAGGTAAAGGATATTTTTTTAATGATATTATTTATTCTAATATCATTATGCGAAAGTATTGATCTGAACTTTTAATCAAATTTGGAACTTTTAGTGTATCGGGTTACTTATTCACGTGTACTGACCTTTATTCACGATATCTGATCTTATTCACGAATCACGCCTTATTCATCGAAAAATAAAAATTTTCCTTTTAAATCTAAAATATCTATTGTGGATACTAGCTTTGATTGTATCCATGTTTTGATCATTCATTGAATTTTACACCACTATGATTATTTTTGAGGTATTGTTGGACATGGATAAAACAAAGTCACGAATCTTTAATCCTTAATCTTTGTCATTTTGTTTCAATTTGGATTCGTTTCTTTAAAAATATTTTCATCATCCTCGGTCTTAAATGATGATATTATTGAATATCTTTGGCTGTAGTGCAAAAGATGAATGATTTCGATGAATATCTTTGGCCCGTAGTGCAAAGATGAGCAGTGTTTAGATGAACATGACCAATCGATGAATATCTTTGGCTGTAGTGCAAAGATGAATATTTGATTCCGATATATATTGATTGATGTTACGGGGATAAAAGATAGACGATGAACTTTTAAATTCATACATAGAAGATAGTAGTTTGCATTCTCTACTTAACTCTTCTAATGAATTATTATTTTCTTTGCGAATATTGATTTAAAACTTGTTGTCTATTGTATTCTATTAGATTTTTCTGTTGAAGACTAACGATAATTTGATGTATATTATCTTAGTCATAATATTCTTCTTCTTGGCTAGTTGAGCTCACCCTTTTCTTTTTGTTCCATTTTTCTTCTCGGGATGCGAGAATATAGTGAGTACGCAGTTAGGTATGGAATGAAGGTTCTAGAGAGAGTTGTTTAGTAGTCCTCACCATTTTGTAAAATAATGTATCAATAAATGTGATGAGAATTTATTTGAGTATAAATATTGTCTAGAAGATAATATTTGTATTCAAACTCACAGATTTCTTGTTGTAATAATAAAGTTGTAGTTGTTTACATACCATGTATTGACAACTCGTAATGGGTGATGTATACCTATTTTGGGGCGCTACATGAAGATCTAGCCAAGACATGTTTTAAACCCTCGTGGCCCGTGTCATGTGACTCAAAGCACGTAGCTCGCGGCTAAAAGCACGTGGCTCGCAACTCAAAGCATGAAGCTCATGGCTCGAAGCACTTGGCTCGTTGCTCGTGGCTCGTGGCTCAAAGCACGTGGCTCGTAGCTCAAAGCACGAAGCTCGTGGCTCGAAGCACTTGGCTCGTTGCTCATGGTTCATAGCTCAAAACACGTGGCTCGTGTCTCAAAGCACGTGGTTCGTGGCTCGTGGCACGTGGCACATGGGTCGTGGCTTGCGGATCTTTATGTATATCTTAGAAATGAATTGAGGAGTGGGGCGAAAATATTGAGAATCACAAGTTTCTGTTTGGCGTATGGTGTTTGGGTGTGACAAAATTTGTATATTCTCTTATTTTAAGTTCCTTATAAATAAGAGACTAGGGGGTAATGTTGGGATGTGATTATTTGGGTCTAGCCATGGTGCAACCCAGTCTATTTAATGGTCCGGATCTGGTGATGGCCCATATGTATTTATTGTGACAATGGAGAGTCCTTATTAAAATAGGATTGTGTTTCCTTATTTGGTGGGATAAGGAAGTTTAATTAGGACTCCTACTCTTAATTGGATTCAGTAGTTATAAGGTGATTCTACAAAAGGAGTCCTTCTCCTAGTTGGATGCGGATGGAGGTGACTTCTATATATACGGCTACAAGCTAGGATTTGGGGGAGACAACACACAAGAGATACAACACAAATACACAACTTGTACTCCCTCCATATACATATCTTGTACTCCCAATATTATCATAGTGGATTACTCTCTCTCCCCGTGATTTTTTTCCAATTGGATTTCCACGTAAATTCGTGTGTTGATATTTATATCTCTTTATTTATGTTTGTGTGAATGTATTTTGTGAGTTTGATATAATCAACTACTCCATCAACCGTTAGCGCGATTTTAGTCTGCTGTTTTGGTGATTTCGTCAGGCGTACAAAATTTGGCGTTAACAACACTTTTGATTCTGAGATTCACAGCTATTTGAATTTAAGCCCCCAATGTTTCAATTGTGTTAATTTCATCTTTTATGTTTGCTTCATTATGCAATGTAGCCATATAGTTCAAAATGGCTTAAAATCGACATCTCTCTCTCTCTCTCTCTCTTGTCGAGGACATCAAACGAATATAACAAAAAATTCCACCTACATTAATTTTTTCGGTTGCTGCTTATATCGAATATCTCTCGTGTCGAGGACAACAAACGAATATAAAAAGAAATACAATCTACATTAACCTTTTCGGTTGGTGCTTAAATCGAATTTTAAGCAAGTTAACCGTGAATTAATGAATTTATGTTTATTGGATTTGAATTTATGATAATAAAATCATTATTTATGTGAATACAAATCTCTGGAAATCATTGGATGGTCACCTGGGAGCTTGAGCGGACCTCCAACAAAAAATGTTTAGAAAATACTCTTTTTTTCTTTGCATAGGAGAAAATGTCGAATTTTGAGATCATATCTATGATTGTTGTTATCCAATTAGGAAACTAAATAAAGGTGAGGAATAGAAAATGAGAATTCAATGAACATAGGGTTAATTAGGATCATTGTCAGTACAATATAACGAAAAAACATAGTTTTAAAACTTGGACTGCCGGTCAAAACGGTAAAATTGGAACTGGTCCATACTTCGGTCTAGTTTAGATCACTTAACTGATTTTGGTCAAAAATCGGTTGACCATAGGTCGAATCGGTGGCTCAATCAGTAAAACCAGTTAGTTGACCCGGTTTTAATATATATTTTTTTTATAAAAAAAAAATTAATATTAAAATTATCAACTTTTAATAATATTGTAGCTCAACTTTATTATATGTTAGTTCATAATAAATAAAAAAATTTAAAATTTTATTAATTACTAATAACATATGTTTTTATATATCAATGACAAATTAATAACGGTTCGATCACTGGTTGAATCAGTGACCTATCCACCCAGTACCTTTTTCGATTCAATGACTAATCCGGGTCTGAAAAGCATGCGAAAAAAAGACTTAAAATCTTAAATATGGTTATTGATAGATGTGTTGAATCAACTCTCTGATACCAAATTGCATCTATGTTTTATGAAAAGAGAATAAGATATTAGCATGCAGCTAGAAGGTAGGGTGCGTGGATGTGTTGATCTTTTAAAAAATACTTTAAAGTAAAATAATATTTTACATTTTGATTTTTAATTATTTCTCGAATTGATTTAGGTATAGGTAATTTTGTATTAAATTAATAAATTATGCAAGTAATCTCATTTTTGTTGTTTATATATTAAGATTTGGAAGGAATAAAAAATTACACGAGTGCTTGAGCATTGGTTAACTTCATCGTCTGCTATGGTTTTTTTGACAACCATGTTAATTATTATTAAGATAAAAAGTTTCCATTTTTATTTAACTAGTGAGAAAATTAATTGAATTTAACGGCATTATATTACAAAATTCTTACATATACTCAATTTTTATTGTTGTAAAAGAATTTTTAGCTGTAAATTTATTTTAGTCACATTTTTTACAATCGCAACCGTTACACAACTCAAATAAGAATATTGTGACTTGATGTGATGATTACAATTGAAATGCATCGATTTCATTTCTTGTAACATGTGTAACCGTCAAATAAAATTGGCACTGTATGTAATTGTCGTTATCTATCACGTTATAAATAATGTCTTCGCTGTTGTTTGTAATTGTCGTTGTTTAGTCATGCGATAAATGTTTACAACGTCAAGACAACATATGCGCCTAATATAATTTATCCATAATAATGTAATCAAAAGTACAGGTGTATCATTTATAGTCGTTATATTTAACTCGTCATTATTTTTTCAAAAGTTAAAAACTGGCATATAAAATTTATTGTTCAGTTTATTCATAACCTTTTATGTTTATCTTTATTACGTTGAGAATAATGTTAAATATTCTAAATTTATTCTAAAGTGTTGGTGAATGTTCATAGTACATGAACCAAAGTAATATGTGAAAAAAGAGAGTAGATTAGAAGTAATTGATTTTTTAAATGTACAAATATATTTAGAACTTTGTGAACATAATCTAGAATGTTGAGGACCAAAATGTAATTAGAATTTATATTAGAAAAAAATATGAAGAGAAACATAAAAGAAAAGAACAAACAAAGTACACGAGGAAATGAAAAGGGAACGGAGAGGCGTACGGAGAACGGAATTAACTTTATTGAAAAATCATGGTAAAGGGTGAGAGTTTCGCGTGTGAAGGCAAGGGTAACAAGAGAGAGTTTACACGTGCACTAACGTCCGTTAAGCGGATTTCATTTACCAGGGGCCACAATCTGCCAAACAGCATCTCTCTCTCTCTCTCTGTTTCTCTCTGTTTCTCTCTCTAAATCTTAGCCGTTTCTGTGCCCGCCACTAACCCCGTCAGATTTTTAGTATTATAAATACAGAATCCTCTTGCACTACTGAAAACCACAACCAAAGAGTGATTGAGTGAGAGATTGCAGCAAAAAGAGAGGAGAGCCTAAATTATGAATCCCCAAAAAAGCTTTATCAATTGAGGATTTTATATATTCATATACACATACATATACACCCATATATTTATATATAATTCTAAGTTCTATTCAGTCGTTCATCATTCTTACTGTGCAATTTTGTAAGTCCTCTCACACTTGGACAATTTAGTTTATCTTTAATTTATCTTAATATGTTGCATGCACATGAAATTGGTTTCTTTTGACCTCAGATGATATACTGTAAATAATGTGTTTTGTAATTGGTGTTATCATTAACTGTTATGTATACAGATCTTTTCATCTACTTCTTGTTGACAAGCCATGTATGTTGGCTTTCCTTTGATTATTTCATATTTGTGCATTATAGTGTTTGTGGGTATCCTCACTCTGTTTTTTGGTTGATTTTTAGTATTTAGATTTCTGGGTTTTTAGCTGTGGTATAATAACTTGTATATTCAGTCTGTTTTGTTCCTTCAATTTTGGTGGAAATCGAGATCCCATTCGGGGATATAAAATTGTGGGGTTCTTTTAAGCTTTCTTGATAATTTCGTAATGTAAATATATATTATTATAAAGATTATATCAATGCATGCATGTTTCGGTTTGCTAATTGGGTTATTCGGGTCAAAGATTGGATTTTTATCTGTCAAAAGAAGGAAAAAAAACATAAGAGGTGACATTGTGTCCCTATATGTATCTTCATTTTTTTTTACTCATGAGATTATATAATGTAAATTCTATCTTTGCTGGCATTTATGAACATCTTTACTTCGCAATTGGGATGTTACATTTCAGTCTAATCCCAAGAAATTGGAGTATTTGATAATCTAAAAGTTTTAGAAAGATTGGCCAATTGGTTTGCAGAAATCATTTTCTGGCATATTTGGTTTGCTTGCTTTTCTAAACTAATCTGGTCATTAAATTATAAAAATTAAATTTGATCTGTTTCAATCTAAGAGGTGGATCATATATCCCCCCTTCTATTTTTGCTTTGATCCTAAGAATATGTTTTGCACATGGTAAGTGAGACGATTTCTGTTAGCTTCAAAATTCATTTTGATTCAATTATGTTGCATTAAACCAACTTTGGTTTGGTGTCTCTATGTGTTTATTTTTTCTGTTTGTCTTCCCTTTCTTTAGTACTGATCTATTCTGCAATTTTTTATTGAGATTTACCAGTTATTAACAAAGATCCATTTTATTTCTCACTCCACCCCTCCCCCGGGTGGTTACAATTGGACTTAAAGCCCAAAAACAGAAGAAAAAAAATTCACTAATCTAGAGATAAGCATCACCTAGCTCATCAGCCAATAACATCAGACTTGTTGGCTGTTTAGATGGTTCGTCTTCATTCTGATTCAAAAATCATACTGTTAGCTAAGAATTGGTTTATCCATTGTATTGTTGAGATCATAAAAATTGGAATAATCAACTGTTTGATTTGTAAATTTATATTTATGATGAGGCTTTCATTGGTTGGTTGGATTAGTGCAATTTCGCATTTTGTGACAGAATTTAGCAACATGTTGGACGGGTCATCATTTCTTATCGCACGGGAACTGTTGAGTGCATGCGAGCAAGAGTGCAGGTGGAGTTACTATGGTTTCCATGTTATCGAACTTTCTGATGGAAAATGCCGTTTCGAAATTGGAGATAAGATTGACTTGGGAAAGTCGCTAGAGCAGTTAGAATTCCTCAAGGGAGAGGATAATTTGATGGTTCTTCATGAACTTTCACTTGTTCAAGCTGACCAATCAGATAACCAGCGTCACCGTGGGGATCAGTCTGATTCAAGTTCACTCATCCACCAAATAGGCCGAGACCTCTCCATAAATTGCCTACTGCGCTGTTCGAGGTCAGATTATGGCTCGATTGCCTCGTTGAATCAGAGCTTTCGGTCTTTAGTTCGTAGTGGGGAGCTTTATAGGCTGAGGAGGCAGATGGGTATCGTAGAGCAGTGGGTGTACTACTCATGCAACCTTTTTGAGTGGGAAGCCTTTGATCCCATACGCCGTCAATGGATGCAGCTGCCTACAATGGATTCTAATGAATGCTTCATGTGCTCAGACAAGGAATCTTTAGCTGTTGGTACTGAACTTCTTGTTTTTGGAAAAGAAATATTTTCCCATGTGGTGTACAAATATAGCCTATTAACAAACTCATGGTCCTCTGGCATTACGCCTACGACACCCAGATGCCTGTTTGGCTCTGCCAGTCGGGGTGCAATTGCAATTGTAGCTGGCGGTTGTGATATAAGGGGCAGTTGCTTGAGTTCAGCAGAGTTTTATGACTCAGAGTCTGGAACTTGGACGACTCTCCCAAGCATGCACAAACCAAGAAAAATGTGTTCGGGGGTATTTATGGACGGAAAGTTCTATGTTATTGGGGGTGTTGGCGAAGGAGATTCAAATGAGCTCACTTGTGGGGAAGTGTATGACTTGGAGACGAGATCTTGGCGTGAGATTCCTGACATGTTCCCTGCACAAAATGGCGGGCCTGGGAGTAGCAGTCCAGCAACATCCAAGGCGCCTCCTCTGCTTGCAGTTGTGAGAAATGAGCTATATGCAGCTTATCATGCAGAGCAGGAGTTAAGAAAGTATGAAAAGGGAAGGAACTTATGGATTACAATGGGTAGATTGCCAGGGAACATAAACTCTATGAACGGATGGGGGCTAGCGTTTAGGGCATGCGGAGATAAGCTAATGGTTATAGGTGGACCGAGAGCTTCATTTGGGGGGATGTTAGAGATCAATGCTTGGGAGCCGAATGAAGGGCCTCTCCAGTGGGATTTGCTGGGCAGCAAGCACTCAAGTAATTTCGTCTATAACTGTGCTGTGATGGGCTGTTGAGTTGTCTGATTGTGGTGCATGCCTTTCTGAGTGGGATTCACAACCCTTGCTTTTTTTCTGAAATGCTAGTTGGTAATTTATGTCTTTCTTTGTTAGGGGAAGGGGAAGGGGAAGGGGAAGGGGAAGGTGCACATCTTTTTTCCTTCAATAAGGTGGTTTTAAGACTGTTTCTTATTCATGATGTCCTATCAATGTGCTTCCTCACCCTTTTTTTTTATGTTAGAAGTTTTTCAGAGGATGTCATGTAGTAGAACAGCACAGTTGAATAAATGGAAGCACATGCATTAAGTTGGTCTTTGTCAACAAGTTGAAATTGGTTTTCTTTTATATAGTATTTCTATATTGTTAATGGTTTATCAATTATCATTACTAGTATTTGTGGCACAATTTATCAGTGTGCACTTAAAAAATATAAATTTTAAAAGATACGTGACACAATTTAATTTAATGGATCATCAACTAATTATATCTTGCCGCATTATTTTGTGTGAAATCCATCCTTTTGTCACCATAAAATACTGTCTTGCTAGGTGCTCATTTTAAATGTTGTGCTGATGTACTACCACTGGTTGGTAATGGTATGCTGCTTCTTTTTGGAAGGTATTGGTTTAAATGCTTCCAAGCAAGCACTTAACCTTAAATATCATGGATTAATTGGGGAATAAGAGGAAAGGACCTACAAATCAATTTGAGCCCAAAGATTAAGCCTCTATATGTAGAGGCCATATTTGTTCGTCTACAACAATTGGTATTAAATTATTGGATAAATTACATATTATAGTACATTTTTAAAAATAATTACAATAATCATACATCCATAAAATAATTACAAAAATATGACATTTCATCATATTTATTTACAATACCAATACAATTAGGAGTCCTTAATTTAAGAGATTAATATTAATGGGCTGACATGGCAAATTAATTTCCATCTTCCTGAAACATTCTCTTCTCATTCGGTCTCTCTCTCTCTCTCTCCGTCCTTATTATTTCTCTCTCTCCTCTTGAAGCCCTTCGTCGTTCTCATTCGGTCTCTCTCTCTCCACCCTTACTACTTCTCTCTCTCCTCTTGAAGCCCTTCGTCGACAGCAGACTGAATCTACTTCTTCAGACGATGGAGTTCTTGCTTTGGTAGAACTGCCTCCTTTTGGAATCTACCATGCGGTATGTACATGGTTGAAGTGTTGTTGTCATACTCTGAGTTTGTACTTCTGGCGACATTCTGTTTATGTTAATGATCATTCTATGACTGGGTTATTTGCGATAGACATCATTTAATAGCATAATATTTGCTAAAGTAGATAATTATTTTCAAATTGTTTAGGCTCTTAACATATATAGTTTGCTTTTGAATAATCATAATTGTCACATCTTCATTTTGCCATTTTATTTCTGCATCATATACTGACACAAGACCAATTTTTAGGGGCTTGATGTAATGTTTACATTGTAGCTACGTCAAGCAATAAAAAATAGATACTATCATATAACTGTTTGGTTACTTCGCATTATGTTTTGTTATTCTTATTAGCTTGAGATTCTGATACCATTTTGTTACCTTAATTTGGTATTTTGGTTACTTTTTTATGTTGTTATGGTTACCATGTATTTGCTTAGTATACATGGTTGACTAAACTGTGTTTGGTGTATATGTTGTTTATGTATTGGTTACCATTAATATATGTTTTGATTCTTAACATATAACCGCTTTGGTTACTTTCATTAGTATATTTTTTTTCTTTGTTAGCTTATGATTTGGATACCATTCTTTTTCTCTCAATTGGGATTTTGGTTACTTTTATATGTTGTTTTGGTTACAATGTATTTGCTTAGTATACATTGGTTGACTAAACTGGGTTTGGTCCACATGTTGTTTATGTGTTGGTTACCATTAAAACATGGTTTGGTTACTTTCATATAACTGTTTGGTTACTTCTTTAGTATATTTGTTGGTATACATGTTTCTGTTTTGGTATAAATATCTTCTACAAGGTTTATGCTCTTCTAGTTCTACTTCTATTTCCACAAATATAACTGTTTGGTTTATGCTTTTCTAGAGAATGAGAGCAGCCATGAAGAAAGTAGCAGCAGCCAAAAAGCTCAAGTTTCAGGAAGATTTGTACCAAATTTTGATTAGTTCGGTTGTCGTTGTCTTATCCTTCTGAATTGTGTTTCGTACTTTGGTTTTTGTTTGATATCCATAACCATTTGTTATGGTTAGTGAGTATGTAATGTTTATTGGAGCTTATGTAAATAAGATTATATATTTGATTATATTATCAATTATTTGACATTGTTTGTTGGTTCGTATTTGTTACTTCTAAGTTGTGTCTGATACATTATTTGAAAGGTGCAGTTGGTAACCAAACATGCACAGAAGGGTAACCATTTTTTTTTTGGTAGTAACCAGATAGTTACAAGTTTGTATTAGGACATATATCAAGTGTTAAATGTACATGCGAGAGTATACATGGGTTGCCTAAATTGGGTTGGATATACAGGTTGTTTTTGTTTTGGTTACCATTAAAACATGTTCTGGTTTCTTTTCATATAACTAATTGGTTACTTCTTTATTATATTTTGGTTATTATTACCTTATGGTTTGGTGTGACGCCCCCAAAATTAGGTATACGTCACCCATCTTGGGTCGCCACTTACATGGTACATAAATTCAAATACAAACTTAATTATACATCCGTAGGTAACATCGTACTGATCGTACATAAAGTGAGAGTTCTAATAGGAATATTGTAAGACCCACTTTTATAAATAAAGATGAATTTTTCTATAAATATTATTTTTGAATATTATGGAATAAATTTGATATAATGTTATAGTTGTGGGTAATATTTATAAATTTTGCAAAGTATGCAAGTTGTTATAAAATATTACGTTTGGTGGGGAATATTCTTTTTGTTAGGAATATTAAATGCAATGGCTCAATCATTGGTGGACCCCATAATGTAATTATTGTTTGATTGAGAAAACGACAAAAATATTTTATAAAAATAACTTGGAGGTGTTACCAATTAAAGCTGTTGAACTACCCGATGGTAAAAAATACAATAATCGGCGTGGTTGCATAGTAGCACTACGGTATTGATTATTGATGCTTACGTGAGAAGTCACTCAATTTATGCTTTCAATTATTGCTACTGATGAATTCTTTGCATCATATCTCTTATATTATTGATTCAATTATTGTCACGATTATCATCATATAATATGTTATAGTATTAAATCAATAATTGAGACGACAAGTTATAAATGATTAATAATTGTTGAAAGATTAAATATGTGTTGATGAAAAATAAAATGATTTGTGGTAAGTTTGATTATTTTATGGGGGCTCATATGTCATCATCTAAGAGTCTCTTCGTCGATAGTATTTACCTTCGTCAATAAGTAATTACCTTCGTCGATAAGTAATTACCCTTGTGAATAGTATTTACCTTCGTCGATAGTATTTACCTTCGTTAATAGTAATTACCTTTACAGACGTCCAGAACCACTTGTCGTTTCACATTACAAAAGGTCGAACCACTTGTCGTTTCACATTACAAATCGAAACCACTTTTCTTTTCACATCATTAGTCGTCTGAGCCACTTGCCTTTTCACACTGGCGGTCTTTAAGCTAGAAATCTTCTATAAATAGAGGCCTGAGGCTTCATTATTTTCACACTAATTCATTCAAGCTATAGAGAGAGAAAGTATAGAGAGATAAGAGAGAAGAAGAAGAGTATTTTGTTACTACACCTTCTTTGCGATATTCAATCTCCTACCAAATGTAAGGGGTGTTATTCTTTCTTATTCATGAAGAGAATCTGTTGTTATTCCATTGCTTATTATTCTGTTGGAATAACTCAGTATCGTGGTTTACCTATACTTTGGTGACATTCTTCTATTATTCTGCTGGAACATCCTGTACGTGTGTTTTACACCTGGACTGGTTAAAAGTTTTATTCTTATTCTGTTGGAACATCCTATCGTGTGTTTTTTACACCGACCGGTTCCGCTTTTTATTATTATTACATTGGAACATCCATGCTCATGTGTTTTACGTTGGACTGGTTCCGTCTTTATTATTATTACATTGGAACATCACATGCGTGTGTTTTACACCGACTGGTTCCGTCTTTATTATTATTACATTGGAACATCACATCTGCATGTGTTTCTGTGGGACTGGTTCCATTCTTTATTATTCTGTTAGAACATCACATGCATGCGTTTTACGCCGGGACTGGTTCCGATTATTTATTATTACATTTGGAATAACTTGCGCTGTCTTGATCTATCGCATGCATGGTGATTTCTTTTGTTATTCTATTCTTTATTATACCCAGTTGGTTAAAACTTTGACTTACATACTCCATGAAATTAGTGGAATATCCTTGATATTTGCGTTTCATCCAAGATCTTTTCATGGAAATATTCTTACGATCATTCTTGAATTTTACTCTCAAAACAATGATCATGTTGATAATTTGGGCGTTAATAATTCTGGATAAAATAATTCTTGAACTTGTTTTATTGAATTCTTATATCATTGTCATCATCCTCATGTTTATATTATGTTGAAAGTCATATGTATGTGGCACAGAGTGCATAGATGGACTTGGTATGATTATGACCGAGAGACTATTCTTGTAATCATGGTAGTAATGTTACAAATGATGTGATAAAAATCCTCGATGGTAGTAGTGCATTGGTGGATGATTGTTGGCATGATCATGACCATTAATGAATACACAAATATTCTTGGCCCGTAGAGCATGAATAATTGTGGTCGTGATATTAAAGAATATCCTTGGTAGTAGTGCAGGGGTGATTCGATGATGTGGAATATTTATTAAAGTTTGAGTCTCGGCTATAATGATGATGAAAAACCTTTTAAAACCTAAAAAGATAGTAGACTTTATTTTTTATTTGACTCTTTTAATGGATTGCATTATTAAGCTATTGATTAAAAGTTGGTTTTACATTGTATTTTATTAGTTTAACATTGTTAAAGACTATTGATAATTTATTACGCATTATCTTAATCATAATATTTCTTCTTGGGCTAGTTGAGCTCACCCTTTTCTTTCACTTTTATTCTCTTGAAATGAGAATATAAATTTGGGGCAGTCGGAAAACAGTGATGGTCTTGAAGATAGCATTAGTAGTCCTCACTATTCTGTGAAATAGTATGATAATAATTGTAATGAGGACTTTTTTGAGTTTGTATAATATCTAGTAGGCGATATTTGTATTTAAACTCACGATTTATGTCGTATTGTACACATTGCTTATGTTAATAAGTTGTATTTAAATTACATACCATGTAAGTGGCGACCCAAGATGGGTGATGTATACCTAATTTTGGGGCGTCACAAATATTATCATTTAGACAATATCCATACTCAAGGAGTCCTCATTACAATTATTATCACACTATTTCACGTAATAGTGAGGACTACTAATGCTATCTTGGACCATCACTCGTTTCCCCAACTCGTCCCAATATATTCTCATTTCAAGAAAGAAAGGAAAGAAAGGGTGAGCTCAACTAGCCTAAAGAAGAAATATTATGACTAAGATAATGCGAATAAATTATCATTAGCCTTCAACAATGTTAAACCGATAAAATACAATAGAACAACCAGGTTTAATCTAGCAATGAATATCAATCCATTAAAAGAGTTAAGTAGAAAATAAAGTCTACTATCTTTTAGGTTTTAAAAGGTTTTCATCAATTTTATCACTAAGACTCGGTTTAATGAATAAACCACAATATCTATTCATCCCCTCGCCACTGGTCAAGGATTTTCATCAAATTATCAATGGTCATGACTATACCGAATCACCCCCGGTCATAATCATACCAAAACCATCCATCGATGCATTACAGGCCCACCGAGGACTTTTATCACATCATTTATAACAAACTATGATTATACCGAATGATCCTCGGTCATAATCATACTAAGTTCATCTATGCACGTAAGCGAAAAGATAACATAATATAACATGAGGATGATGACAATGACATAATAATTCAATAAAACAAGTTCACGAATTAATTTATTCAGAACTAATAACGTCCAAACTGTCAACACGATACTACTTTTGTAGAGTAAAATTCAAGAATGATCGTAAGAATATTTCCATGAAAAGATATCGATGAAACGCAAATATCAAAGATATTCTACTAATTTCATGGAGTATGAAGTCAAAGTTTTAACTTAACCGGGTATAATAAAGAATGGAATAACAAAAAAATCACCACGCATGCGGTCATTGATGTATTGCGTTATTCCAATAGAATAATAATAATAACTAACCGGATCGGTGAAATTCACAATCGACGAGGATGATCCAACAGAATAATAAATGCTTTGAATAATAAACAATGGAACCCGTCCCTGTAAAACACACGCATGTGATATTCCAACAGAATAATAAATGCGAATAATAAACAATGGAACCAGTCGTCCTGTAAAACACACGAATGAGTGATATTCCAATGCAATAATAAATAATGGAATAATGTAAGAAGATCACCAAGTATAGGGATTCCACAGTATCTGAGTTATTCCAACGTAATAAATAAGAATGGAATAATATAAGGATTTCACCAAGTATAGGGTATCTTGCATTATACAAAGTTATGTATAGGGTATGCCACTTTTACAAGTTATTCCAATGTAATAATAATGAATGGAATAACATAATGTAAGTTCTCTTCATGAATAAGAAAGAATAACACCCTTTACGGTACAACAAATAATATCCTTACTAGTAAAAGACACCGGATATCAAAGTAGTGAAGTACGAGAATACTCTTCTTTTCTCTCTCTACGATTTTCTCTCTAAGCTTCTCTCTATAATTTCTCTCTCTAGAGTTTCAAAGAATTAAGTAAGAAAATAATGAAGGAATGAGCTTCTATTTATAGGAAAAATAGAATGCATAAGAATTAATCCATGAACGGTCCAGATTGATTTACTTTAATCGGCGGTCCATATTTAAAGCAAAATCTTTTAAATAAAATATCATATATTCTATTTATATAAAAACATTTTACTATGCAAACACTATGCAATACTATGCAAAAAATACTATGCAACACTTTATGCATAATAAAATATAATATATTCTATTTATGTAATAACTTTAATAAAGTATTACATTTTATATAAAAGATGTTTACATTTTATTACGTTAATAATACGAATAAAACAAAACGTCATTATCGCTATAATAATTCATATTATTAATCGTGATAATGGAATCAAACCGTTTTGACTTCACATAAAGCATCAATAATCAATACCGGTATTACTATGCAACCACACGACATCATCTTTTTTTACTACCGAGTAGTTCAACAAAGATCAACCAGAAAACTTCCGTCGTTATTTTCATAAAATATTTTGTTAAATTGAATAGTAACTCATGAATAGTAATTAATTGAATAATAACTCGTGAATAGTACTCGACACAAAAAAGTGTCCCAAATACTCGAGTGAACAATACTAGAGTGAATAGTAATTTTGGTGAATAGTAACTTGTGAATAATAACTCATGAATAGTAATTCGAGCACAAAAAGTGTCCCAAATACTAGAGTGAACAATACTAGAGTGAATAGTAATTTCAAAGTTGAATAAGAAACTTAGTGAATAGTAACTCGTGAATAAGAACCTATGGGTATTTTATGACAACTTGTCTACTTTGAAAAATTTTTTCAAATATGACCCTTAACTTTAAACTTTTATCAATTTAATTATTCACCAAAATAGAAAAATTAAACACTTTTATTTCATAAAATTTGGGGTCTCACAATCTCCCTCCTTATGGAATTTAAGCCCTCGAAATTAGGAGTACGTTACACAGTATGATAAAGAGGTGAGGATACCTTGAATACCTTTATCGTTAAAAATATTAAATTCATCTTCGCAATCCTTGAAAGATATTCATTAACAATTCATCTTTTGCCTCACAGCCAAAGATATACAACTCAGTAAAACCAATAATCTTTGAGGCAAGCGACTTAATAGTATCACGACCACGAATTATCCATGCCTTCTTGGCCAAGGATATTCGTGTTTTTTCAATTACGGTCATGATTATACCGAATAATCCTTGGTCATAATCATACCAAGTCTATCAATGTATTACTACCAAAGATGACTTTTACCACATTCATGAATTAATATTTCATTCTTTGAGACTCAAATTTCAATAATTAATCCATATCATCGAATCATCCACGCACTACGGGCCAAGGATATTCATTAGTATTACGACCACGAATTATCCATACTACTACCAAAAGATAATCGTGTATTCATTAAGTATCACGACCACAATTATCCATACACTACGTGCGAAGATAATCGTGTATTCATTAAGTATCACGACCACGAATTATCCATGCACTACGTGCCAAAGATAATCGTGTATTCATTGGTATCACGACCACAAATTATCCATTGCACCACGTGCAAAGATAATCGTGTATTCAATAGTATCACGACCAAGAATTATCCATACACTACGTGCGAAAGATAATCGTGTATTCATTAGTATCACGTCCACAAATTATCCATGCACTACGTGCAAAGATAATCGTGTATTCATTAAGTATCACGACCACGAATTATCCATGACTACTACCAAAGATAATCGTGTATTCATTAGTATCACGATCACAAATTATCCATGCACTACTACGGCCAAAGATAATCGTGTTTTCAATTACGGTTATGATTATACTTAGAACAATCCTCGGTCATAATCATACCAAGTCCATCTATGCACTTCTACAGCCATGTATGACTTTTAACATAATATAAGCATAAGGATAATGATATAAAGAATCAATCAAATGAGATAAAGGATAAATTTTAAACATTTATAATTTATCCAGATTCAAGAATATTCTCATGTTATCAATTACTTAATAATCTCATAATCTAATATCATTAATATTATAACAATATTTTAATCACTTTCTTAAATTTATAAACAATTTATCTCAATTGTTTACGCTTTTACCATATAATGCATTTAATCATTCAAAATGCCATACTCATAAGATATCATCACCAATTATAAAATCCCTCAAAAAAATATGCATATACTCTATATAGGATTCTCTAGCCATAAAAATCCTATTTTCAACTTTGTTATTTCACATAACATATTTAACTCATATGTTAAGAATTAAACTATTTTCATGAAAAATACTAAATCAGTCCCAAAATATTTCTTTTATGGGATTTAGCATAATATAGTCCCATAATGAAAATATATTTTTCTCGAATTTTAAAATTCATTTACTATTTTCAAAAATCAATTTCTAATTAATTCCTTAAGAAATTAGCTACCTCAAGTTTAACTCCAAAATTCCCAAACCTTGGCGAGGACCTTACACATGTTAATGTGAGCTTCAGGTTAATTTCATGGTCATCGAGAGTTATAGAACTCCAGTTATAGCGTTTTTTCGGAAAAAACCTAAATATTGAAATAGTCATAACTTGCTCATTTTAAGTCGAATGAGCTCATTTTTTTTTTGGACAGGAGGTACTTTATACCATATACCTTCATATCCCAAAAGGCCAGAATTTTTCTCATAATTTAAGTGGCCGAAAGCAACCCTCTAAAATCATGGCAAAGAAATTTTTTTTGGTTTTCTGATTTGCACTCCTTTGCTAAAAATCAGTCCACACAAAATCTACAACACCTTTTCCAAAGAATTCCACTTGGATTAGTTAGGTAACTCATAGATCTAACTCTAAGACTTTACCACACTCAAAAATTCAAAATATATTAGGATATATGGTCAATTGAATTTCATATTACGTTTTTCACCAAAATCGATTTTCAACTCTTTGTGATTTCTAAGAAACTTTCATGTTTTCACATACTAACCAACATAACTCATCATAAAACTTACTAATACTTCATATACCCATGATTTTCATTAATTCTATACTTTTATTATGACTTTCATCATAATCCACGTAAATGATCCTTTTAGTTGAAGAAATATTTGAGGGTTTAAGAAATGGGTTTTTGTCTTTGGGGTCAATACAAAATTCGATTTCACGCGTTCTAGGGTAGGCTAGTAAGTCTTCAAGAATACGCCAAGAAATTTATTAATAATAGAAATATCATTCAAAAGCTGTGACTCTCATCCAAGACTTGGATAAGACGTCACATTGATACCAACCGTGACTTCATCCCTTAACCTAGATAAGACCTCACAATGATACCTATAAACTTGCCATCTTCATTCACGATGTCGCCTCTGAAGTCCTAACTTCATGCATTCCACACAAGGAAGTCAACAACGAAAGGTTCAGGGCTCTTTACTTATGGCTTGATATAGCCAATAATTGACTTTAGTAGTTTAGTTACTTGAATTACAACAACAAGTTGGTTATGAATATAAAAGCTAACAACCTTCTAAAAGCATGATGAGTAGTTAACCAATTGATTTCTAAAGTCACATCAAAGACAAATATTTTTAAAGAGATAAGATCGACGAATTAACGTGAAAATGTTTATTTGAATCAAACAAGATTTAAAATAGAGTGGTAACGAAGGCTCCTACTAACGAAGTTTCAACCAATAAGTCAAAGTTTAACTTCTTCGGAGTCAAATTTAAATGTTGAACACAACTAGGTGAAATAAAAGAGTGGGTAGAACTGGTATCTAACACGGTATAGACTTCGCAAGAGCTTATGATTAACTTACCCGTGATAATTTTATTCAAAGTTCCTCGTCACGAGAAAAAAAAAGCGCTCTCTTTTAACTACTGAGCTTTGGTTTATGCGGGACATCCTTTGGTGCCTCCATCCTAGTTGAATTTGTCTTGATGAAATGACAAAATCGAGGCTAAGTGACCTTCTCTTCCACAATTATAACATGCTTTGATTTGGCACGGCCGCGATTCGGATCGATGTGTCCTCTCTTCCGCATTTGAAGCATATGATAGTGGTCTTTCTCCTTCCTTAACAATGGGTCTTTGGTGTCATGTCGTCTTTCCATCATTGTTGAATCTCCTTTTCTTGAAATGTCCATTCTTATTATTTTGGCCTCGATTACCACCGTGGGTTACCATATCGGCCCGTTGATTCCTCCACGCTTGTTGTCACCGCTCGATGACTACTCATTTGGTATTATAATTTTGCTTATTTGCTTCTTTTTAGTTGCGTTGACTCGTTATCGCTACTTCCACTAATCGAGCCCTATTTACAACATCCGAATAAAAACACGATTTATGAGAAATAAGATGTTGACGTATCTCTGCTTCAAACCTCTTAAAAACATTCGCTCCATTCTCTCTTCATTATCCACCAGTGGGGACGAAACCGTGATAACTCCGCAAATTTTGTCTCGTATTGCGACACTCGGTCATATTGTTTTGTTCCAACTTGATAAACTCCACCTCCTTCATGTGGCGAATACTTTCGGAAAGTATTTGTCGTTGAATGACTCCTGGAACTTCTCCCAAGATATCTTCAAGATAAAGAGGTTGAGTACGTTTCTGGGAATTCCCACCATGTCACTCCTCTCCAAGCTAACATAAAGGCGGCAAAGGAACCTTTTGCTCCTCGAACATCCCAAGACATCAAATATCTTGGTAACTGCTTTATCCATGCTTCCGCCGAGAAGTGGTTTTGGCTCTCCTTAAACTCCGGTGGTCCCACTCCTTGAATTGTTTAATGGTGACCGCCTCGGGAGTTTTTCGTGTTTCCACCTACGTTTTGGATGAGAGTCGCTTTCGCTTTGATGTTGCATGAATTCTAAAACCTTTTAAACGCATCTGTCGCTCGTTAATCGAATTGATCGATTGTTGTTTACATAAGGATTATCGCCATCCTGTGCACATTGTCCCGATTATTGATCTGTGGAGAATCAACAGTCTCGCATGCTCATTCTTATTCTCAACATTCTCGGATGCCATTTTCAAACACCGCCACAAAATAAGGGTTAATCGACATGCAACATATTATCACTATACTCGACCGTGACCAATCAAATACCAAATAAACTTAGGTAGGTCATACTAGCGAAGGAATTCCTGCCTCCCCTCCTAGTTCTTATCTCACATCTCACCCGGGGATCATATCCCTAAGCTCGATACCAACCGTGGCGCCCCAAAATTAGGTATACGTCACCCATCTTGGGTCGCCACTTACATGGTACATAAATTCAAATACAAACTTAATTATACATCCGTAGGTGTAACATACGACAATACATAAACCGAGAGTTCTAATAGAATATTGTCATTTAGACAATATCCATACTCAAGGAGTCCTCATTACAATTATTATCACACTATTTCATAGAATAGTGAGGACTACTAATGCTATCTTCAGACCATCACTGCTTCCCCAACTCGTCCCAACTATATTCTCATTTCAAGAAGAGAACGGTGAAAGAAAGGGTGAGCTCAACTAGCCCAAGAAGAAATATTATGACTAAGATAATGCGAAATAAATTATCATTAGCCTTCAACAATGTTAAACCGATAAAATACAATAGACAACCGCTTTAATCTGCAATGGAATATCTATCCATTAAAAGAGTTAAGTAGAAAATAAAGTCTACTATCTTTTAGGTTTTAAAAGGTTTTCATCAATTTTTATCACTAAGACTCAGTTTAATGAATAAACCACAATATCTATTCATCCCTGTACCACGGTCAAGGATTTTCATCAAATTATCAATGGTCATGACTATACCGAATCACCCCGGTCATAATCATACTAAAACCATCCATCGATTGCATTACAGCCAATTTGAGGACTTTTATCACATCATTTATAACAAACTATGATTATACCGAATGATCCTCGGTCATAATCATACTAAGTTCATCTATGCACGTAAGCCAAAGATAACATAATATAACATGAGGATGATGACAATGACATAATAATTCAATAAAACAAGTTCACTTAATTAATTTATTCAGAACTAATAACGTCCAAATCATCAACACGATCTACTTTGTGAGTAAAAAAGTCAAGAATGATCGGAAGAATATTTCCATGAAAGATCTTTCGATGAAACGTAAATATCAAAGATATTCTACTAATTTCATGGAGTATAAAGTCAAAGTTTTAACCAACCGGGTATAATAAAGAATGGAATAACAAAAAAATCACCGTTGCATGCGATTGCCGCGTGATGTGTTATTCCAATAGAATAATAATAATAACGAAACCGGATCGTGAAATTCACAATCAAGTGATGATCCAATGTAATAATAAATGCTTGAATAATAAACAATGGAACCAGTCCCGTGTAAAACACACGCAGCAGTGATATTCCAATGTAATAATAAATGCGGAATAATAAACAATGGAACCAGTCCTGTAAAACACACGCATGTGATATTCCAATGTAATAATAAATAATGGAATAATGTAAGAAGATCACCAAGTATAGGGGATTCCACAGATACTGAGTTATTCCAATGTAATAAATAAGAATGGAATAATATAAGGATTTCACCAAGTATAGGGTATGCCACATGATACAAAGTTATGTATAGGGTATGCCACTTTTACAAAAGTTATTCCAATGTAATAATAATGAATGGAATAACATAATGTAAGTTCTCTTCATGAATAAGAAAGAATAACACCCTTACTTACATACAACAAATAATATCCCTACCGTAAAAGACATCGGATATCAAAGTAGTGAAGTACTGCATCACTCTTCTTCTTTCTCTCAGATTTTCTCTCTCTATAGCTTCTCTCATAATTTCTCTCTCTGTTTTCAAAGAATTCGTAAGAAAATAATGAAGGAATGAGCTTCTATTTATAGAAAATAGAATGCATAGTAATTAATCCATGAACTATCCAGATTGATTTACTTTAATCTAACTATCCATATTTAAAGCAAAATCTTTTAAATAAAATATCATATATTCTATTTATATAAAAATATTTTACTATGCAAACACTTTATGCAACACTATGCAAAACACTATGCAAAACACTACATGCGACACTATATAATAATAAATATAATATATTACATTTATAGAATAACTTTTATAAAGTATTATGTTTTATTTAAAAGATGTTTCGCTTTTATTACGTTAATAATACTAATAAAACAAAACGTTATTATTCTTATAATAATTCATATTATTAATCGACAATAATGGAATCAAACCGAGTGACTTCTCACATAAGCATCAATAAATAATACCGCCGTAATGCTTTACTATAATGCAACCACACGTACATCTTTGTCTTTTTACTACCGAAGTCGTTTCAATGAAGAGTAGTTCAACAATATCAACCCAGTAAAACTTCTCAAATTCACCGTTATTTTTTCATAAAATATTTTGTTCGAATGAATAGTAACTCCCTGAATAGTAATTTCGTGAATAGTAACTCGTGAGTAGTACTCGACACAAAAAGTGTCCCAAATACTCTTCGAGTGAACAATACTAGAGTGAATAGTAATTTTTTACTACCGAGTGAATAAGAACTCCGCGTGAATAAATAAGAACTCATGAATAATAAATAACTCCGACACAAAAAAGTGTCCCAAATACTAGAGTGAACAATACTTAGAGTGAATAGTAATTTGAATAAGAACTCGTGAATAAGAATCATGTGAATAGTAACTTCGTGAATACTAGAGTTAGGGTATTTTATGACAACTTGTCTACTTTGAAAAATTTTCAAATATGACCCTTAACTTTAAACTTTTATCAATTTAATTATTCACCAAAATAAAAAAATTGAACACTTTTATTTCATAAAATTTGGGGTCTCACATTTGGCTACTATTATTGTGCCCTCAATGTGGGATTTTGGTTACTTTTATTTTTATTCTGGTTAATATATAATTGTTTAGTATACATGGATTGCCTAAACTGGATTTCATTACATGATATTTCTGTTTTGGTTACCATTAAAACTTGTTTTGGTTACTATCATATAATTATGTGGTTACTGTTTTATTATGTTACATTATGGTTAATGTTATTAATAACCAGATAGTTACAAGCTTCTATTAGGACAAACATCAATTGTTAAATGTTCATGTGACTATGTGAGAGTTTCCATTTATATATATGGTCACATATAGATCTCATATTAAAATAAAAATAGTTTGAGAGGTGTAGTTGGTATCCAAACCTGCATATAAGGGTAACCATTTTAGTTTTTGTTAGTAACCAAATAATTAAAAACTTATATGAGAACAGTTATCAAGTGCTTAATGTACATGTGAGGGTTCCCATTTATCTAGCTGTTGGATACTTTTAAATTACATAGTTATAAAAGTTATTTTGAAATGGTCCAGTTGGTAACTAAATATGAATATAGAGGTAACCATTTTATTTTAGAAGGGTAACCAAATTTACATAAAAATGTTTCAGAACAGTTACCAATTGTTCAATGTATTTGTTTACTTTATATTGATAACTCATGATGGAATCAAAAATTAAAATATTAATCAACATCAATTTTGGTTCATCAGACACCATCAAAATGTTACCAACCATGTGGTTAATAATTACTAACAAGAAAACAATTATATATTCCTGTAAATAATTAAATTTGTTGTATTGGTTACTGTTAGTCTCCATTGTCTAACAACTGAATAAACATTGTAAAGTAACCAAATCAATATTAGACAGTAACCAAATTACATAATCTTAGTAATCAGAAAATAAATCAAATTTTTTACATGCAAATTTGAAGGCCTAAATGATGGAATTTGACCAAAAAACCATACAGTTCACCAGCAAAGCTGGTGATTTTTGATCGTTGACCCGTTTCCAATGAAATTAGGCTTTAAAAATGCCAAAATCCGACACTCCAAACTTGACAGAAATTGCCAAATGGTCACTGAATTATCATATTTTTCACTGCATATCATGTTTTGCATCTCTCTGAACGAACAAGTTGATTGAACTAGTATGCCGATAACTTCAAATTTGGTGTATTGGTTACTATCAGTCCATATACCATTGAAATAAAGTACAACTGGAATCATCTACATTGTCTGACAACAGAATAAGTATTGTAAAGTAACCAAATCAATGTTAGCACTAAACCAAACTACATGATGTTGGTATTCAGAACATAAAACACATTTGTACATTCATTTTACAATAGAAATAATTAGTATATTGATATTTATTACCAATTAAATTATAACAGTTGTATGCAGATAACCAATGTAGCCAATAAGTAACCACCATATTAAAACAAACCAAAATCATAACAACATTATACAGTAACCAAATCTATTTTAGATTGTAACCAACACATATTTATTTAGTAACCACAAGATAAATACATTCTGCATTGCATTTTTATAGTAAAAAATAACCAGTATAATTTGTTTGTTACCAACTAAAGGCAAGTTTTTGTAAGAATGTAACCAATGTAGATAACAAGTAACCATTAATATAAAAAACATAAGTAGAAGTGTACATTAATATGCTTCAGCAACCAATATTACAGTAACCAATTAATCTCTGCAGTAAGTAAAATGGTTACTACGAATTATAGTAAGTAAATAATTAGTATATTGATATTTGTTACCAATTAATCTCTGTGAGTTTAAAAGAGAGTCGGTAACTGACGTGTAGGGAGAAAAAAGATCCGTAATTTTAGCAAGCCTAATAGTATATTGCGTTATTTTTGTAATTATATTGTGTTTTATTTTTGTAAATACTTTCTAATTATTGTATATTAGTGTTAAGAACCCTCAATTATTTCACAGTTATAATAAAAAAAAATCAACTACTTAGTCCTTAGATATGCTTGTCAAATAAACGGGCCTAGTATTTTTATTTTTGGGCCAACCAAATTACAAACCTTAGAAACTAATATCAACCAACCTGTTTTATGACAGCCTACCACAACATCGATCTACAAATAAAGACTATATAAATAAAGATAGGGCATCATTTTTACATGAACAACTGTTGTAATTGATAGATTATAATCAAATAGAAGATGCTCCTCCTTGTTGCTATATGAATATAATAGACAGATTACGAAACAAAATAATTTTAAATATCTTTTTTTTTTTGTTTCCCTCAATTACAAATTATGAAAGTAAATGGCATCAGATTGTATGGCACCTATCCGGAAAGGGGATAAATCACTTTTTTTCAATCACGTAGATCTGGCGGTTCGATTTTCATTTTGCTCATCAAACTTTTTTTATTATAATTGAATAACTGTAGCCTCATATATTATAAAATATTATTATTTTCAATTTTCGTCAAAAAAGACTATTTAAAAAGTTCGATTAAGGCATAAATGGGATGGTTTCTTTGATGTGGACGGTTTTTTTGACCTTTTTGACCCATATCTATCATTCTTTCCATTTTCGGTTTTACATACAATAATAATAATTGAATCTGAAAAATAAATACTTTATAATTTTATTTATTTATAATAATACTTTATTATTTACAATTATTCATATAAAAATATTTTTATAATTTATATAATTTTTAAAAAATTTAAAATTTAAAATTATTATTAGTAGTAGTATTTTATTATTATTATTAGTAGTATTTATTATTATTATTATTTTGGAAATTATTATTATTATTATTATTAGTTTTGGAATTATTCAGCTCAATTACTAATAGTTTTGGAATTATTGTTATTATTATTTATAATTATAAAAATGAATACAAGTGAGAACAATAGTATTAAATCATTTACTATTTAAGATTAAATCATTTACTATTTATGTAATTTATGTTGTGAGAACAAAGAGTTTTTCATTTTAATATTCCTTTGCAATGTGCAATCTCAACTCTCAAATAATTAATGGCAAAACTAATGATTATTTTTCTTAAGAGTTTTCCGTTTTTTATAAAAAAACGCAGTTTATTTTTCTTTTTAAAAAAAAAAAAAAATGCAGTTTATTTTTCTTAAAAAATAAAAAGCAGTTTTATTAAAAATAAAAAAACGCTTTTATTAAAAAAAGCAGTTTTCATTTAAAAACTGCAGTTTTCATTTTTGTTTCTTTAAAAATGTTTTTTTTAATTTTATTAAAAAATTCTATTTTTTAAAAAAAATCTGTTTTTCAAAAAATTCTATTTTTGTTTTATTTTATTATGTTTTTGTTATTTTTAAAACTTTAAAATGTTAATTTTTTTATTTTTAAAATCTGTTTTTGATTTTTTTTGCGACATAAGCAATATTTTTAATTTTTTGGCCACGTCAGCGCCACGTAGATAAAAACTTAACGTTTGTCAACTTTTTTTAACGGAATGACCCAATTTGAAAATAAAAATTAGTTCAGTGATTTAATTTGAAAAATTAAAAGTTCAATCAGATATTCAATAAAACGTGCCAACTTCGGTGGCCAAATCATTAGTTTTGCTAATAATTAATTATCACGTAAGGTAAAATATCATAAATTAATTTATTATTTGTACTTATACTACGTCGATCAAATAATAAAACAAATATTAATAATAATAATACAAATATTAATAATAATAATAATAATAATAATATTTTTCAAAATAATAATAATAATCATATAATAAGAAATAGTAATTAAATAAAAATATAAGCATGAAATTTTCTTATATTATTAATAAGCATGAATTTTTTTTATGTAAGATAAAACATTCAACACATTATTTTGTATTCATTTTTATAATTATAAATAATAATAACCATAATTCCAAAACTATTAGTAATTGACCTGAATAATTCTAAAACTAATAATAATAATAATTTCAAAATAATAATTTCAAAATAGTAATAATAATAATAATAATAAAAAATACTACTACTAATAATAAAATACTAATAATAATAATAATAATTTTAAATTTTAAATTTTTAAAAAAATTATAAAAATTATAAAAATATTTTATATGAATAATTATATATAATAAAGTATTATTATAAATAAATAAAATTATAAAGTATTTATTTTTCGTATTCAATTATTATTATTGTATGTGAAAACTGAAAATAGAAAGAATGATAGATATGGGTCAAAGGTCAAAGAAAACTCATCCACATCAGCCCATTTATGCCTCGTCAGCTTTTTCGTCCGTTTTTTCGGACGGAAATTGAAAATAATGACCATTTTGTAATATGTGAGAGTACAGTTATTCGATTGTAACAAAAAAAAATTCGGTAACCAAAATAAAATCGAATCCCAGTACAATGACCAAAAAGTGATTTATGCCATCCGAAAAGTAACAAAAATCATGTTTAAATAAATAATAGATAGATTTCTAATATTTATTTGATTTTCATTCAAAGCTTTCTTTCTAAAAAGTAATTCATAAAAAAAAAGGACAATTTGGGTTGGTGATTAGGCCTAGTAGTAGTAGTAGTTAACTAGGTAGGGAGGGAGGGAGACGTGGAAACATGAATGCTTGGAGAGGGAAGTAGATGGGGGATGCAATAAACTAGCTAGGAATTAGGATGGACCAAAATTTGTAAGCTGCCACGGACTACTGCCTATTGGCTTCCAGACTATCAATTAGACTGAAATGAAATTAATATAACAAAAAATTAGATAAAGCATATCTACTCCACTACATAAATTAATTGAAAGTCAAAAAATCATAATTTTATATTAATTAATTAATTAATGATTGATCAAATTAGATTTGGGCAGCCTAAAAACATCACCAACCCCAGCCAGTTTCAACTTTCAAGCATAGCAGTGAAGGCAATAGACAAAAGGAAGACTAAAACCTCAAACAACCCTAAACTAAATTACAACTAATACAAAATTAAATGTAGACATCCATACTATTAACACCAAAACACTTAATCTAATTAATCAGCAACCCCTATTACTAGGGAAAATTTCTAGGTTTCTTTTTTTGTTGCCAAGGAAAATGTTTGAGACTATATTTGGGATTTGGAAAGCTAATTAATCAGCAATGCCTGTTTCAAGCCTAAAGCGGGCCGCCCCATATGTACCGCAGCAATCGAGTGAGACAACAACTAAACCTCACCTTCTCTTGCCTTTTTAAGCTACACATTCTTCCCCCTTCAACTTCCCGTCTAGCCATTGTCCCAAAAAACACTAGTTCGTATACACTCGAACTAATGTCTAGCAGAAGAACAAGAGCTACTAGTTTTACCCATGCCGAACTTAATGGCCTTGTATTGAAATTACAAGCATTGCTCCCAGACTCCAGTTCAAGCTGCACTGCAAAGGTATGTTATCACCCAGAGTATTTCATTTCCCATATTACTTGGATGGCTAAAAAGGTAGTTTCACTTGAAAAGCAAGACTATAAACTTGGATTGAAGCACCATGAAAACTACTAGAGAAAATGCTAACAATCATAAGAGAGAATGTTAGATTCATAGACTCATTTGTTATTTTAAATTTTTCTTACAATGGATGCAGCAAGACCATGTGTGTGCTTATGCTAGATGTTTAGAACTCTCGAGTGACAATATAACATTGATGCATCATGTTCTCTCTTTCAAGGCTAAAAATTGATTTCTGAAATGTGAATAGGTACCAGCATCGAAGATTCTCAAAGAGACTTGCCGTTACATCAAGAGACTGCACGGAGAGGTGAATGATTTAAGCGACAGACTTTCTCATATGCTGGCTTCTATGGACAACAACAGTGTAGATTTAGCAACAATAGAGCATCCCTAAGATTAGAAGACAGAACAGCAAATATTGTGTCTTTCTTCTCTATGCTATGTTATATCTTGTCTCCCCTGGTTTTGTTGGACTTCAACCAGAGAAATTTAACAATAATATCTATTGCTTTTCTCCCCTGTTTTGTGATAGACATGCAAACTAGCCTCTAACAAAATATTCATAGTGGTTTGGACTTATAATATGTACCTCGCTGTCTTGAATATCGTAATCTAGTGATCAATATATAAAAACTAAGGCTAAAAGACAAACTAAAAAAAGAATTTTCATATGCAACCACATATATATGTGGAAAAAGAATCTCAATATCATCCACATTCCAATATTGATTTAACATATCTACTGGATCTCATGTTAGATATGCACAAAATCTATTGCAGATGACCATACATTTCCGCTCCGACGCAAAAACTTACTCTGCAAAAAGAATACTGACCATTGGGATAAAATATGTTATTAGCTTTTGTGTACAATGCTATAGAAGGTCTTAAAAACAACACATTGTTCTGTCTATATCAAGACTTTAAATGTTTTCCTATGAATTTAACTCCCACCAAGCTCCAGTTATATGTTTTCTTGAAATTGTATTCATGCATTCACAGCCTGAAATTATTGAGAGAAAAAAAAATCCATTACAGAATACAATGTGCCTCTGAGTTTGGGACAATGATATTCACATAGGTTACGGTTAGTTTCCGATCTCTAATGGTAGTGTGCCCCGGCAAGGGATCTTAAAAAATAATTAAATGCTTGCTAAAAAGAAAACATCAAAGGGACAAAACCTATAATATGACAAATTAAAACTGAAAGAACACCGAAAACAAAAAATTTAATTTTTTTAAAAAAAAATCAGATCAGAGTGCAACTTAGCAAAAAGTTGCTGCATAATTATATTTCACAATCAAATTTTCAGACGCAAAACTCAGTAACTGCCGATTATCATGCCCATAAGATGCTTTGATATAATGAATGAAGCCACCAAGTACATATTATTGTCATTTGTCAATACCACATTTATCAAGCTTTTTACTTCCATAGTTCCATGGCAAGACAAGAAACCAAAATTACCCATCACATAACCAACGGTGATACAAGTTATTGCCCAGAAAAAAGTTGGCAGTATTAACATTCTATAGATAATTATTTTACACTCCAAAAATTGATTGTTCTTGGCACATTTGTAAGCTATGTATAAAATAGTTTCATTTATGTCAAGAGAGTGTAAAGTTCTAAACTTTATCTTCTATTGATCGTCATAGCATGAGTTCTTTATTATTTATCTGATATCAAATGATCAATAAAACAACATGCAAAACTTTATTTCCATGATCAATTGATACGAAACAATAAAGAAAAATTACATATACAGAAAACATATACATATTCAATGTCAACTCACAACCCAACTTCAAACCTTAATACATAGTCAGACCAAATTTGTCAAGAAGAGCGTGCATGTTAGCGAGTATTGCTAAGCTGTTGCTCATGTATTCCTTCGACCTCTGCACCTTCATTCGGACCTCATCAAGAACAGTCGATCCCATCTCCTCCAACCCATCTAAACACGTGTCCTGATCAGTCATCGCAGCGCTTATCCACGTATTCACGTCTCTAATCTTCACTTCGGTCAACACCTTCTCTCCTGGGCCCTCAACCATCGAGGCCACCGAGTTGTTGATTTGACTCACCGCGTCATCGAACAGACTCACGCAGTCACGCAGAGCCGACCCGGCTCTAGGGTCGTTTGATTTGGAGATGAGGGTTTCGGGGAGAGAAGAGATGTTTTTGAGTTCCACAATTGTGATATTAAGAGAGAAAGTGAAGATGAGTTCCGGGTCGTGTTTGGGTGGAAGGTTGTTGAGGGAGGATATGGCGGTGATGCACGAGTTGGAGTATTGAGTCACGGAACAGACGGTTCGGATTATCTCGGCCTGATTGGCGGAGAAAGACTGAGAAGGAATTGTTGTTGACTCGGGGGATTTATTGGTGGTGGAGTTGTAAATTAAGCCGGCGACGGTTGCAGCGACAAGCAAAGTTAAGAGGATGAGGAGAGAGATCACAGCGGCTTTGTGACGGTTAGCGGCGGTGGGTTTGCTGTGGTGGTGGTGGGGAGAGGTTTGATCATCCGTTGCCACGGGGTGGTTGACTTTGCCGTAGCCTTTGATGAAGTTTATGGACTCCATCTCTGTATTGTTTGTTGAAGTTTTTTGAATTTGTCAAAGACAAGGGAGGGATTGATAACACAAGTCCTGAAGAAATATGAGTGTAAAGTTTTCCCATGGATGGGATTGGATTTGTATTTGGTTTGGTGAATTTGAAAATGAAATTGTCAAACAACCACCATTTTGGTATTTGAATAATCAAACATGCTGCCTGTAATATTATAGTACTACTTGTTTGAGACTCGTCAAACCCAATAGTTGACATTTGTACATAGTTTTACTACTAGTATTAATGATGATAATAAATTTTTAAAGAATTTTATATGTTTTTAAAAATAAATGAGATTTTTCTGTTAAAAATGACAAATAATTTTTTATTTAAGAAAAGAGTGTTTATATTCATTATTGTATTTGAACTTAAACCTAAATAAATACATTACTTTACACCATATACCTTCTATTTCAAAAAAATTATATCTATTTTAAAAAATGGGTCTCATTTGATTTTTATTTTTCTAGTTAATTTGTGAAAAATATTAAAAGTCAAAAGTGATAGTGAATTAATTTTAATTTACTACCATCTGAAATATTTTTTAGGCACACATGAATGCCAATAATTTACATTTCTAGAAATCTAACAATTTCATACACATAAAAAGATTACATAACATGGGATAGCATTAGCGGAATCAGAACATTTTTAAAGGGAGGTCAAAATACATTAGTAAAAAAAATATTTATTAACGTTTGAAGTGTTTTTTTCGGCTGTACGACTGAGGGGAGTCAATTGTATCCTACGACTTTGCATAATTTGAAAACGTCTCAAAATTTTGGTCAATATCAAAATTTATGTAGAAATATTATTTTTTTTATTTCATGTAGAAATACGTGAGAGGGATTCATGTAGGAATATTATTTTTGTATACAAAAATATCAATTTTCTATATAGAACAAAGAAAATTAACCCAGAAAAAAATCAACAAAGAGGAGTCTCTAAAGTAAATTCATGATGTTTAAAAATATAAAATGTTTGAAGAAAATAAATTGATAAATAAAGAACTTGGTTTTTGTGATTATTCTTCAACCTCAAGTAGCGACCTAGATTTGATTGTGTTTTAAGTTCTATTATTTGAATTTCATTGTAAAATAAAATTTATTCTATTTTTTAGTTTATAAAGCGTATGTAGAAAATTTTGAACTGCTATTATAAACTACTATTATTATTATTATATATATATGAGAAAAATGTCTGACGCCCCCAAAATAGGTATACATCACCCATCTTGAGTCGTCAGAAAATACACTATAAAAATCAAATACAACTTCATTTATACAATTGTCGTGCAAAATACGACGACAATTATACTGTGAGTTTAAATACAAATACATATACCAACTCTGACTCATGTCACAATTGCACCTTACATAAAGGTACAGTCAAAAATTGTTTTAGAAAATAAAATCTTTGAAAAATGCTTAAGGAAACCTTCGTACATAGGAGGCCATGAATCTAAGTTATGATAGATATCATATGTCCAGAGAATTAACCTTGGTTGACCCAATATGTGACGCCCCCAAAATTAGGTATACATCACCCATCTTGGGTCAACACTTACATGGTACAGAATTTAAATACAACTTAATACATAAACTGTGAGTTTAAATACAAATATCGTCTACTAGATATTATACAAACTCAAAAAGGAGTCCTCATTACAATTATTATCACACTATTTCACATAATAAATGAGGACTACTAATGCTATCTTCAGACCATCACTGCTTCCGACTCGTCTCAAATATATTTTCATTTCAAGAGAATAAAGAAAGAAAGGGTGAGCTCAACTAGCCCAAAGAAGAAATATTACGACTAAGATAATGCGTATATAAATATTACAGGGTTTTGTAAGACCAAATTTTTTTTTAAATAAAAGGAATTTCCTTTATTTATTATTTTGAAATAGTAAGGGTGGATTTGATTAATGTGGTTAGTTATGGGTAAAATGCTAAATATTTCAAAATAAGCAAGTGGTTATAAAATATTCATTTTTTGCTTGGAATATTCGCTTCGTCGTGGAATATTCAGACTGCTTCGTGAATATTCGCACGATATCAAGCAAATGTGGGCCCCATAACGGAAAAAGCGATTGGATGAAGAAAACGATAAATATAAGTCAAGTAAAATAACGCCAGAGTTATTATCAAGTAAGACCGTTGAATACCCCGGTGGTTAAAATACAAAGAATACGCTGTGGTCAACAAAAGAATTACCTGTATCGCACAAAGATTATCAATTATCGATCCTCACGTAGAAGGCACTACTCAATAATTATTACAGAAGTTATCGCTCAATAGTTTATTTTATTGATTCAATAATTGTCATTGCTTGGTATTTTATATTATCATTGTTCAATAATCACATCGCACTGATTTTCTATTATCGATCAATAATTCATATTATTTGAATAATATTATTAGATAACATTATTGGCAATGTCTAGAAAGTTCTCCTAAGAGGAGAGGTTTGGTCACCTAATCATGCCGCCAAGAAGTGAGAGATCCTTATCGAAAGCCCTCTTTTCCTCGAACAAATTGTCATTATAAATGTGATTCTCAGAATATATTTGTGAATAATTAATTATTGATTCATATGATAAGGAAATATTTATTTTATATGAATATAAATGATGGATTTATTTATGGTTATTAATGAAGGAATTAATGTTGAGGTGTTTTATCAAGATTTTATCTGATCGAGGTGTTAAAAATCAAATCGTGGGTTTTCAGATATATCATGGGTTATAATTTTTAATCCGACCGCTGATTGTGGTAATTTTTGGATATGTTATACATATATAAGTTGAGTATATGTCCACAAATTTTGAACCGCTAAAATGAAATCTAATGATTTGTTATGAATTTTAAGAGGTGGCTCGATTCTTAAATTAGGTTTATAATTGATTTTGGTGGAAAATTTAGAATCGAGTGGGCCCCACTTGTGGTTGGTGAAAAAAATGTGCTGAATTTTATTTCAAATGTGGTGGGTGGCAATAGTAGTAGTAGCCAGCCATCGTAAAGCAGTCAAGTCTCCTTTTCTACGCTAATTAACATTTTCCTATAAATAGAGGGCTAAGTTAGAATTGAAAATCACACCGTAAACAAAGTTTTCTTCTCTCTATATTATCGAGTGTATTTTGTGAGTATTTAGATGCTTTGAGAGTTGCTATTCAAGACAAGTTTCATTCAAAGATCACTTCCTAATTTTCCTTCCAAGTATCGATTCTTTTCGAGGTAAGGATATTATTTTTTTCGTAATGATATTATTTCTTCAATATCATTATGCCAAAATGTCGATCCGAAGTTTTTATCAAATTTGGAACTTTTTCATGCTTTCTGGTTACTATTCATGAGTTACTATTCACGAAGTTACTATTCATGAGTTACTATTCACGAAGTTACTATTCACGAAAGTACTATTCACGGGCGTGAAAATGTTTTTTTGGAATTTCTATCTTTTGTGTGTCTAGTTACTATTCACGATACTAAGACTATTCACGATACTCAGACTATTCATCGAAAAATAAAATTTCTTCTTTCGTCTAAAATATCTATTCTGGATACTAGCTTTCATCAGATCCATGTTTTGATCATTCTCGAATTTTACACCACTATGATTATTTTTGAGGTATTTTTAGATCGGATAAAACCAAGTACTTAATCCTTAATCCTTAATCCTTGTCATTTTGTTTCACCGGATTCGCTTTTAAAAATATTTTTCATCATCCTCACCTTAAATGATGATATTATTGAATATCTTCGGCCTCAGAAGGCAAAAGATGAATGATTTCTCAAGAATATCTTCGCCCAGAAGGCAAAAGATGAATGAAAGAATATCTTCGGCCCAGTAGTAAAAGATGAGCAGTGTTTAAATGAATACGACTCGATTGATGAATATCTTTGGCCTTAGTAAAGATGAATGTGTGTTGAGATGAATACGACCGATTGATGAATATCTTCGGCCCCAGTAGTAAAAGATGAATATTTGATTCTGAGATATAATATCGATTGATGTTACGTGGATAAAATATCGATGATGGACTTTAAATTCATAGATTATAGTAGATTTCATTCTCTACGAAACTTTCTAATGAATTATTATTTCACCGCGAATATTGATCTCAAACTTGTCAGCTCATCAGATTCTATCGATTTTTCCTCGCTGAGACTAACGATAATTTGTTGATATTATCTTAGTCATAACATTCTTTATCGGGCTAGTTGAGCTCACCCTTTCTCCTCGTTGTTCCATTTTTCTTCTCGTGAGGCGGAATGTAATGAAAGTACTAGCTCTGGTAAAATGGAATGAAGGTTCTAGAGAGTTGTTTAGTAGTCCTCACCATTATTGTAAAATAATGTATCAATAAATGTGATGAGGATTTATTTGAGTATAAATATTGTCTGTAAGATAATATTTGTATTTAAACTCACAGCTTTATTATTGTGTGATAATAAAGTTGTAGTTGTTTCGCACTCATGTATTTGGCGCACTTTTAAATGGTTGGATGGAATGGACCTATTTTGGGGGTCGCCACAGCTTTTGGTTCTCCCTTAAACTCCTATGGTCCCAGATCTTGAATTGTTTAATGCCATTATGACCGCCTCGAGAGTTTTTTGTTTCCACCCTACGCTTTTGGACAAGAGTCGCCTCGCCTTCGTCAGATAAATCGCATAAAGCCTCCTTAACATTTGATCATTCATCATTTGGTCAATGTTGTTGTTTAACAGTGGACGAGGATCGTCGCCTTCCGATGCACATTATCCTCGATTATTGATACATGTGGTGAATCAACGATCGCTCGTGGCTCCATTGCTATTCTTAACATTCTCGGATGTCATTTTCAGACATCGCCACAAAACAAAAGGTTAATTGACATGTAACAAATTATCCCTATCTTCCTTCCGACCAACCAATAAAATAAAGAATATTCAAGAACGCAATCAAATTGCAAAAAAATGCTAAACGTGTAAAATCGTAGTTTAAAAATTTTACAAACCATATACCCTGATCACCCTTTATGCACAATTATTAATTAAACGAAAAGATAAAGAATAAAATCATACCTCAAGATCGAGCTTCCTCGTACAAGTTCACCTCCAAATCTTTTCGCTCAACTCAATCCACCGGTTTGGTTCTTCCTTTCGATCAACGCTAGCCACCCAAGTGTTCGGCCTCTGAGGTGATCCACCAAGGAAGAAGAAAATTCAAGAAGATGGTATATCGCTCAAACCCTAGTTTTCTATCTCTATAGAAAAAAATGCATTCCCAACAAATCGAATTATTACGATATTCAAAAAGTCAACAACCCATCACCCATAATAAGACTCTCTTATTTATAGATATGGGCAACCCACCTTAACAATTAAGAAATTGGGTTTTATTTAATTAATTAAATTCTTTTAATTAATTAAGCTCCCTAATCTTATTAGGATAATTAATTAAACTCCTTTAACTAATTTTCCTTCCTAATCCAATTAGAATAAATGAGAGTACTTATATTAAATTAATTCCTAAACTCTTTAGAAATTAAAATAATAATAATTGTAATAATATTAATAAGACTCTCTTATTAATTTATATTTAATATTTCTAAAATATTAAATAATAATATTAAGCTATTTAATTTATTCTATCACCATAGATTAAATTAAATATACTTAACATATTATTACGATTATGCCATTAACTTCTTAAATAATTATTCTTCCTTTTATGGTGTGACCTTTTAGGTTCTCCATATTAAACCTATTGTGAATAAATCAATTAGAATAATTTAATCTTATTTAAATAAATAAATTAAATAATTAATTTATTTAAATAAATAATATTTATTCTACAATAGTGATAAGCCTCCCAAATGATCAACGACTTTCCGTATAATATAGATTTCAACATTAATCATAAAAGAACCTTTTCGAGTAAATAGTTACCGCATAATTCAATCCTTCCACCATACAATGTCCCAATTAAATATAAGACATGGAATTATCACAAGTCTTATTTTATTTAATTATATGTATTTCGATCCTTAAATGCACAACTCCAAATAATGCAAATTAGAAACTCCTTTCTAATTTCATTCTCCGCCGCCAAGGACTACTGGGTCATCATTTATCGAATCACATAGACATTTTTTCTTTATTGTAGTGGTAGATTCTTTATCGATCATACATTATCTCCATGTACAAACTTATTATACCCAAGCATACCTTTGATATACCCTAAGGGTCTTAAGGAATAAGTCAAAGTATAACTCATCATACACAAGATACTATGATGATCTCAAGTCCAAGGATCACTTGTACTACTATCACTACAGAATTCCTATCGACAGCAAGCAAAAAAACTCCATTAGGTATTCCTTAGCGAGCCAATGCTCAAAGGAACTTATTCTCTAATAAGCACCTACATACTTGCTTTTAGTGTTCCACACAAATGATCACGAGATCAATCATCCTCATCCAACGAGCAAGCAACGATGTACTAATCTATCCTGGATTCACTAATCCCCAATTTAGTAATCCAACGATTGGGAACTATTTTAGTTTTAAGCTTTCTAAGAATTTAGATCTCATTAGAATGATCATCATCATTATTCTAAAAGCATCGCTTAAAACTACGGGTTTATCACATATTATAAAACAAAGATCATGTAGATAATTAAAAGCCTTTAATAAATTAATACTTTTTATTAATAAATGAATAAGATTGTTACAAAGTATACGCTTTATCATCAAACATGATCGGGCTTGTGTGCATACTACTTTCAATCTCCCACTTGCACTAAAGCCAATCGCCATGGTATCTCATACTCTTCTTCTCTAAGTGACGATTATCCCATTCATTGGATAAGCTTTAGTTAATGGATATGTAATGTTGTTCATGAGAGTCCACTATCTCTATAGTGATTTCCCATCTTCAATGATTCTAATAATCAAATGAAAGTGCCACAACACATGTTTAGATCCAAGATGAGACTTAGAACTATTCCTAGTTCTCAGAATGAACTTTTAATCCAAACAATCAACTCATAGCCTTTCATTTATAGCTATATACTTTGTCTTTATCATCACTAAACCAAAGAACTCTTTTGTCGCTTGAACCTTTTTCCAATTCACTCACACCACCGCTCAAGATAACGCTTTACCTTAAAGTGGATTTTTCTCGTCATCTTGGTCCGTCTCAAAAACTCGAGTCCGTTAAGCCCTCTAGTTTTAATTTAGACCCACCATGAATATGATCACATCCTTAGTGCCTAAGTACACTTTTTTAAGATGTTTTTCACCGACTCATAGTGAACTTCTCCATAATACGACCGATCAACATCGTGTCTCGTATATTTCATCAGATACATGATTGTCACTCATGCGACCTCTCTTTTCGTGAGTCTGTGGGGACTATTAAGAGAGATACACCCATACTCATCAACACGAGACATCTCTTGAGTTTGCCATGCTAAACGACTTTTAGCATCAAATGAATATACGCCTCGGGTTAAGTCGAGCATCCTTTAAATCTATCTATATAGATTTATATCCCCAATTAAGATACTCTTCCCAAATCATTCATGGAGGAATGTTTAGACAACTTTATCTTTACCGATCAGAGTATTGGTATGTCATTCCTCATCCGTAGTATATCAACATATAATACTAGAAATGTCACGACGCCCCCCAATCGAATTCTTTTTGTACACACTAGGTTCATTCTTATTTTTGATAAAATCAAACTCTTTTGATCGCTTCATCAAAACGAATGTTCCATATTTGAGAAACTTGCTTCAATCCATTTCTCCGAGTGTCACAACACTTACCTCATCAGATGTAATCGATCATCATCTTCTATGATGTGTACATCATCATCATCATCATCCATGATGAATCCATACCTCCTAGGTATCTTCTTGGTACTATTCCGCATTTACGATCTCTACATGGTACAAATAGGTCTATCTACAAAGTTCCTCTTATTCGACTTATATAAGGTTTTGTGGTTCTTGAACTCTTCAAGATCTATTATCCTCCCACTAGCCCCTTTTAATGATAAACACCTTTATCTTGTATGCGCAACGTGTTTTTCGCAACAAACACCTTTTGCTAAGTAGATTATAGAACATATACCCTAAACTTACTTTAGATGTCCCACAAATCAGACATTATCAAATCTTGTCCCAAGCTTATCCTTTGAAACCTTTTCACATAAGTCGACAACCCCTTATCTTAACATACTTAAGATTAGAATCCTCCCCGTCCATAACTTTTATGGAGTCTTCAATGGATTTTGAGGTTACCTTTTTCGTAGATATGCAAATTTTTTCTAGATATTATCCTGTAAGGATACCGAATGCTCAGAAAAATCATTATGGACCGCATCTATGTCCAACAAGGTACGATTTTTCCTTTCGATACATCAATCAATTATTACAGATCGATGTGTCCATTATGAGAAAACCATTTGAGATGATCTAGAAACTTATCAGACAAGTATTTATTCCTCGATCTAATCAAAGAATCTTAATACTTTGCCAATTTGTTTCACTTCAATTTTTTTGAACCTTTCAAATAATTCACACTCAGATTTCAAAGAAATACACACATTCAACTCTTTTCAAATGATCATCTCCTTTTCTTATACTAGTTTTGTTCAATATGCAAAATTATTTTTTCACGTAAGTCAAGTATACAAAATTTATTAAGTAATATTCCATTTATAAAAACATTATTATTATAAATAGAACAACAATTGTTCTTAATTATAATACCAAAGATTTCATCATTCAACAATAAAATGGAAATAATATTTTTAACAAGAACCGAATACAATAACAACTTATCGACTTAATAGATTTGCCCAGTAGTATTGCTAAACTATAAGTTTCTATACTAATGCAAAGAACCTTTTGCTTCATTTCCCACACATAGATTACTTATATTTGTTTAGCTTTCTACTCGCTTGGTCCCTTCATAAATCTATATTTATGATAACCAAAGCTCAGATCCAATACCCAAGTAGAACCTCGACTTTAAAGAAAATTTATTTTTAAATCATGAACAAAATTGATTTGTAACCAAAACTTCACTAAGCTTCTTTGTTAGCTTCTCTCGCAAGATGCTTCTCGCAGCTTTTTTTCCAAAGGTCCGTGCTTATTGCAAGCGGGAAGCAAACCCTTTGCTATCCATATCGCTTTTGTTCTTATTATCCTTTGTTTACGCCTTTCTATTTACCTTCTTTGAATCGCTCTTCTTTTCGTAAGATCCTTTGCCCCTACCAAGAAGACTCTGGATCTTTCTTGTCGAAAGTGACTCTCAACATTTTTCAATATGTTAAGCAAATCAACGAGGTCGATATCTAGCTTGTTCATATGAAAAATTCACAACAATTGTGAAAGGAGTCCGGAGTGAGTGCAAGATCAAATCTCGCTCAACTCTCCATCCATGACAAAACCAATTGTCCTAATCGATCAATCAAATTGATTATGTTAAGAACTTTTGTCTGCATTATAGTGCCATCGGGCCATTCTAGATCTAAGAGCTCCTTAGATATCCGATATCTATCACCCCCATTTTCCTCACCATCAACTACTTGATGTGCAGAATATAAGAGAGAGCATCCATAGTTTCACGCCGACGTCAAGCTCACATCTCATGGATGCGAGCATGATGCATCGAGCCAATCAGGCATCATCTCGCCACTTTCTAAAAGTAGCAATCTCTTCCTCGAGGCATTGTTCTAAACTATCAGGGATATAATAGGCGATATGATGACATAAGATAGCTTTTTCACCATGAGAACTATTCTCAAATTCCTTAACCAATCCGCTTAATTCTTGGCCCGTTAATTTAGCATCTAATATGCTTCGCAGTTGATAGTAATTTTAGACATTGTAAAATTCTCAGAAATGAATTTGTAATTAACAACATTTTAACATACATTCTTTTATTAATTACCAAAATAAATTAGGTCTTGTTTTAAATTGGTATCTCCCACTATTTTCTTCAAACTATATTACCTCACTTATATAGTTCTAAAAAAATCTAATTAAAGATTTGCTAGTGAGAATAAGGATCCCATTTCAAATGTATATAGCCTTTCAGGTGACAACAAACAATATATATATAAATAAATAGTAGAACTTTTTTGTCAATTACATCAACTATGCAACTCCTTTTTTTTGCCTCTTAGATTATTTTGATCAAGTGGTGGCACATCCGAATCAAAATTATCCAAGTTAAGTCCAACCTAGCACTCCATATATTCAAAAAGAAAATATCATCCTCAGGGTGACACAACAAAAAAATATTGTTCAATTTTCTTTATAAGCATCAAATGTGATAAATTAACATCTTAAATACTTAATACTTGCATTGTGGTGACACAAACAAACTCATATTAAATATTTAATACTCTATTAATTTTATCATGCTAGTAGGCTTATGCTCGATATTCCAAATATCTTCAAACGCTAGACTTAATATAAAAATTCGAGGGTTTTGTTATTAATTTGTCTCATCTGCTTAGCTGCATGCATTATATATATATATATAAAATACGCTATTATATTAATGAACATGCTACATGTTTGCATAATATATATATATATATATATATAAGTATAAGCATGCACATATAGAATACTATATTCTACCCGATTGATTATGGACTTTATTCTAGTTCGTCTCACTAGAGCCACCAAGTGAACCAAAAGGTCAAACCCTAGGGGTGCAAGAAATAATATTTAAATATAACTATTACATTTAAACCCTGCTCCATTACAAATCTGTCTTCAAGCGCCTTGCTTTCTTTTTTCGATCTCCAATTTTCAAAATTAATTCTAACTATTCCTATTACAAAACTATTTAAAATAAATAGAAACCTCGATCAAGCCAATAAAGGGAAGTACATAGAGAGAGATAGAATTTACATTAAGAAAAATTAGAGAAGACGAGGCACGCAGAATTCCCATTTAATAAAACCCATACATTCATGCATCCAACTAAAATAAAATCCAATCACATCGGGTCAATAAATCCATAATCAATCCCATTTATTATCATACACATCACCATACGCATCAATAAATAACATTCATCTCATGAATAATAAACATTTAATATATATATCGATATCATTTAATGGGCAAATTTAGTTAGTATATAAATCTAATTTTGAATCAAAATAAACTCCTTTATTTTAATCCAAATTTAAATCAAAATAAAACTATTTTATTTTAATTTATCCAATTTTGAATAAAATAAACTATTTTATTTTAATCAAAATCTTTAATCAAAATAAACTCCTTTATTTTAATTAATTATGGAATCCAATTCCATATATATAAAAAATTCCTTAATTAAAAAAACTTTTTTTTTCCTTATTCACAAATAAACTCCTTTATTTTGAATAATATGAAATCTTATTCCATATTTAAATAAACTCCTTTATTTAAGGAAACACTTTTTTTTCTTTTCCTATTCACAAATAAACTCTTTATTTTGAATAATATGAAATCTTATTTCATATCTAAATAAACTCCTTTATTTAAGGAAATTAGATTCTTTCCCTATTCACAAATAAACTCTTTTATTTTGAATAATATGAAATCTTATTTCATATCTAAATAAACTCCTTTATTTAAGGAAAAATATAATCCAATTTCAACTCCAATTAGTTATCATGGAATCCAATTCCAACTCTAATTAGTTAAAGATGAAATTTAATTTTAAAATTAAAATAAACTTTATTTTAAATTAAAATAAACTTTTATTTTAAAAATTAAAATAAACTTTTATTTTAATTATAAAATAAAATAAATATATATATATATATATATATATATATATATATATATAATATATATATATATATATATATATATATATATATATATATATATATATATATATATATATATATATATATATATATATATATATATATATATATATATATATATATATATATATATATATATATATATATATATATATATATATATATATATATATATATATATATATATATATATATATATATATATATATAATTATATATTTATTTATATATATATATATATATATATATATCATATATATATATCATATATATAATAACATATTCAAATTTCATTCAATTTATTCATATATATATATATTAATATAATAATTTAAAAATAAAATTATTTTTTTTATATAAAAAAAAATGAAAAAAAAAATTTTTTTTTTTTTTTTTTTTTTTTTTTTTAAAATTTTATATAATAAAATTATGCCCAATTAAATTGTTCTAAACACATATCAATATACATATCAAATTAAAACAATTAATAATTCGTATAAAGGTTCGGCTCGATGCCACCGTTAGGTTTGTAATATTCAAGAACGCAATCAAATTGCATAAATAAATGCTAAACGCGTAAAAATCGTAGTTTAAAAATTTTTACAAACCATATACCCGATCACCCTTTATGCACAATTATTAATTAAACGAAAAGATAAAGAATAAAATCATACCTCAAGATCGAGCTTCCTCAGTACAAGTTCACCTCCAAATCCTTTCGCTCAACTCAATCCACCGGCTTTGGTTCCTTCCTTCGATCAACGCTAGCCACCCAAGTGTTTCGGCCTCTAGAGGTGATCCACCAAGGAAGAAGAAAATTCAAGAAGAAGGGTATTCGCTCAAACCCTAGTTTTTCTATCTCTATAGAAAAGGGCGCATTCCAAACAAATTGAATTATTACGACAAGTTGAAAAGTCAACAACCCCATCACCCATAATAAGACTCTCTCTTATTTATAGATGTGGGCAACCCACCTTAACAATTAAGGAATTGGGTTTTATTTAATTAATTAAATTTTTAATTAATTAAGCTCCCTAATCTTATTAGTGATAATTAATTAAACTCCTTTAACTAATTTTCCTTCCTAATCCAATTAGAAATAAATGAGAGTACTTATATTAAATTAATTCCTAAACTCTTTTAGAAATTAAAATAATAATAATTGTAATAATATTAATAAGACTCTCTTATTAATTTATATTTAATATTTCTAAAATATTAAATAATAATATTAAGCTATTTAATTTATTCTATCACCATAGATTAAATTAAATATACTTAACATATTATTACGATTATGCCATTAACTTCTTAAATAATTATTCTTCCTTTTATGGTGTGACCCTTTAGTTCTCCATATTAAACCTACAGTGAATAAATCAATTAGAATAATTCTAATCTTATTTAAATAAATAAATTAAACAATTAATTTATTTAAATAAATAATATTTATTCTACAATAGGATAAGTTTCCCTAATGATCAACGACTTTCCGTATAATATAGATTTCAACATTAATCATAAAAGAACCTTTCGAGTAAATAGTTACCGCATAATTCAATCCTTCCACCATACAATGTCCCAATTAAATATAAGATATGGAATTATCACAAGTCTTATTTTATTTAATTATATGTATTTCGATCCTTAAATGCACAACTCCAAATAATGCAAATTAGAAACTCCTTTCTAATTTCATTCTCGCCGCCAAGGACTACTGGTTGTCATTTATCGATCTAATCACATAGACATTTCTCTTTTTTATTAGAAGTGGTAGATTCTTTATCGATCATACATTATCTCCACGTACAACTTATTATACCCAAGCATACCTTTTGATATACCCTAAGGGTCTTAAGGAATAAGTCAAAGTATAACTCATCATACACAAGATACTATGATGATCTCAAGTCCAAGGATCACTTGACTACTATCACTACAGAATTCCTATCGACAGCAAATAAAACTCCATTAGGTATTCCTTAGCGAGCCAATGCTCAAAGGAACTTATTCTCTAATAAGCACCTACATACTTGCTTTTAGTGTTCCACACAAATGATCATGAGATCAATCATCCTCATCCAACGAAAGCAAGAACGATGTACCAATCTATCCTGGATTCACTAATCCCCAATTTAGTAATCCAACGATTGGGAACTATTTTAGTTTTAAGCTTTCTAAGAATTTAGATCTCATTAGAATGATCATCATCATTATTCTAAAAGCATCGCTTAAAACTACGGGTTTATCACATATTATAAAACAAAGATCATGAGATAATTAAAAGCCTTTAATAAATTAATACTTTTATTAATAAATGAATAAGATTGTTACAAAGTATATGCTTTATCATCAAACATGATCGCATCATTATACTACTTGATGTTCCAAATGTAATAATAAAGATGGAACTGCATCCAAGCGTAAAACACACATGATAGATATTCCAATGTGAATGATAAAGATTTTAACTGTGTCCTGTAAAACACACGCATGTGATGTTCCAACAGTATAATAAAGATTTTAACCAGTCCCGTAAAACACATGCATGTGATGTTCCAACAAAATAATAAAGAATGGAACCAGTCCTGTAAAACACACAGCATGTGATGTCCCAAATGTATTAATAAAGAATGTCACCAAGTATAGGGTAAACCACGATACAAAGTTATTCCAAATGTAATAATAAGCAAAGAATAACAATGCCTTTCTTCACTTAATAAGAAAGAATAACACCCTTTACATTTGGTAAAGAGATTGAATATCGCAGTAGCAAGAATAAAAAATACTCTTCTTCTTTCTCTATTATTCTCTCTATACTTTCTCTCTATAGCTCAATGAATTCGTGAAAATAATAAAGCACTAGCCTCTATATATAGAAGATTTCTAGCTTAAGACCGCCGTGTGAAAAGGCAAAGGGCTCGATCGAATCGATAATGTGAAAGAAAAGTGGTTCGACGCCTCAGTAATGTGAAACGACAAGTGGTTCGACGCTCGTAATGTGAAACGACAAGTGGTTCGGACGTCTGCAAAGGTAATTACTATCGACGAAGGTAATTACTATTCACAAGGGTAATTACTATCGACGAAGGTAATTACTTATTCACAAGGGTAATTACTATCGACGAAAAAGTAATTACTATCGACGAAGGTAAATACTATCGATTTAAGGTAATTACTATTCACAAAGGTAATTACTATCGACGTAAGAGACTTGTATGATGACATATACGAGTCCCCCCATAAAATAATCAAACTTACCACAAATCATTTTATTTTAATCAACACATATTTAATCTTTCAACAATTATTAATCATTTAAAACTTGTCGCCTCAATTATTGATTTAATACTATAACATATTATATGTATGATACTGCGACAATAATCAATCAATAATATAATAGATATGACGCAAAGAATTATCAGTAAGTAATAATCGAAGATATTGAAATGACTTCACGTAGTATCAATAATCAATACCGCATTTACGTAACCATCGCCAGACATCGCATTTTTTACCACCGCAAGTTCAACAGCTTTTAACAAAGAATACCTCCTACCAAGTTATTTTTATAAAATATTTTTAACGCTTTCTCAATCCAACAATAATTCGCTAGGGGTCCACCAAATGATTGAGCCATCAGTATTTAATATTCCCTAACAAAAGTACAAATGACATCGGCGAAAAGTTTTACCGCCGATATCGCTGAACTACTCGATAAGTAAAAGTACAAAGAATACGGTGTACGTTGATAAGAAGACACCAGATCGATTATCGATGCTTATGTAGAAGTCACTCATTTTGATTCCATTATTGTCAGCTTTATTAATAATATGAATTATTATAAATGATAACGACGCTTTTGTTTTATTTGTATTATTAACGTAATAAAATAGAAACATTTTTTATATAAAATGTAATACTTTATTAAAGTTATTCTATAAATAAAATATATTATATTTTATTACATAGTGTTTAAGTCAGCATAAGATTGGTTTGCATATAAGGTTTGTATAGTAAAATGTTTTATATAAATAGAATATATTATATTTTATTTAAAAGATTTTGTTTAAATACGGACCGTCGATTAAAGTAAATCAATCTGACCGTCTCATGGATTAATTACTACGCATTCTATTTTCCTATAAATAAAGCTCATTCTTCATTATTTTCTTACTTAATTCACCGAAACTCTGTAGAGAAAATTATGTAGAGAAGCTTATGAGAGAAAATCTATGTAGAGAAAGAAGAAGAGTATTCGTACTTCACTACTTTGATATCCAAAGGTCTTTTACTAGTAGTGGATATTATTTGTCATTCTGTAAGTGGTGTTATTCTTCTTATTCATGAAGAGAACTTCATTATTCCATTCATTATTATTCTCGCTGAATAACTCAAAAAAGGGTATACCCTATACATAACCTCAGATATGCTAGATACCCTATACTTGGTGAAATCCTATGTTATTCCATTCTTATTTATTCTCTGGCTGAATAACTCGTATACGCTTAATCCCTTATACTTGGTGATCTTCTTCCGTTATTCCATTCTTTATTATTCTCGCTGAATATCCTCGCTCAGTGTGGTTTTACAATTTGACCAAGTTATATTGCTTATTATTCCGCATTTATTATTCTCGCTGAATATCATGTCTGTGTGTTTTACACCCCACCTAGTTCCATTGTTTATTATTCAACATTTATTATTCTGGTTGATCATCCTCGCTTGTGAATTTCACCGACTCGTTCCGTTATTATTATTCCGCTGAATAACCTCGCCTATGCTAAGTACCGCATTTACGGTGATTTCTTTTGTTATTCCATTCTTTATTATACCCAAATAAGTTAAAACTTTGACTTCTATTATACTCCATGAAATTAGTAGAATGTCCTCGATATTCATGCTTTTCATCCAAAGATCTTTCATGGAAATATTCTTCCTCGATCATTCTCAATTTTACTCTACAAAACAAAGATTCGTCGACAATTGACGTTATTAATTCTCGGATAAAATAATTTTGAACTTGTTTTATCAATTATTATGTCATCACATCATCCTCATGTTATATTATGTTATCTTCGCTTACGCATAGATGAACTTAGTATGATTATGCACTTGTGGATCATTCTAAGATAATCACGGCTTGTTATAAATGATGTGATAAAAGTCCTCAAAGGTCTGTAGAATGCAAAAATGATGGATAGTTTTTGGTATGATTATGACCAGGGTGATTCTAAGATAGTCATTTACTCATTGATAATTTGATGAAAATCATCGACGCGGTACAAGGATGATTAGATATTGTGGTTTATTCATTAAACCGAGTCTTAGTGATAAAATTTATGAAAACCTTTAAAACCTAAAAGATAGTAGATTTTATTTTCTACTCAATTTTTAATGGATCAGATATTCACCGCAGCTTAAACCGGGTTGTTTATTGTATTTTATCGCTTTAACACCATCAAGGCTAATGATAATTTATTCTCGCATTATCTTAGTCATAATATTTCTTATCGGGCTAGCTGAGCTTCACCTTTTCTTTCACCGTTTCTCTGTGAAATGAGAACATACCGACGAAGCCTCAGAACTGAGTAATGGTCCGTGAGGATAAGATTAGTAGTCCTCACTATTCCGTGAAATAGTGGATAATAGTTGTAATGAGGACTCCTTTCGAGTTTGTATAATATCTAGTGTACAATATTTGTATTCAAACTCACGCTTACGTCGATTGCATACCTACGCTTATGTTAGTAAGTTGTATTCAATTTATGTACCATGTAAGTGGCGCACCCAAGACGGGTGACGATACCTAATTTTGGGGCGCCACAATCTGCCTTTATGCAAGCACCGCAAAGCATGGTGATTTCTTTTATTATTCCATTCTTTATTATACTCAACAAAGTTAAAGTTTCACTTTCTATACTCCATGAAATTAGTATAATATCCTCGATATTTTCGCTTTATCCAAAGATCTTCATGGAAATATTCTTCCGAGCATTCTTGAATTTTACTCTACAAAGAAGTATCATGTCGACAATTTGGACTTATTAGTTCTTGAATAAATTAATTTCGAACTTGTTTTATTGAATTCTTATATCATCATCATCATCCTCATGTTTATATTTTTTTTTTGAAGTCATCTGCGCCTTCAGAGTAATGGATGAACTTTGGTATGATTATAACCAGGATTATTCTTGCGTAATCACGATCGAATGTTACAAATGATGTGGTAAAAGTCCTTATCGTCCCAGAGTATCATGGATGGATGTCTTGTGGCATGATCACGACCATCGATGAATACACGAATATCCTCGCCTGTGGTATGGATAATTTGTGGTCGCGACCCTAATGAATATCCTCGCCGAAAAGGTGGATGATGTGGATTATTATTCACCGAGTCTCAACGATAAAAGTGATGAAAACCTTTTAAATCGTAAAAATAGTATATTTTATTCTCTACTGACTTTTTTTTAATGGATCGTATGTTTCACTGCAGCTTAAACTTGATGTCTATCAGATTTTATTCTCGCATTATCTTAGTCATAATATTTCTTACTAAAGGCTAGTTGAGCTCACCCTTTTTTCACCGCTTTCTTTTTGGAAATGAGAACGAATGGGACTAGCTGTGAACCCGAGTGACTTACATCCGTATGATAAGATTAGTAGTCCTCACTATTCCGTTAAATAAAGGTGACAATAAATGTAATGAGTACTTATTCTCGAGAGTTGAATATCGTCTGTAAGACAATATTTGTATTAAAACTCACGCCTTTCTTGTCAGATATTAAAGATTGTATTTTTATTCTGCATCATGTATTTGGCACTTAGAATAGGTGATGTATACCTATTTTTCAAAGCCACATTCTGGCCCGTGTAGAGGGAAAGATGAATTGTTAATGAATATCTTCGACGTAGCAGCAAAGATGAATTTATTAAGATGATTATGAGCAGGATTCGTGATTTGGTATAACTATGATTTTGATGTTTCGTGAAGATATGTGATGAAAATTATCTTCGTTCCTGGTGCGTAAAAGGAATTGTAATCACAATTATGATTATGAGTTATTCATATGATTTTGGATAGAATCATGATTGATGTTACAGTGATAAAACATTATCAGGACTTTTAACATGGAGAAGATAATCGAATTCGACGGTCTATTCGACTTTTTAATGGATTGTTCGTCTCAACGCAAACTATGGTTAAAAGTTTTATCATCTACCATATATTCTAAATCTCCCGATTTATTATTGATAAAAGCTATCGATAATTTAATTATCTTTAGTTATGATATTCTTTATCGGGCTAGTTGTGGCTCACCCTTTTGCTTCACAATTCCTTCTGTGTAATAAGAGTGTATGGGTTTGAAATGGATAACAGGGGAATATAATGACGGTCTATACCGCCGAGGTTCTCCCTAAATAGTATGGAAATAATTTTTCGAGAACTTTAGATAAGTTGTGTCGATCAGTATACGTTATTTGATATTTAATTTTGGTGAACCAAGTAGGTGAGGCTTAACTCAACTTTGGAAGGGTGTTTTGTCACCGCTATACCAGATGTCTAAATGACATACAACCCCAAGTTATCATAAGATGTGGTCAGGCACATCCACTTCGAAAGTATATCTACGAAAGCACTACCTATACGATCTTCGAGTTTATTTGAAATGTAATTTCACTGGAGACAATGGAGATAGTTATATGTCAAGAGAAGACTCACCATTGTAAGGAACATTATAGTAATCTTCTCGTTTTTCTTTGGGTTCTATTATAGAAGACCCCACTTTTATAAATAAAGATGAATTTTTCTATAAATATTATTTTGAATATTATGGAATAAATTTGATATAATGTTATAGTTGTGGGTAATATTTATAAATTTTGCAAAGTACGCAAGTCATTATAAAATATTCGTTTGTAAATATTCTGCGTTGTGGGTCCACCAATGAT